>JARIHR010000001.1:0-682437 GCA_029281495.1 Mycena filopes | reverse complement strand
TGCGCCCCGTTTCCGCGGTCGTTCAAGGCAGTCCTGCTTCTTGTGGGTCATGGCGCCGCAGTTCTCGCATGCGCCTTTGCGGTACTTTTTGGCAGCAGGACCTGCTTTTATTCCGCGGTCGTACCAAGCTTCGGTTTGCTTGACTTCGTCCGGTCTCCGTTGATGGTTCAGAGAGGGTGCGCCGGTGTCGAGGTACCAAGGGGCCTGGGAGATGTATTCTATGGAAAATTGAGCACCAGGTTATGAAAGCAGAGCAACTTGAGCACTGACGAGGAATATGAGGATTTATGGCTCTTCCTTCCTCATCGAGTGCTGCGGGCGCCGTCCCCGCCTTTCGTGCGGCATCGAGGTCCTTCTGACGCCGGAACTCCTCGCGGGACAGCTTGCCTATGGTGGCCATCGGGATTCGGGAAGAGTGGAATGTGTCCTTGTTTGTGCTTCACGGTCCACCCGTTGGAAGCTCATGCAAACAAACGCGTCGCGTCAATCACTGAACGACTTCAATCCCGGAAATTCCAAAGGCGATCCTTTCACCAAATGACGCTGCTTTCGCATGGATCCTGCGAACGTACGTATTGAATTCGATGCTAACCGACAGTGTAGGTGAAAACGTAGTGTAAAATAATGATGTGCCTGCGGGGGGGTGTAGTTATACAGATGTGCGATAAACGAAAAGAGTGAATGAAACAAATGCGAGAGAATTGGGTACAGTTATCGAAATAAACAATAATCTCGTGCTACAGTGACGTGGGCTCCAGGACGTCAGGCTTGAAGCGCAGGCGGGCAATGAGAACAGTGTCCCAGACATGGCTGGCGCTGTTCGTAGAAACCTTGCTGGCGGAGAGTGGATTGCTGACGACAGGTTCGTGGTAATACGGCCCAGCGAGTTCGGAACCGGTGTCGGTTGTGAATGTTCCCCATGGCTGACCCGCCTTGGTCGACGAAAATACGTTGAAATGCGCCTGTTGTGTTAGGTGGTAAGTATCCGGATGATAACCCGTGATTACCAAATGTTACCTGTCCGTCCGGGTGCTTGTGGCTCACAAAAAGCGCATAATCTGGGGCGCTGAGCGTTCCGATGACGAGGAACAAGTCCTCTTTCTGGATTTGATGGATCGGCCCATAGGTCTCCATTATCGCATCGACATTCGCCTTGAACCACTTCTTCGGCGCGTCCAAGTGCTCGACGTAGCGGTACATCGTGGTTTCGGTGCAGAGATACGCAGCCTTGTGCCCATTGCGGAGGGGGGAACGAGCAGCGACGACTAACGCTTTGCCTGCAGAAGCACATTTAATTTTTGACGCACGTTCGAAATCTGCAAGTAAACTCACGAAATAGGACCCTCGCTCTTGTTCGTCTTGAACGTCAAGAGGCCGGCAATGGCGTCCAAACCCCGCTGCGCCGCGTTGCGCTTATCTTGCCGCTGGCTGCCTGTCGCGACCTGCCCATACCCGTGTACCGACGGAAGGGTCCTAAGAAGACCCGTCGCCGACTTCTCGGGCGTGAAACAATTGAAGATCGTCACAAACGCGCCGGTCGGCTTGCTCAAGTAGCCCACCGCACCCAAACTCACAGGAGAAGGACTCCAGAGCGGGAGCGTCACTGAACGCGTCGCCGACGTCAGCTCACCCGGTACTCGACCAAGGCGCAGAAACACGTACGTGATGGGTGGAACTCGTGACCCAACAGGAGCCTATACCTTCGCTCGTTCCTCAGCTGGGCCATTCGGTCATCCGCAGGTGGGGGCGACTCGTTTCCGTCGCGGTTTCCTAGTAATAAGTGGTTCAAATCCTCTTCAGAGGGATTCAATTGGGGAATAGTTGAAGGTAAGAGGGTCGAAGTCCGGTTTGACGGCGTGAAAAGAACTTCTTCCGTCATGTGAGTTCGTGGAGT
Organism: Mycena filopes; assembly: GCA_029281495.1. Taxonomy (NCBI): domain Eukaryota; kingdom Fungi; phylum Basidiomycota; class Agaricomycetes; order Agaricales; family Mycenaceae; genus Mycena; species Mycena filopes. Next base: position 680,543 of record JARIHR010000001.1, on the reverse strand, counting down.
GGCCACCGTGTCTTCCTTGAACGATAAGGACGCATGGATCAATGAGCTGGACAAGCTCGCTAGCGAGTCGTCGGGCGACTGGGAAGTATCTCGGGCAGTGTGGAAAGATGTGTTCTGAGAGTTGGCGGCAGTCGAAGGCGGAGATGATCCGCTGAAAAATGGAACGGAGCCTACTAGATTGCGAGCTGAAGAAACTTTTAGCAGTTGCCATCATTCACAATCCTAAATGAACTCACGAGGTGAGTCGCCGGGTAGAGGGATTGGGTGCATGTCCGGGGATGGTCTCGACGTGTACATATAATCATCGTCGACCTCTTGCCAATCAGGAATACGAGGCGATGGAATATCCTCTGGATTCGAGGATGGGCCGCAGAAACTTTTCCTCAGTTGCTTGGCATCCTTGACAATTTTTGAAAACGGCGGCCGGACAAAAGGATCCTTGTGCCAACAGACGCGTAGAATTTCTTGAAGCGCCGGGGTGTTGAAGCGAGAAGGAGGAATGGACGGTCGAGTATTCTCTTCTACAAACAGAAATGAGTGACCAATACTCCGAAAGGAATCGGAAGCGTACTCGTCACAAAATGGCGGACGTCGTCGTCGTTTGACAATGGCCAAGGTATCCGGCCCATGGTCAAAATCTCAACACAACACATGGCGAAACCGTAAACATCCATCGCCGTGGTCAGCTGGCAATGCCCAGACATGAGCTCGGGCGCCTGCCAACGCAAAGTGCCATCTACGAGAGCATCAGCAGTTGTGGATTTCATCGAAAGAAAGAACGAACGAGGAGGCGAGGTCCCACTGATTCTGAAAACCTCAGACTTCATTTCGGATTGGCCGAAATCTGAAACAAGACAGTGGATGTGATCGTCCACCAGGATATTCGCAGCCTGACGCGAGGATGAGCGGGAAATAATGGAGCAAAGATATGTCCGTACCTTGAGATCGCCATGCAAGACGCCTTTGCCATGCAAATAGTCCATGCCCTTCGCGATCTCGTGCATGAACCTCAACAAATCGCCCTCCTTCCCACCGTGGACACCAAGCAGATCCCCACTCACACTCGCCTGCCTCGACCGGCCCCCATCCCGAATGACACTACCCCCACCCACCGGGGTCCATCCCGGAAAACTCGCATTCCGCTCCCGTCCCCCAAGCCCGCTCACATGGTCAAACGCTTGGTTCGCAGATGCCAGCTTCCGCAAAAACTCGCTCAAGCATCCATACTTCTCGTATGGGCACACGAAGAACCATGGTCCCTCCCCGCTCGCGCCACTGGCCCCATACAACTCCAGCACATGTGGATGCTGGAGTCCCTTCCAGATCCCGACCTCCTTGACGAACAGCTCGCGCGGGGTGCACTCCGCAAGTACCTTGATCGCAACCGTGCGGTTGCGCCACGTTCCACGGTAGACGTCCGAGAAGAACCCCATCCCTATCTTCACGTCTCGGTCGACCTCATACCTGGTGATGGTCCAACTAGGAAGACCTGGCAAGTCTCCACCACGGCTCAGCCGACGAAGGGCATCAATTCCGCTCTCCATGAACTCGCGATCGAGCATGTCGCGTCCAACACCAGCGCTGTAACCCATCGCGCTACTTCCCGAGCTTGATGAGGTGATCGAGCGCTCGATGGTCAACGGTGCGAGCGTCGAGGAGTCACCGGAGGGGATGGGGGACACATCGAACGGCACCGAGGGGCTCGGTGGATTGGTGACTGCGCCGGCGCGCTCTAGGGCGCGTTGAAGGGTTTTGAGCGCCTCCGGCATCTCCTCTCGCCCAACTTGCAGCACCCTGATCATCTCTGCGTCGCTACTCTGGCTAACGGCATCCCGCATCAGTGTCCTGAGGTCCGCCGTGTCGTGGGCGAGATCGATTGTGTTTTGCATCGTGTGCAAGTTCTGGAGGGTAGGAAGGACGGCGTCGGGATGTATCTCTTCGACGAGTGCTTCGGGATGCGCTGCTAGCGACTTGTGGGACGAACTGGGCGGAAGGCCAGGGGTGTCCTTGGGAAGGGTGATTCCGAGGCCCTGGATAGCCGACACGGGAGGTGCCACCAGCTGTTGGGAGCGAATGACCGACTGAAGCAGCGCGCGCGTGTCTGACTGCCGACTGAGCTCAGCGGCCTGCACCTGCTTCAGGATTCGGATTTGAATAGAGAGCTGTAAGTGAGTGGTTAGTTAACCTCGGCGGTGAGAGACGTTAAAATACTTGCCCCGAACATACTGAGCGCCTCTCCGACAGCCTTGTCGCACCCGGCAATGTCACGGACGATCTCTTCTCGCTTGAGATAGCGTTTGAGGAAGGGGCGGTGGATTTGCTTGAGCATGAAGTTGTGCACCCTCGTGAACGAGCTTAATGCAGGTTAAAATATATTCGCTGTTGGTATGAGAAGACCCTCACCTAACCAGCTTCCCAATGGGTCCCGCCAATTCTTCACCGACGTGGTCATCTGCGTCCGATATCTCCTCGCGAACAGATAGAAGTATGTCGGCACAGCGCTCGGTGAGGCGGAGACAAGCCATTCTGTTGAACTACGCGTGTATGGTCAGAATTTGCAGAGAGTTTTACTGAGGAGACTCACATCAACACTTTGGACGCTGTCCCAGATGGCTAGAAGGATCTTCGCGGCCGACCGTAAACCAGGAACAGGAACAGGTACTATATCTAAGAACTCGGACGATAGGAGCAACGCCTCGTGCGTGACGCGGAGAGACGTTCCAAGGACGTGGGCGGCGGCGACGGTGACGCGCTGCAGCAGAGGTTAACGACGCGTTAAAAAACGCGGACAGCTCGACATACCTTCCTAGTGTGAGCCCAGCTGTCGGTTTGCTCAGATGGGATCGTTCCCTGGCGCTTGGGAGGGTCTCGCCATGGGCGAGGAAGCACCTCGTCTCGACCATTGCGTCCCCACCAAGAAGCAGGTGCTGAGGGCGGCGGCTGGTCTGGAGGAACGGGACGCGTCTCGGCGAGCACGGTGGTGGGGCTGATCAAGGCAGAGAGGGATGCCTGGCCCTGGGAATGGGAACGCGAGCGGGAGAGGAAGGAGGAGGTGGGCCTATCGCTGTACTCCTGCTGGTTTGACATAGAGAAATCGGGAAAGAGATTGAGCGAGGAGGCCTTGGGCGGGGTGGAGGCCTGGGCGAGTTGTGCGACGCGAGTCTGTCCTATTGACGAAGAACGCAGGGTCGCGTTTGAGAGACCGCGAGGGCGAGGAGGCGGCATGCTTTGCCTCAGCGTCGCGGTAGATTCAGAGGAAGACATCGGGCCAGGGAGAGGTGGCTTCTGGGAGGAAGGCATGGGCGAGACGGAGGATTGAAGAACGCGTTTTTGAAGGCTTCACGGTAGCACTGAGGGGAGCGAAGTATGGAACGCGGCGGAAGCAAACTCGATCGAGTTCCATATTAGGGTTTGTGGCTTGCCCTCATACCGTCTGCCTAGTACACGGACCATCGCTGGCTCCCTCCTAGTTACAATACCCGTCCCAAGGCCGCACCTGAAGCCTTGACCAGCCCAATGCTGTTCTGACCTCCGCTGTCCACATCCTCCACGTCGTCGTATTCCTTTGCATAGTCCGCGGAGGAAGTTCTCGCCGGGCGAAATCTCCCCGGTCTAGGTCAGCTCCACTGCAATGTATACATCGACCTCGGGAAAGGAAACCCCGTGAAAGAAATGAGCTCTTGGTCTAAAAACCGCCGATGAATGTTCTTCGGTGAACGCGTCGCGTCGCGATCAACTTCAAACCCAGACAAAGTCATTATATTTGACGTCGGATGTAACAGGTCCTCTAGCAGGTGCGTTCGGTGAGCAATAGAAGGCGGCGGAGGCAAGCGCCAATGAATGGGCAGGACAAAGGAGCAGTGTGGGAATATCCATACTTGCCGGTTGATGGCGCACTCGGGAAAATAATGCAGCTCCCCCATCGGTTTCCTGGAATCATAGACATACAACACAGTACTAACGCTCCGAGCTACTGCTATGCTTCTCATCGCTACGACTGGCCCGCTCTTCCAAATCTCGAATAGTTTGCACCGGACCAGTAAACCAATGCCTACCACCGTATCTCGGGAAGAAATAGTATCCCAAGGAAAGCATCAGCGTGCCTCCTAGGACGACCACGGTGTAGTTCATGCTGTGCGATGTTGCCGCCGGTATGGCGGGGAACATGAAAATGACGATCATAACAATCATGTACGCTGAGGCGACGAATGCCACAGGTGCGCTCTGACGATGTTGTGAGACTCGATATGCAACAAGAGCAGAAGCAATCTCACCATAAGGCCAAGATTGAACGGACCGGGCACAAACTCCTGCCCACCAACCCATCGCGCGATGATGGGCGTCACGAAGCCGAGGTATTGACACACGATGGACATGGTGAAGACGGCGGTGATGGCCAAAGGCCCCGCGAACGACAACAAGCCCAGGAAGAGCGCCATTACAGCCAGGAAAATTACCGCGTTAACAGGTGTTTTTGTCCTGGGATTAATATTGTACAACAAGCCTGATAGCGGGAGTCCTTGGTCCCGCGAAAAGGCGAAGAGTTGGCGTGAACCTGCGATGAGCTGCAATAGTGATCAGCAGAATTTTACACTCCGCCAATAATCCTTTTACATAGTCCATTCCCGTCATCCACAGCGTTAAAATCATGAACGCCCATATAGCCAAGGTCCCAGTCTTTCCCACGCTATTGAAGAAAATCTGATAGACACTCAGTCAGTATTACAACAGACTCGAGGTTCAACTCACAGTCGCCATGGGCTGTCCAATGGGGTTTCCGACGACCGCATCGAGGTCGTTGCCCATGTAGAATGCAAGCACGATGGTGACAACTTTGAGCGATATTAGCTGGACCTTGATTGCGGAAAGGATCATAAACGCACTCCACCCCAAGATGGAGCTCAAGACGGTCGCAGAGATCATGGCGAACGGAACGGCGCGAGGAGCATTTCGCGCCTCCTCGCTAATGTGGACGCTCGTATCGAATCCTCCTACGATCATAATTATTTCGCGAGCTGGCGGAGGGTGAGGAACGAACACACCAACTGTCCATGCTGGAGCCAAGAAACTCATGATGAAGGCATACCCATTCGCCCAACCAGATGCTGAACCACAATTTCATGAGTCAATGAGTCACCCACACATTTCAAAGTGCAGTATTCTCACTGTTTTCAAAATGCCCAAGCGCGAAGGATGCCGAGTTGTGTAACTCTTTCGGCGTAGCGACCGGAAGAGCAATGATAACGACGAGGAAGAGGCTGCAGTAAAATATGTCAATTCGGCGTGGAGGATTAGCCTCCATTCGACCCACGCGATGTTGAGAAAAACGTAAAAGTATTGAAGTCGGGCAATGATTTTCGTGCTCAGACTTGCCATGATAGCGTGCAAGACAAGGAGGGCGCAGTATACGCCGCTGTACTAAAATCAGCCTCGTCCCAGGCCCCACACTAATCACGTACTAGAGTTGCGCGGTAGTAGCGACGAATTGACCATCAGTCCCGATGTTGGCTGCAGCCATAATCTGTGTCGCGATACCCCAATCGACGCTGGCCATCCCGGCAATATAGGCCGCGGTGTTCACGTCTAGAAGGCTTGTTTAGCTGTGAATTGTGGAGAGTGAGGTCGATTACATCCAATGAGCCAAGACATCAGTTTCCGGTACTTGGGCGAGCAAAACTTGAACGTCCAGTAGTAACTGCACAACCGTGAGCACGAATTCCAGAGGAAGACTTAACACTTACAGCCCTCCAGCCGTAGGTGCAGCCGATCCCAGCTCCGCCATCGCCAATGAGACGACAATGAGGAAGCAGCAACAGGTGAACCACCCCCAGACCTATTTCACTGCGTCAGACGCGTTCGAAAGCTCCTGCCAGGCGACATACCATCCCAACGAGCCCACCATACGGCAAGGAGAACAGCAGGACGGCTGCAATGGACTGAACGACCCCGACGATGGTGAAGGAGAGCCCAAAGAGCTCCAGCCGAGAAAAGTCGCGCTTGAACTCCTGCTTGTAGCCCAGCCGCGCGAGAAGATCCTCGTCATTGAGGGCGTCGTTCGGAGGGACGTTCTGCTCTGTCTTTGAGTCCATGGCTGTGGAAAGCGTGAAGCCGCGGGGACCTGAGCGTGAGCAGATTGTGGCATCGCAGCTTTTGAACTCTTTGCTTCGAATGATGGTGAGGGTGGATGGACCCACTGCCTGTCAGCTGGCTAATCGGCACTCTCAGGCATCTCAGGTTGTAGTAGTCGCTCGGAGGCTGGAGCTGGCTCTGGCTCCGTCTTCAGCTCGGAAAAAGGAGGTGAAAAGCGCGTATGATGCCATACTATGAAAGTACAGATGATCGCCCATCACCACAGTCCAAATTGAGGTTCGACAACGCTCTCGTCCCAATTAGTCGTTCCTCTAATTCTCCTCGAGCTCTCGCAGCCAGAGCCCTCTGTACCATCGGGCTGCTCCAATTTTGACAGGTCCGAAGAAAATCGCTGTCGGCAAGTAGTCGATTCTCCGACCTTACTATTGCCGACAGTTGAAGTCTGCCCTCATCTTAGTCACTCCGAGCAGCTATACACTCTCGCGCGTTTGTCGGAGACCGAACTAAGCGGCCCAGTCGGCGGAGACATCAGGCTTCAAGCGGTACCAATATCACATCGGTCAAAGGGTAATCTACATTGACGAAGTGCAAACATCCTTCGTCTTGGTCAGGTCGACCGAGCTGGTGTTTTTCAACATCTGCAGCGAGATATCTTTACCCCTCTCTTGGCTCGTCGAATTACTGGCGCCAGCGATGATCTGAATATTGGTGCGCGTAGGACTTTGGGTTGCTGCAAACTGAACCTCCGAAATCATCCTGGTGGTATCGTCTAGCGACCATCCTTTGCCCTGGGCGATGCGGAATATGATCAGGAACGTAACCATAACCTGCGGCGGCTCAGCGCACTATACTGGGGCAGCCTGCGATGCTCACCTGTACCGGAGACAGTGCCTGCAAGAAGAGCTGCGACAGCGGGTGCCCTATGACGAATGGGACCAAAAAGAGCAGCGCAAACAGCGAATATATCGCGGCAGATTCGACGATCATCGCTGCGAGTGATGTGTACTCGGCGCCGTGGTTGGAGCCCAAGGGCATCGCGCGGTTGATGCGCCAGCGATACATCATGAGCCGCACGACAATCAGGATCGTGACGAGGATGTTCAAAGCCAGGGACATGGCGAAGTAAGGCGTCGTGAAGTTTATGCCCGAAGTGTCCCAGGGCGAGGCAGAGGTCACACCTACCTGCTTGAGCCAGAGGATGCCTATGGCTAAGAAAATGATGCGATTAGGGTCTAATCATATTCATGGCAAGTAACATCAGCACCTAGCGTAGCGAGGGATAAGACCACCGGGAGGGCAATCACAAGCCTCCCGAAATTGACAGAGCTTCTGTATACCACATAGCACCGCCAAATCTTGGGGAAGAACGCTCAGCCAGAGGAGAGACGGGGGAGAAACATGCTCACATTGATAATGTCGCAGAGCCAGGTGAGAAGAACTACCGCCACATTCGCTAGCATATCAATGGGCAGCGAGTACATGTCGTCCTCATACGCGTTCGGACCCCCAGGAATATTCCGTGCGTCGACGAACGCCTCCTGCGTGAACTCGAGCATACCCGCGATGTACAGCGTTCCAAGGATCCACATAACAGCCATGTAGCACGCGAGACCGACGTTCCAGCGTGAGCGCCTCCGTTTCGGCGCGAAAGCGAGCAAGTGCAGCGACATGAAGAAGAGGATGGCCTGCATCCCGTACGCGATGCAGGCGAGGAAGGCCCCTTGCAGCCAGGTGTGCTCGGAGAAGATCTCCGCTGGGGTCTCATCTGGCCGGTTCGCTGCAGCGGGCATACCGGGAAGGAGGGGGAGATGGGCTGCGGTCTGCAGAGGCCATGAAATATGCACCGTATACACAACATCAGGGACATAGTAAACGAGAGAAGACTGTAAGCGACCCTAGGATCGCCGCGGCTCGCCAAGCGCGGAGCGGAGCGTTCGCCAGTTTTGCCAGTTCAGTTGAACCTGGGCCATGCCGTCTGTAACCAGAAGCGAACGCGCGGAGTCGGACGCTGAACCAGAGCCCCAGAAGCAAGAAAACACTAAGATTCCGATTCCCAACCACAAACGGCTACATAGAGTCAGACCCAGAGCAAGGCTCAGCAAGCTGCAAGGGTATAGCGGGGAAGTCTGCCGTTGAGGAGGAGCATAGGTGTTCGGTGGCGGTCGGTCGGAGTCGGATGGGGCACCGCCAGAAGATCACTTTTTGGCTGGATGTATGCCAGCCTGATTGTAGGACCGCCGAAGACGAGAAGCGCTTGAGGAGGAACGCTCAACGGTGTTCCGAGTGAACGTTCTTGAGCAAAGCACCGCAGCTTCTCACGCTAGTTTCCATTCAACAAACATACATTCCCCCACCACCCAACTACCTACTTGTGGATAGTCTACCTACGAGTTCCCCGCCAACCAACCAACCCCAATAGCGCACACCCACGCACCCCGTCCCCAAGCGCACTCACACACCGGCCAACCCACCCTCAACCCGAAGGGAGAGTAAGATTAGTCGGGATGGAGGCAGCATCGAAGAGCGAGGATTGTAGACGTTTGGAAAGGAGGGAAGGAGGAGGAGTGGAGTAGGTAAGGGTAAATGTAGAGTAGATAGTCGAGGTAAATGAGGGACGATGTCGGCTGAGATGGTATGGTATGAGTCCAGACAGACAGACAATAGATAGAGTGGAGATAAGTGAGACAGATTGAGAGATGAGAGAGAGGCTGAGACGACCAAGGAAAGAACTGGAATGAGACGAGACAAAAAAAAGATGGATGGAGGCCAATGCTGATGAGATGAGTGGATGGGTGATTTTGGGTTTGTCGCGGTTCTCAGAACACGCCAACGAGCGTAGACTCCCCACTCGTGAGGTTCTCCATGTCGCCCCACAGCCCCAAGCCAAGATCCTCGAGACTTTGAGGGAACGCGGCCGCATCTGCGGCCGGTAACATCCCGAGGATGCGGTCCATCTCCAGCATATCCACCTCCAACTCGCCCGTCCAGTTCCCTGCGTCACCGTCAGCGCCCCCCGCACCCGTGCCCACGAGTCCCTCCAACCCTAAAATGTCGTCCGCGGTCATTTGCGGCGCGAAGGGAGTGGTCGGCGACGCGTGCGCGGAGGTAGCTTCAAGTGGGGAGCTACCCTGAACGTCAAAAGAAAGACTCGTCGGGGAGAGGCGCGGGGAAGCGAGGATCTCGCGGAACAAGTCTTCCATTGTTGCGTCGTCGATTGTGTTTTCCTCGGGAGAGGCGCTGCTGTCGTCGGCGTGCGAGACACCGGGGAGTGTGAGACTGAGGTCGAGACCACCCGCTGCAGGGCCATCGGAGGCGGAGTTCCGCCAGCGATGGACGCCACCCGTGCTAGGTGGCGAGTGGAATCTAGATCATTCTCGCTCTTTGGTGTCAGGAGGGGGGATGACATGAACGAAGACGACGATAGGTCAAAGTCGAGGGAGTTGTGTGACGGTGCGGGGGAGATGGGGAAGGCCATAGTGGGCTCGAGAGTGGCGGGGAATGTTGGGGATGGGGAGTCGGTAAGCTGTTGTGTTGGCGCTGGAGATTCGGTGGCGGCGGGGGATTGGGAGTCTGAGACGGGGGAAGGCAGGGAGGCGGCGGCGGAGGCAGGGGCTGTGGCAGTGGACAGCCCCTGGGCGGCGAGCGCCTTCATTACGGCGTCCCAGCCCTGCTCGAGGGTCCGAATGCGCTCGCGCAGCTCCTGGTTCTCACGCTCCCATGCACGACCACGGTCCTGCTCGTCGACCTTGGGTTGCTCGGGCTGCTCGGGTCGTTGGGATGGGACGACGATGCCAGCACGCAGCTGGCGATTCTCCTCCTCGAGTTCGCTGACCCGGCGTTCGAGGAAGGAGAATTGAGCCTTGCGGCGGTCGCGGGAGTTCTGTGCGGCGATGCGGTTACGGTGAGCGCGGGCCTCCTTGCGGTCCTCTGAAGAAGAGGATGTTCGGGCTCGCTTCCTGGAGGGACCAGGCTCGGGGGATTCCGAGCGCGGACGGGGGGACATGGTTTCTGAGGTGACAGACATGCTGGTGCTGATTTCGTGGAGGTGCGTGTAGGTGCGTGGAATGAAAGTAGGCTTTAAAAGTACTGCGGAATTGGGAGTCACTGCGGAGGGCGAATGTCGTGGCGAAAGGGAAGGGACACGTAGACAGTGGATGGCAATCAAACAAACAAATGCAAAGATTCCGGTGATATTTGATCTGGAGAAATATATATTTTTATTGCTAGTTATGTGATTAGATGTCCGCAAGTACGGGGAAAGCAAAGTGGAAGCAAACAGGCATGTACAACGAAAGCAAGGAGGGAATCTGAATAGTCCAAACGGGCGCAGTCTAGGGGGTAGCACACCACTTTAAACCCAATCGAATTCCCTGTTCGTTCGCGGTCAGCACCGGTAGATAGGGCGTAGAGGCTCGCATACCCGGTACACCGTGAAAAGAGGTAGTCTTTTCCATTGGCGTGGATCATGCCGTCCTTCAGGACGCACTTCCACTTGCTCTTCACACGGGCGACCTATTGTGGACGATGGTGAACGATGAATCAAACCAATAGGATACCACCCGGACCTTGTCGTAGGTGCAGAACACAATGTCAGTATTCGGTCCAGCGCCATCCTCCAGATCTTCGTCCTCGGTGTCAGAGTCATCCAAATCGCTATTGATAGCCTCCGAGTCAACCGGGGTCTGGGACGAAGACGCCGAAGACGACGCCTGCGGCTGAGGCAGTGACGGGTGCGCCGTCCGCGGTGCATACGCCGCTGGAGGGGGAGTCGCCGAGTCATCAGAGTCTTCCGAGGGGCCGTCGACTTGCGGAATGGCCGCTGCGCGTCCCTGCGGAGGAGGGCCAGGTGCAAAAGACAAAACGCCGGTTTGGCCCCCAGGGTTCGGGCGGGCGCCACCTATCTTGGGACCAGGAAGAGGCGGCAAAGTGTAGGTTGCGGCGTTGCTGAGCATATATCTGCTATCGACGGGCTCTGACTTGACCTGCGACTGGGACTGGGCCTGTGGCTGTGACTGCTGATGCGCAATCTGAGGCGGGGGCGGCGGCTGGTACGGGTGGTGGACCGGCGCATATTGAGGCATCATGGCGTGAGGCGGGAAATGCGGGGCGGGAGCGGGAGGCTCAAACTCGGCCACCCGGGATGCGATAACTTTATCCTCCCATTTCTAAACGGAGTGAAAAAAAAGTGGCAATATTAAAAGAGAGCGCCTACGTGCTGCAGTTCGGCCAAGACGTCCTCGCCGACACCATACTCTTCAAACTCGTGCTTAATTGAAGCTATCACATCGTCGATGACGGTGCGATAGATGTTGGGCTCAAGGAGGGTCACCCAACCGCTACTGGAGGGGGTATCTGTGAGCAGCTCACCACAATCTTATTGGACATAAGGCCTCTTAGAGGGCGGGATCTACTACCAACCGACGGCGGGCGCTGGGCGGGGCCGTGGTGGGGGGAGGAAACAAGCGGTGGCCTTTATATAGGGCTTACACACCCCTCACGCACGGGCCATCACCGGCCAAGTCCGGCGTCGGTTACTGCCGGCGATGGACTTGGTCTAAAAAGGCGATAAAGGTATCAAAGATTGGCGGCGCACCGCGCGCCCTACTCCAATGACTTCAGCGGAGCATACAACGTCATTCCTCATGTTTTCGTCCTTTAAAAGTACAGAAATCGAGACTCGGAGTCCTCACTAAACCAACCAACCAACCTCCTTCCACCCTCCCGTAGGTACTTCCCCCATAAATATTCAACCACTCAACCCCCACAGAACCCTCCAATGCCTCTCTTCAAGTCCCACGCCGAGCCCGAGCCCGCCGCTGCGCCCCCCACCCGCAAGGGTAGCATCTTCCGGCGCCGCCAGTCCTCCGACGACTCGAGCCTGGGACGCGGGGCCGGCGCCAGCAGCGTGCGCAGCGGCAACAGCAGCTTCTTCGCGCGAAACAACAACAACAACAACTTTAACGTGCACAAAGACCCCACGATCATCGCCGCGCGTCAAAAGGTCACCCTCGCCGAGAAGGCGGAGACCGAGGCGGATCGCGCACTGTTGGCCGCGAAGGCGATGGTCCGCGAGGCGCGCGACCACGTCCGATTCCTGGAGAAGGAGGCTGCTGAAGAGTGGGTTTTTCTTGCTGCTTTTCGTTCTGCCGCGCTGATCAGTTAATCTCCAGACACAAACGCGCGCGGGCCAAGCAATCTGTTACAAACGACGTCAGCAAGAGCGCCCGTGGCCTTGGACGGCACGGCAACTGATGATAACGACTGAACGAAATATACCACTATACCGTGCATCAACTAATCCTACTTACACTCATATGTTGCTATTCACATCCACTGTTTTGGAAACCTTGTAATTGTATTTTCCAATGGAAGCCACTATGGTTTAACAAAGAGGTCCGTAAACTTGTCGACGGGCAGCTTCGCAAAGGAAGTAGCGTCGCTGACGGTGTCGAGAATCCTAGGCAGACCAAGGTCAGAAAGAAAAATTGTGATTAGTGCGTCGACATACTTCTTCTGGTGCGCCTGATCGAAGTGGTGCGAGATGTGTCTGTGTTGAATATGAGAAAACGACCGCCAGTCAACCGAAAAGCGAAAACTACCTCTTGAACTTGTTCATCAGGAGCGGGGTGCCCTCCGCCCTCCTCCGCTTGTGCCCAACGGGGTATTCAACCTCCACCTCGTCAAGGACCGTCCCGTCGTTCAACTCGACCAAGAGGGCGTTGCCGATGGAACGCTTCTCGGGGTCGTGGTAGTCGACGCTGAACTTCTTCTCCTCCACGCAGTAAATCTTGGCACGGAGTGCGTCGATGCGAGGGTCGGCAGCGGACGCGTCCGTGCTTTGAGAGTTAGCTACGTAACGAGTGGGCGACAAAGGAATCCACATACTAGCTGTCGGACGTGAGTTCACCAAAGATAAGCGGGTACGCGACCATGTAGTTGATGGCGTGGCTGCGCCGGGATGTAAGTATTACGGACGTTAGACAGATCTGCAGGACGACGCACTCTCGGTCGGCAAAATTGTCCAAGGGGCCTTGCTTGTCGATAATTCGGACCGCCGCCTCCTGGGTGCGGATCCTGACGCTTTTAATGTCCCCGGCGGTCTTTCCGAGCGCCTTGAGCTTGTCGTGGACGATATGAGCCGCCTCTACGGCGGTCTGAGCGTGGAACTCGGCCGGGTAAGAGATCTTGAAAAGGACGTTCTCCATGATGTACGAAGAGTACGGGATTTGGAACTCGAAGGGTTTGCCCTGCGCGGGTGTGAGCTGCATGTTCGCCTCGAAACACCGTAAGGAAATACCTTGAACAGGACGTCGTAGAAGCCCCAGGTCTTGGCGGTGAGAACGGACGGGAGGCCCTTCTCGCCCTTTTTGACGAGGAGAGCGAGGTTAACTGCGCGGGAGCACGCGTCGCCAGCAGCCCACGACTTGCGGGGACCGGTGTTGGGGGCGTGGCGGTAGGTCCGGAGTGACTGACCGTCGACCCAGGCTTGAGAAACCGCGTCGATGGTTTGGTCGCGGTTCAGGCCGAGCATCTTGGAAACGACTGCAGTGGATGCGACTTTGACGAGGACGACGTGGTCGAGACCAACTCTGTTGAAGGAGTTGAGCAGGGCGAGGGAGCCTTGGATTTCGTGGGCCTTGATCATGCCCTCGAGGATGTCGTGAACGGTGAGGGACTGTCCTTGACGAGTAAGATGGTCGGCGACGGCGAGAATGGCTCCAAGATTGTCGGACGGGTGACCCCCTTGAGCATATCGTTAGTATAGCAGCGATAGCAAAACCAGAACGCGTACATTCTGCAGCCAAGAAGCAATCATTGAAGTCGAGCCAGCGGATGATGGTGCCGATGTTGAATGCGCCGCGGATGGGATCCAACTGGTAGTTCGTTCCCGGAACCTTTGTACCTGGCAGCTAGAGTGAACCCCTGCATAGATTCGCGGTGCAGGAGCATCGTACCATTCGGAACGATGGTGCCTTCGACAACCGGACCCAAAAGTTTAGCACATTCGGGAAAGCGCAGACCCTCGAGACCACAGCCGATGGTGTCGATGAGGCAGAGCCGGGCAGTCTCGTATGCGAGATCCGAGTCTATTTTGTACGAGTGGACGTAGTCTGCGATGTCCTGGAGGACCTTGTCGGGCTCCGGGCGCAGGGTGGACTCTCCAGCGTGGTTGGACATGAAGCGGAGCGACCTGGGGGCGAGGACGGGTGCGAATCTGTGGGAGGGCAGACGGGCGAGAGGGAGGGGCTGACGCGGGGTCAGAACTCTCAGTGCTCGAGGAAGGAGCATAACGGGCTTGAACCACTCGGCCCGACTTTGTCCAATATCACACATCATGGCTCTCACCTGCAACTACCAATAAATGCCTTTCCAATTCAACCGTGCGTCCTGGAGGCGTTGAATATATACCACGCTCGACGCGACGCGTTTCCTTTTTTCCTTTCTTTTTTCTCCCCTTTTTTGGTGGGCAGCCAGGCAATCCTACATCTTGCCAATCACCCGATCACCTCCTCCAAGCAGTCGTCACCTCGGCACCAACCACAACCACAACCATGTCCTCCGACGAAGAACACGAACCCTTGGAGAAGCCTCAAAAGAGACGCAGGCTGCAGCGCTCCTGCGATATATGTCGAAAGCGCAAGATACGCTGCGACAGTGCAAATATGCCCAATGGCCGCTGCACAAGCTGCATTCAATTCAACGCAGAATGCACGCACACTGAGCCAACCCGCAAGCGCGGCCCCAAGAACAAGTGCGTGTGCTGCAATACAACTCCGTGATTCCATTGATCGAGCGCCGAAGGCATGTCGAGGAACTCAAGCAGCAACTCGCAGTATTGGAAGCGAAACTGTCGACCAACGGCCCAGTGGGTGGCCCGACACCTCCAACAACATCTGTGATCAAGTATCCTACTCCCCCGCATGACGCTTCGCCGTCCCCGCCATCCCTTCCCGAGGAGGATCTCTCACACGACGAGCTCGCAGAGAGGTTCAGGTATGAAAACACAATTCTTCTAATCGCTTGCCGCCTAAATGAATTCGTAGGCAATTTTCGCTGAGCGCTCTGAAGCACAGGTTCTTTGGCTCTTCCAGTGGTTTCATGCTCGTGAAAAATGCCATTGCCGTCAAGGAGGAGTACCTTGGCCGCCCCATCGTTCCAACATACAGACGGCCCGAGTTCTGGAATATGCGTCCAGTTCGTTGACTTCGACAAACTTTGCGTCCCACACAACTAATTATCCTGCAGTGGGAAAACAAGGCAGAGGACGAAAGACCTCATTATATCTTCCCGGACCCCGACCTATTCAATGCTTTAATCGATGCCTATTTTATCAACATGTCTCCAACCCTGCCACTTATTCATCGACCGACCTTCGAAAGAGCGATCGCGCAAGGTTTGCACCTTGTCCGCACACTGGGTTCGACAATTGACCACAAGGAAAGGCCTTCATCTTGCCGACCATAGATTCGGGGCTACCGTTCTCGCTGTCCTCGCTGTCGCTTCTCGAGTAAGCAATGAGAGTAATTTCGTTTTTGACGCCAACGACCATTATTCCAGTTCTCGGATGACCCTCGGGTGTTTGTTCCAGGCTTCAATTCAACCCTCTCCTCTGGATGGAACTTTTTCAACCAAATTCAAGTCGTCAAAAAGTCGTTATTTGATGAACCGTCGATACACGAAGTTCAGACTTATTGCGTATGTTCAGGTTTTCATCTATCCACAGCTCGTTGACTCAATTGACTGCAGTTAATCACAATATTTACCCTGGGCACCTCAACGCCCCAGGCGGCTTGGCTATATCTCGTGCGCTACAGTCTCTTTCGACCCTCCCCTCCACTCAATTGGACGACCTAGGGTCTTGGCGTTCGGTTCATCCAAGAACGTGGAGAGCATCGAAGGAAACGGGATGGCCACAAGTTCACAGCCGAGGATGAGATGTGGAAACGCGCCTTCTGGTTTGTTCGCCGTGACTGTTTCACGTATCAATTTATCAACATCCTTTAGGTGTCTACTTTCTATAGATAGGACGGTCTGCTCTTTCCTGGGACGGTCATCGGCCATTCACGTCGAAGAGTATTACTGCTTTTCCTAGCACCCCGACTCCTCTTCTAATTTGTCCTCCTTGTCAGCTACGACGTGGAGCTCCCAATAGAGGTGGACGATGAATACTGGGACCATGCTGATCCAGCCCAGGCGTTCAAACAACCTCCGGCGAAGCCTTCTGTCATCACCTACTTCAATTGTCACATTCGACTTTGCGAAATTCTCGGCTCCGCTCTTCGCCGCCTCTACGCCTCGAACAAATCGCGGTTGCTCATGGGTTTGGTCGGCCCAGAGTGGGAGCAGCGTGCTGTCGCCGAGCTTGATTCAGCTATGAACGAGTTCTTGGGCTCCCTTCCAGATCATCGTGAGTGGTATACACATTGTCTATCCGCCTTTTCTTATTGACATTCCCAGTCCGATGGGATCCCAACCGAACTGGAATCTTCTTCGATCAATCTGCGGTACTCCATGCGATGTATTACCAGCTCCAAATAACTGTATGCTTATTTTTCACCGACCGAAAGTCGTATTGAACGTGCTGGTCAGATTCATAGACCGTATATCCACAAACCGAGCATACTCGCCTTCCCCTCCCTTGCCATATGTACTAGCGCGGCTCGCTCTGTCATTCACGTGTCGGATGTTTGGCTGAACCGGATGCAGAGGATAGCTCCTCCCCTCATGCAGGTTCGTCGTGGTCTGCTTTTTTGCTCGCAACTCGTAACCCGGCCCTTAGACGGGTACCTTTATATCTGCCGTGGTTCTTCTCCTCAATATGTATGGAGTCAAGCGCGCGGGCCTTCCAATTGATGTTGGCAAAGAGCTGGCACATGTAAGCACCGCGATGCGGATTCTCAAGTTCCACGAAGCCAGGTAAGTCTCTTTACACGTCCAGGAGACATTCTCGCCCTAACGCGTGGCACAGGTGGCAGACCGCCGGCCGTCTTTGGGAGCTCCTTCAAGAATTGCAGTCTTGGGATGGTCCCCCGCCCGCCAGATACAGCAAAGACTCCAACTCCAAAGAAACAGAGGCTGCGGCTCCGCCCGACGAGCGCCATCAGGCCGACATGTGCCCACTCCAGAGGAAAATGCGTGAAGAGTCGGAAGCATCCAGGAAAGCCCTTGAGGAAGAATCGGAAGCATCCATGTTTACACAAACGCCTGCGGACTCTGGAACCTCTCCGGAGACAGCTTTGTTCGGGCCAATGGCTCATGAGCAACCATCCCAGCCACTGAACCCCATTCCCCAGCAATCTATGAACCTCTGGAGCGACATGTTCATGGCGAACTTGGGTGGTAATGACAGTACTAGCCACACCAGTGCTACGCAGACCGCGGAGGTGACGATGGAGCAGCTGCTCGCAGCGACGGCGGTGTATGATAACGCGACCGGGCTGGCAAAGTCGGTGGACCAGTGGAGCGATACGACGGGGCTGGCGAGTATGATGGTGGATGACGACTTTGCGAGGATGTGGGCGGATGCGCCGACGACGTTTGGGTGAGCATTCAAACTCGTCTGCTTCATTGTGGTGTTTGTCTGATTTGGGGTGTGCAGGAATATGCAAGATTGGGACGCATATATCGAAAGTAAGGCTGGACCAGGGTTCAACTGGTCGACGAATTTCGATCCGCGAATTACGCCGTCAAATTTACCGCGGTGAGAAGAATTATATGTGTATTTATAGTTGATAGAATGTATTAACCGTCGAATGTATGCCATCCCCACCTCCCGCACCATTTTGTGAACTGTGAAATGTTTTTTTGAAGAAGAAGATGCATCTTGGACTTATCGGTACACGGGCGAGGAAGAAAATCGACAAGGTAGCTCTGGATTGTGACAGACACGATTCAGACAAAAAAGTGGAGTCGTAAGCTGGCTTTGGTCGCGTCGCGTCGCGAGATCACTTCGCGGTGTCGTGACGATCGGACTTTGAATTTGGCGTATATCTGTGACAATTTGTGACGGTCAGCCACTTTGCGGCTTGTCTCCTCCCACCATCTGGCGCGCTCTCCCTTCAAAATCTTGGCCTCTCAACCGACATCGAACATCGACCACCAGGACCTCGACTGGCCATCAGAGCTCTCATATGCTGCGTGCCAATATTTCTCGCCTATTTCGTCCCACTAAAGACCTCCCTCGCGCAGACTCAGCGCAGGGAGACCTTTCAGACCTCAAGACCTCGGACAGACCTCAAGATGTGTGCCTCAAGACCCCCCTCGACACCTCCTCAAGACCGACACTGGGGCCCTCGAAGACCTCGACTGGATGGCTGGGCGGGCGCAGTGAAGTGTCGTGTAAGTCGTGAAGCTCTTCTCCCCTCCCTCTCACTCAACTCAATGTCCTTGAGCGCCACGCGGCGGCGACGGGAGGCTGTGGCTGTAAGTCGACCCACATCCTCTTAATTCTCTTCGTGCTTATACTCTCGTTTAGGGTAGTGCACACCAGTCGCCGTGAAGGACGGAGGGTAAACGTGAGGTAAGTATGGCGTGGCCGGCGTGGGGGGGCCCACAATGGCTGATCACCGGCGTGGGCGGGCAGGGCGCGGGCGGGGAAGCTGACTAACTCTTCTTCCCACTCTTTCTGTTTAGGTTAGCTAAAAAGGTTGGCCACCTTTCGACACGCGCGATCGATTCAGCGGTGGAAGGACAGTAGAAGGATACGGGACTTGTGTGGTTTGGAGGGCAGGGCTTTGGTTGCCGACTTCAAAAGCTCCCCGCCTCTGGTATGATTTTTCGTCTATCTCCTTCGGCAGCCGCTAACTCGTCCGCAGTGTCTTGCATAACCTTCGCTCAGTCGCCCCAGCGTCAAAAAACAAAGAAAGAGATAAAACAAAAAGAAATATAACGAAAACAACCAAAAAAAATAATCAATACTGGGCGCTACACCAAATGCACAACCAAGACGCAGAACACCCACCAAGACGAGGCGGTGTACCGAAACTTTCACGTCGGCGGCCACTCGCCCACCAAACCAATCTACCAACTGCGAAGATTCGGCCGCCGACATGATCTACCTATCAACTATCAACTCTCGACTCTTGACCCATTCGACTTTTGCGCGACTCGTATCTCCGCACGCAAACCACACCAAAAGATACTACCTTGCAAGCACACCCACCCACCATGCATTTATCTGGTCCCTTTGTTCAAACGGAAGGTGAGCCTCCTTCGACCTCTCATTTGACCACCGACTAAGCATATCCACAGAGGCGCCTCTGACTCCTACCTCTTCACTATGGCGCCGCTCCCTGTCCTGCCAAACAACTCGCACCTCGACCGCCATTTGCTCTGCAACACATCCTCGGTTCTGTCCTGTTACGGTCTCGTTTGCTACTGTCTCGATTTGGTTCCATGTAGATAGCTCGTAGATAGTTTGGAGACTCGGCACGGGCGGGCAGGCGGCAGGCGGCAGACGATCTTGAACACGACCTACCACCTTTGGCAGAACGGCAATTCCTCTCCGGAACCCATCTTGGCTTCTTGACCCTCAACCCGTGAACTTGTTTTCCAAGTAAGCGTCTTCTCCTTCCTGCCACTTCATTGTACTGACAATCGCTCAGATTGCAATCCGCACCAAAGACCGCGCGTCGTTCGACGTTCGCTTCACCTCACGCGTTATGGCCTCACGCCCTCCATCATAGCCTCTGCGGCCACTCCCGTCAACGCTGCAGAATGACTTTTGAAGCCTTACCACGCGCCACGCATTATTCGGCACGCATCTTCTGCTGCTGCTTCACTAGCCCCGCGCCGTTTGACAGGCAAATACTGTGCTGCGACAACAATCATCTTCGTCTCCGTGGCCTTCGTCAACGCTGCAGAATCTCCCATCCCACGGCCCATTATCATCGCTATTCTCGTGAACTTCCAAAGTCTACGCAGCTGGCCTTCGTCGCCTTTCCACCGCAACTAGCCTCGCATCTCACAACCTCTGGCTCGACTCTCCTAGCGCTGCGTCAACGCCCTCCACACACCAGCTATTGCCAATCATCATCGAACCAGTTCCAGCCACTCAACCTTGTCGCAGCCAGACGGCTTACCACTTTTGCACTGGCCTCGGACCATATCGTCGCGGCGCGTCGCCTTCAGACCGAAACCGCCCTGCCCTCTGCCTACAACAAACGGAACCACAATCCGCGCCCGCCTTTCGTATCCCCGCCCTTTGCGCAGGGAGACCATCCAACATCTTCACGCCAACAATATCCAGCCGCACCACTGCTGCTTTGCCTTGCTCAAGCCCAACGTCGTCGCCGTGTCGTGCCCGTCCCGGTAGGTAGAAATAGATATGAATACAGAATTGAATGTATTTGCTTGCGGAATCGTCGTATACAAGGGCAGTAGAACAGAATTTTGTTCAGCATTGAGTAGGCCCTTTCTCTCGGCTTTCGCGTTCCAAAAGTTATACAACGTCGAGTAGCTTGTGGGTCGCTTTCAGCCTGTGGAGGTACTCGGCCCAGCAGTTCCATCTTTGAGGGGATTGTGAACATTCGTTACATTGTGAACTACGACTTTACCTCTGGCCGGACCGAGAATACCTTTGCTGTCCCTGTCGCCGTAGCGCGCCTTGAGCTGCTCGAGCATCTCCAGGTCCTCGGCGTCCATCGTGGGGTTGTCTGCCATGCGCTTCATCTTGAGCATGAGGGCCGCGTCTGTTTTCTGTTTCGCAATAACGTCGCGCACGTCCTGGACGTCGAGGTCGCTCATGCTGATGAGCGTGGGGGTGCGGCGGATCATGGCGAGCTGCGGAGGGCACTGCACACGCGGACAATGAGCCTGCGGTCGCAGTTGAAGCGCAGTGGTGGTGGTCTATAAGCCGGCTTGTGTACGTAACAGCCAGTTTACTCTTTGCCCAGAACACCCATCCCATCCTCACCTCGTCCACCATGGAAGCCTTTATGCGCGCAACCGACGCCGTTCGCTCATTCCGCGTCCGTCTCCTCACAGCAAATTAGACCCATTGCCCTAACCAATAAAAATTACAGGAAGCAAGGCTCTCTGCCCTCCGCAGTCCGACCGAATTTTTCGATGTTCAGCGCGTCTCCCGCCCCGCCGACATGAACACGGCCACCTCAGTGCGTCTCCTACATTACGCACGTAGCATATCCCCTCACCTTTTCTGTAGCGCATATCGTACAACGCACGTTACTTCTCTGGTATGCTCCGACACGTATGGAGGAGGGTACGCTGACGCGAAACTATTCGCAGGGAACTACGGCCTCATTATCATTCTCCTCGCCGTCTACGCCCTGTTCGTGTCCCCTCGCCGCCTGAACTTACTTGGTTTATTTAACTGACGCGCTGCAGACTCTCCAACCTATGGCTCTTCTCCGCCCTCGTTTTCCTCGTCGGCGGGTTCTCGCTCATCAACAAATTCGGTGCGCTCGCCATTTTTCATACAGAACTCCGTGCTCACAACGCGCCGCAGCGCCCGAGCCGACTCAAGTCGGGGACTACCTCGTCACGCAAAAGTCGCTCTACATCACGCTGTTCTGCATCGGCATCCCGATGCTCATCTTCTCCGGCCCACTGGGCACGCTCTTCTGGCTTGTTGGTGCTTCCGGCCTCATCATAATAGCGCACGCAATCATGATCGAGCCTGGTGTCGAGAGCGAGTACGCCGCTGTGGAGAGTCAGGTATGAGTGGCCGCCGCAAAACACCGCGCTGTGCGGAGCGGGGCGACGCGAACAGAACGGGGTTTGAAAGGGATGTTAAACCCATCTCATTATGTATTGCGCACCTGGTGTACCTAGATACTCTACGACATTCCTACTACACGTCTCAAGCCCTAGCTTAACTACTTGGGACATTATTCGACTCGGATGGATCGCTCGGTACAAATTTTATTTTGATTATTACAAGGCGCCAACGGATCTTACAGTTTCTCAGAGAAAAGAGACGATAGCAATGCGATGTGAAATGTACATGCGAGTCCCACCGAAAATAATAGGGAATAAGATTTACAAGAGAGGTAGCCATTGGCCTGAGGCAACTAGTCAGTGCTGCGTAATTCGTTCAATGAGACATAACGGACCTATGACTACGCTCGGCAGGTCAAACAGGTCTCTTCGTATTGAAAAGCAGAAGGTTGACGGTACGGGTGCGCCGTTGGGCTTGAGCAGCACGCAATGCGAGAACACAGACTGCGTAGTGTTCTCAAACGCATGCGACGCAAAGCTCTCCCAGTACTCCACGACTGATTGATTTTCAAAAAGCTGTTGTGGGCGTTGCCGTGAGTAATGAATGGCGACGGTGTGAATCAAGACGAAAACGGACTTCGTAGATGTACTTTTTTCGCCCCACGAGTTCGTCCATCGACCACTCGGTGAGCAGGCAGAACTCGGGGGCGACGAGGCAGATCTCGCCGGTGCGGCGCCACACGACCGTTGGTGTTCCGCTGAAGGAAATAAGCTTGTCAAACTCCTGGGAGTCGAAAGTAACATAAGGTGAAATGAGCATCAGTCAGGGGAGGCTATTAATCAAGCCACAAATGTCGACGCACGAGTAATGACCGCTGAAAACATTTTTCCACAAAGACCTCGTCGTCGAAGGAGAGCGGCATTTGCAGGGCGATGAGCGAGGGGCGAAAGATCGCTAGCGCACGCACGATGCGCAAAATGTCGTTCTTCTCGAATCTTTGGTGCGGACGAGATGGGGAGAGCAACGCGAGGAGGAGGAGGAGGAGAGGCGGGGACGAAAAATTACCCGTATAGAGAAAATAAAATCAGAGCTCGAGTCCCAGAGGCAACTCTTTTTTCGCACAATGACCTGATTTTGCAAGTAA
This sequence comes from Mycena filopes, assembly GCA_029281495.1. Taxonomy (NCBI): domain Eukaryota; kingdom Fungi; phylum Basidiomycota; class Agaricomycetes; order Agaricales; family Mycenaceae; genus Mycena; species Mycena filopes. The sequence goes on along the minus strand of JARIHR010000001.1, from coordinate 657,630 downwards.
CACACGCACCGGCTGGGGAGGTGTTTCATGAGAAAGTGGTAGCCCTCGGTGTAGTCGTATGGCATCGTCACGCGATCATTGATGTTCTGCAAGTGCGAGCCGCCGCCGCTGCTCTGGCTCTGGCCCTGGCGGGCTTGCTCGGGCACAGCGTGGGCATATGACGACGAGGATGACGAGGGCGAAAGGACGCCGCGCGAATCTTTGCCAGCGCCAAAGGGCGGCGAGCGCGGCCGGTTGTCGAGCGGGAAGCGTGGTTGCAGCGGATGCAGGTCCTGTCCCCCGAACTGCGCTGAATACTGAAGCGCTGTGTCTTGTTCTGGCGGCTGGGGATACGGGTACGTGAGGAAGCTTCCCGAGGGCGAGGTGGAAAGGGTGGTGTCCGAGGGCTGGACGGCGATCTGTTGCTGCTGGTCGGGGTAGGAGGAGCCAAAGTCATTATGGTTTCGGGGTGCCGTAAAGTCCATCTGCTCGTCCGAGGGCCAAGAGGAATATGGCGGGACGGAGGGGGGACTGGTGGTCGTTTCTGGAGGACTGGGATTTCCCAGGATGGCGGAAAGAATAGAGTATTCCAAGTTTGCCGCTTCCGAGCCAAATGGAAAGCTGGGGTCGAACGGGACTGGGGTGAACATTTGATCACTTGTGTCAAACGGAGGATGTGCTATTGCTACTTTTGCCGTAAGTATCGGAGTGGATGGTAAATGTCGGTTTTATTCTTACCGGCCGGTGGTGGGGGGGCGGGAGCAGCAGACTGCACGGGTGACGGTTCTGGGCTGGTCTCGCGGGCGGCAGCGGTGTTCGATTTGCCACGGCGAGTTTTGAGCTTCTCTGTCGTCCCACGTGCGGATGAGGGGCCGGATCCGGAGAGCGGGGTAGCGGTGGGCGCACCGATTTCTTCCTCGTCGAGAAGATATTTCGCCTTTTTGCGGTGGCCTTCGGTGCAATTGGCACCGATGCCGCGCTTAACACAGCGCTGACACGGACGAGCTGGAAATAGGGCATGAGCACACGATACATGGGAGCGAAAGCAGCGATTACTTACAATCGTCGCAGGTGAGATGGGCCTTTTGGCAATGAACACAAGCGCGGCTAGCCTTCTTCTTCTTGGGCCCGTCTCTGCCGCGGGAACGGGGTGTCGGGTTGGCAGTGGAAGGGGAAGACTCGTCCTGGGTCTCGTCGTCTGTGCTTTGCAGAGGGATTTGAGCCTGTTTGCGCTTGAGAGAAGCGGGAAGCTGGGAAGCAGGGGTCGTAGAGGCAGGCTGGAGCTGTTTCTGGCTCGCCACGGCGGCCTGCGCGGGCACAAACGCGGACTGCTGGGAGAAGGAGGCGGGGCGAATGGCGGTGGACATGGCGGACGCGCTGCAGACGAAGCGGAGAGTGTTGTGGTCAGGAGCAAGAGCAGCGGCGAATCCAAGTTCAAGTCCCGGCCCAATCGGGTTAACCTTGACCCAAACTGCCAAAAATGTTGGCAATCCTCTCGTCGCGTCTCGGAGCCCGTCAAGCAGCCCTGGAACTCCGCTGGATGAAACAGGCTACCTCTGCTGTCCCCATTGAAGACATGGTAGCGCGTAGAGTTGCAGGAGAACCACTCCAATACATTCTCGGTGCATAACTTGTGCACAAGTCCGACCTACAACTCATTCCCTCGCAGGGGACCAGCCTTTTGGCCCTCTCACAATAAAACTCAGAGCCCCAGTCCTCATTCCTCGCCCAGAGACCGAGCACTGGACAATCCGTCTCGCAGAACTGCTTCGCCCGACCACCCGCAAACTTTCTGTACTCGATCTCGGAACCGGAACGGGTTGCATCCCTCTTCTACTCTGCCACTTGTTGCCACCAGGGACTGTCCGTGCGCGAGGCATCGACATCTCGTCAGATGCTGTCAAGCTATCCGGAGAAAATGCATATCTCTGTGGGTTTTCCGCGTCCCCCGCTGGCACCTCCCGAAATATATTCCAGTCCATCCAGGCGTCTTTCCTCGACCCTCTCTTTCCCCACAAAAGTCTTGGCCTCGACCCTCCGTTCGATGTGGTCACGTCGAACCCTCCTTATATATCTTGGACCGAGTACCTCCAGCTTCCAACCTCGGTAACCCACTACGAGGATCCGAGGGCTCTCTTTGGAGGTCCCGATGGTTTTGATTTCTACCACGCAATTGCCGCGCTGGTCGCCCGCAAAGGCTTTCTCAATTCTGGGGCCGTCGTCGCCCTCGAGGTCGGCGACGGTCAGGCGGAACGCGTCCAGGAAATTCTGCAGTCCACCGCTCAACTCGACTCTGAAGTCTGGTTAGATCCATGGAAGAAAAAGCGGACAGTCGTTGCTCGATTGCCTTAGTCGTTTAATCGCTTTTCATTTTCTGCACGATCGTGATCGGGGATCCTGTTCCACTTAAAAGCGTCCGCTGCTACCCCTGTCTACACTTTCTTCTTCTTCCTCACACCACTACACCAACGCAGCGATGCCTTCCCTCCTCCAGTTCGCCTACTTCTCTCGTCCCAGGAGCAACACATATCCTCAGGCTGCCCTCATCCCCAACAACCACCGCCGCAAGCTCTCACAACGTGAGCGAGGTCGCTACTCCTACCCTGCTGGACGCATGCCTCGGGACATCTGGGAGGAGATCTTTCTCCATTGCCTCCCCGTCTCCCCCGAGCCCGACACCCCCGTTAGCCACCGCGCACCCGGAACGCCGCTGGGTCTCACCGCGCCCCTCGTCCTGCTCCGAGTGTGCAGGGCCTGGCGGACAGTGGCGCTGTCGCTCCCCGACCTCTGGACGTCCTTGTCCGTCGTCGTCAGTGACGGACAGTCCTTCCCTCCTCTCGACGTCGCTTCCCGCTGGTTACGGCGCTCCGGGGACCTTCCCCTCACGCTTTCACTATGTCAGACAAACGAGTCTGAGGGTAATCAGGAGTATGCGGATGAAATGCTCGCTGTTTTCATGCGGTACCTCACCCGCTGGAGAGATGTCCGGCTGGACATTGCCAATCCCACGTACGGGCGGTCGCTCCAACCCTCGTCCAGCCTCCAAGCGCCCTTATTGGAGTCGTTCCACCTGACGACGTGCTGGCGGCTAACGCCCAATGAGGAAATCATGCAAGATTTGTTGAAGATGCTCGAAGTTGCCCCGCGGCTATCCAGCTTCTCCGTCTCGCGGCTGAGCGACCTGAACGTCTCTCCCACGAGCACTGTCGCCATCCCCTGGACACAGCTCATCCGGCTCGACCTCGGGTTTATTCCGTCCGTCAGCGCCTGCCTCTCCATCATGAGCGGCTGCCCCAACCTCGAAAGCTGCAACCTCGTCGTCGACCCCGAAGAGGGTCCCCTTCCCACCCTTCCCATCGTCCTCCCCTCCCTCACCTCGCTCGAGCTGCACATACGCGCTGGCGAACTCGCTTCCCTCCTCGATCGGGCCGTCTTCCCCGCGCTCAAAAGCTTCAGCCTTTACGTCCAAGATGCATACGACAACCACGCCCAGTGGTCGCAGGCGTCCTTCATGAACTTTCTCTCGCGGTCGAAGTGCGCGCTTATGCGGCTGGAGCTGCACGACACCGGTGTGCAGCCGCCGGAGTTCATCGAGTGCCTGCAGCACGAGGGCGCGCGCGGGATTGTTGAGTTGGTGATTCACGACAGCCGCGATTGGACGTGGGACCCAGTCATCACGCCGCGGCTCGTGCAGCTGCTCACCCTTCCGTCGGGCGACGCCCCGACCTCGTCGCCGGAGGCGGAGGTAGCAGCCTATATCCTCCCGGCGCTCAGGGCGCTCGACCTTGGCAAGGGGTGCTGGACGTGCCCCAACGGACTTCTCTCGGAGATGATTGAATCCCGGTGGCGCACGACGCTGGCGGGCGTTGCGCGTTTAGAGCGCGTGCATATCGACCTGCACCTGCTGGAGGACGTTTACGGGCCCGACCACACGCGGTTAGAGAGGCTGAGGGACGAGGGAATGAAGGTTCGAATGACCTATTTTCACGATTAATTACTATCTTTACTTACTCCTGTCTTTTAGCATACCGGTATTTGGTTTGAACCTACTAATATCTACTATACGCTTCCTCCCTCGTAGTCTGGCACTATTTCGCGTCCCCTTTTGCACTCACGATTTTCTACGACTTTCATTCTGTTGATTTGTATGATTAGAAGCCAATGAATTTGTGAAATATTACGGCCAAACAACGCGGGTTGAACTCAACCTCGATCCAGATTGAAGGCTCTGGCTTTTCTTCCCCTCCAATCGATTACGTCTCCACTGAAGGTGAAGGTCGCCGCTTCCTTATCATGGACCTAGACCTGGACCTGCTCTCTCGGCAGCCACATAGTACCTACTACACGTCTGGCGGCGGTCACGATGATACGAGCCTTTCGTATCTCGCGATATGGGCCTAATTACCTCTTTCTCTCGACAATCTACACCCCGATACGTTCCCGCGCACCGTTCTGGACGTTCTACGTTCCTCCCCCAATCGCTTGTCCCCTCCACGTGATCGTCTCAATTGGCTTGAAATTGCGCGGTCCGGGTACCATCTCCTTTTGCTCCCTCCTAATCGATGGCTTTTCGACGAGTTGCACTGGACGCGTTCGCAGAGGAGTTTTCGGCTGCGACTGGTATTTCGCACTTCTCCCCAAGCTTCTCAAGATGTGGCTGAGCGAGAGCACTGGCAGAACTTTCTAGTGTTGCGCTCGGTGGTCGTGTGGTCTCGGTCTCAGATGATTTCTTTGCGGAGGCGTTCCATCTTCTTCTCGTAGAGGTGCATTCTTTGAACTTCGGTGAACATGAACATATATAGCTAACTCGCAATGAAGCCAGCACCGAGTCTCAAGGGCCAATTCGGCCCAAAGGGGGCGCTGTATTCTGGATGGGAGAGCAGAAGGCATAACCCGGCCTATGACTGGTGAGATTGCCGTGTAATACATGCTATCGTTCGCCTCAGGAGACCTCCAGGTGCATCATCCAACTTGGGACGTCGGGATCCGTTTCCGGGTTTGACATTGATACCTCGCACTTCAACGGTCGGCGAATTCCGTTAAATGCAACTACTATGTGTTGAATGTGGTTGAATAGGAAACGAGGCACCGTATGTTTCGGTGGACATTCTCTCCGGCTCGCCATTGGAGGCACCTGGGAAGGAGGATTCGCGGGTGAGTGCTCGGCAAGCATTCTGATATGGTCGCGCGCTGAGCGGCGCAGTGGGTTGAAGTGCTCCCGAAACAAGCCATGGGCCCCAACTCGCGCCATCTGTTCCGCATACCAGACACAACTGGGGCGAACTTTGTCAAACTCAACATGTATCCCGACGGCGGCATCGTATGTCCACTCCATCTCTCTCTCCCGGTCATTTAACGATTCGTCCGCTTCCCAGGCCCGCTTTAGGGTCTACGGACAAGTTCACGCCGTCCACCCACAGGACCCTGCAGAGGCCTTCGACCTCGCACACGTGTTTTCAGGCGGACGTGTCGAGTTCACTTCCGACCAGCACTTTGGCGTTGGGTCGAATCTGATTCTTCCTGGACGTGGGAAGGACATGGGGGACGGGTGGGAAACGAAGCGGAGTAGGGAGAAGGGCCACAAGGACTGGGCAATCATCAAACTGTGGGTCCCCGCTCGCAAATCCCTCCTTCTGAAGCCGGCTCATGAACCGTTCAAGGGGCGCGCCCGGCGCCCTAGAGCAGGTGGAAATAGACACGGCGCATTTCAAAGGAAATTTTCCGGAGAGTTGTGAAATACATGCGCTGGCAGCCCTGGGTGACGTCGACTGGACAAGCAGCAAGGGCGAGGGCCACGAATGGTCGCTAATTCTGCCTCGCACGAAGCTGGGACCGCATAGACAACATTACTTCCAGCTGGAGAACGTGGACGGCAAACTGTACACGCACATCAAGGTTACAATCCACCCGGACGGTGGAATCAAGCGCATTCGGATTATCGGGACCAAGGGCCAGGGGAGCACCTCTGCTACGCCAAAGGCACAAGGGGAAGGCGTGGAAGTCGCAACTTCCACATATTCGCCTCAAAATGTCACCTGCATCCCCGTACTCCCTTTAACCCCGGAGGCATTCGCTCCCTTCGGGCAGGTCATCCAAGCGTACGGGGACCACAACGCAGCTCCGAAAGGTACCAAAATCACGCCCGCGAACCAGGGATCTGCGAGCAAATTCCACAAGCTGTCGCTCCTTGCATCCTCGTATCCGTCAGAGGCCGGAGCAACGGCAGGTTTGTCAGTGTATCGGTGCAACCCGCTGCACGATGTGAACCAAGACGGTACCACTGACCTGAAAATAATGGAACGCCACCCGTTCACCAACCAAGGCTTTATACCCATGGGAAAGGGACCGGGCGAGGGCCTGTCTGATCCCGGATGTGCCTATCTGGTGGTCGTTGCAAAGAATGCGAGCGATGGTCGGCCAGATGTCGCGACAGTGAGGGCTTTTGTCGCGAATAGTTCGCAGGGCATCGTGTACAATACGGCGGTATGGCGTGAGTTGGGAGTTGCATATCACCGTTTCGTCGCAACCTAACTAGTTTCGGGCAGATCAACCCATGACGGTGCTTGGGAAGGTCGGTCACATCAGCTGTGTTCCTGAAGATTTGCTGACTGTTTTCCCTAGGCTCTTGACTTTGCGTGCGTCGAGACGCAGGTTGGAGATGGAGGGGCAGCAGATTGCGAGATTGTTGAGCTGGAGGCGAGCGTGAAGTTGAAGCTCCCAAAGGGACACAGTGGTCGCGATATGTAACATATTTGTCCCTATTTAGCCCGACTTGTCTTTACCCTCTTCCTCTCCCTCCTTCATATGGAGTCCAAAAAGCGACCCCATGCACAGGAACCAGACGTCGCCGTCACCAACAAAAAACGCATTCTCGCAGGCGTCAATGGCGCTCCGTACGTCAATGGTTCCGCGCCGGACATTGCAGAGCCTTCAGACCTTGACAACCTTGAGGTATTTCGCGTTTAGCTCGAGAGTGACTCTGCAGTTCAATCAAATACCTCGTAGATGTTCCGCAAGGAAGCCATCTTCAGGCGGATGAGGCATTACTCGCGAGAACACGAGCGCAGCCTAAGTCGTATCGAAGAGTTGGAGAGGCGGAAAAACACTTGCGAGGCTGGTTTGGCTGCCATGGCCGCGTGTTGGACTCAAGTGCGTGGTGTTTTCTTTGTCCCCGTGCTGGTTTTGAGGGTATCATCCAGCTGGTAGAAGCCATTCGGTTGTTGGCAAAACCGGAGGACTTGCCGCCAAACACTCCTAATACTCGAGGTCTGCTTCCTCCTTCCTTCAACCTGCGGCCATTCGCTTATCGACATGTTAGATATCTTTGACATTTCGTCCCATATATCAGATGATGATGCTCCGGACCTCGTTTCCGCCCTCGCAGACAATATGCAAGCCACTCGAAATCTTGTGACTAAATTTGTCAGCTTGGGTAGCCGCTCCCAATTTTCTGGAGAGGATGCATATGTGCGGTGTCAGAAGGCACAGACTGAGGTACGCATACCAGTTCCGTCTTCGGTTTCGGAGCTCATCGACGCGACAGTGCGCGGCTCTCCGGTCCGAGATGCAAGTTATGCATTCCAAGTTGCGCGACTGCGAGACTCAGAAGGGCCAATACCACGAGCAACTGTTGGCTGCTGAAACGGCTGCAGACCGACTTCGCAGTAAAACGGTCATGGCGATAAAACCTCGGTCGGAATCGGCCTCGGCGCAATCCCCGACGGAGGAAGGAAGAAAGGCGTCCTCTCCTGTAGTGAGTGGTCTGGTTAATTAGTAAGAGTTTTGGCAATTCTGATACTTTCTTTTCTAATTCCGATTCAGCTTCCTGCACCACCGTCTACGACTGTCAACGGCCATAACGGTCTAATAGACATAGAAGATCGAAAATTTCTTGCAGATTTACGAGAGAAAGAGGTGCAAGCCTTGAGGAAAGAGGTTGCAGATCTCACTGCGAGCAATAACGAGTATGCCTTGAATGTAAGGCCGCTATGATACGTCTTCCCCCACTTCTTTGACTATTGTCCAGGCGAAAGTTCCTCCCCCAGAATTCGTCACCGAATCACCCCAATATTCAGTCCTTCTGGACCATGCGTCATATCTGTCCCACACATTAGCAGAGATAAAGCTGGAGAATACCCGACTCTCCGATGAGCTCCAATCCGCTCTTGATACACGAACGCAGTGGCAGGAGAGCGTCGAGGTGCGTTGCGACCTTGTAATTTCCGATATTCAACCTGACCTTGTGCTTAGGCCGCAGCGAACCAGGCCAACCAGGAGCTCAAGACTCTCATTGGCAAACGGGATACTGAAAATACACGACTCCGTGATCAGCGTGAACAACTTGCCGCTGAACTCAACGAACGGAAGCAGAAGGATGGCGGCAAGTTTGCATCCGCCAGGGAGCTTGAATCACTAGCGGAAGCACGTTCGGCAAGTCACATCGACCGTTTCGAGTTAATCCTTGACACTTATTTGCCCCTCAGGCTCGCATCGTTGTACTAGAATCTCAATTAAGTCGCCACAAAGCGAAGTTGGCTGCCAACGCAGGTAACGACGACTTGATGCACTTTTTCTTTTCCGGCCAGCTCGAAAATTCGGCGTACATCGAAGACCTGAAGAACCGCGTCATGTACGCCTACGCCTATCTTGCTTGCAATGCAGTCTGACCCAAGTAAAGGTCGGCGGAGCAGCGTACCGCAGCTGTGAACCAGAGCTTGTCGATATTCCAAGACGAGAATCCGAACGTGGTTCAGCACATGGAAGCCGAGGCAACGGCGCTCCAGAAGCTGGCCGCGGCCACTTTGAATCTCGAGAAATACGAGCAAACTTATGGGGATCTCTCAACGCTTCCTCCGGATGTTGCGCAACTCGCAGAGAGGCTTCGGGTGCAGGAGGAGGAAATCAAACGGCTCCGGTTAAAGGATGAGCAGTATCTCCAGGTACGCTCGCTGAATAGTACACACGCTTACATGTATTGACAATTCACCAGGAGAAGACCCCTGTATACAGCGAGCTGGACCAGCTCTCGGCTGCATGGGAGGCTCTTGATCGCCAAGTGAAGAGTAAAGTCTTTGACCTCAAAGAGATGGAAGAACGCGTCTCGAAGAGCGGTCTCGATGTGCGTCATCAACCCTTGTTTTGCGCTAAAATGCAATCCTTACTACATTTGCAGAAAGCGAAATCGGAAAACAAGTTTTTCGCTGCAATGCGTGATAAAGAGGCGATCGAGAATGAACGCAAGACTCTGGCGCGGAACCTGGAGAAGCAGGGCAAGGTTGTCGAGCGGCTCGTTGAGACTGAGCGCAACCTGAATGCGCAGGTGGTGAGTTGCGTCTATCCTGAGATGAAATATAAGCTGAATCACGAGCAAAGGCGAGCCTTGACAGAGACCTTGCATTTTTGCGCAACAAATGGGAACGGCGCGCTGATGAGGTTGCTGGTTTGAAGAGCGACGCCCAAGACCTGAGGACCCAGCTTGACGGCGAGCTTCAGAGACTTGCCAATGTGCGATGATCTTCCGCCCTTCTTTCCGCCGTTAAACTGACTGAGTACAGTGCAAAGTCCTGCTGACCGATAGGGAGCGAGAATTGGCTGAAAAGAAGCAAGAGCTGCAGAAGATAACGGAAGATCTGGCGCTGTCCAAGCGACAGGTCGAGAAGCAATCGGCCAAGTTGCAGGAGAGGGCCGCTGGATCCGGCTCCTCGAGAGAGTTGGAGCTGGAGACCGAACTCAAGCTTACCATGGTGTGTGATTCCATCTCAATCTGGCGATGTTGTCAGGCTGACGACCGGACAGAATGTGCTTAAATGCACAGCATGTAAAGGCGCAGAGTTCCGGGACACTGTTCTGACGAAATGCATGCATAGTGCGCTCCGGTCTTTCCCTCCTTTGGACTGCTAATTAATCGCTTATCAGCCTTCTGTCGGTCTTGTGTGGATGCGCGATTGACCACGCGGCAACGAAAATGCCCCGCCTGCGGTCAGGCCTTTGCGAATGCCGACGTACAAACAATATACCTTCAATAACCCAAAACTTTCTGGCCTTCCTAACATTATACGGTTCCAGGGGCGCTGTCGATAGCAGCCTACCTCTTATGTGTATTATAAGTGACTGCATCCTTTACTTATTGGCGATTTGGTAGATGCAAAATGTGAATTTCGTTGTCTTCTTGCGATAATAACAAGGTGAAGAACTACCGCTTGACCCAGGTGTACTGTGAAAATATAGAGTGAGACGTTGACTTTGGGACGTCGAAGGCGAATACATACTCCCTTCCTGGCTTTGGCACGGCCAGGCTTCTTCCGCTCCACCATACGTGGATCGCGGCGCATTAATTTCGCTTGGAAGTAGATTGAGTCGTGAGCAATTTAGCGAGAGAAATAACATACTTCTACGCAGCAGATCGCTTAGGTCGGGATTGTGTACTAGAAGACCTTTTGCAATGCCGTGCGACAATGCGCCTGACTGGCCGGTGGAGCCGCCGCCGCGGACCAGCGAGAAGATGTTGTAGGCGCTCAAAAGACCCGCAACTTTGAGCGGTCGGATAACGCGCTCGCGGTCGGCGGTGACGGAAAAGTACTGGCCGAGGGGGATGTTGTTGATGAGGATGGCGCTCTTTGGCACCAGCTGGGGCTCGTGGAAGCGGTCGGGCTGGGAAGTCACGAGCGCGGCGGCTTCGTCGATGGACGTGACCTTTGATAGATCGACGACCTCCAAATCCTCCCTTGGTTGCGCAACAGGCACCATCCAGACGCGTGCCGTGCTCGTCTTGCGCTTCCCGTACGTGTACGAACGGCCCATTTGGTCGGTGTACAGCGTTTTTCGCCGCCCCCGCGTCAAATTGGCGTATTTTGTCGAGCTCTCGAAGATGTTGAGCAGATTCCGCGTGCGGGCGGCGAGTTCGTCGCAGTTTGACGCAGAGGCGATGATGAGGTATTCATTGAGTTGAGCGAGGAGACGGGTCATGTTCCTATAACGCGAGCTGGTCATTGTGATGCCGAGGTCGGCGCCCATTTCTTCCGCGCTCTTCCAGATTGCGAGACGAGCGGGGAGTGCGGCTCGGGCAAAGGCGGGCAGGGGGAGTAGCTGGAGCATTTTCAAAGCAGAACGCGTGTGAACTACCGCGCTCTCTATTTGGGCGAGTTGGTCGTAGTAGGCGGCGCGGCCGGAGTAGAAACTGGGCGACGAGGGAGGTTTCTTTGGAGTCAGAGGGGCCCAGTCCTTTGGCTGTTGGGGACCGTCCTCGTTTTCCTCGATTCCCTCCTCCCCCTCCATCTCGTACTCGGAATCGCTATCCGAGTCCTCATCCTCCGAATCTTCATCGAAGTCCGACTCATCCTCCTCCCCCGGCTTGGCCTCGTGCTCGTAATCTTCGTCCAAGACTGGATTTTCGAGGTCCTCCTCCTGCGGCCATTCTCGGGGTTGAAGCTGAGCAGGAGGGATGAAACGGGGCCGCTGAGCGAATGTGCGTCTCGGGGCGGAGAATAGTAGATGTCGGCGCAGAGGTACAAGGCTACTCCGAAGGAGCCCTTGCATCGAGAGAGTGACACGAAAAGTTGTGAGTGGCAGTGCCAGCCATCAAAATCCTTCATAGGGGCTTCAAAAATATTGTACAAATCACAGCACGTAGATAAAATCCTCGTTGGCCAAATCTGAAAGGTCATCGAACGCCTGCAAATTATCTGCCTCCTTCTCATTCCCTTCGCGGACAGTGTCGAGGGAGGTATCAACAATGTTCTCGGGTTTCGAAAGAGCAACACGTCGAGCAGCATGGCGTTTGTTGAGGTACGCAAGATATGCGGCAGTGATACTACCGTCGTAAGAGCCCTGTGTGCAATCCGATCTTTTTCACTCACAGTGTTATTGCGGAGAGCAGAATCCAACACACTAGACTGGTTCCACAGAATCAGACGCTCGTCGAGGAAAAGGACTCCAACTTCTTACTCGCAAACCAACCCAGGCTTATAGAATGGCTTGTCTTGAGTCTTGTATACCAGTGGTCCCAAGATCTTAATCCGACTGTAAGCATTAGCACGAGTAGCTTGAGAAGACCCACATTTCCGGCACATTGAGCCACGAAAACGATGCCCGTGGTACACGTTCGTTTTGTGTGGCCAGCCGTGTTTTGGGAGCTCCATGTGTATAGCATCGGTTCTAAAGGTGTGCCCACCCAAGTTAAAACACTGTTGAATTTTGCAAGGCAATAACTCACGCAAGGCGGTGAAGAAAGACAGCTGGCACTGAGCATTAACTGCCTGAAGCGAGTTTGCGATTTTGAGCTCTGCATACCACATAGTAGCATCCCAGTAAGGTGTTCCTCAGCTCCGCCCCACGACCCAATGTGTAGAGCGCGGCAGAGCCCGCGATGGGGGGAAGGGAGGCGAAGAAGATCACAGGCCACTTGAGTTTTATTTTGGTTGAAATGGTTGCAGCGGCAATGGTGAGGATGACCTCGTTTTTTTTTCATTCACATGTCAATAGCAATTGGGTCGGTGGATATACGCACTTGGAAAGCAGCAAAAGGAATGTTGAACAAGATGCTGGTATATTTATTCAGAAGAAATGGAGGTCGCGAGAGAAAGACCGACGTGTCAAATTGGTTGAAACCAAATCCCTCTTAATTTCTGACCGTTAGGATTCGAGAACGTGTGGCAGTAGTTGGAAACTACACACGAATGATTAAAGGCCCGAATGCGCCAATTCCTCCGCTTGGTACCTTATGGGAAGAATATTACACGTCCGTCAAGGTGCAGGTACACGGGGGCCTACTGCACATAGGAACAGAAGCGAAAACCACAGATATGTTTTCACATCCAGCAACACCTCGATCACCTAGGACAAAGTATTATTCAAGTATCGAACAAGCCTGAGGAGGGCAATGGCAAATATACCTGATCCCATTTCCAGACTTTTGATTCCGTCCCCTGGTCTGGTGTTCAGTTTTCTTTGAAGAAAGTAAGGCGCCAATCCACCTGATTGTTGGCCCGCAAACGTTCAAATGCGATAATCTTTTCTTCGTGGTTGAGAAACCTGGCCTGGGCCGGCGAGTCCGGCAAGACGAAGCTCGACGGAATTTTGAGTATTTTAAAACAGAGAATGAACAACTCAATACTCACTAGACGATTGGCGAACACACGACCGTCAACAGGCCGATGAAGAGGAAAATGATCTAGGATTAAAGGGTTATTAGAGTCGGAGGAGGCGAGAACAATACCTGCCTGATATGGGTGAAGCTTTCCTTTGATGTGTCCGAGGCCAAAAGTCAAGAGGGATCCGACCTAAAACTCAGAAAAAGGGAGACGAAATTTCGGGTAAAATGACCAACCATTCCTGTGCAACCATTCATGGCAAACCAGTATGCCAAGCGCAGGGTTTGTTCCCGACGACGCCACCACTGAGCGTGTAGTCAGAGGAAGAACTCGGCCGGAGAGGACGATGCAGACCATTTGAGTAATAGTAATAAAACAGGGAGCTTTCCGACCAGAAATGAGGCTTGGGTGAAGAAACAAGGGGACAATACTCGCCGACCGTGGCCTCGAACAGTCCCAGGAAAAATCGTGCGGTAATCAAGCCCTTGAAGTTCGTCGCGCCGGCAGTTGCAGCCACGACGACGCCCCACATGAGTACATGGACGAACACTGGCGCGAAATCAGGGGGAAAGTCGTCGGGCATGTCAGGTGACCGCGATGCTCACAATATTTTGAAAGCGGGAGTTTGACGAGGAAGTACGACGACATGGGCTGCCACACCAGTTGTGCGACGTATACGATGCTGCTCAACCACGAGTATTGAGTGCCCACCAATCCTGCAAGGGGCTTGAGAATTAAGGTAGAGTGATGCCATGGAACTGACCTGTCTCTGCTACTATCCCGAAGACCGAGGTATAGGACAAAGAGGACCTGTAACATGTTCATTACGGTCGCAGCTTCGGCTAGGAAACATACTTGTCCAATTGTTGAAGAAAATAGACCATCAAGATGACCGGGAGTATCCATTTGTCGATTTTGCGCAAGACCGCTGCGTTCTCCTCCTCTGTTATTTTGCGGCGGGGAGCACCGTCTCCCAGGAAATTCAACGCTACATCGCCGTGCTTGACTTGTTGGGACGGCAAGGGAGATGTGACCCCCGAGCTAGCCTTCTCGTACCGCTCGTCGTCCATCTTGGATGCGTTTACTGAAGCCGACATGGGAAAGAGAGCGGCCAGTACTGTATGACATTTCTCCGCGACCATTTATAGTGGGAAGCTTTCAGTAGGCGCGTCAGGAAACGTCCGGTCCGGCCATTTAAATTGCGAGACCACAAGACCAGAATATGTGGCCGGTACTGTCGTATCTGCGAGCTGTAGTCGCGCCTAGGGTGGCCATGATAGATCGTAGAATAATTGGCCCCGCGAAGGATTCTGAACATCAGCGTCGAATGGAGATAATACCCCGCAATTCTCAAGCGCACCCGGGCCGTGTCCTGGCAGTTAAAAAGGAAGAGAGAGTCTCTGGCAGAACACAGCAACCTCCATGACCTCACCAACGAAACCACTCGGGGGACGCGTCGCGATTGTCGGGACAGGCAGCCGCGCCGCCATGTTCGTTCGGGGAATCGTCGCCCGTCCATCCAGCTCCGTCGTCGCTATCTGCGAGCCTAATTCAATTCGTGCGGCATACTACAATGACCTCCTGCAGTCCCTCGGCGCCCCCACCGTACCCGTCTATCAACCCGACGCCTTCAAGACCATGCTCGAGAAGGAAAGGGTCGAAATGGTCGTTGTGACCTGTATCGACGCATTGCACGACCTGTATATCGTTCCCGCGTTGGAGGCTGGAGGCAAGTCAGATAATAAACGAGGATATGAGAGTCTGAATCTATTTCTTTCATTAGTAAGAGTGCTCACTGAGAAACCAATGACCACTTCGGTCGAAAAATGTCGTCGCATCCTGGAGACTGTCCAAAGAACAGGCGAGTCAGCACTAGTCGCGATGAAAAAAAAGTCGAAAACCCACTTTTTGTAGGTCAGCACATCACTGTGACTTTCAACTACCGGTAAGTAACCAGACCACGAATTGGATGGCCCTAAACTCTCCTCTGTGCTCAGCTATAACCCAGTCCATGAACTGGTGAAGCGGACCATCGCAGAGGGCAAAATCGGGAAAGGTGCTCTCGCTGCAACTCGAACCCACAACCACTAAGGCAGATAATAGTCATCTCGGTGCACTTTGAATGGCTGCTGGATACGGTTAGTCTGCTCTTGATGAGACTCACCACTCGTAACCTCGTTCTACAGGTCCATGGCGCCGATTATTTCCGTCGCTGGCACCGACAGAAAACTAACTCCGGCGGCCTTATGGTACACAAAGCGGGACATCACTTCGACCTTGTGAACTGGTGGATCGATGCGGAGCCAGAAACGGTCGCTGGGTTCGGAAAATTGGCGTTCTACGGAGAAAAGGCTGGCAAGGAGCACGGCTGGGCGAAAGACTACGAGCGAGCGCGAGGAAGCGAGCAGGCCAAGACAGACCCGTTCGCAATCCATTTGGAGAGCGACCCTGCGCTGAAGGCGATATACGCGGACGCCGAGAGCGAGGACGGGTACCACCGGGACCAGAACGTGAGTAGGAACGAAGAATTGATAGTGTGCGCTCTTGCTCATATTCTCAACAAGGTTTTTGCTCCTGGAATTGGCATTGAAGACGATATGAGCGTCATGGTGAGTCTGTAGGCGGTGGCAGGCCCTTGAGCAAGATCTGACGCCCTGCTCAAAAGGTCCGCTACAGCACGGGTGCAACAATGACATACCACCTGGCCAGCCCTTAATCCGTGTGCCTTTTCAACGGTCCTAACACGGTTATTCAGACTGCATATTCTCCCTGGGAGGGTTACCATGTTATGTTCAACGGTTCGCTCGGTCGGCTCGAGCTCAGCGTTGTCGAGTCGCAGTTCCGCGTTCCAGCAACTGACGATGGAATGGAAGGGTTGATTCACGGCACTGCAGCGCTCCCGAATGCGGGGGAGGCGACGGTGACGCTACAGAAGCTCTGGCAAAAGCCGGAAATCCTCCCGGTAAAGTACGAGCATGCGGGGCATGGAGGAGGGGATGCGAGGATGTTGAGTGTGCTTTTCGGGCCTGAGCCGGGGAAAGCGGCAGAGACTGGAGACGCCTCAAGGCAAGGGGCGAACGAGAGAGATGGCGCCATGGCTCTTGCGGTGGGTCTGTTGGCGAACGAGAGCTTCAGGACGGGCCAGTTTGTCGATGTGAAGAGCTTGAAGCTTCCGTTGTAGGCTTTGTAGCATTTATTAGCAAGTGCATAGACGTTGAGGAAAGAAAGCGATCTGTTGATGTCAACTGTTTTCGTTCATTCGTCTCCGCCATGAACACCGAGCAAAACTTTTCTGGCGCTTTGGCCACATGGAAAGGTGGTCTTCACCACCGCTCATTCGTTGACTTCTCTAATCCGACGACCAGAAATAAATCTCTCTGAGCTCCAGAAAACACTCGATGCACAAGGGATCCAGCTCGTCGACAACCAGAAGGAAAGCGTAGTCGGACGAAAGGCTTTGGCCGACAAAACGAAAGGTGCATACATGGCTGCAAGTGCGCCATACGGAATGGCTTAGCTCCTTACTAGAGTTCAAGAAGATCCCGGATGCCGAAAAAGTCGAGGCGTTCAAAGGTCTTTTGAAGGGTACGCGTCCACCCGTAAACCTCGGTCGACGTTCGCTGACCGTAGACACTTACGCGCGTCTCAGCGTACCAGACGGAGATTGACAGCCTCACAAAGCGGTCCAAGGCGTCGGAGAATGCGTTCCTCGATGTATACAAAGTCTTGGCCGAGGCGCCCGACCCGTACCCACTGCTCGAGGCTGCGGTCGTATGGCGCCCCCTCCCGCACGCCGGCTCTATTTGCTGAGCACTCCGCAGGACCAAACCGTCAAAGTCGCGGAGGCGCGCGACCTGGAAATCGAGTTGAAGCGTCTGCGCGAGGAGAATATCGACCTCCGGAAACGCGTCAGCGACTTTGCCGTCGTCGAGACTGCCAAGAAGAAGGCTGATACCAAGGTGGAACAATTGGAGCTGAAGGTGCGGAACTCATGTTCTTCCTGTTTTCCGCTCATCTATTCGTCGTGTAGATGGAGGAGATGATACTGGAAAAGGTGGCTCAGAAGGAGAATGAACTTAACGCCACTTATGATGAGAAAATGCGGAATTATGAGGAGCGGTTCGTTGTCGCTCTTTCCCTCTCCTGTTGAAAGCTAACACCTCGACAAGGGAACAAGACTTGCAACGACAGGTGTCTTTGACGAAGAACCAACTCCGGGATCTCCGCATGTCCAACGACTCCAACCAGGCTAAACTTATTGATCATGGCCAGCGGCAAGGTCTGCGCGACGACGTGCGGTTATGAGTTTGGGTTGACGTCCCGTTCAGAGCAAGAAGTGGTTGCAAAACTGGCCGAAGTTGACATGATTGTCGCCGACTTGGAACGCGCCAATAGCCGGGTAGTCACCGTCGAGCGCCGGAATGTGCGAACCACCCCAGTCTGGATATTCACCTCGAATCTAACCCTAACGTTAGGAAATTCTACGGGCAGAGATGGAGTCAATACGAACAGGGACCGAGAATTCTGATCGGTCAGCTCAGCTTGAAGGCGCCCGCATGTAGCTGTTTCTGATTTGACAACAGGGTAAAGTCTCTCGAGGCACAAGTCACCGACTTGGAAGCGGAGTCGGAGCGCCTCTCGCGTGTTCTTGAGACACAGAAGCAGGCGGCATCGGACGCAGAGTATACCGGTCGGAAAAAGACAGAAGAGCTCTCGAGGGATATTCAAACGAAGGTATGCATTTCTTTGGTCTTCCCCTCTTACCTCTTGAATTCATTTATTTTGTATAGTCCACCGAAATAGACCAATTTAAACAACGGTTAAAGCAGTACGCAGACTATGATGAAATCAAGCGAGAATTGGAGATCATGAAGGTTTCCCCGAGTCCACACAAGCAATTGATTGAATTGACTGACCGGCCCCCAGTATGTCGAATTTGCCGGTCTCGACGAAGATGCGGATGAAGATGGGGACCAAGACGAGTCGGGGCTGCAACTTCCTAATCCGAACGCACAAAAGGCGAATGCTCAGCGCGGAAAGACTCTCGAGGCCCTTTTGGCCACAAAGAACAAACGGATTCTGGAAGAGTTGACCAAGTTCCGGGTGAGTGTAGCCTTTCTCTTTTGTTAAAGCTGATACTCATCGAGCGCCAGATTATTCACACTGAGCTCGAAGCTTCGTTGCAGACGGCGGAGGAGCAACTGGCGACCACCAGTGCTGAATTAGACAAGCAAAAGATCCTCAATGAGAAGCTCGAGACTGATCTCGTGTCGATGAACTCGCACAAATCGAACGGAGATCTCTCGATGGCCGAAGGGGACTCGACCGATGTCCTAGCTGGGCTGGATCTTGGCCGAAAAACGGTAAGTATTTCGGTAGATCTTCTTCTCTCCTTTTCATAACGCGTACCCTCAAACCAAGGAACAACCTGTCCGGACAACTCCGATACCCTTCGCGTCTTCGGCAGATACCACGATTCTCCCCATCGTAACAAGCCAACGCGACAGGTTCCGGCAACGTAACGCAGAACTCGAGGAGGTGCATTCTTTTCCTGTGGTTGTGGTGACTGGCTGCGGTCCCTATACTCAACCACATTGCAGGAGTTACGCAAGCAGTTTCAAATAATCTCGGAGCTCCGCACAGAGATCAAGAACCTACAGTCCGATAACCTCAAGCTGTACGAGAAGGTACGGTACATGCAGAGCTACCGCGAGGAGGCGGGTTCGCGGCCGGTGACCTCACAGCTTGACCCCCTGCCAACCCCGGCCGGCGGCGCGCGCCCGGACGACATGAGTAAATACCGGACGCGATATGAGGAGGCGATGAACCCTTTCGAGGCGTTCCGTGGTCGGGTATGTCCCCGGCTATTTATCGCACCGTCTTCCCTTCTGATCCCAGCACTCTTTTGCTTCTCTTCAGGAAGCAACCCGGGCGTACCAGAATCTGAACCACATTGAGCGCGGGGTGCTCGTTCTCACCCGGGGCATCCTGGGAAATCGGCGCACGCGCGCGTTCTTCATCTTTTACGCGCTCGCGCTGCATTTACTTGTCATGTTCACGACGTACGAGTGCACGACCTCGTCGGGCGGCCAGCTGCAGAGGCAGCCTGGGCCGCACCGGTGATCACGATCGAGTGACGACGGACCGACTGCTGCCTAGTTAGTGTAGAGATTGTATTATTATTTCTGATACAGTGGTGGGGGGATCTGTGCATGCGATGTGTAGACTACAATATGAGGTATAAGAATGAAGTGGATCGATGTATGGTGGATTGTCCTAGCCTCGCACACCGGCGGGCTTCGCAGCTGTCTTTGTTCGGTGGAATGTAATAGCGCGGTTGGCTGCGTTGAGTACTGGTTTCATGGCCTGCTCACATTAAATGAGCATTTGAATACGGGTGGAGGGAGAGACTGACTATCTCTATTCTGGCAGGGTCGACACCATGTTGTGGTCCCGCATAGACCAATGCATCGACCTTTTCTTGCGTCTTCGCGAGATATCCAATCATCTTCGCGGTCTTCGCTGCACGCTGCGCGGGGGTGGCGACCGCAACCACCTGCACCTCGGCCGCAGGTGGGTACATCGACGCCCAGAATTGCCGTAGGAACTCGTTGGTCGCGGTTTGGCAAATGGTCATCTGGCGGAAGAGGACGTCGGGGATGTCGTCTAAGTTGGATTCGAGGGAATCAGAACTGGATGCGTGTGAAGGAGGTATGGAAGTAACAAACTTTTTCTCGATTTAACATCCAACCGCGCTGCAACATTTTTGGTCATGGAAATGAGCGCCTCGTCGCCCGCCTGCCGTTCGACTTTGAGCTACACAAGTATTTGAGTGTCCATCTACGTTTGGAACTCATAGGTCCACAAACCTGGGTCAACTTCGTCTGCCACCCTTCCATATTGACCTTGGCATGCATTATGAGGGTCTTGATATCCACGGGCTTATGCAACGCCGCCTCGGGCGTTTCCTTGGATATGCCGCCCTCGAAATAGCGCTGTCGGTCCTGCATCTCAAGGACGATGCCAGCGGAGGCTTCCGGCAGATGGAGGTCGTCAATGTCTATTTGCCCGTACGAGTTCTACGTGTGAAGATCAGGTTGATTGGGTGGAGTAGGGGATGTGGAGAGGGAGACGTACATCGGTGTTGAGCTTTTGGCGTTTGGCGGCGGGAATTTCTCCCCTGCAGTGAATATAAGTACAGGATGATGTATGGCCCCAAGGACACGTACAAGGCGGAATTCAATAGTCGTTCCGAGTGTTCGTTAAATTTTCGTATCAGAGGTAGGGCACCTCGTTGTCGTCCCGCAATCATCGTCACGTCTTTTTCGTTGCCCGTCTGGAAATAATGTACTCTGAATGATAGTACTCGTTAATGATAGCACGACATACCTCCCCGTGGTCTTCAAACGTCGCTCCCAGGTCAACGAATAGCTCTACACGCTCATTGCGTTGTCGTCGGGGTTCGAGCTCTGAGGTAGTTTAGTTTGATCGAGTCAGCATAGAGAACTCGGAGCCGAAGCCGCACCGTCGTCGATTTTCTCGAGGTACTTATCGAGGATGGGGTCGTCTTGGACGACGTGCTGGACGGCAGTGGACCGGATGGACGCGCGGTGGGCATGGTAGAGTTTAGACTTGAAATAGCGCGTCCAGAACTCGGATTCGGATAGCTGAATGTTCAAGATCAAAAAAAATAGTGCAGGAAGGGTCGGCAGACGTACTTTACTCGGGACATTCTCGCGATGCGCCCTGGCAATGACAGGGTACTCGTCAAAAATGTCGTGGATCATTTGCGGGGTCATAACGATTTTCGTCTCGCCATCGACAGTCTCCGGCCTCGGGTCGACCATTTGCCCCGGCTTGCCCTTGTGCTGGTTCTCCGAGGCACCAAGCGACAGGAGTAGATGCTGCGCGGATTAGCATAATTATTTCAAGGCCACACAAAACGCAACGAAAAAACAATTACTTCTCGGCCCTCCCAGAACTCCGCTTCGCTGAGCTGTCCGGTGATCGCGACGAGTTCGCGGTGCAACGCGCCGAGCTCGGGGTTGCTCATCAACACGGTCTTGCGCAGGCGAACGTCGGTAGCGGGGTCGTTTCCCGGGATGATGGTGACATTGCGCTGCTCGGCGGAGGAGACGGACACGGCGCGTGAGGGGGTCGCCGACACGAGCGACGGGCGCTGTGGGGGGGCCGCTGCAACGGGTGGCTTCACGGGCAGGAGCGGTGCCTTGGGTGGAGCCTGGGGCGCGGGTGCGCGCGCTTGGGCCTCTGCGGCGGCGCGGTTACGACTGACGATGACGGTGAGCTCTGCCTTGAATTTTTCACGCTCAATGTGGGCCTTTGGGGAGGTAAAGGCGAAACTGTGGCCTGTATCGTCGCCCACGAGCGCCACTTTGAGCCGGACTTGAGCTGCACCCTCCTTGCTGGAAAACAAAGCCTGGACGTCTTTGTGGGCGACACGCACTGAGGGCCCCTTGCCATCCTGGGCCCATTGGAGATGGGAGTCGTTCAGTTCTAGGACGCCAGCTAGCTTTTTATATGATGCCTTTGCGGTGCATGAGGGAGGCATCTAACCCGCATAAATTCATTTTTCGTCCTTATTGCTTAGCAAATTATTCCGCCTGTTGCCTTCTACCACCAAGTACAATGGCCCGCCAACTCGTCGTATTCGATTTTGACTGGTAATGTACGCCGCCCGTTGGCCCGCCCCGCCTAATTCCCATCGCCAAGGTCCATGGCTGACCAGGACACGGATAGATGGGTTTTCGAAGTGAACGCACCAGAAATCCGTCGATGGATAGAAGACAATGAGAACAAGATCCAGTTCACCGACATGATGTAGGCAGACGTTCCCTTGCTGTTTCTGTCTATCCAACGCGTCTGAAGCGCACAGGCTCTCCGCGATGCCCACGCCCGCGGCGTAACGCGCAAACAACTCGAGGAGGCACTGCGTATCATGCCTTTTGTGCGCGTCCTTTTCGCAGTATCGAATTCACCGTTGAAGATCAGTTAGCATCCCGCCATGGTCCGCGCAATCACCAACCTCAAGGCGGCTGGAAACACCACCTTCTTTTGCCTCTCCAACGCCAACTCGGTGTACATCTCGATCATCCTCAAGGAAAAGGGACTCGACACCAAGTTTACCGAGATCGTCACCAACCCCGCCGAGTGGACGCCGGAGGGGCTGCTTGCCCTCCGCCGACGCATCGATCCTAGTGGCCCCCAGCATGCGTGCACTGTGGGCTGCAGCGCCAATATGTGCAAAGGTCGGTCTGTTAGCGACGATCCCTGCGGTAAACCATATATTTATCCGTGTACGCAGGTGACGAACTCGAAGCCTTCTTCGCTCGTCACTCCCCTGCGTATGATCGCGTCGTGTACGTCGGGGACGGGTCCAACGATTTCTGCCCTGCCCTCAGACTGCGAAGGTGCCTTTTCTTGTTTCCCTTCCTTCTCATCCACCAATATTTTGACAGCCAAGATCTCCTCCTCTGTCGCACCTTCGGCGGCCTACACAAACGAATCGCCAAGGACGGCGGGCTTAAATGTGAGGTCAAGTACTGGACGGGCGCGTGGGAGGTTGAGGAAGTGTTCAAAACCCTTGCCTAGATCTTGATGCCAGTTGAGGCATTTCCGCTGACTCTCAGTCGCGTTTTTTTTCGTTTATAGATGACGTTCTAAAGTTGGGTCTCGTTGAATTCATAAAATACAGATAGACGGTTTCTGCCTCTGCGTGGATGTTCAGGGTGCCTTGCATTTAACGGAACATACTTTCACACTCGAGTCGGCGGTATACTTACGTGAGGATTCTACTCTATTTGTTCGAACTAAGATTTTCGCTTGCCATCGAAATAGGAACCAGAGCACGATAATCTCATTGCATGCTTTCTCAGTTGTATGAACCGTTTGAATTGGCTTGGACAATGGAAGTTGGAATCGGACATTTTCTGATTCCTCGACTTACTCCCACGGTTGACTTTTTCTGAATCGTTTCGAAAACGCAAACCGTGCAATGAACTTGAAGGAAGTAATTGCAGCGAAAACGTGAACGGTTAAAGGATTCGCGGCCAGGCATAGTGTTGGTCTCGACTATCTATCATGGGCGCCTGGTATTGGGGGATTTGCGCAGAGCCACTGCGGCAACTGGAGCCATTGAATGGCTGGCCTAGATGAGCGCTTTGAGTCCAATAGAGGCCCACTGTGGCTTTGATGTGAGGTCCAGAACTTGCCAGAACTGCTCCGGGGATTAGGATTTTCTCAACGGCGGATCGCAGTTGGCAACTTGGTCAGGTTGGTGAGCGGATAGCCGCGCCGACGTCGAGAAGTTCTGAAAGACCGCCTCATCTGGGTGGGCTTCCTGTGTGCTGGTTGTGTATCTCGGGTGAGTGAGAGGTGGGTAGTTTGATAGAGCTTCACGACTTGCACGACACTTCACCCTGCCCGCCCAGCCATCCAGTCGAGGTCTTCGAGGGCCCCAAGGTCGATCTTGAGGAAGTGTCGAGGAAGAAGGGTTCTGACGCACACATCTTGAGGTTTCGCCTAGGTCTTGAGGTCTAGAAGGCTGCGCTGAGTCTGCGGAGGTCTTTAGTGGACGAGATAAGTAAGGTGAGAAAAGGGCACGCAGCCTATGAGAGCTCTTGTGGCAGCTGAGGTTTTGGTGGTCGATAATCGTGGTCGAGTGAGCGGCCAGAATGTTGAGGAGGAAAGCGCAGGATGGTGGGAGGGCGTCACAATTGTCACAAATACTGACTTCGATTGTCACGTTACCGCGACGAGATGTGATCGACGCGACGCGGAAACCAGAGACAACCGCTATGGCGGGGGTATTGACGTTCAAATTCCAAGCGGACGACGGCAGTGCTTTGATCTTTTCCCCTCCGACATGCGCGCATGCCGCTAGATGCAAGAAGAGACAAGAATCCTCATGCGCGGAGACTCGGACTCGGGACTCGGACTCGGAAGCGTAATGCACTATGGGTCATCAGTAGAAAACGAACTCACCAAGAAGACTTGAACGAAAGACTCGAGAGAGTCTCGTTAATAAACTGCACAGGTGAATCAGTCAACCACATAACTGGGATGCTGCCAGACCGCCTGGAGAGTATTTCGTATCCGTTGTTGGCAGTTGCGCGCCAGAATAAATGTTTTGAAGCATTTGCCAAGTTGTGCGGCGTGCCGGCATTCGGAAACTGTCGCGCATACATCAGCAGAGCAGTGAGGACGGACGGGTTGTTAGAGCGGTTTGTTGGCACGTCCGTTCATTCACCCCAACGTCCTTTTACCCGTTCCGACTGTCGCCGAATCGAGGATTCGGCACCCCGCGAGCATATATTATCTCTCCTCGCCCGAGGGGTTCGACAACCAAGAGTCTCCTCCCCTGCACAACCACACCTCCCAATAATTCATTCGCACACCATGTCCTCCCAGAAACCAACCATCGTTCTCTCCCACGCCCTCGGCCACGGGCCAAAGTGCTACGACCCCCTCGCAAACGCCCTCCACGCCGCCGGCTTCGAATTCATCGCCCCGCGCCACCCCTCCATCGGCGCTGGCGTGATAAACTCCACCATGGACCGCGAGGTCACCGCCCTCCGCTCAGCCATGCAGCCCGCGCTCGACGCCGGCAAAGAGATCATCCTGCTCGCCCACTCCTACGGCGGTCTTGTGGCCCCGCCGACCGCGCTGGGATACACCGTGTCCGACCGCCGCGCCAAGGGCCAAAAGGGCGGAATCAAGGCCGTGGTGTACATGACGGCCTTTGCTGCTCCCGACAGGGGCGCATATCCTCTGGATGCGGTCTTCAAATCTGGCAGTGAATTTCCGGCGATGTTGAAGAGGCTAGAGGTGGATGGCAAGCCGACGGACAACGTCCTCATAGGCCAGACTCCCGAGGATAAGGCTGGGGCGGGGTTCATGTTCTACAACGACCTGGAGCCCGCGCAGATTGACACCATCTTCCCGCTGCTGGAGTGTATGGCTCTCGGCGCCGCGATGGAACCGACGAAGGTTATACCGGCGGACTTGACATGCACCCAGGCGTATATCTTGTGCGAGAAGGATAATGCGATGCCGGTGGCGACGGCAGAGATGTATGTGAGCGCTACGCCGGGGATGAAGGTGTTCAGGTTGGATAGTGGACACGCGCCGTTTGTGAGCCGGGTCGGGGAAGTCGTGGAGATTCTGGAGGGCTTGGCCAAGGAGTAGTTCAGTTTGTCGCGTACTATATATCCAGCTCGTTCGAAAACCCCAACTTACCGAATGTCATCCATACCTTAATCGCAGCGGTATCTTGCCCAAATACCTCGTTGCAATCGCTAGCACTCGGTCGCAAGTCGTTTGCAGGACAAGTCAACCCATTCAATGTCGAGAGCCTACCGGAATCAACGCCTAGGCCGACACTGAAAGTACGCCGAAAAACAAGATGATGGTTCGAGTTCAAGGTTGAACCGTGAGAAGACAGCACAAACACAGAGCAATATTCGTATCCCCGCCTGAGCGCACTCCGACCGAGCACTGACACCACATTACTGCCACCGAATCACGATCAATAATAAGTAGTACCTAGGCTAGGCTAGTCATAATCTAGCTGGCGCGATTACAGCAGAGCAGGGGTGGGTGGGCGGTACGACGCACGCAGGTGGGCAGTAAAAAGGTGGGTGAGATGAGACTCGAGTGAAAGAAAGAATGAAATGTAAAGAGAAGGATAAAAGACATTGCAAATCGGGTACCGTACTTGATGATGATGTTTTTTCAACGCAGCGCAGCAAGATGGGACGGGGTCGTGTCGTATCGTATCATGGGCGGGGGATGAGTGAGTATGTATGTAGTGCGGTGCGGGTGAGCGAAACGCGACGCGAAAGAAGGTAAAAAGCGAGGTCAAGAACGAGACAGCGACAAACCAACCGCTCATCGCGGCCATGCGTCCATCCCGTTACTCCCCCTCCTTACAGGGTCCTTCCCTGCCGGCAGCCCATCCGCGCCCGTCCCCGTTGCCACCGAGAACGGATTCCGCCCTGGCGGTGGCGGCCCCGAAGGAACGACCCCCGGCCCATAGAACGACGGCGGCACCGACTGTGCTGGGGGCGCCACATGCTGTCGCGGCCCACCAGCACTCAGCGGCGGCGGCGGGTTCGCGTACGAGTTGCTGTTGCTGCTGTACTGCTCCGGCTGCATCGGCACAAACAGCCCGCTGCCCGTGTCAAATTGCTGTTGCGGTTGTTGTGAATGCGATGACTGCGGCGGCGGTGGCGGCTGGCTGTACGTCGTCGCATACCGGTTCCCCGACGTGGTTGCCGAAGATGAATATGCCTGGGCTGGGCTCGTAATCACCCCGGCGCTCGAATTGGCATACCCGCTGCCTCCGCCTCCCGCCGCCGCCGCCGACCTGACCGTCGACATCACCACATCCCTCCTCACACTCGCCTCGTCGCGTTCCTCCCCGCCCAGACCAACCGTCTGCGGATGATACGCATGTGCATGTTGTGCCAGTTTAGACGGCGGCGGCTGGTATCGTGCCCAGTTCGTCGGGGCCCCAGTCTGCGCGGCCAGCTCCGCCTGCTGCTGCAGATACTCGAGCTGCGGGTACGGCTGCGCCGCCGACGGCTTTCCAGCCTGCCGCCTCTCCCACTCCCGCATTGCATCATCCCGGTTCAACACCGGTGTCAGCGCGTTCCGCCCAGCGATCACATCCTGGTTCATATGCTGCAGTCGCGCAAGCGCAGGTGGTACGGGGTCCATCTGGTTGATCGTGTTCGCCCGCGTGCGCGTGCTGGCGGCGTTGCTGCTGTTGCTTCCGCTGTTTAACCCCCCAGCGGATTGTGGGCCGTAGTACGATGCGGACGAGGGCACTAGGTGCGCACTCGGCGGGCTGAGCGACGCGCTTGCTGCGCTCGCCTGGCTCCCGGCACTATATCCGCTCTGACCTCCACTCCCACCCAGCTGCCCCGCGCTGCTCTGGTGCGCGAGCGTCCGTGGCGGATACGGTCCCTGCGCGGCATATGCGCTCTCCGGCGGCGTCGGGTACGCGTTCGGCGGCGGCGGCTGTTGCCGCTCTTGCGAATTCTGGGGCGTAATATACGGATTCCTAAACGCTCCGCCGGCCTGCGTCTGCGCTTGGGCCTGAGCCTGGGCCGTATACGCCTGGTGCTGCGCCAAATGGTGGTTGTAGCTCGCCGCGTCCTGGTACGCACGCGTGCCCTTTGGCTGCGACGGCACCAGGCCGCCGTATGGGCGCTTCGGGTCCGCGGAGGATGAGCCGCCTTGTGAAGGCGGGCCGCCGAGACCGTCGGGCTGTTAAACATCATTTAGTAATGTGTGCATGTAGCGAAACCACGACGCACAACAAACGGCTTTGTAAACTTTTCCCCCGTAATGAACGGGTGGAGGCGCGCCTGCTGCGGCGTCCACCGGGTAACGGGGTTGAGGTCTAGCAGCCCCTTGCAAAAGTCGATAAACGACGCGCGGTTATTGAGCTCTGCTCCCGCGTGTCAGTACTAGTCATTTCCCCAAGAATGGCACTCACCCTTCTCAACTTCATGCCCCTGACGCGCCGTCTTGCTCTGCGGCATCGGCGCGGTATTGATAATCTCCGGTAACGACGTGGCCTTGAAATACTGCTTCCCAGGCTGTTCGTTGGTGTTATGCTCGCGCGAATACTATGGCTGTGTCAGCCAGCATCCCCTAGTGCGTGAATCAATCAACTCAAACGCACCTGCTCAATCCCCTTCAATCGCCACTTCTTCTCGTTCTGATTCGTATGCGGGTTATACACCTCATACGCATCGAAAAACTGGCCCGCCTGCTTCCCCGTATTCAGCATGCTCATGGGCGGCATCCCCAGCATCTCCACGATCCGCGTGAGCTGATTATACTCGCTCGTCCCGGGGAAGAGCGGTAGGCCGAGGAAAAGCTCGACGGCGATGCACCCTAGAGACCACATGTCGATGCTCGCCGTGTACGACATGCCCAGCAGCACCTCGGGCGAGCGGTAGAAGCGCGACTGAATGTACGTGTACACCGTTTGCCGTTCGTGGCACGCCGAGCCAAAGTCTATGACCTTGATCTGCGGGGACTGGAGCGACTTGAGGAGGATGTTCTCGGGTTTGAGATCGCAGTGGATGAGGCGCGCGTCCTTGAGAATGGTCATGGCGTCGAGCAACTGGGCCATAAAGACCTTGACGAGCTGGGTGGAGAGGCCCTGGAACTGATTCTGCTTGATGAGCTCGTAGAGGTTGGAGGAGAGGAGCTCAAAGACGAGACAGAGGTGTTGACGGTGGATGAACGAGTCCCGGAGCCGGAGGATGTGGTGTTGGTCGTTTGGGTCCGAGTTTTTGTTCAGCTAAGGAGGTGGTGTTATTGGGTCGTATTCCGACAAAATGAAACCATAAACGCACCATCTCCAAAATCGTGACCTCCATCATGCTCTGGTTAAAATACGCGGGCTTATTCTTGACGACCTTTACGGCGACAATCTCGTGGGTCTTCATATTCTGGCACTTTACGACCTGGCCAAAGGTGCCTTGGCCGAGGATATCGAGGATGAGGTACTTGTGACCGTCCTCTGCGCCGAGCCAGTCGTTGACATAGAGAATATAGTCGTAGTCGTCATTGTCGTAGCCATCGTTATGTGCAGGCTTGCTCGGCTTTGTGAGAACGCGCCGGGGATTGTGTGCGGACTCGTAGCGGAACTGCGGGTTGCAGATGTGATACGTGTCGAGGAGGTTTGTGGTGAGTTGTCGCAGTGGCTAGGAAAACGAAAATATTAGTGTCCACAGCTGATCTCGGCGATCGAGACGCACGGAGAGGTAGACACCGTCTGCGCCCATGCGGCGGCCGGAGATGGGACCGTCCAAGCGGGGTTGGAGGTCGTGGGCGGTGCGGACGCGGCGGAACCCCGATGCGCGGCGCTTCTGAGGCGGCGGATCGACGGCCATGGGTGGTGCATCCTGTGCATAGTACGGGGAGGGCGTCTGGGATGGATGGAGGTAGGAGAGTGGCGTCGGGGGATTTGACCGAGCCTGGGGATCGAGGTAAGGCGTGTAGGGGCTGCTGGGGTCCTGCTTTGCCTGGGACAGCGCGCGGGTGTGTCCCTGATAGGGCCGCTGATCCTGCGGAGGGCCGTATGGGTACTGCGGGGTTGTGGGTGAGTACTGGGCCTGCTGGTTCGCATACGGGTCGAGGAGAGTTGAGTTTGGTGTGCGGAGTGGTGAGCGGGGTGGCTCTGTGCGCTTCGGGTAGGAGTACATGTCCGCGTATGGATCCGCCGGGGGGTAGGGCGGATAGAAGGAAGGCTCGAGCTCGTCCTGGTTGTGGTGCCTGCGACGGGCGCTGGCGTTGAGGCTCTGGGAACGAGCAATTGAGTTGTCATGTATGCGAGGCGCATAGTAGGCGGCGTGTGCGGCGGTGGCGGTCGAGGAGAGCGGCGCCGTCGTGGACTCTGCCTGCGAGTTCCAGCGAGGAAGAGAAAAGTCCTCCTCCATCGTCGAGGTAAGGCGCAACAGGCTGATCACTCTAACCCTAACCCCGGTAAACAACACCCCGCGCAAGGCTATCCAAGCCCGTTCAAGCCCTTTTCAAGCCCGTTATCGCCTATGCCGGGTTGCTATCTCGCGGGTCCCTCTAAACTGCGTTCACTGTGGCGTCTTTATTATTTTACATTTATCATTCGTCCTCCAAGGACGCAAGGATCCTCTTCTCCGCCAGCACCACCAGCCGACTCTCCACATCGAGCGCAACAAACACCTGGCTCTGGAGCCGCGTCGCTGCAATGTACAGGAAATTAAATCAGTCCTGTAGTAATCTAGCGAGGGAGCAAACGCACCGAGTCGACACGCCATACCCACCGCGGCATCGCTCCCTCCGCCCGGACTGCGGAAGAGCGCTGTTCCCGTACTTTCACGCGTCTACATACACGCGTTTCATTAGTTCTGGTCCGAATCCAATTGAGTTGAGAGAGACACGGACCGTCCTCCCAGCGGGCATCGCGCACCCCCAGTCCCGGGCCATCCGTCCCCCCTCTACCGCCCTTTCCATCTCGGCCTCCTCACCCCCATCGCATGCCCCCACGAAGAACATGTACGTCTTCTTGCTGCTAGTACTGGAGTTGTTGTTGCCGGGCAAGACGGTGGTCTGCACCACGAACCCCGGCACAGACGCGTCGGGCGGCGCAAAGTATTTGCGGCGCACGCTGATGCTCGTCGCGCTCATCGTTTCAAGTTGTTTACCCGCGTTTCGCGCTTCCTTCTTTGCTTCTCCCATCACCATCCATGTTATATCCTCACACTTGCTCGTGTCCTGAGCCCAATGACACTGCAAGATACCATCTCCGCCAACCTCGCTACCAAATCGCCGTCTGCCACGATCTTGCTGTCCATCCACCGCATCTGCTGTATAGTCATCAAGTCAAACGCCCTTGAACTTGACCACGTTTCCGCAGCGTGCAAGGAGCTAGAGTGATAGTATCCCTTGAGGCAGCCAAAATTCGAAATTGGCGCAACAAGAGACGCGGCCAGGGATGGGATATCCACGTTATTTAATCTCCAGAGCCACGAAAGTTCAAAAAGGGATTAGATCTGCTCTGCTCTGGGGTACTTGCTACTTGATAACAGAATCGACACTCAGCGATCCACTCCAACGTGAATTCTGAAAGCTTCCACCCGACAAACTCGCTGAACAGAACCCGCTCTTGCACTATTGCAGATTTCCGATCCCTCAAACTCTGCACATATCCAACGGTAGCAATCACCCGGGCGTCACTCAGACACCAGACTCTATCAGACTCGACACACCTCCGAGCATGTCGCCGCAATTGCCGTCATCCCATCCTCATATGTATTCCCCACGTAGATGGCCGCAAAAGGTATCGATGCATCCATCCCTCGGACACCCCAAACGCGGGGATCCTGCGCAACGGTACATGGATCCCACTGCGACAGAAAATCACTTCAGCAGGTCCAACCTCAACCGACTCTCAGTCACCTTCATCAATCATACTGCGCACGTAAATCTGGGTCTCCATTTCCACGCGTGCGCGATCCCGCGCGACAATGTCAATAATACTGCGCGCGTTCACGACCGACCGCAGTTTGAGTTGAACAACGACCGGAAGATGCCAGTGGAGGCTATCTCTATTCTGGGGCGTCCTATTAATGATGTTGGGTTGTCGATTGCGTGCGTTCGGACGGACAGAAGTCTTTGTTTCCGTTCAGCAACGGTGCGCAGCAGATGTTGTCGGCCTCGGAGAAACCGAAGCACGAAATCAACCCCCTTTGCTTGTTTGTGAACTGTGTGGTGAAGCAACGCACAGAAAAGATGAGAGGTCGTGTAGAAGCAGCGGGCATGAAAGTTTGAAAGACAATAGACGAGTTGCCGTGGGTGCGTGTTTTCCTTTCCGGACTTGGGGAGATAAAAGTACTTGACACTTCATATCGGGTGTGAAGTGAAGTACACGAAAATGACGGCGATGAACTAGATGACCACCCGACCCCAACCCAGTGAGCAGACGCCGACCAAATGTCCGTTTTTCTCTCTCTTACAAAATGTCAAATATACGTACTTACTACGGTAGGGTTCTGACCGATAAGATCGACAGGCACTTTACTGGTTGGCAAACGAAACCGGAAGGGGTTCGACCACTGACAGCCCATTACAGCGGGAGGCAACAACGACTCACTGCCAGTCAGATGAACTGTGGGTTACTTTCCCACGGTTCAATTTCCTGGTCATCCAAATTTCGCGTGTTTGGATGTCCGAGCTCAAATTTAACCGCGATCCTCGAGATTCCCGCTGAGGAATGAAATTTGTAGAGGACCACCACCTTCCTCGACAATGTTTGCCTCGAATACCATGCCGTACGATTTGATTGACGACTTTTTCACTTGGTTGGCTCACCGCTACCCGAAACCTTCGACGGGTAATACCTATGGACGCACGAACCAACCCTTACGCCGTCCTTATGGGCAAACTAACTGGGATCAACGCACCCCCCAAGGCCCGCCAAGCGTTTCAACAGTACATGCGTGAGTCGTACGACGCGGACATCGCGCCCGTGGTGCAGGCACGATTCGCGACGGAGCGCGACAACATAGATGGGCAGGGCTCTGGGGCAACACAGAAAGGTCCCAACGCGCCGTTTAGAGCACGCGTGGCGCGCGAGTTGTTTGCTGAGCTGTCAGAGGATGAGCAGCAGGCACTGAGGGAGCGCGCCAAGCATGAGGCGAAGGGGGCACGGGATGAGTACGACTTGAGGAGGAAAGCGCCGCCGTCCAAGAAGCCGGAGGACCGTCAAAAGTGCGGGGGATTGATTCCTGCGTTAAGTATCGATATCCGCTGACCTTGCATTTTACAGGTGCATTGACAACATCGGCACATTCATGGCCCCCATATTGCGCGGGATTGAAGAGTACACGGGTCTTCACTCTGTGGTAATCTTTGGCGGGCCGATGCCCAGACATGGCGGTGAGCTTAGAACAGTGCAGTAAGTGCTCTACACTATATTCCTCTGCATTGTTTTCTAACTAGGACGCCGTAGTGTATCGCACGGACGCTCCCAAGACGGCGCCCATGCGCTGTTCCCCCAGTGGGCGAAGGCTCGCTTCAACAAAGACGTCTTGGAGCTCATCCATGAGTATCTACGAGCTGCTTTCAGTAAGTCGCGAGGCAGACTCCTTTCATTTTGTCCCTGACTGACTTGACCTTGACACAGCGGAATGTGCAGAGGCGGCAATGCCTGTTGACGAGGATGGGGAACCCGGCGCCTCGCGAGCGAAAGGGAAGGCGCTGGACGACTTGGACAGCAGCAGCAGCAGCAGCAGCGACAGCGACGAGGAAGGTCAGCAGAGTGACGATTCAAGCAACGTCACGTCAGAAGACGAGGACAACGGCGCGATGAAGGGGGGCAAGGAGAGGACGAAGATGGAGGGGAAGGCGACAGCAGAACCGAAGGTGAAGCAGTCGGGCCCCAAGAAGATTGGCGGCCAGAGGCCGGGGAAGGGACGCGCCACTGAGGGTGCTCCATCGAGGAAGAGGAAACACGGTGAACAGGACGAGGATGAGGAGGGTGTGGGTGAGGGCGAGAAGAGTGGCGACGTGGCGGCGAGGAAGCGTAAGCGCAAGAGCGTGGGTGCGAAGGAAGAGAGCGATGAGGGGATCACGGAGAGCGGGGGGAACGGACGGGAGTACAGTACAGCCATTGCTGGACGCTCGAGCGCTGAGGCCGATGTCGCCGCAGCGAAGAAGAAGGCGACCACAGGCAAAAACAGCCCCCCGGCTGCAGCCAGCGGCGCGGGCGGTGGCGACGGCAGGAACACCAATGGCCACCCGCCCTTGAGCGACACCGTGTCATGTTTGCTCGGCGCTGCCCAGTGGCCAACATCTTCCGATCGAGCACCTCTTTGGGGGTCCCCAGAATCCGAGCCTCAAACCGAATGACGATCCTTCTGCTTAGCCAGTGAAGATGAGGCACGCGCAGATGCACACCTTGCGCCATCGGGTGCTTGTTTCCCTATCCGGACTTTGGGCACAAGTACTTGGTACTGGGTGTGAGTCGGTTTAACCAGGAGGCAGAAATGGTGATGAGGAGCTGGATAACGACCCGGCCCCGAATTAGTGAGCAGACGCACACGGTGACAATTGGGGGGTTCGTGTGCTCTATTACAAAATGGCAATACATACGCACATGAACAAGAGGACTCCAACCTATGAAGTCGTGCACTTCAGTTTTCACCACTCGACTCGTCCTCTGTCGAAGAAATTGCGGTCAGGACTGACCAAAACATGAGAACGCTCGAGTTTGATGATATTTCCCACGGTTCAATTCCCGGCTATAAGTAATCCGATGTTAGAGTCATCTGAGTTACGCAGAAAGTCGGTAGCTGCTTTCCAAATAAGTGGGGGAAGTACATAGAAAGACAGACAAGGAAAGAACAGGTCACCTGGGTCAGTCACGAATCGAATGGACCGCCTGCTTACAAAAAGTTGAACATGCCGGCAAATAGAAACAAAAAAACAAGTGTACCGCGCTGTGCCGTCGGGGGTCAGTTAGAACCGACCTTTGAAGAGTAACATATACTGCACCCATTCTCCCGCGGCCCAGAGTTGTACTTATCGTACCCACTCGAATAGGTCATATTTGAGCCAGCTGCGGCGGGGCATCGAACCAGTTGACGTTGTTCATTCCAGGCCTGGACCTCCCGTGGCGCGATATAACGAGTGCAAACCACGAGGAAATAAAGAAACCAGCAATTCGGAAAAGCTCGAGCGCGGGTTTAACTTGTCAAGGGGTAGATAGAGCGGATATTAGATTCTCTCGATTTGAACGAAGACGACAATGGCATCAGACTCCAGGCCAGGTTGTATGTGGTCAGAAAGGGACGAAAGAAACGGCCAATCCAGGGGTGATCAAGTTGGGGAGTTCAAGAATCACTTGCCGAATGACCTTCGATAGCCACTTCTCGGATGGTCGGCACATTTGGCAGCACAACTTAGAGATCCCCGTGTCGGCCACCTCATTGGGGAGATAGAAGGCCATAGACGACATTTCATATTTAACCTGTACGGACTTTGGCGCGCGATCAGGGGCCAGGATCCAGGACAATTGACATAGGAAGGCCAGATACCAGGACTCTGCTGCCGCCGACTTGATTGAGAGTTGTGGGAACGGAGAGCTCGGGAAAAGGTTGAACAGTCCCCAGAGGCGATAGACCAGAACGGCGACCGATTGCCTCCAAGTTTCCGGTCCATGCGGGTGAGTTCAGTGCGTTTAGTCCGTCGATATCAAAGTTTATTCAAAACTTCGACACCCTTGAGGTTCGTCGGGTGTTGCCGTGCGAGAGAGAGAGAAAGTAGCGAGTTCGAAACAGAATATTAATGGTCAAGCGAGATCGACCAGACAATATTCACACCTTTGCAGGGACCCAAACGTTGACACGATGTGGGTCAAACGAAGAAGGCAATATTGTTGACATGTGTTGTCGAGCAGCCTCCGTGTACAGCCACCACGCCAAACCGCTTCTTCTGTTGAACTTGAAGTGACGTTCCAAGGCAGAGGGAGACCACAGAAGAAAAACTCAAGCTCCTCCATTTTTCTGAGGTCTCCGAGTGGGCGCCGAAACAATCACTTAATGTCCAACATTCATGTCGCCTCACCAGTGCGCCAGAATGGGGAGGTCAGATGCTTCTCGCACCCTGATATCGTCCTGCAACGACAAATAAGCCAGACACAGAGGAATCCGAACCGGTGAGTCAATCTTCTCAAACGTGAACGGTGCCCGACAATGAGCGATAGGGCCTTTTACTCCTGTAGTGCCCCCGCCTCATATGCTCAGGATGGCATGGAGCAGTGCGATTTCTTCAGTAGGTCCATGTCTGTTCGAGTCAAGGGTAGCCGTCCAATCGAACACGATAGAGTGGGAAGACCAGCTCCCCATGCCATCGCCCGAGTCGTCCCAAGGGCCGAGCGCCTCCCAATCCACGCCCCTAACGCCCACTGGCAGCAAGCGTCCCGCGTCTGCAACAGCGCATGAGCTTAGTCCGGCGCACAAGCGGTTGAACGCCTCCTCGCAAACCCCGACATCCTCACCTCGCTCTGCGGCGTCGCAGGCGCGTTTGGATGCAATATTACGCGCCCAAGAATCCCCTACCGCTGCAACGAGCGCGGGCGCCGTAGCATCGTCCTCCAAGGTCCCCCTTGACGCGCAGTCTGCGTCATCCTCGCAGACTTCCACTGGCCAGTCCTCCCAGCTCCCCCAGTCTTCGCCCGCCCTTCCGACTTGGTTCAGTGCAGAACCGTCTTCGACGTCATTCCGTCCAGTAACCCCTCCTCCCACGGCGGAGCGCGCGGAACCCCACTGGCCTCCCCAAACGCCCCCATCTAGATCTACCCGGGGGCCTGCTACACAATCAGAGGACGTCAGTCGAAGTCGAAACGAAAGCAGCAATGTCGCTCGAAATGGAGTCCGGAATAGCGCCCTTGGTGCAGCCGGGGTGCGTGACGGCGTCCTGTCTGCCTGTCCCCCATTTGCCGAGTCTATGTAAAACTGAACGCTCGTCGTCAGGATGCGCGATTGGACGACCCGTTCAGCTCTCCGTCGGGGAGCGTTACAGGCTCCGGCGGTTCTGAGCCACGCGGGCCTGTGGCGTCGTCCTCTTTGCTCGCCGAATCTGAATCCGCGGAGGAACAGTCCTCCGCCGACGAACTTATGATGATGGCAGACAGACTAGCTCAATTCTCCGAGCATCTGGCCTTTCTCGAAAGGCGCCTGAGGGCGGCGGAGCGAAGCAATGACGCAAAGGCCCAGAAGATAATTTCTATGCAGCAAGAAATTGATAGGTACCGTGCTCTCAACACATTCAGTTGATCTTCCTAACGTATTCTGTGGATTTCACTCAAGGCTCAACGCTCGGAACGCAGAGCTCCTTGCTCAGCGACGTTGAAGATTTTCCATGGTTTCTCACTTTCCATTTGGATAACTCGTCGATCGGCGATCACCAAGGATACCCCCTCTCTCCGCTGTCTCGTACTGTACGTGAATAACGTTGTTGTCTAAATCCTGAACAGTTGTGATTGGGTCCCGACAACACCCGCCATTGGCTGCTGCTGAAGGCGCCTGTTCCTCATTCTCGTCCACGCAGAAACCAATTACCCCTCCCAGGCGTCCACGACAGACTACGATCTTGAACAGCCAACCACAGGCGAGCACAAGATACGTCGTGATTTGGGGTTTGTTTTAGAATCTGTACTACGGTCAAGGCTCGGGCTGAACTCGCGTAACTCGCGTAATTAATTCTGCTTCCGCTCGGGACTAACATAGTTGATTATCTCTGTCCGCGTCGACTCTCGCCAAGATTTGATCATCAAGACCAAAATTTCCCGAGTAATTCCCCGCGATTCCGTGCCTTTCCCAGGCTGACTATTTTCCATGTGGCTCGCAAGGAAAGACTTCCTTCTGCGATTCGCGGTTACATCCGGGACGATACTCACAGGAGGCCTGGGAGGATCGCCAGCTCTAAACCGAAAATGAACCTGGGAAGCGGGGTTCTGGGAGTTGATATTCTCGCGAGTCAAAAACAAGCCGCAACGCGAACAAATGTATTGATTCTCGCCTTGGTGCAAATGCCAAATGCACCTCCTCGCCCGGCGTCCGAGGACGTACATCGCCGACGCCAGCAATCTCGCCCAAAGGCTGGAATATCTGATTGGTCCAGTTTCCTCATGGACGCGCCATCATATGTCCTCTTCTTTTGTGCCTCAGCGATGGTCCGCGGACCGGCGGCTCCGCCAGCCATCGCACCACGATCGAAGACATGCGCCAGGTCGCTGGCGTGTTGGTTTTCCTCCGGTGCATTCCGTCGACCTTGATACCTCTTTGATTGAGTGAGTCTGATTCCAGAGAGAAAGGTCGACCGTACTGATGGTCGATCGCGCGCAAGTGCCTCTTTGTTCTTTTGCCTTACCGTGGGATTGGTGGTGCAAGAACTCGTCAGTGTACCGTCATCCCTACGGGAAATACCGCAACCCAACAACGGTTTGTAGTATCCATTTCATTCGCCGTGGCAGACGGACCCGCGGCGCAACGAATTTTGAACGCCGAGTACATGCATCCATATCCGCAGAGACCGAGGTCCAAGCGCGAAATACGGTGGCGCCTCTCTTCTCCACTATCAACGCGCAAAACCCAACACAGCGGAAGCGCGTCTCGCACCATATCGGGATTCCACCCAGACCAGGTCGCGCGACCAGACATGGGACCCGCAACCACGGAGCCGGGAGGCGCGCGCGGGGACCCGTAGACCGTCGGTGTATATCGAAGAAGCGGAACTTGGAAACAACGGACGGAAGGAATAAATAAAGAAGAAGAAGAAAGAAGATGAAATAAAAAACAAATAAAGTGTAGGTAGGCGTTTCGCAGTGGGAACCCAGGCTCGCCTTATTTAAATAATAATCTTGGCACTTGAGAACGGTCCCGACACCATGCACATGCCATTTCTGCTTTTCGACACGGAAACAGACGCGGGAGCTTAAACCTACCCAAAAAACACCCTAACTGCAGTGATAGAGAGCCGGTGTTCTATTCGTGCGGGGGATCTGTGGGGTTAATCACCGCTGGCCATGGTGGTGGGGTGTTGGCCCCGAGCCAGTGGGCGTGGTCGAAATTGAGTATGGAATGGACGAAGGCAGGCACCAAAACCCAAGCTGCCCGAGCCAGTGGGCGCGGTCGAAATTGAATCTGGAACGAGCGAAGGCAGGCACCAAAACCCAACCCACAGAAGCGGAGCGGAGCCCACACACGGGGAAGCACGGGGAGCTGGTTGGAGTTCGGAAACGGAAACGGGCTTCCTTCCATCTTGAGGATCTTAGGGGTACGGTGGCCATGGGAGGGATCACGCAGAATAGAGAAGGCCCACGACGCGGCTAGGAATAAGCGTTGCGATGCCCAAACGTGGCTGCGCCGCTCGGGAAATACCACTGGCCATTGTCAGTCAGCAGTGCAAAACGACGGCCCGTGGATGAATGAAGGAGTGAATGTGGATATTATTGGTCGCGCACGGTGCATGGAATGTGTGATATTCAAACTGCTATGTCCGACCAATGGCATAAGTAATGAGTGTTCGACCTATATGCGAGAGATGCAAGTGGTTCAGATACGTCGTCGAAATACAAACGGTCAACGTTCAGGAGCGAAAGAACGAAGGGAGGGAGGGAGGGAGGAAGGGGGGTGGGTTTCTGCTAGCAGAACACCTGTTTCCACCACAGGCAGAATCGCGACCACCAGCCGCCCTCCCAGTCCTCGCTGCGCGGTATGGAGCTCACGCGCATGGTGCCCGTGCCAAAACGCAGGACCTTGCCCTCCCCACCCACGTCGAGCCCCTCCTCGAGATCTTTCGGGGCTGATACGACGGGAAAGCGGGGCAAGGCGCGTCGCGTGATAAAGGACGGAAAGACCCGCAGGAGGTCGATGAATTCCGGGTTGGGGAGGTCCGGCGAGGTCCATATTCGGAGAAACTCGTCGTCTTCGTCGAACGCGTTCTGCGGATCGTCAGCGTAAAATGCGGCGGTGGATTGTATTGGAGGTATTGGGGCGTCTTCCGCCGGGGGTGTGGTGAGTAGGGCCGAGCCGGAGGAGGGGGAGGAGGAGAGGGACCCAGATGGCGCTGGGGTATCGAGGAACGGGTCGCTTGGGGCGCGGGCGCGTTTCGGTGTGACCTTTGACGCGGCGGCGGTCAACGGCTGAGACTTTGACCTCGAGTGGACGGTAGCTGCAGCATCGGGAGGAAAGTTGTTGATTACCCCGGATGCGCGCTTAGATGAGGGCGTCTCCTCAAAGGCTAGAACGCCCTTGAGTACCTAGGGTCAGATTAGTCAAGGTAGTGAGACTGGACCTCAAAATCGCCCTACGTCAATTGCCTCCACCATGAAGTCTTTGCCACTAAAAAACAGAGGTTATATCAACGTTCCTCAAAAAAGAAAAAGAAAAAGAAAAAAGAGGCTGAGTCAAAAGTGCTGACATACCCGGTTTCACGTAATACTGCGGATCGAGTTAGTTAGGGGTCAAGGCCTCGAAAACAAAACATACCTGCGTCGTCAAACTCCCACTCGATTTTATTCCTGCCAGCCCCGCCAATGCCCTCGGGCACAATCTGCAGCCGCATAATGGCCCACACTGACAACCCAACCCCAGTTAATAATCGAATCTTGCTATCATTATCCACGTACGTGTCTGGAAGAAAGGTTGTGGCCCGGGCATCCCCATTGTGCACCACATCCGAACGAACCGTTCGAACCGCTCGTAGCGTTCTAGGAGGCTGTAAGATTAGTCTGATAAAAGAACACACACACACGCACCCTTCCTCGCCACGTTTCCTCCAGGGTTGGCCCGCGCATGCGGCATCAGCGACCCACCGGGCTGCGTCGCGCTTAAGTGCGCCCGAAACTCGGCCGTGCGCCGCGCGTTCACCGAGCGGTGGTACGCGCTCCGAATGGACGCCTGTAGTCGTGAATAGGGTGCCCGCTGCGAGGACGGGAGATTCGCAATCGTCTGCGTCATCAGACGCCCCGAGTTGTCGTCCTGGTTAAAATACCTACATGCCAGAATCAGAACCGTCTGTGTGTGTTACTTGAGCAAGGACAGAGGCGCACCAGGCGCGACAATACTCTGCGAACTGATCGAGTTCGCTCGGGGCAACCCCCAAGGGCGTGGTGGACCGATTCCGGCCGCTGGGGGAGGGCGTCGGTCGCCCATTGACCGGTGTGCGCGAGCGACCGAATGTGGGGGAGGTCGGGGACGTTAGCCTCGATCGGGGCGATCTCGGACTAGCTGTTCTTGATCGCGGACTTGTGGGGGGCGACATGGACTGTGCGGTGGGGAGATTGTACAACAGAGGCTCAGAGTTGTGGTGGCTGCTGCCCAGGATGGACGCGGATGAGTTGTACGATGAGGGTTTGTCGACGAGCAGCGGCGGGGGGCGAGCGCGCGGGGTCTCGAGACGGTAGGACGGGCCCGACATGAGGCCGTTGTGGTTCTGTGCAGGCTGCACGAAGGTATCGAGGCCCAGAGAGGGCTGCGCAGGTGCTCTGCTGCAGGCCGACAAGTGACGAAAGTGGCGTCGAAATGGGCTGAGCGAGGTTCAGATTCGGACTAGTCGGCACACGACGCAGGTAAACAAAGAACAACACGCCGCCGCCTGCCTTTGCCCGCCGAACTGTAACAACTATCAACCCCGTCTAGTTCCCCGCCCTCCGCACTGAACCCCGCTCACTTTCCTCCTTGCTCACCATACATCCTCCTCTTCCTCCCCCCTCATCCTTTTTTTTCTTTCCCTTTTTATGCGACCGCATGATGTCCCATTTGCAATCAACTCAACGCCGGTTTCATGATCACTACTGGATCCCGAATCCCGATAAGCTGCGTACTTACCCCAACCATCAAATTTGGGGCCGAAATGCGTATATCGCCCCCGTCAGTCAGGCTTTCTTTCATTTACGCTGACCGCCTGTGGGTTCCCGTAGGTCCCACTATCGCTTCGGCGCGGCTTTTCATTGTCGGTCGGGCTTCTCGCGTGCCGTGCGTGTGAAAAGGTTACGTACGCGTCGCGTCGAGCTCGCGATCGCGTTTCAGCTAAGCTGTCGCGTCGCGTCGCGTAGCATCGCGTCGTGCTAATTAATGCATTATCAAGCCTGACAAGGCGGTCACTCGGTCGCTCCTCAACATCGCCCCAAGGACCACCGCGGACTGAACTAGCGCGGGCCGCGGGCGCGACTAGGCCAGTCCTTTTTTGGCGCGGCGCGACTACATGTCTTGGAGCGCCCATCGCGTTCAATAAGGATACGCCAGACTCGCTGATACAGTTGCCGCCGGCTCCCGAAGCGGTGTACGCTGGATTTGAATAGGACCCCGGAAAATACACCCAAATGCCTGGTCAAAATCCTGACAAAATTCGGAGATTTTGCGCCCTGGGCCTGGCCAAAATCCTGACA
The DNA here is from genome assembly GCA_029281495.1 of Mycena filopes. NCBI lineage: Eukaryota > Fungi > Basidiomycota > Agaricomycetes > Agaricales > Mycenaceae > Mycena > Mycena filopes. The sequence goes on along the minus strand of JARIHR010000001.1, from coordinate 616,092 downwards.
AGATCGAGGTTCCGGGCGCGACGCCTGTCCAAAATCCTGACATGAACGCGTCGGCAGAGATTTTTTCCGCCTCAAAACGGTGGTTTGGCGCGTCGATTTCGTCCCAAAATCTGGCCTTTAGCGCAATCTCGCAGCAAACTGCCGCGCTGGGAAAATTTTTGCGCCGCAGGCCCATTTTGAGCGAAAAAAAGAGGGCTGTTCCAAAATTCCTGACATTTTGGGCCCCAAAACCGCTTGTAGGCCTGTACCAATCCTGACATTTTTTGAGAAACCGGTCCTGACATTTAGGCCGAAAAAAAATCAGGCCTTCATGGGTATTTTCAGGGGTCCTATTTGAATGTGCGCGGTAAGCATCCTATCGCGAAACGGCGCCTTTTTCCTGACATTCGCGGACGATCAGATGCCCAATAGACGCGTTGGTGGTGTCCCCTCCTATACTTAGCCAGTCTTCGTTTGTAGGGTCCACCTATTAAAAGGCGGGGCCAATGGACGTCGGAGAAGGGACGGTGTCTTTATCGCCTCGTGATATCTGTCTGAATATCCTCTTGCAGCCCGGCCTCGGTATACCGCGAATAATCGACAGGCGCGACGCGGATGGGCAAGACGCGATCGACCCATGTACAGCCTTTTGCTGCGGACGGACGGCCGACGGTCCTCCATGGCCATTTCCATTCGCATCACTGATCGTTCTATTTAGCATTCCATGCCAAATGTATGTTGTTGCAATTCTATTCCATTTATCGTCGGTTGTAGTAGTGCAGTTCTCCGTGAAGGGTTTGTTGCGTCCTCCCATCTTACGCAAGGGGGGTTTTGCCTCTTTCAGCGAGGGCTGCTGGCCTTCGAACCGGCGGAGGTTGGGCGTAAGTACCTGCAGGATGGAATTCTTCCACCTTCCAGGCCTTGGAGGCTTCTCTGCAGAGATGATTCGCACCCCAGACAAAAGTGCTGCGACGGCGGTGATCCCCGCCCCCGGAGGTGCATATACAGCGCGCAAATCCCGTCGATGAACTGTGGTGCATCCCCGAGCAGGACACGGACGCGGGACGACGTTTTCTCGAACATAACGAGGGATTGTAGCCATGTGGAGATTGCGTCATGGTCATGCAGCGAAAATGGGGTTCTCGGTGGCCGGCTTTGGGACTCGCCAGCAGAGACGAATTAGGCAGCAAAGACCCAGACGGGATTCCTTTGGAGGAGATGGTGCCTAAGGTGTACGTAAAATAGACCCGAGTCGAGGAATAGTTCCGTCGAGTGGGGTAAAATAATAATTGGGCGAGGAGAGGGGGGGAGCAGACGAGGGGGCAGGAGAGGCAGAAAGGGTGGTCGAGGAGGACGAGGTATTGTGGGGAACGGGGGACGGGGAGAGGGTACGGCAAATGCCAAGTGTACTACCTCGGACATGAGATGGGATCTATATCCATTTTGTGGGTTCATGAGAGTCGGGTTGGGAACTGGTCGGAGCGAGAGGACATTGAATGGGGAGGGAAGCGATAGGCTAAGGAAGCGATGTGGAGGAGGAGGAGGGACGGGGAGTAGCCGGGGGGAAATATGAATAAAATATTGTATTTGTCGGGGTTTTATGTTGATGGCGGAATACGATGGTTGTTATAAAAAGGACGGAGAGTGACCTTTTGTTTCTTGCTTGCTGCCAATGAACCCCGCATCCGCGCGCTCCTCATCAGACCTCACCCGCTGGGACCTCGCAGACATCCTCAATCCCCAGTCCGCACCCGCCACCCGCGACCGCAAAATGTCTCTCGACTTCCCCCACCACCCCATCTACGCCCAGAACGACATCGACCAGGGCTATCCAGACGGGCCCCAGCAGCACCATCCCTTTGACGGACAGGAAGGCGGTCCAGGCCATGCTTTTGGCTCTACCTACCGCACAAACGCTTCTTCCTCTTCTTCGCTCGGTCCCCCGCGCTATGACGCTATGTACTCCCACTCGTCCTTCCCAGACGCGTCCTATCCAGCCAACCCGAATCCATACGGCGAAATCCCATACAGCAGCGGCGGAAAAGTCTCGCCATTGACCCCGACAGACCCCATCCACCACCCATCCCCATTCGCCTCCTCAAAGGACTACCCAGGCCCCCCAAACTACACAGACCTCGGCCCCGACCGCCGCCAGAGCTACCAGTCCGACTTTAACGAGGACTACGCCATCAACCCCCCCTTCCAGCCAACAAACTCCCTTTCCCAGTTCCCCGACCGCCTCCCCCCGCGATTCCCCCCTGACAACCGATTCAGCCACTCCGGTCATCCCCCGCCCCCGCATACCCATGGCTCGGACATGATGCGCAGCGTCGCCCCAAACGCGACTCACGGCTACCGTCACGAGCCCTATTCTTCCGAGGAGATGCCCCACTACAGTATGACCTCTGAGATGGGCAACTCGCGCGGCATTGCCAACGTCGACGATACTCTGCGTGGCATGAACCTCGAGCCGCGTTCGATGGGCAGCTCTACCGACCTGCACACGTACATCCGGTGCGTCGTCTTGCGTTTATGTCACGCCGTATTCTAACCACCCCCAAAAGGCCATACCTTGAGCAATACATCCGCACTCCCAACCGTCTCGCTTTCGGAGAGCGCACGGTGATTGTTATGTCGAGCAAGGTAGCGCAAAAATCATATGGGACCGAAAAACGGTCAGTTGCATCACAGCGCTCTCCTCGTCTCAACTCAAATAAATACACAGCTTCCTCTGCCCTCCGCCCACTGCCATCATGATTGGCAACTCTTGGTGGACAGAGGTCAGCCGTCGCGGCGACGACCCCAAGCTCTGCCCCCCGCGCGTGGTCATCTCCATTTCCGGAGAGCCCACGCCCCAAGAGGGGTCCATCGAGTGGACTGGGTCGTCTGGAAAATCCTTTGATGTGAGCGATCCGCCCACCGGGACCACCTACACCGGCCGCTGCGTCGGGAAGCAGCTCTTCATCTCCGATGTCGACGAAAAGAAGAAAAAAGTCGAGGCGCTGGTAAAGATCACCGCCCCGGCAACGGACGACGAGCCCGAGCGCGTTATTGGGACGTTCCCCAGTCGCCCAATCAAGGTGATCAGCAAACCTAGCAAGAAGCGGCAGAGCGCCAAGAATCTCGAGCGTGAGTTCACCCCAAATTTGGTTCCGCTGTCAAGTGCTGAATCTGGTGAGAACAGTTTGCATCAATCATGGCTCAACGATCTCGCTTTTCCATCGATTGCGCTCGCAGACGGTGTCGACAAAGTACCTCTGTGTTTCTGGGTCTGGATCTTCTTTCAAGGGCTCGGATGGCGCTCCCCTCATGGGGCTGGACCAGCGCGCCCGGTCGAGTACTCCCTCATTCATTGCTCGCACTGCCAGCTGGGGTTAGTTGCCACTCTTTTATCGGTCGACATCGCATCTGACATTTTCACAGACCCCTTCGTCATGTATATTGTCGATGTGAACAAGCCCGCTGGAGGAATCGATGCTCCACCACCCCCACCTCCCCAGCCCGACTACCCTTCACCCCCGCCCAACGCCATCCCTTTCTCCAACAATGGGTCGCAAATCCCCATCTATTACAATCAAACCGTGGTCCTGCAGTGCCTGACCTCGGGCGTTGTCAGCCCCGTCCTCATCATCCGCAAAGTCGACCACCAAACAACCGTCGTCGGCGGCGGGCTGCAGGAAGGTGCCAAGGGTGTCGCGGACCATTTCTGCGCGCCCGCGGAGGTCTGCGGCGACCCCGTCTCGCAGCTGCACAAAATCGCGTTCGAGGTGTACGACGGCGCGCGTGCGATGCCCGAGCCCGGCACACCCGGCATCTCGGGGGCCTTCCTCTCCTGCATGGGGGAGAAGGTGAATACCTACCGCCCCATTGACGGGCGGCAGTGGAACGGCGTCGCCGCTGGGTCGAACTCGCCCACCATGCCCGGGTCGCCGATATCGACCTCCGCAGCCGGGAGCGAGTACTTCCACCCCTCGGGCAGCGCGCCGACATCGCCGTCTGCGTCGCCAGACTTTTTGTCCAACGATGGGGGGAAAGTGAGGAAGAAGCGCGGGTCGACCAGTGCCGGGGGGATGACGGGGGGGATTGCCAAGACGGTGCCCAAGGGTCGGCGGCGGCCCAGTTCTGCGGGGTCCGCGACCTCAACGCGGCGCGGGTCGTCAAGCGACTCGGGTGTTGCGTCGGGTGCGCTTTGGCAGGTGGATATCGGTGAGACGAGCGTGTGGACAATCGTTGGCACCGGTGCGTGTCTCGTTTCTCTCCTCTTCCTATTTTCTTCATTCTAACTTGTGCGTATTAGACCAAGTTCGGTACAACTTTTACATTCCGCCCGTGCTGTTCGACAACCAGAATGCGCCTGGGTCGTTCCCCGTCCCCAACAAACCCGTCACGCCCTTCCCCGGGCTCGTCAAGTACCTGCCCCCGGACCGCGCCGCCGAGGCCCCCAAGCACCACGCGCAAGCTGCGCGCTCGGTGCTCTCCAAGCCCAACCCGCACGCGTCCAAGATGCTCACCGTCTACGGCGAGAACTTTTCCAAGACGGACCCCGTGTCGGTGTTCTTTGGTGCGGAGCCGTCGCCGTTTGTCGAAGTGCGCTGCAACGAGGTGCTGGGGTGCCTCCCGCCCGACTCGCAGTCCACGAAACGCCGCCCCCTCATCTTGATTCGTTCAGATGGGGTAGTGTTCCCGTCTTCTGTATATTACCCCTAGGCGGGGCGCTCTTCGATGATCATGCCCTCCCCTCCCCCGTTGCTGTTCGCCTGCTCGCTCTCCGCTCTCGCTGCGATACCCCGGTCCCCTTCGTACTTTATGTTCTGGGCTTGCTACCTCGTCGTGTGTTACTCCCCCCCTGCTGTGTTTCAGTTGCGCTATATCCCATACTATTACGACTATGTATAACCATCTGGTTGGACGGAAATTTCGACGGCATAGACTGTAATCGGAGAATCCCAACTTTGTTGTGACATGTGTTTTCCGCCCGCCCCTGCCGTCACAAATGCGTAATTTATTTCCTGACAGACTTGCCTGGAACGCTCACGACGATGAACGTCTCCTCGTCCTCGTTCAGCGTGTCGACGATGCCTCGAGTGCTGTGGACTCTTTACGTCGACAATTTGTGGAATTGGTCCACCTACCCTCACTCCTGGATCTCCCGAACCGCATATACTGCCCGCGTTCTTGCAATCATGCTCATTATGCCCATCGTTATCCTCACTCTCCTCGTACGTCGCCCAACTGTCCGGCCCACTCCAGGCTCACTGGGCTGAATCTAACTCGGCTGTACAGGACATCGCCTCCTATGGCATCGCGCGAACTTTGGGCATTATCGACGACGTCAAAGCGTCCACGAGCGACAAGGAAACCATCCACAACAAAATTCCCCTCGTTCGTGTCGTCGACCCCAGCACGCCGTCCCCCTCCTCTGCCGAGCTCGCCGCCACCGACTCTGAACATGAAGGCACCCTCCTCGGAAGCAGCGGCCTGTTGAGCAGCACCGACACACTCCCACCGCTTCGCATAACTACACCTGCTTCCCACCCCCACGCATACTTCACGTCAGAGGAGAATAGCTTAAAGTTATCAGGAGTCGGCGTATTCTCTCCTGCTGCATCCCGACCTCCGTCTCCCACGATTACGCGAAAAGGATTGCCGGACGACCTCAGGATGACAGACGTGGACGAGGGAATCACCTTTAGGAAAAAGCGGGCAAACTCGACCAAGAAATAGAACAATATAGAGATCGAAACGAACAACCCGTTGTGTTTATTCGCTGTAACATATGAACCTGTAATAAAGTACACTAAAATCCAAACCGTAGCTGATCCCTCGTGAAGACTGGCGGCTTCCACCGCAGATGCTCCGGGTTGATTCGTCTCTTGCGCTTGCTGCGAGACTTCTCGATGCGCTCGAGGACAGCGTTGTTCAGGCAAATAATGTGCGACCCCTTGTAATGCTTGAAGAGACCAAGCGTCGCGCATCTGGAGGCGTGGTAAGTACACAGTGGATTCCGCCAATGGAGGACATACGTATTGGTAACGTCGGCGTGGGTGATGGACGTTTTCTGCGCGATATCATCGATGCTCATCTCTTCGCCCGAGCTCATCAACAGCTCGAGGATCGTGTCCGCCCAATAGGAGCGGTATCCCAGCAGCCCGAGATCACTGAGCGGTTTCTCGGGGCTGCCGAGTTTACCCTCCTTCTTGCTGAGTTCGTATGAGAATTCGATCAAGAGTTTGCCGTAGCCAAATCGTTGGTGCTGGGGGAGGGTGAGGATGCAGGCGACGTTGTAGTTCTCCGCGGACTCCTTTTCCTTGGAAAAGTAGCCTATTACATGGCATCCAGTCGAATCCCGTTGGGCCTGAAAAAAAGTGAATAGACGGTAAGAAAGAGGAAAGCAAGACGCCGACCATAACATAATACATAAATGGAGTTACATCGTAATACAGAGTTTTGCTGAACAGCGTGTCAGCGTGGAGGATGTCGAGGGTGAAGGCAGACTACTCACTGGTCCAGGAAACATTTAGATAATAAACTCAAATTTCTGCACCAAGTTAATTGGCGCTTGCCGTCGATTTCGTAGAAAGAGATGTCGTCGGATCGATAAATTTCGTTTCCCGGAGGATGTAGAATATTACATCGCAGGCGATGTCGAGAAAGCATCATTGGAGAGGGAAAGAAGGACAGGCAGAATTCGCAAATATACAAGATGGGGAGGTGGGCGTACTCCTTGGGATACGGCGAGAAATACCAGGCGTCGACCTCGTGTTTCCCAATCTGGAGACGATTCAGGTTCTTGACCCGAGCGATTTCAGAGATGGACTGCGTCATCGACCCCGAGGTGCGCAGTTTCTCGATTTCCTGCTCTTTGCTGAACGCGGAGAGGGGTGGGGGAGGGGCTTCGGTCTCGGCGGCGGGCTCTGCCAGGCTCAGATCAAAGGTCTCCGTCTCGCCTTCGCCGTCGACGTCCATCTCGCCCTCTGCATCGGCGTCCTCATCCTCCGGCTCCTCCTCCTCCTCCTCTTCCTCCTCATCGTGGGGCAGCTTTCGCTTCAGCGTCGAAGGACCCGGCGAAGGGGACGCGGGGAACCCGCCAAAGGACGGAGTCGCTGAGGGAGCCGGCGAAGCAGCAAAGGCAGCATTAGAGGTTGCCTTCTTGAGCAGATTCTGAGCGGTGGTGCGAGGAGCTTTGCCCGGGGCTTTCTGGGTCGTAGGAGTGACCTTCTTGACCGGGGAAGCTTTCGGACGTGGCCATTCGAGGTCGCGGGAGAGAATCAGACGGGAGCCAGGGACCCAGTCGTCGAGGCGCTTGTTGAATGTGTCCCAGTGGACAAAGTACTCCCACTTGTCCGCCGGGTTAGAGCCATCCGAGTCCTCTTGTTTGATGTCCTTGTTACGTTGGGTGTAAGGATTCACTGGCTTGTCGCGAATGGACAGAATTTCGGCCAAACGCTCCTCGGTCTCGCCCTCGGGTCCTGGTCGTCGAATATAGATCTTGCAGCCCACACTAACGGTCTAAGTGGCCATTAGGATCAGCGGGGAGTGAAAGTTGGGGAACCGACCTGAATCGTGTATGTGCCGCCAGCGGTGATCGGCGGGGGGCTCAACGCAACCTCCTCTGTCGTAGACGGCGACATAGCCCAGTCAAGGTGGTGTGGGGGCTGTTTCCGAAGGGTCTTTGTCGTCTTTTGTCCCTCTGACTCGATTGTAAACCTAACCCTAGCAAACGTGGAATTCCCACGATTTAAATATTCTATTTACTTCGCCTCAACTCAACCTTCCTCGCCCTCAACGTATTTGTGAGCCAGACCCAGCATCCACACGGTGAATATCAACTTGAAGTTGGGATAAACTATGGTGCATGTTTTGTTGAAAATTCCCTCGACAGCCTCTTGCGCCCATTGACCATCCTTCTCAAATGTTATTTGGGGTTAAATGAGAGAGGTGGAAGGAACTCACAGGCAACTGGCGCGAACGCACGAGAGAGACGGCACTTCTAATTGGAGCGACGTCGGGATATTTCGCATACATGAGGGCCATTGTTGCCCAGCTCGTCTGAACCACTTGTGACTCTTCGTGCTGAACGTACCTCTCTTCCTCGCACGACTACTGGAAAATGAGTGTTGGTCAATGGTGCAAGTGGGCTTACGGACCTTCCAACTCTCACCCCATCCGCCGTCCGGCATTTGTTTACTCAACAAAAACTCGCATGCCCGTTTAACGCGTCCGCTATTCGCGTACGTTTCCCCAGCAAGTGCCAGACTTTCTAACGCAAACATCGTGGCGTATGTGAAGCAGATCCCCCATGAGCCGTACCACGACCCGTCTGGGCGCTGCTGGCCGTGAAGGAACTTGATCGCTCGGCCAACTGTCCGACTGTATAAAGTGTCAAAAGTGAAACGACGGACGTATCATGGCTCGGACATACTCGATATTGCTCTTCCGATAGTCTGGATAATATTGCTGGAATATCCGCAGAGCAGTGATCACGGAGGTGGTGCATTCTGTGTAAGTGTGTTCTGTCATGGTGTCGCCTAGGTTTTTTTGTGAGTTCATGATGGCAAGAAGAAGACGAAAGCTATCAACCAAAGACTTCAGCTGAATTCAGAGACTCCAGCAATCGAGGCGCTCGAGTCATCTCATACGCTCCGAATCCACCATCGCCGCACTGCATGGACAACAAAAGGTTCACGGCATCGAATATACGAGCGTCGGAAACCAGTTTGGGAGAGTCGCTGGACGGATATAGGTAAATATAGGAGGGAAGATAGAAGCAATACTTACTGCCATCGATTTTGTAGAAACAGAACTGCCTTGAGAGCCTCCGATGTGCAATCCGTGAGTGTGTATCCCTGTTCCTTTGTGCTGAAGGCCCTGTACGAATCTTGAATGAGGTTGGCTCAATCACAAGACAAGGCCAACCTACCAAGCGCCCTTCGAGGCTTGCCGATAAGCCGTATGGTGGTGTTTGGGATTCTCTCTAATCTGCGCCTCGTCTATCCATTGTAACATTTTCAGCGCCGACGCCTTATTTTCGTTGGCGTCGACTAAGCCGGTCTCCACCAAAGCCTGGGCAGCAAACACTGTGCTGCAAGAGATCTGAGGGATGTCTCTTAAGAAGGGAAATCAACTCACTCCCATAACTGAGACCCGTTTGTACCGGTCACCAGCATCCCATCGCGCGTTAACCACATTACGTCGGCTCGTGCAGCGGCATGCCGCCGAACAGCCTCGCTGTCGGATCCCTCCTTGTGCATGCGGCAAATCATGTTCATCATCTTGGATACGGGAGCCAGGTCTTGAAAGTTCTGCGGCAAATGTGAGTCGTCGCTTTCCAATATGCGGGAACCAAACGCACGGTATTCTCGTCTTCCATACAGATAAGTTCATAGACATGGTCGAGAGCGCGCTGCTGGAGAGGTGGGTAAGGACAGGCCTCAATGGTGGATTTCATGACGACGTTCATGAAGCCCAAGAGACGGCTGTGCGGTGCGTAGATATCACCCTCCGCGATATTGTTGCATTGCGCAGGCCAATCGATTGAGTCGTAGGCGGTCGTGTACATTTCCTAAAATCGAGGTCGCGTCAAGGAAGCCAAACAGGACTTTAAATTTTTACCTTGCGGAGAGCCAGAGTGAGCGGTGACTCTGGGGCCTGAAATTTCACTCGGTAGAGATAACTCATGGGTAAAAATACCACACGAGTGTGGATCCACCACCGTCCAGGATGGAACGGTAGCCAGCTCGGCAGGAGCCTACAACGCAAGTGAGATGCCGAAACATTGGAACGAATCAAAGCTTTACCAAATTTCAGGAGGCATCGGGTTGACGCCCTCCCACTCGTAACAGCCGAGTACAGTCATCCAGAACTTGCCCCACGACGGTACTGCTGCTGCACCACCTATCAAATAAGAGAAGTCATTGGTCAAGTCGGGTTCAAGAACGACAAATTCTCACATACCCAATTTCAAGAGCGTGGTTCTGGCTTTGACCGCCGCGGGATGCTCAGGGTCTACACCGAGCAACCGAAGGGAGGCATAATTGAGAACGGTTCCAAGAGACGTAGTCACACCTCCGACGTGTCTTCACCGGTGTGAATAAAGGCCAGCAAGATGTTTGGATCTTACATTCCCCAACCACCGTCCTCCGAATGTGCGGTGTTCAGTAGATAGCGGATCATCTCGAGACGCTGCTCCGTTGTGAAAGTCGCGCCAGTAATGTAGGACCCGATAACAAGGCCAGGCAAAAGGAACATGGGTCCGCCGTATTCCCCAGCAAAATGACCGTCCGGTGCTTGCAAATTCCTCAAGAAAATAAAACCATTGCGAGCCGCGTCCAAGGCGTGCCTAGGGTTTGGTAATGGAGGTGAATTCTACGCAGGTCAGATTTAGCAACAGAGGCAAGTCGCGAAGACTTGCAAGGGGGATTCCGAGCCAATAGCGGTCAATATCGCTTTGCGGCCAGTTCGCGCACTCCTTGTCAGACGCGAGATACACCCAGGTATGGCTTCCCCCTGGTCCCAGCTTTAGGCGCCAGCGAGAATGGTCTGGTTGAGTTGAAACCATGTGGTGAGTCGAACGATAAATCCTTTGCAGAAGATGGAACCATTTTATTCGAGAGCAAGCCGCAAGGGGCATCCGCTGAGCCGATCATGCGATCATGCGGAGTTTGAACGTGGACTTCAACTTGAACCGCCATCCTCACACCACCCGCAAAAATAGGATGCCTTGCAGCATGCATGTCATCTGTTCTCTCCGCCGTCACGGACCGTGATGGCAACAGTCTTTTCTTTCAGCGCCTCAGCAAATTTCCCCATGAGCTGAACAGTCAAATCGGCACGCTCCGACCCCTTGAACTCGCACCAGGCATGCGCTCCCTTATTCTGAGTAATGCCCGCAGGTAAATTTGATGCTGCCTTCGTTCTAGCTGCACGTTTTGACCATTTTCGCTGCCAGGCGATTATCTTCGGGCTAACTCGCGTGCAATGGACTCTTGACTTCGCCACTGGATGCGCACACGCAGCGCGAACCGCAAATAGTCGACATGGTTACCCTTGGATGGCGAGCGGCGGATGGCGATGCGCTCGAGCGCCTTGAGGCCTATCACTGCAAAATTTTACCGCGATTTCGCTACGGAACACTCGCGCTACTAGGTCCGCGGATGCACGCTATGTTATCCTAGCTTTCCGCGTCTACTACGCCTCTATTCGGACTCCTGAACTTCGGCTGTCTACGCTATCCGCACGCCGCGGTAGTCTGCATTTTTTCGATGTTTTACTTGACAAGAATTCCATTATGTACAGTAGTTAATTTCCGGTTCGTTGGTGTAAAATGGTTCGTTGGTGTAAAATGACACAGCAGTGTTCAGTTGCATACATCGGAAAACGAATCAGCGAAATAGTATCACGACGTGAAGAATGACTGCTACGAGCGCCGCCGACTAGACGCGCCGCTCCCATTCCGCGCGAGTTGCTTCAACGAGTTGCCCCAACCCCCCGCACCGCCGCCCGCCGCGTCCAGTCGCCGAAGCAGCTTCTGCGCCAGCAGCGCCTCCTCGACATCCAACGTCGCGTCGAACCTGTCCGTGTCGCCGTCCTGGCTGTACGCCGACGGTGTCGTATAGCTGAAGAACGACATACTTCGCTGCAGCGAGGCACCACCGCTGCCTGCGAGGTACACTTCGCTATCCGCGGCGGACGGCACGGACGACACCCGCGCGGCGAGGCGCAGGTTGCGTAGGGAGGGGAGTCGTCGTGCAGGGGGGTTGATCACAAGCACGTTCGGCGGCGGGCGCGGCGGGATGGTCGGCGGGAGTGTACCCCATGCGCTCATCCGCGTCGGGCGGCCCTCGGCGCCGGTAGGCGAGTGCGGGACGGCGGTGCGGCTCGTGCGGCTCGTGCGGGCGGACGCGAACGGGTCGTGCAGGTTCTGGAAGTCGTCGCCTGGCGGACTCGGGCGACGCGTGAGTTCGCGCGAGCCGACGGGTGGTCGCCGCGGGCGCGGGGAGGAGAAGGACGAAGAGCGTGATTTGGATTTTGGGCGGTGCGAGCGCGAGGGGATGGCCGTAAAAGCCGTAGTGTCCGATGCAGCCGTCATGGTCGAGGAGCGTACCGGCGGACGAGGGTTCACGCGCGAGAAAAGTTCTTTAGGTATGTTCAGTTTAATTGACGATGCCGAGAGGAGGTAAAGAGTGCACGTACGAAGGAAAGCGGACATGGTGCATATTATCCAAAGGACCAGAAAGGCTGTCTGAACGATTCGGAATACGAGAGCTTCTTCCCATACGCCGGTAGCTACCTCTTCGCTCGTGAACGTGGACGGAGTCGGAGGGGACGATTGATCAGGCAGGAGGATGCAGATGCCGATAGCAATGGCAAAGTGGATGACGGCCGATATCTGGCCGCATAGGATATAGACGGGGATGTGACGGCTTGCATGGGTTGGCGGTAGAGTTGATGAGTGCGATTCGAGGCTCGAGGGATCATCGTCGAGTATTCCTCGTTTTTCCGACGAGTACGTCGGGTACGAAGAGGTCGATGCCAAGATCAATTGGGGTGCCGGAGTCGCGTCCGAACTCACAGTTGAGAGAAAGCTAAAGGTGATGACTGGCATAGTAAGCACAGACATTGTGAGATATAGGATGGGAGCCAGGAGGGGCGGCATCGCCTTGAAAGTGTCCAGTATCGACACGAGAGTAGCTGACGGAAAATGAGGCGAGGCATTGAGAAAAACACGACGAGGGCTGACCAGAGATTAGGAATCCCGCCATAACAATCCAATAGCCAAAAAAGAAAACGGAATGAACGCTGCCCATATCCACGACGATGCTAAGAAGATACATCGCAGAAAGACTCACTGCCGAGCGCATTTAAGAGTTTTCCGGGTGGAATTGGGTGCTGGACACGTACGTTCCACATATAAAGCAGCCGTGACAAACGAGTCTGCGACGACCAAGGAGAATGAGTTGGATCTCCCGCGGAAAAAGAGCAGCGCGCCGGCGACGATCGCGAGGACAGCGAGCGAGAACACGACAGGAAAGACCCATATGACGCGTTTTTTTCTGTGGTCGACGAGCTGGATGTGGACAAGGACCGGGTCGTGCCTGTGCTGGACGCTGATGTGAGATATAGCGAGGGCGAAGAGGACGATGGTGGCAAGAGGGACGATCAAGAAGATGGACGGGGATATCGCCTGGAGCCGGTTAATGTACAGGAGAGAGGGACTCGACATGGTGGCGGGGAGAGGGAGGAGGAGGCGTGTCCTTCAAGTTTTGAGCGGCAGGTCCGTTAATTAGGGCGAATCAAAGGCCTGTTTAGGTTTTGGCACAGTAACGTTACCCGCGGCCACTTCACGCTTCCACTGCTTCTCTGGGCTACATGATAGTAGTACATCACCTCGTCCATCCGCCATGCTGCGATATCCACGGCGCATAGGTGGCCAGCACTCTGCTGTTCAGGCACCCAATCCGAACTTCATTTATGCCGAAAAAGACACGCCAATTAACGGTCGTACTTTAGACTCTCCGGAGGGATAGATAGATCCCAAGCCAGCAGTCATGTGGGCCGCACCCGTCCACACCGTCGTCTTCCCAATCCGAGAGTCCAGCGGCGGAGCGGCCAGGGTCGTCGGTGTATAAATCCGCCATTCATATCGGAATAAGTGGCAGACCTCGGCAGCAAGAATTGCGGAAGTCGCTCCATTGAAATCGAACGCAGTTGAGAGCCGTCGCAGTAGCCATCTCAACAGCGGTACCGGCAGTCTATTTGGGAGAGAGAGCAAAGGTCTTTTTAGTGACGGCCGCACATTATTTACCGTACAAGTCCGGCTGGAATTGCCCCGCAGAGGACCTCAGGCAGCAACTTGAAGGGATATTTAGTCCTTAATGCCGCGATAAGTGAGAAGCTGCATATTAATTTCGCCTGTCCGCGCGGCATTATGGGGTGGAATACGGAGACTTGCATGGTTTTGGACAAAGTGAGATTTGGCGGTGCGTGGGAATCTCTGACATCAACCGTTCAACTCAATTTACCGCTCCTCTCTCCTCCTCCTCCTCCTCCTCCTCTGACCTTTCAAATTCTTGTTCACCGTTAACATGTCCGATCTCCCACATTCGCGCTCGAACTTGTACTTGAATATCCGCCGCGACTCTGCGGTAGGTTGCAGCCGATTCGTGGAGGAAAATTCGCCACCTTGCTTGCGTCTGAATGCTTTCTGGCGGCTCTCCTGGCCTTCGCGCTCGACGAGGTGCGGGTTGGAATGGTAACGAAATCTTCCGGACTCGTACCTTCAGGGGATTGCCGTCGATTCTTTAGGGCGCGCCAGAGGATGATCAGCAAATGGCTACTTGCCAAGAGTAGGTACACCTATCAGGTCTCGAGAGCACTTGAGGCAGCGCGATGGCTTTTCGAGTTCGTCGGAAGCTGGGTATGGTTGATGTTGTCTTCAACGACAGTCGAAAAACCGGATTCAACCTCGGTTCAATTTCTTCAACAGGTTGGCGTTTCTCCCAATTATATGCTGGTTCATAGAAAGGAAGAGTTCGAACAGAAGCATACAACCGGGCCGGGTCCGAGTCGAAGGTTGAACCTTACGCTTGACCTCCAAGTCAGACCACTGCGACGCTGCTTGCAAGCTATTGCAGGTCCAACAGTCGGACTATGGCGGCGCCCCCCATCGGACTGACTCCCGCTGAACACGACCGCGATCTGTACTTTCAGGACGGGAACCTCGTCCTGTCGGCCAACACCAGCGAAGGATGCACGGTCTATCTTCGTCTGCACAGGGGAATCCTCGAGAGGCACTCGGCCGTTTTTGCGGATATGTTGGCAATGCCGTCCCCACCTTCCTTGGAACGTTACGACGGCGTTCCCCTTGTCGTGATGCCCGACGAAGCAAAAGCTTTACGGGAGTTCATAACACTCCTCTACGATCCGTTGTGCGTATCTCATCGTCTGTTTATGGCACTCGCTCATCTTGTCTCTGCCCAGATGTATCTCGTCGATTTTGGAGGGTGAAAACTTTACGCTGAGAATGTTGGGGCCGACTCAGTTGGCCAAAAAATACCAGGTCTGATTTGACTCGGTTTGGCTTGCAGCGGGCAGCTCATGCAGCGCCTGTCAGGTCGATTGGATCTGTAAACTGGTCGCCTCTCAGTTACAAAAACAATGGCCCTCGACGATCGTCGGGTGGAGCACCATTGCAAAAGAGGAGGATGAAACCCGCTGGCGCGCCGACTACAAGTCATGGACGCCGCAGTTTATCGAGGACGCTTCTCCGCGACTCCGTCAGCTTCCCGAGCCTGTGTCATCTATTCTACTGGCGCGCGAGTGCGACGTCCCAAGCATCATACCGCTCGCATTCCTGCATTTACTGCGATTCCCCCTCGAGCAGTCGGACGAGGGCACCGACAACCCATGCATCCCCGATTTCTACCCCTGGATATCCCCCAAACGGTCCCTCCTCCTCGTGAGCGATTGGCATCGCCTCGCCGTCGCTCGTGAGAGGATCGCAAAGTGGTTTACTGGCTGGGGCCCGAACCCTAGCAATCCTTGGAAGGATTGCGGCAGCGGGAAGCGATGCGAAGCAATAACCTACCGCACATGGTTCAATATCGCCGCCGATATCGGGCGTGATGGGAATGCTCTCAAGGTCTCTTCGTGGGTGGCGAAGGAGCAAGGCGATATCTGCTCGGACTGCAAGTGCAAGTTGCGAAACGATGTGTTTCGACTTATTGCTCAGTTTTTCAACCAACTGGACTATTTCTTCCAGCTGAAAGATAAAGAAGCGGTTTAGTTGGTCGTGGCTTTGTTTCGTAACCGTCCAGTAATGAAATCTATGCATCTCGGGTTTGTCTTTTCTCTACCGAAGAGCAAGAGCGCTTGGGTCCCAACATAGGAGGTCGGCTAATATTTGACGCCGTCAAAATTTGCAAAACGACCGTCGACCACATCCTCCTCCTTAGTCTCTCCGGACAGACCAACAGTCGTACCCTCATTTCCTCCTCCTTGCACTCAGCGGCTTGTTTGACTTTAAATGGCCAGCCAGAGGGACTCGATTCTGTATTCTCAATATGGAGACATAGTTCTGTCAGCCCAAAACGCCGAGAACCAGACGATATACTTTCGTTTAAGCAAAGGAATCCTGGCCCAGCATTCACCCGTTTTTTCGGACATGCTGGCGATGCCACCCCCTGCTTCCGTGGAACTCTACGACGGTGTCCCGCTTGTGAGACTGCATGACGATGCAGACGCTTTGCGGTACTTCTTGTTCTTTTTGTACGACGCCCGGTATGTATCATCGAGATCTTGAGATGGTCCTTGGATATTCATGTGCATTTAGCCTCACCTCGAATATGTTGAACGCCCGGGACTTCCCGCTGCAACTCCTGGGGCCCGTGCGGTTGGCCAAAAAATACCAGATTGACTGGATTTTGGAGATGGTGGGCTTGCAGCTAGAGAAGAGTTGGCCCACCAGCTTGGAGGGCTGGGATAGTCTCGCCACAGACGAGTCGCACCACCGTTGGATGGACTCATTGGATTTGGATCCTTGCGACTTGCTCTCAAGTTGCGACTTGTCAATCGCCCCCCGCATCTTTCCTGAGCCTGTTTCTTCTATCCACCTAGCCCGCCTCTGCGGTGTCCCGACCATTCTCCCCTTCGCCTTTTTTCGCCTGCTTTCGTGCCCAACTCCCAAAGAAGGCGACGAGGCGAGGTGGGCTTCGTTCAATATCCCCCGGAAAGACCTCATTTCCCGGGAGCCAGACGATTGGCGCCGACTGTTCGAGGCTCGGGAGAAAATTGGCAAGTGGTTCTCCGACCAATTCAGTACCACTCCCTCCAAGCCTTTTACTGTTAAGCCTTGTGCCAACGACCTTAGGCTGCCATGCCAAGCAAAAATCTTATCCAGATGGCTTTCGCTCAGCGGTCATGTCGGTCGCAATGGGAACGTCTTGGAGGCAGCGCAGGGCCATCTGACGAAACTTCGTCCCCAGCTGAGCAACATATGCCCCACCTGCATCTACAATTTCCAGGCGCGCCTTCGAGCACTTAGACGCAACTTTGTTGACGAACTTGGCTATTTTTTCGAGCTAGAAGAAGAACCTGTGGCGTAGGAGACAATGACAGGAATGATACCCCAAAGGTGGCCGTTCGTATGAGCCTCAAAACTGGGTGAACAGAACGGAAGGCCAGGAAACTGGATTATGGGCTCCAATAATGCACATACATGTTTTGCTTGCGACTGGTCGTGGACTGAAATTCAGCTCGCGAGGAACGCGGCCGCAGTCCACCCGTGATTCTTCTTCTTCAATTTCTCTGCAAAAGCATTATGCGGGTCGGGATGAGCTAAAACCACGGTCAGCGCAGTCACAACGCTTAGTGGAGACCGTATGCACCTTGTAGAAAAGTTATCGACTGAAGAGGCGGGTCAGACTGTATGTACAACAGATGGGACCGCGCGCTCACCACGCCCTTCGCGTCCAGAGGCTGGAACTGGACACGACTTTCTGCGGTAGGCGAAACACATCTCACACAGTCCCACACGCGAGCTGGTACATGAATGAGGTTCGGTGGGGGATGAAGAAAGCGCAATCGGCACAAGTGTTCACCTCAAACGAACGCGTCCCATTTGTTCGTCTTCTCCGCGAGGCGCAAGAACTGCCAATTGTTCGTTCGTCATTTTTTAGGCGCCTCCAGCCTCAGTTTCGGCTTCTAGACCCGTACTTGGACAGGAACCCGCGCTTCAGCTCCTTCTCGGGGAGATTGTGCCACTGGGAAGGCTCCATGCGCGACTTGATTTTGGGGCGAGGAAGCGGTTCAAATCCGCGTTCAAGTACGAGCGGTGTGGCGCCGCCAGGTTGCTCACAGGCGGCTCGGGGATCGGTTGGGATGTTTGGGTCGCCCAGTGCCACCGTTTCGACTTGCTTCAACCAGATAGAGACCGCATTCATGGATGAGCTTCGAGACTACGATTGGATGAGAATAGATAGACCCGCATGCTTGGGGGAACCACAGACCACAGGCGTCGCAGTCGTCGGTGTTGGACGCGACAACGCGTTCGGACGTTCGGACGCGATGTCGACATGATAAAATGACGAGAAAGCGAACTGATGCCTGATGGGCTGGCACCAGCGATATTCATACATTACAGCTTGGAATAAGACCTTACAATGTAGATGTACTCCAACCCAGAAGAAGAATCAGTGTAAATGCGTGCGTGGCTCTCTCTATACTCGCACAACTACATGCGTGCGACCAGGGGACGAGGAACAAGATGATGTCAATGTATAGATGGGGCATGATAGTCTGAATGAGTGAGTGGGCGGTAGGTAGTCTTCGCGCGAGGGCGGGGCCCAATTAATACCTGCCGAGCGGGCAAGTTGAGTACATTAGTGAATGGAAGAGGGAGCAAAGCGGAGAAGGGGGGGAGGGAGGGAGGGGAGGAGCGGATCAGGACCTAGAATCGGACGCGGTTAGCATATGGTTCCCACCTTTGGCCGGTTGAGGTAGAGGGAGGCGAAGAAACGGATCGAAGGAGCCGGGAAGAGAGGAAAGGAAAGAGGGCTGAGGATACGCACATTTTATACTGGATGCTCGTCTCCTCGTCGTCGCCCAGCTTGTGTGTGATCACAATGTCCAGGTCGCGGTTGTTCCGCGTGTTGGGTGCGCAGGTCAGGCGCCCGGTGATCGTCTGCCCCTTGGACAACGTCAGTGTTGTCGGGGTGTAGAAGACGGTTTGTCTGTGATGCGTCAATTATGGGAGTAGAGAGGGCGGAAAGTAGCAACGTACTTCCAGTGGGTGTACTGGGCGTGGGGTCCAGTAGAGAACTTGACCTTTTTGTGGGTGCACTCGAACGAGATGTCGAACCATGCGAGGAAGGCGTGGACGTCTACGAAGCGGATCAGAAGATGAAGAAAAGCAAAAAGCGATAGAACAAACAGTCGTCCCGAGTTGCGGTGAGCGAGAAGTTTGACTCAAATGTGAGGTCCTCCTTCTTCGCCGTTAGCAGATCAATATGCTGAGATGGGTTAGGGCAGGTAACGAAAAAAAGAACGAAAAAAGCGCACCTTGATCATACAGGGGTCGGTGACCACAGCCTTGAGTTCGACCGTGTCTACTAAAGGCTCCCGCAGTGCGATGTCTTTGATGCACGAATAATCGAACCCATAGACATTGTCCCAGACTAGGAGACGCCGTCATGAACAATGCCTGCCGCGCGAGAGCATGGGCCCAACGCACAATTGATTTTTTCCTCCTTGTAATCCTGGTCCTCGATGGCGGCAATGAACAACGTTGCGGTGTCGGGGAATATCAGACCGCCTTTTTTGAGGTATTTGTCGCGGGCGAGGAGGACGGTGTCGAGCATGGACTCGTACAACAGGAAGTAACCCATCCATTCCGAGATGATGATGTCGAACTCTTGGAACGGCAGTTCCGTCTCCTCGAGCTTGCCCTTGACGAGTGTGATAGCTACACACGACTCAACGTAAGCAGCATGCAAAGCGTGGAGGCGCAATTCAACGCACTATCTTTGAAGCCATTTGCTTCAATGATTTTTTGTGCTTGATCGATAATGTTGGACATATCGATCTGCAAGGAATTTTTAGAAAAAAAGTCGGCAACAGGAAAAAGTGAAGAACACACCCCGACGACATGCTTAGCACCTGCTTTGGCAGCAAACATGCTAAGGATACCGGTTCCACAACCGACATCCAGGACAGTCTTCCCCTTGAAGAGGTGGCCATTGTTCACGATCGCGGACCGGTATGAGCCTGTCCGGACGGAATCCTTCAACATCTCCTCGTGGATGCCTTGAATGAAGAGTGAGCATCGAGCAGACACTCTGCGTGAATCTCACAAACCAAAGTGGGCATACGAGTCGGCATAGCTATAGGATTGCGCAAAGAAACGAGGAATCAGATTATTCTTGTGTCGGCGAGAATGCCAAAGTGCGCAACTAGTCTCTTGAGGTCATGTCATGGGGGGCGCCCTCTGCCGCAGCGACGTGGTGGTTGGTAGACGGTCCTGCGTTGGCCATTTCGGATTTCGGTGAGATGCAGGAAACAGAAAATTTCGGATCGACGATGCAGCCAAACAAGTGTATCGCCACCTTCGCACAGCCGCTGACCGCTGACAGCTCCGCAGCGTTATTTATAGTCGGAGTACTCCCTTCTTCCCGAACCACCACCATATTATCATGGTACTCCTCCCTTGCCCTTATACTCTGCCAGCCAGTATCTAACAAACATCTCACAGTCAAAGAACTTGAACGACAGTCCCCCTGCATACGACGAGGCCGGTAAGCCTATTTCGGCTCCCTTGCAGCTCCAAGCAGCGGTCTCAACGAAACCCAGCCCCTCCCAAGGATGTCAAGACCCCCCCGGTCATGAACGTGGCCCCCTCGTATGTACCTCACGTAGGCACATCCTCCGCCATGGTGCCCGTAGTGTACCACTACGACAATCCACTCACTGGCGAGCATGTCGCCTCCCTGGTGAGATACATACTCCCAAGTCCCAGCAAGCCTCTTGCTCATCCAATCCCATCCACAGCTGCCCCCAAACCACCCGGAGATGATCTGTCTACAAGCCGGCGAGCACGTACCGCACACGAACTACGGCTTTCTAGGTCCGTCTGCCATTCTTCTCCCTCCCTTACTCGCTATCTCACTAACGAAATTACGTCCAGGCATTCTCGCAGCCGTCTTCTGGTTCCCCCTCGGCGTAGGGCTCTGTCTGCTCGATCGCCGGGTCAAGTGTAGTCGCTGTGGACGCGTCATGGAGGATGGCCTCTGCGCTTGATCTGCCACCACGGACGGACGGACTTTTGTAAACACGATGTATGTTATGTCTCATTTTGCTTAATATGACTGTTGGATTGTGGAGTGTAACCAATGTCCGCCCTCTGGTGTTGGGACAGGACACGTTGGCCGCCGCAGTTTCGTTGCTGCGCAGCGTGTGGAGCGCAGTTGCCTGCGCAAGCTGTGTCACAAACTGCGGTCTGTCTGCGGTTTTAGCGCAACTGCCAGGCTCTGCCAGGTCATCCATGTAAGCGAGGCTCAGTTGAGCACGGAACAACCGATCGTGGACGGACAGTTGTACACCTGACCAAAGTAAGAGGCCATCGAGATGTGGCCCGACGAGGAACTCAAGCTCCTAATTTTGGCGGAGTGTGGCAGCTGTTCTTGAGCGTTGGACGCACCGGCAATACACCTGTCCCAAACCCTGTCCCACAAACATTGGCTGCGTCTTTCCCTGTTTTCTGTAGGGATTGTGTGCCGCAACAGCTGCAGGGCGGGCGGCCATTCAGAATTATTCCGCTGAGTCGGGAACGAGGACAGGATAATCAGATAACGGGTGATGATAAGATTAAGTGGAGCCGGTCGGCAACTCGCATCTTTGTTGCATCTCCCATGTCCTCGCCCACAATATCCTCCACCCCAGCAGACATCCTCCTCGAAGTAGCAAGCCACCTAAACAACCCAGATCTACTCAGTTTCTGCTTGACTGTTAGTATAAACCGCCGTCCACGGTGGCACCCGTAACATTGAATACAACAAACAGTCAAAGTCCTTCTTCACTGACATCGCACCCGCCCTGTACCAATGCGTCGTCCTCAATTCAACCCCACAATGCACCGCTACCCTAGCAATGCTCAAGACCCGCACAGATATCGCCCGCCACGTCCGCGACCTCGTCATCCGCCCGTCCCACAACAATAACGAGTCCATCCGCGACACCCGCGCCGTCTCCGTCGCAGTCGCAGAGCTCGCAGCATCCCGCTGCCTCGAATCCCTCGCAAAATTCGCGTGGTACGACGACGAGATCGCCTACCATGAGGAGATGTGGCTCGCACTTCGTATGTGGTCGGTCTCAATATCTCGTTCTTTAAATCCATTCATTCATATCTGACGAACCTCAGCTGCCCCCGACTACGCTACCTAAGCACCAGCATCGGTTCATACTTCCCCTCGAGCAGCCATGTGGGTCGTCTGCCAGCTCGACGCAGTCCCACAGGCTGATGATCATCTAGCTGTTCAACTTTACCGATCTCCTCGGCTTCTCCGTAATTCTGACCCCAGGTTTCTATGAAAACAACACAGAGTCCTTCTTGGATGGTATGTCTTTCTGGACGCGTCGTACGATCGAGGCTGAAATGACCGTGTAGCCGAGGAACGGCCTCCAAGCAAGAAACTCTGGGACATGCTCTTCAGGCGCTGTCCAAACCTCGAGGAACTCGTCATCGAGGGCTACTCCTCCTTCCCCGCCGACGCTCGCTGTCTCGTCGATGGTCGATGGCCCAATCTGCGCAAACTAGCCCTGGGCGACATCTCCATCGACTGGGACCCGCCCTCACCCACCACAAAGGGCTCCTTCACCACCTTCCTCGAAGCCCACCCCTCCCTCCAAACCCTCGCTCTCTCCCGACACAACTTCGACCCCGCCCAGCTCACCTCCCTCGACCCCTCCTGCGGGCTCAAACACCTAACCTCCTTCTCCGGCACCCTCCCCCAGCTCCAAGCCCTCTCCCACTCCCCCGCCCACCCCCACCTCGCCCTCACCTCCCTCACCCTCCGCGACCCCGTCTGGTCCCGCGACGTCACCACCCTCGCCCTCGCCTCCGCCCTCACGCAGCTCCCCGCCCTCGCCTCGCTCCACATCGCCTTCATGCTCCACTCCCCGTACGACAGCACGAGCATCCTCCGCGCGCTGGTGGCTGCGTGCGGCGCGCAGCTGCAGCACCTCCACCTCAGCTACGTCGTGCGCGTGCACAGCGCGTACCTCCAGCTCGACGGCCTCGCAAAGGCGCTGCCCG
The DNA here is from genome assembly GCA_029281495.1 of Mycena filopes. Classification (NCBI taxonomy): domain Eukaryota; kingdom Fungi; phylum Basidiomycota; class Agaricomycetes; order Agaricales; family Mycenaceae; genus Mycena; species Mycena filopes. Next base: position 593,309 of record JARIHR010000001.1, on the reverse strand, counting down.
CCTTCCGCCGCCTGCGCACGTTTAGCCTTACGCTCGTCGGCGGGGGCGGTTGCGGCGGTTGGGCCAGCAACAGTAGTATCGGGAGCAGCCTCGCCGGCCCGCGCATCGCGCTCGCGAACCCGCGCCTGCGCGCGTTCACGCTCGCGTGCGTGCCCCCCGCCGCGTCACACCACCCGGCCCCCCCGCATCCGGAGCTGCTCGACCTGGGCGGGGAGCGCCGGTGGTGGCCGTGGCGGGGGTGGCCATGGGGCGGCGGTGGGAGCAGCAGCAGCGCGCGCTTTGCGCTCGTGTGCGATGCGCACGGGCTGCCCGTCGCGCTGCGCGTGCACGAGCGTTGCGCCACCTCTCCGTGGGGACTCGGCCTCGGCTTTGCGCGCACACGGACGCGCACGAGGAGGTACAGCATCGACCTGCGCCCGCGGCGGGGGAAGGGCGTGCTGAGTATATTGGGGGAAAGCTCGCCGGCGGGGGAGGAGATGAGGATGTTTGTGCTGTGTTCGGTGCTGGTTTGTTTTGCGGGGGTGTTTGTGGTTACTGGATGAGGCCTGAGGTGGTTTTGTACTGATAAGAAGATATACCTGTATGATAGTAATGTTGGATAATTAGTGCGTTTGCGGAGGACCTGGCGTTGCATCGATTACTTGGCGCCGAAGGGTTGAGGATTATAGGATGGCGGGGTCGTGATACCACCTGGTTTTCGAGAATCTGGGTCTTTCGCGAGTCAGCCCAGGACCATGCTTTAGTGTTGAGAAAGATATGGACTGCAAGGAAAGAAAGGCTTGTCGTCCAAGAATTTTCAGAACTTGAACTCGTTTTCGGTAAACGAAATTTGGGTGCCAGGAAAATAGAAAGACGAGCTGTGGTGCGATCCACATGAGTCAAGTTCAGTTATGTACATACAGTGTTCTGGTTGGTGCAATGGGGACGACCCAAGAATCAGTTCAAGTTGTTAGCACCGAGGAAGTCGGCCTCGATCCACGCGTAATTCTTCTTCAATTTCTTCGCAAACTCCCTCTGCATGAGGGGCGTAAGGGACGGGTCGGGGTGAGCTAGAATCAGAGGTCAGCGAAGTCTGAGGGGACCGTATATGCGTACGCCTGTGAAAGGTTATGGACTGAAGCCTCGGCGCGTCAGATTTTATAATTGCAACATAGAGCACATCCACACCGACCTCGTCCGTTGAGTTAGGAGAGTCGAACCGGACCGTACCACTCCCTGCGGCGCTGGGATCGTAGTTGAAGCCGATCTCAGTCATGAGCTAGACGGTTGAAATGTTGAATCACGGTGGAACTTGAAGCTTGAAGCTTGAAGCCTGGCGCGACAAACCTGGAGGAAAGCGGCCCATGTCATGTATCCCATGCCGGTCGTCTCGGCTTGGGAGGTTCTGAGCAGCCGGTGCATGTTCGCGGTCGTTTCGGGCGTGAGGCGCGAGTACCAGGTGTTCCCAGTGGGCTGGATATATATTCTGAGTTCGCAGGGCCCGCCACAAGAGTCTGTAGTGCCGCCTGGTTTACCTCGAGATTATTCGCCGTCGCGGTTTCTTGAGGCGGCTGGATGTTTGACATGGTACCAAGTCGCAAGTTGAACAAGCGCAGATCAATCAATTCGAACTTTCATTTCATTTTCAACCACGATGCAGGCGCCGCTGTCGATTACACTTCTTCCTCTCCCCTCATCTTCTGCAGCGAAAATTTTGCAATGCGTCGAGGATTCCTCCTGACCAGTACCCCCAAGCGCAACGACACCTTGTACGCCCCGTACCCCACCCGGAATAAAAAGCCAGAGCGCGAGGATCGCCGCCTTTTCTCGGATGCCGCCCTCTCCTCTCCCGCCGACGACGCGTCGCCGCCGCCGTATACAGTAAAAGAGCTCAAGGCCTGGGGCCAAAAGAACGTCCGTCTAACCGACGACCCTCTCATGTCCAGTAAGGTCGACCTCGCCCAGCTCGGTCAAAGCCAGCGACTCGTGTTCCGCAATATAAAAGTCCGCGACGTCGAAGTCAGCACATTGCTCGACTGTGCAGTCCTGAACATGCTCCCGAAGCGCTTCTCCGCCCCGCCGCCCGCGCTCGAAAACGCGATCGAGTTCCGCAAGACCGGCGGGGTCTTTGCAAAATTCGATATCCGCGCCGCGGCGCTGCTGCACGTCGAGATCCCGTCGACCGTCATGCAGAATACGCTCGTGTTGGACTTTGGGATGTCCAGCGCGGAGGTGTACCGTGAAGTGATTTGGCGCGCGCCGCAGAAGACGCTGCCCGCGTTGTTGCAGCTGAGAAACTTCCAGCCGCCGGGGATGTACGAGCGGGAAGAGGCGATAATGCGCAGTAACGCTCGTGGCATTTCTCTCCCTGCGCCTGAGCTTCCCGGGTCCTTGGCTATGGGTCACAATGCGGTCTTTCTCCAGACGAGTAGGTTGAACCATAGGTATCTATCCATCTTTTTTGGGGTCCACATCCATTTTTTTAAAAGTAAAAATGTATTGCTTCCAGCTGTTCTCCGAACGTCATCCTTCGCTTCGACCCCGAGTCCTTCGCGCTCACCGTCCACTCGATCCGCCCCATCGCCAAGGGCGAAGAGATCCTCCACTCCTACATCGACCTCACCTCCACACCAACCCGCGCCGCGCGACGCTCCCTCCTCCGCGACCTCTGCCACTTCGAGTGCGAGTGCAGCCGCTGCGCGCTCCCCACCGACGCCGCCGTCCGGGAAAGCGACGCGCGCCGGCAGCGGATCCACGACACGCTGTCCGCAGCGCTCCTCGCGCCGCTCGACGTGTGGCGGCGGGGCAACGGGCGCCAGGACCTCCAAGCCGTCATCGCGTTTCATCTCGCGGCGATCGAGGAGATGCAGGTCGAGGGCCTGTACCACCACCCGTACAGCCTGCACGTCTCCGTCCTCACCGTGTGCTTCGCCGCGCAGGAGGACATACGGAGCTTCCGGTCGTGGATGGGCAAGGCACGGGATATGGCGCTCGCGAGGCTTGCGGCGGACAAGGCAGCCGATATGTTGAAGCACATCATCTACCCGGAGACGTTTCCGTGCTGGGGTTGGGCGCGGAAGCTGCAGAATTCGCCCCGAGGCTAGGTGGTGGTTGGTCTTCCTCCGGTTCTGTTTGGGCGTTGTTGACCCATTGATAGGTTCCAGATATTTCTTGGATTATCTTGATGTTCGCGGGCATCTGCCACGGAAAGCGCGACGCCAGATTTTGAATCTCTTCAACACGATATGTCACTCGTGAACTGCATTCGCCGCTTGGATTACCTTCGTCCGGCCGGCACACATGTACGCTTGGGAGCTTGGCTGCTCACTTCATTTTGGGACACTTAGAGCTGTCCGTTCAAAATTGTGTTTTTTGGTACACACTGTAGTCGCGTTCTTCTACACGAAAATGACGGAGGGTGGGCTGACCGTCTATCTATGTTGTTGTTTCATGCGACACGACTTCTTTTAATACTGTGCGAATGACATCCAGATGAGCCAGCGTCTCCGAATAACCCTCCTCCCCAACATTCTTTTCCGCGAATTCCTTGAAAGTCTTGAGTACACCGTGCCATACCTTCGCCTCCGGCCGGATGTGGCACAGCTCCACAATAGCAGGAAGCCAATGACCACTGACTTCGAATAACCACCAACGGCGGGACGCAACGACGCCGCATAAAGTCTCGAAAAAGTCCGATTGGAAAAGCGCGTCGAATTGGGCCTCGAGGGTGGGGTGCGAGCTCGCGGTTGCGTTGTATTCGCTCGTCGTACTTGCGATGAAGGCGCACATGGTGCGCAGACTGTCGATTTGTAGTCGCCGGCTGTCGACGGCTCCTGCTCTCGCTGCGCGGACAACGGCATTGATTCCGTTGCCCTCAACAAAGGCTTGGGAGACATTCAAAGAACAACGGGACAAAAGGACCTCGAGGAGTCGGACCGCCCAGTTTGTTACATCCGGGTGGGTGCAGGTTTCGAGCGTTTCCACGAGGGTCGTGACGAAAACGGATTGCTGAGGTTGCGAAAGATATGCAGGGGGGAACAGTATGTGGAGGACGTCTGCAAGGATGCTGTCCGATACTGAGGAGAGAGCTTGAGAGGTGAAAGTCGAGGATCAAGCCGACACTCACCGACACCTTGCGCAATTCGCCCGTCAACGTAGAGCTTGGAAAGACTTGACCTCGCCACAATTCTTAACCGTTGAGGGAACCGCTCTGACTGAGCCACGATGGGAGACGCAAGTCGAGCTAGTTCGGCGCCAACGATGTCTAACAACGCGTCTTGCACCCCAAAACGGGCTGGAGTCTCGACGATCGCAGAAAGAGCCTCGATCATAAGCTCACAGTACTCCCCCCGGCGTCTTTCTTCACTCATGTAAATGCCAAGGTCGACAGTCCCGCCGCAGGTGACTATATACAGCGCTAGCGCCGCCGCGCTGCGGACCTTGGAGTTGGGCAGATCCTCCGTGAGATGGAGGATGCGCAACAAGACGGGGACGGCGCGAAGGACGGTATCTTCGATGACCGCTAGGGGCATCTCCCATCTGACGAAGCATTCGCTGATGCTGTCGAGAATACAACACTGAGTGGTCTGCGACAGCTGTGTTTCGCCCGCACTGCAGCGCGCGAGATACGCGAGCAGCTCCCACTGCGACATGTGCGAGTCAAATGAGGACAGGGCGACTGCGCAGGATGCAATCGCCGCCACGTCTGGGTGAGTCTGTAAATCCTGCAACATCCACAACGGCTCGACGATGTCGAAAGGCCACTGCTCCGCGGTGCCGCGCGTCAGTTTCATCCACGCGCGACAATACAGCTCAGCGCTCTCGGGGTTGACCAAGTGCCACTGTAGGTCCACTGTAGTGTCTTTGTGGAAGCAGCTCTGGAATCCGTGCTCAATCAGAGGGAGCGCACCCGCGTCGCGGAGGATACGAAGTGCAGAAAAGTCGCGCGGCAATCCCGCAATGGCTTGCAACGCAGCCGAGACCACATCGTGATCGGTGGATTTGCTAAATAACCACGCCAGTGCAGTCGCGTCGACAGCGTCGTCGTAAGTCGCAACAGACGCCCTTGATCATGCTGTTAGTTCTGACAAACATCACACTCGAGTTACACACCTTGCGTCGTGTATGGTTTTAGGCGGACTTTCGGAAGGCGGTTGGCGACCGGAGTACGCGAAAATAGGCGGAGAGGGAGCAGTGATATCTGAAGAAAGCCATATCCTCAACTGATCCGTGATAGGGTGCTTGTAAGGGCAGTCGGGATAGAATAGCGGTACCGCAATCGACGCAAAATAGAATATATACGCCAAGGCTACGATAGCCCAAGTGGCCAGGGTGATTGCGAGGTCAACAGACCAGAGTAAAAGTACCAATCCAGCGAAGAACAGGAGCAGTGCAACGTGAAGCAGGAGGGGGAGGGCGTTGATTATCCCAGGGACGCGCCATGCTTCTAGTTGCATATACCGCGCCTGGCGTTGGCGCGCGCGATGGCGAGGAGAACCAGAGACGTTTGGGAGGTAGGCTTGGAGCCACTGTTTGGCTTGCATTGAAATCAGAGCAGTGGAGAGGCTGCAAGCCAAAGCGGAAAACCACAGTCCGTTGACCCAATGCACGCTTGTTTGGGGTCCCTGCAAGATGGAGAGACGAGTAGTAGTTTGATTGAATTGCAGCGCGATGAGTTCCACAAGGAGGGCATTGGTGGTATCCGAGGCCGCCGGGAGCATGAGCTGGTACGATTGGATAACGAACGTGGTTAAGACGGCGGAAAATAGTCCAGTCTAACGGGGTTAGACGGGCGTTTCATTTGCGAGTTGTTGTACGACTCACGAAGACTGGAGGGCCATTCAGTGGACAGATTTATCGCTTCAGCAATGTGCCTCACCCAGCAAGACGTCGATACTGCGAGACCAGCCGTCGGTCATAAGGGTATCGGCCCTGTGCGCTTCGTCGTTGTATACGTGCCAAACACGAGCGTTCTCGGATGCTTCTTCCCCAGCTTCATCCTTTATCACGTCCTTTCCAGGTTTGGATTGCGGTGGTTTGGGAAGTCTGGTGTCCGGTGTCGGGACCTGGACATTGAATTGGGATGCAGTGAGAGTAAATTGCAATACAACCGCTCACATGAGTGGGACCACGACGGTGAGGTGTGCTGTGTCCTCCAATTTCGACTGTTCGTCCAGGTCTTGCGCGCGACTGGGACCGCGAGACGGGGCCAAGCTCGCGCAAACTGTCCCGGTATTCGTGAAAGCGAGGTTGTGTATACCGAGTCGGACTGGGTGCGCGAGAAGTGCTGCGCTGGAAATCCATCCCGACTGTGATACTGAGCGTGCCGGAAATCCGAGTCGCCGACATGCGATCAGAACAGCTTGGTCCCCCCAAAGATGGGTAGCAAAGTAGGACTTTTCATGGGGAGAACATTGGACTGCGGTTAAATACACAGTATAGGCTGGCAGGAGTAGGAGACGTGGAGGCCAGAAATTGCGCAGTGTAAACGAGGTCGAGGATTTCGCAGAGTCACAAGGCCAAACAGCCGCATCTCTGGTCTTCGCCTTCTCGCGACATTTAGCCTTACGTGCTATCATGTCCTCGTCCTCGTCGGCAGCCACGGGAACCGGCTCGCGCTCCTCCTCACCCCACACTCCCGAACCCTCAGATTCCCTGGACCCCGTCGTCGTCCAAGGCGACTTTGAAATTGGCGCATGGTACCAGTCCGACACGGAAAACCTCTTGTCAAGCCAGTCCTCATGGCACCTGGATCCCGCTCTTCACATGGGCCCTGCCAAATGCGAAGAGGACGAGCAAATCCTTCATCTCGACGACTTGATTCAGCAAAACGCGTACGACGAGTGCGCATACTTTTTCGTTATTCTCTTCGCGACTCGCCCACTTACTCTTGTCCTTTGTGAAAAGCTCGCCTTCCTCTCTTTTCAACTCGCCTGAGCCCCCGTCACATACTGACATCGCTGTCGGTCAAACATCCTTTGCGCCGTCGAATTCTTCGGGCTTTCAAGCAAGCACTCTTTTCACGACTAACCGCGGATCCGCCACCCAACCCGCGCCACCGACTGCATCTCTCCCTCGCAGAATGGAACCCTCCGCGAATCTCAAAGTCGTCTATCCCCCCAAGGAGTCGTGCTACAAGTACGACAGCCTCCTGCACTCCCACCTACTGAATATTTAAAGCTCACAACCCATCCCAGTCTGTCCATCATGTTTCCGAGCCTGCCAGAGGGCGGCGCAAAGTCCCGTGTCGAGACGCAGGTCCGCGTTACCGTCGACTTGGCCGACTCCAGCTCGTCCTCCGACCCTGCAAGATACGACCGTGTGGGCTCTTGGAAGTGGTTACAGCTGCCTCGCGGCACGGCCACCAAGAGACGAACGCGGAAGCAAGGGAAAATAGGCACGTCTACACTTACGCTCACACTGCTGCATATTTTAAACGTGAGAGATCAGACCCAAATGCAGAGGACATCCTTCATCTCTCCGCCACTGTGACATGTGCGTCTGCACCTCACAACCGTGTCTATAGTTGTACTAGCTGCCAGACGCGAGAGGTGCGATTACCCCCAGCTCTCTTTGCGCCTCCAACTCATGAATTTATCTAGGCGAAACGAGTAGCGAAGAAGTTGGCTGCCCGAGTGAGACCCGCGCGATCCGACTCGGAATCTGGTGGCGACGACCCGACGTCTAAAACGGCAAAGGGGAAACAGCACGAAGACACTACGAGCATCATCCAGTTCAATTGTGCAGAGGTACAAGACTTTTCCGGCGGCTCTGTGATCCTTCCTCTCCGAATAACCTGTTACTGTCGGCATCACCGGGAGAAAGTGGGCTTCAATGTTCACTTCGTTCTTATGGACAGCAGAGGGCGAATCGTTGGGACTGGGACCACCCAGCCCATAATGATAACAGATGACCACAAGACCCCGACAGTGAAAGGTCCCGATGCGGCGGCTGCATCCGGTATGGATGTGGAGTGGTCGGGTAACGGCGTCAAGATTAAAGCTGACCCCGACGCTCGGGCGCCGTCCAAGCGCAAGAAAGACGCGTCTGCCGCTGCAATTGGTGGGAAGAAGCGAGCGAAGCCCTACGATGTCGTGTCGAAACCGGGGCGCCGTTCGAGAGAAACCAGCGTCGGCGACAGTCACCCTTCCCCTTCGAGCTCGTACGCAGATACGCGATCACCTACTCCCAATTTCATGGCGCCGGCAATGCCTTCCCTACAAGCGTCGTCACTGGAATCCGACTCGTCTGGAGAGGCTCCTACCACACCTCCCGACTTCCCCGACATTGCTATGCCCACGGCCGAGACACCGCAGGACCCTCCATGCTTACCCTTTTCCGCCCCGACGTCTGTTGATATCATGCAGCGCGCGATGCCCTTCCTTTTTTTCGATTCACTCCAACAATCTCAATCCCTCACCCTCCCTGTTCCGACTATACACCGTCTCATCCCCAATTCCGGTCCTACTCACGGCGGGACGGAGGTTACTATCCTTGGCGCGAATTTCCACCCTTCCCTTCAACTTGACTGCGTCTTTGGCGATGTTGTTGCTGGATCGACCCACCGATGGAGCGATAATACGCTCGTTTGCATACTCCCCCCACGAGCGGTACCTGGCGTTGTCGAAGTGTCGTTCACCAACTTTGCGCAGATTAATGATGCTTCCAATCCTTCAACGTCACTCTTTACCTACTCCGACGAGTCTGATAGGGCCTTGTGAGTCCCTTCACCTTATCTGTTATTCATGACGGTTGACGGTCCGTGTTTTCAGGATGGAGCTTGCGTTGCAAGTCGTCGGATTGAAGATGACGGGCAAGATTGAAGATGCCAAGAACGTCGCGATGCGGATTGTCGGGAACGTGGGCGAAGGTTCTGGTATGCAGACCGACACCAACACGAACGGCTCCGACATGATGCACGTCACATCGACCGCACGCAACCTTCGCCCTCTTCTCCTCGGTCAGACATCAGAGAACGAGAGTTTCGAAACACGGATACTCAAGTTCCTTTCCATCCTCGAAGCTCCAGTTGACCTCCCCAACTCCCGCTCTCCTCCCCTGAGCCACGCGCTCTCTCATCCGGCGCCGAGTGGACAGACGTTGTTACATCTGGCCTCGTTCCTCGGTTTCGCCACGCTCGTTGACTTTTGGTTACTCGCGGGGCGGACGTTGATGCTCGCGATCGGAGCGGATATACCGCGCTCCATTTTGCGGCGCTCTCCGGTTCGAAAGCCTGTGTCACGGCTCTCCTCCGCGCCAACGCCGACCCTGAAATCGTCAACGGGCGGGGCAAGACACCCCAGGAATTGGCGCCCTCCGGTCTGTTGTTCCAGGCCGCCCCCGAGTCCATCGAACCCACCTCTCCCGACGTTTCTGCTGGCGGTGAAGATGAGGAGGCCGACTGGGGCGACGGCGAGGAGGACTCGGATGATAGTCTACCTCCCCGCCGTCTTGTCAACCGCCGGATCCCTCGACGGGCAGGTCCGTCTGGGAAACGCACGCCCCGTCGCGTCATCACTCCCCGGTCGTCGACGTCCTCCTTGACCGATCCTCCCGCAATCCCCCCGCCGCCAATGGGCGATGACAAGCAGGCTGCAACTCTGCTTGCGATGATCCAGCGGACCCTCGCCCTCCTCCCCGCGCCTCAACTCCGCAATCTGCCCGGCCTCCCTCAGCTGCCCGAGATACCTGCCGTGCCTTGGGGCGCGTTACCGCAGCTGCCGATGGTCTTCCCTGTGTTTGTGCCCTGGCCCGCTTTCCTGGGCGGTGATGCACCGGGCGACGTGCCGCGGGAAGGCGACGACGAGACGAAGGGTCTCGGTCTGCGCGCTGCACAGGAACTGCGCGGCACTTGGGAGGCGTGGGAGAAATGGCTCGCGCTTGCGATTCCTGGGACGACGCGGCAGCCGGAGGAGACGCCGCCGCCGATGTACACCCCGCGAGAACCAGAAGCGGCGCCCGAGGTGGCGGAGACGGCCGCTCAGGTCGTTGTGGATGATACTGCCTGCGCAGGAGTGCCGCAGGAGGTCGCTTCGAGCAGCCGGCACGTAAACTACGAACCGCCGCCTGTGACAGAGCAAGAGGTGAACGCGTACGGCTATCTGCCAGCGGAGCCGCCGAAAAAACGTATGTCCCCTCCCCCCTTTTTTCCTTGCGCTTTTGGGCTAAACGTTCCTCGCAGACGATCGCATGCTCTTGTTTTTCTGGCTCCCGATACTGCTGAGTGCGTCCCTTTTACATCTTCATCAATCCCAAGTCGTAACCGTGTTCTTTTCTTCAGTTTCTCTCATGTGGGCGACGCACAGTGGAATCCGCATGGCATTCCAGACTTTGAGGGCGGCCATCCCCCTCAAGACCGGACTTCGGAATTGAGCTCCTTTCTTGTATACGTACTGTACTATCGGATAGACTTTCTGTTATATTATCAGACCATTATTTCTTCAGCAACAGCGAAGATGAGCAGAGTAGGAAGCTTCGGTGGGACATTGCACAGCCACTGATTTGCCTGATCGGCGTCTTGTTCGACGAGCTCTCGTCGCTCATGGAATGAAATTTGAGATTTTTCAAGCTTGTCTCTTCTGAGATAGAGTCGACCGTCTACCTGCGACACTATTCTATATTTTTGGCTTGCTGTCCAATCAGTCGCGATTCCGCAAGACCACTGCCATTTGCTCTTTGCTTTATACCATCAGCAAGTCTCGTTTCCGCAATCCTCAACAACGCTAATCCATGTTTGCAGACTCGAACCCCATGAGCCTTCTTGACCCAGATTGTAGGCAGATTGAAGAGATAGATGCCCAAATCTCGGAACTCGACGACGAGGCCGCCATCTCGCAAGAGCGACTCGATAACTTCAAGTACCCCGTCTTGACGCTACCACCCGAAATTCTTTCGGAAATCTTCATCCACTTTCTTCCCGCCTACCCTATATGCCTACCTCTCACCGGCCCCAATCCACCAACGCGATTGACACAAATATGTCACACATGGCGAGAAATTGCGGTGGCGACTCCTTCGCTCTGGAGGGCTATTATCTTACTCCATGAGCTCGAGGGTGGCCTTCCTCCTGCGCGACTGGCCCAGGAAGTTTCCATATGGGTCCGCCGGTCGATTCGGCTGGGCTTCTGACCTCAAGCTATGTTTGTTCACTTCAGCATTCAAGCAACGCTTCAAGATGGAGTACGAAAGTGCAAGTCGGAGAGGTTACTAGCGGAAGTGTGAGATCGAATCAGAAACGATTTCTCCATGGTTCAGTAGGTCAAATTGACGCGTTTGTTATCAAACTCGTCCCATCGACGAGTGAGCACATCAACAATAAAATGTGCCGCATCCTTTCTCGAGATTCGATATCCGCCCAATTCTTCCTGGCTCACACGATACTTCTTGCCTTTCCCCGCCTCGGCGACACAGGGTCCATCCGACAGCCATCCCATTCGGATGACCAGCGCGTGGTCAAGCGTTCCGCTCGCTGGTAAACCCCTTCTTTGCGTCCACTCCGCGCCCATGATGTCTGTGGCCGGATCGCTGTCCGTTTTAGGATTCCAGGCCCATCCCGCACAGTGCGCCACCGCACGCTCCATACCGGCCTTGTCTTTGAGCAGAACAGGAATCACAGAGTACAGGGCCTTGAGCGGGAGGGGCAGCGCAGCGTATGCGGCGGGGGTGGACCCAATCGACGAGAGCGCAATGAACTTTGGCTGCGGGGGGTCCGCATAGGTAGGCATCGTGCAGAGGACGCTGAGCATGCACTGGGTTGTCAGATTGTGAGGCTTTATGATCTCGCCTTGAAAGATGTTGAATTTCGGAACTCCACCTAAGAATCGAGCAAGTAAGAATTCGCGAAGTAAATATTCAAGTCGAATAAGATGCAAACCGATGGTGAACACGACAGCATCGACGACCCCAGCTTCTTTCCAGGCGCGTTGGGTGTCGTTCTCATTGATTGCGTCCCCTTGCACTAACCGCGCCGTCCCAGACTTGATAAATTTCTGGATAGTACCATCCCCGTCGAAAACAGAAGGTGAGCGGAGAAGAAAGGTCACTGTCGCCCCTTGCTCTGTCGTTTGATATCAACAAGGTGTCGGCTAGTGGGCAACGCGGCCGAAAACTCACCAAGAAGACGAACAGCCGTGAAGTATCCGATATTACGGGAGGCACCAAAGGAAAGAATATTCAGCGGGGCCATGATACAGAACTGCGAGATACATAGTGTCCTTTATACTGCCGGACTGAGTCGTATAAGGGTGTGCCTTCGACGCAGCATTTCAGCTGTGATGTCTGTTGAATAACGATGGAACGGACATGGCCCAGCGGCTGGACGGCTAAAAGCAAGATTACGATCTCGATTTCCGTATTCCGTTCAATTTGAACCGGATTAGGGGGCTTGCCCTCTTTCAAGTTCTCTCACAGCTCTCCCTGCAGTATCCATAGTATTACATGTAACGCGACATGCATCTATTCAATCCGCGTCGTCGTTGGGGGCTCCTGCACGACCACAAACCGCCGTGTCAATGCATTAAACACGCTCCCGAAGATAAACGCGACCAGCGAACAACTGAAGATGATGACGTTGTATGGCATGCTGAAATCGGGGGTCGCTGGGTCGACTAGCAGCGCGGAAGTGTAAATCCGTCGCTGTGAGTCGTTTCCCGGGTGCTCAGGCAGCACGACCACGACCGCGCCGGGGAGCTCCCACCCGCGTTGCGCGTCCGGGGGATGCTCGCCGTAGCGGAGAAACGCACGCCCCACGCCAATCCGCAGCGATACCGTGCTCTTCGGCGGGAGGTCGAGGACGGCCTCGAGCGCCGCTGCCCGTCCGTGGGGTATTGGCGGGGTGTACGAGAGGTCGTGTAAGAGGTCCGCTGCGCGCAATTTAGGTCAGTTTTTTGGGGCAGAACAGAAGGGCTCACCGCGTGAAACACCGTCAACACTTAGGTCAAGAGTGTGGAGGTACAGATGCACGATCCACGGCAGCGTCTCAAGATATGCGACGCGCACCGCATCGGATCCGGCGTTTATTATCGACACAGCGAGTGTGCTATGGTCCTGAGAGGAGCCATGGAGGGTGCGTCGTACCGAAAGCGGCGACTGCGCGGCAGGAAGAGTGGCTGTAGAAGACATTATCAAACTTGGGGTCTGCGAGATAGAACAGGTTGCGAACTGTATTGGAAGGCAGTTGGCCAGTGTAGTCCAACATCCAGTGGGAGAGGTTCTGTCAGGTATATCAGTGATGCAGATGCTAGCATCAAGATACGAGACGCACGAGACGCGAGGTCGAAAATTCCCCGACCATTCCCGGCAATCGAGGGCTCCGGGCGGATACTGTAGGACTCGTCGGTGGGTAGCGCAACAACGATGCGACTCGAAGCGGCCACGGGACATGCTGCTTCGATGGTCCGGTCAAAAAGCGAACGAAGGGACCAGTCTGCATAATTTCTTTCAGTCAGTCGTTGGCGACGCAGAAAAGGTGCGACTACCTCGGGTGTTGCCTGCTCGCAGCGGATCGGTGACCGACTGAAAGGTGAGGCGCACCCGCACACCCTCTTCAGGGAGCCACGATACATGCAGACCCATGCCATGCCAGTCAGCATCGAGGAGGCGGTGCGGGTTCAGCAAGCGCGCGAGGCCTGCTCGCGATTTGCAGGGAAGGAGTTTGAGGAACGGTGTAAGATTCTCAGTGCATACGTGTTCGGATGGCAGAGATGCGTGACGGAGGGCGTGCGGTGGGGCCTGAGGCCATGCGGGGAGCGCACCCTGCGGTACGAATGCGCGTACGGGAGAGGTAGTTCGCTGCTCGTCGAGGGAGGCGAGAGACGCGCAGAAAAGGCCTGCGAGTGCATTGCGTAGGTCTCGCCATCGCGCATCAACGCTGTGTCTTGCGGTGGGGCCGCCCTCGGCCATCCACGCCCACATGGAAGCACCAGTAGCAACGTCTGGTTCATCAGGGTACCCCCAACGATCGTAATTCCACTTTCCCGCATTGAGGGTCAAGTGCAGCTCCGTAACAGCGTATTGACGCAAAATCTGACCCAAGGCCAGCGGAAAGAGTGTGTAGTGCTGGGCTAGCGAGAGTGATGGATGGAATAGAATGAATATAAACGCGAAGGCACGTACAGTCGTCTTCGGAGGAAAGATTCTGGGGATTGCGAGGGCTTGCGCCGTGCAAAAGGGTGCTGAATTCAAAGCGAGAGGCGACTCTGCCGTCTGGGAGAGCGCGAATGGCGAGCTCCTCGTCGAATGTTTCGCCCGAGAATGACTGGGAGAGACACGCTGGCGGCAGACATAGAGCCCACAGAAACCGATATTTGCGCATTCAGGATGGCGGGGAGTGCTATAAGGAGCAATCGAGCGCGTCCCATCAACATCACACAGCCGCCTCCTTGCTTCCCGCGACGCGACTTGCAAATGGCCGACGACATGGATATCGAGCTCTTTTCGTTTTCAGATGAAGAAGACGCCTCCGGAGACGAGCAGGACAGGTCAGTCAAAGAAATTATATTCCCACGCATATCCTCATTTTGTCAAAGCCCACCACCGTGCGCAACAGACTGCATCGAAGAGCTCGTCGCGTCTTTCCTCTTCCAGCTTAGCCATCCTCCCGGTAAAAAGTTGCAGGTGGACTCTGAAGCAGATAGCGAACCCGAGGACGCGACAAAAACCGCCAAACGGACCCCAATTGAACTGCGCGTTGCTGATCGCAAGGGAGAAGGGTACGTACCTTGAACAAGTCTGGCGTAGTGGATGCTGTTGATTCACACAACATACAGCGCACTCCGCACAATGCGCTTTCCTGCCAAACGTGCCACAGGGAGTGCACGCCCGTTTGGTACGCCTCTGGGTGAGAACCATCCAGTGATGTTCACACAAGATTTCTTGCACAGCGCAACTCTTCAGGGTCCTTGACTTAATGCACGAGGCAGTTGTAGATGGCGTACCCGCGACGAAAAGGTATGTTCGGCATCCATTGTGTTATCACCCTGGCTGAAAGGACCAAGGGACATGTATTATAGGGATGTCGCGCTTTTCAAAAAGCAAAAGGTCGTGGACAACGTGGGTGGCTCTCTCGACCTCCTAAAGACTGGGCCAACGCTGCCTACAGCTTGTAGACGATCTTGCAGCAACGTTCGAGTTGGAGCGTGCAGATTTGAACGTAGTAAGTCGGTATAGTTGGCTCCCAATTACTTTACTCATATCGAATCTCAGCGCGCGACGTCCAAAGGGCTCGTCTGCGGGTCTGGGCTCGTCATACACCTCAATTCAGGCGAGGCAGTCTACGCGAACGATACCGAGGTACGCAAATGTCTGAACTCTTAGCGATACTAACGCGGTCGTAGGGTGCACTGATCCCAGTAGGCGAGGACATCAAAGCGTTCACGGTTTCCGAGGACGTCCAATGGATCTTGGTCGTCGAGAAGGACGTAGGTCCGGCGGAGAGAAGCCTACCTCCCGCTAACTGCCAGGACAGGCCGTCTTCCAAACACTCTGTCGCCTCCGCCTCGCCACACATCCGTCACTCCCTGGCCGCGGAATCATCATCACCGTTCGTTCTTTTTCATGCTGCCGTCCGCTCGGACGCTAACGCACCGCACAGGGTAAAGGCTACCCAGACGTAGCGACGCGGCAGCTGGTCGCGACACTGTCCGAATGTCTCCCGCGGCGCGTCCCACTACTCGGCCTCTTCGACGGCGATCCATACGGACTAGACATCCTCTCCGTGTACAAGTATGGCAGCCGGGCAATGGCACACGAGGCGGAAAAACTTGCGGCGGCTCGCATCAAGTACCTCGGGGTGTTTGCGAGTGAGCTGGCCAGGTGCTTTTCAATTTTTTGTTATCTGTTGTTGCGGTTAATTCATCATATTGGCGCAGCTATGGTGTCGACCGTGACGCGTTGTTGCCTATCACAGAGCACGATGAGAAGAAGGTGCGGGCGAGTCCCGCTCGTCTGCCCTAGACGACCGACTTCTCTGCGCATACAGGCGAGGACGATGCTGAACCGCCCTATACCGGCCAAGTGGAAGTAGGTTTCCTTCGACGTAGCTCCGACCAAAGGCTAATTGGGACACAGGAAAGAGCTCTCGCACATGCTGCACGCCCGGCGCAAAGCAGAAATCGAGGTGTTGGCGAGCGTTAGCCCCAGTGCGACACCACCAGCGTGGAGGGACGACGACGACATGAGCGACGTACTGGCTTCTCCGGAATCACTCGCATCGACGCGGAGCAGTAGCAGCGGATTGCGTGGAGAGAACACACCACCGACGAGCCAAGACGGGAATCCACCTCCGGTGAGTCCGTTGATTCGGTACTTGGTGGCGAAGATTGGGGACCATGTGAGCCGGGCGAAGATGCGGGAGGGGGCCGTTAATGAGAGAGGTTTGTAGGAGTAGTACTGCTTAGTTCAAGTTAGTTCAAGTTGCTAGATAATGTCCAAGGGTTTTTCGACTCGTTCGATAAATCTCCCGGTATCACCCAGAGCCACGGGTTGAAATGGTCAGAATGAAGCCCTTCTGCGAAGAGAAGTGCGTTCGGTCGAGACGCCGCAGTTTTGGTATGTGCAATACGTGGCGCATGAGTTGAATAAATCCAGGCGAGGATGGTGGAGGATTTTTGCAGGATATCGTATTCCCCCAGCGTTCAGATACTGGAAGCTGTGGTAAGTAGCAGTAAAATCGCAAAGGATTCTGGATCATGGGTGTTTGAAACAAGGCACGGGATTATGTCTTCTCGCGCTCCTCCAGCGCGACCTCACGTAGCAGTCCACCCGTCGACGTACAGCGCTCGCACAGACTGGGTCGAGGACGACGCCTGGGACAGCGCCAGCGACGAAGACGAACCCTCATCCTCCAAGGCCTCCTCATCCCGCGTCCCTGTCCCCGTCCCCACCCGCCCCGGCGCTCAGCACTCATCCACCTCGACTCTTGCCTTCTCCTACACTCATGTATCTGCCCCGAACCCCAGCTCGTACCCACCCCGCGAGACCACGCAGAAAAATGGATGGACTATCGTCAAAACCAAGCAGGGGACGCCGCCGCCATCTGGGGAAACTCGCGACGAGCCTCCTGCCGATGCAGATGTTGAAGGGGACATGATCCTCGGCGATCTCGAGCCCGACGCAATGGAGCCCATGGACATCTTGCCTCCGCTTAAGCGCGCCGCCGACCTCGCCGTCGTTCGCGAAGACGTCGACGATATCGTAAACGACCCCCTTGCAGCCGTTAGGCACCGCCCACGTCGCACAGATCCGTCGCCGCGTCGTCTGAGCCCTCCAAATTCTCCAGAGAGCGCGGAACGCTCCGAGAAATTAATGCGCGAACGCTCCATCCGCACAAATCGCAGGCACAAATTTGTCGAGTGTCTCTCCAGTCAGGATGTTAATATCGGTGCGCTGCCATTGTCTGCGGCTTCATCCTGAATGCTCAGCATCATTCACAGCCGAGCTACGAAAGCTCGCATGGGCAGGCATTCCTGCGGACTTGCGACCGATGGCCTGGCAGCTGCTACTTGTGAGTTTCGGGCGTTATCCGTGCACTGAGACACATTCAAGTGAATTTGTGTAGGGTTACCTTCCCCTGCCCACTCCTTTACGAGCGACCACCCTCGCCCGGAAGCGCGGCGAATACCTCTCTCTTGTCGAGCTCGCCTTCGCCCGCGATCGTGAAGGTCTCGACCAACAAATCTGGCACCAGATCGAGATCGACGTTCCCCGCACGCGTCCGGGCGTCCACCTATGGATGCACGGCGCAACCCAACGCGCCCTCGAACGCATCCTCTACGTTTGGGCCATCCGCCACCCCGCGAGCGGCTACGTGCAGGGCATCAACGACCTCGCGACCCCCTTCTTCCAGGTTTTCCTCTCCGCTTATATCGACGCCGACCCCGAGACCTTCGACCCCGCAGCGCTCCCCCAGCGCGCGCTCGATGCCGTGGAGGCGGACGCGTTCTGGTGCCTGAGCCGCCTGCTCGATGGGATACAGGACAACTACATCTTCGCGCAGCCGGGCATCCAGCGCAGCGTACGCCGCATGGCTGAGCTCGTTGGCCGCATCGACGCGCCCCTCGCCGCGCACCTCGATGCTCAGGGCGTCGAGTTTATGCAGTTTGCGTTCCGCTGGATGAACTGCCTCCTTATGCGCGAGATCAGCGTGCGGAATACGATCCGGATGTGGGATACGTATTTGGTGCGTGCCCGCGCCTTCCTTTTCTCAATTTTCTGTGCTGATTATGCGCAGGCTGAGGGACCCGACGCGTTCTCGCAGTTCCACCTCTATGTCTGCTCCGCGTTTCTTGTCAAGTGGAGCGACAAGCTGCGTCAAATGGACTTTCAGGTGCGGCTTTCAGTGAACCGTTTATCAGTATTTTCTTAACCGACATCCAGGGCATAATCATGTTCCTGCAATCGCTCCCAACTCAAGAGTGGGGCGACCACGAAATCGAGATGCTCCTCAGCGAGGCCTTCGTACTCAACTCGATCTGGCATAATGCCCAGAGTCACCTCGCAGCAAAATGAAGTAATATACATAGTCCTGTAAGTTTAAGTCCTGTAGACCTTGTTCAAACAGTACAGTGTACGACTGGCGGCTTTTCTGGTTTGCAGTCCGTCCATAGGCAGATTAAGCATTTTGCCGGCGCGGTGGATACATATTAAGCACAGCAACATACTAGCACAACACAAAAAGCAAAGTACGCAAGCCAAGCAAACCTCAGCTTGACTTGATCTGCGCGATCTCCTGGTTCAGGACGACTTGAAACTCCTTAGCCGCATCCTCGGTCCGAAATCGCAGACTGTATGTCTGCGGCTCGCCCGCCACGTCGTGTCCCACAAACGTCAGCGACTTCTTCGCCTGGGACACTTTGAGACCAGAGTAGAGTAAAAAATTCTAAAATCAAGTTGATTAGATCTCAAAAAACAGGAAAGAAAGCAAAACGAACAATTAGTATCTTGCCCGAGTGACTACTCCGCAAGAGAAGCCGTCGCGCCGACGTCTCCTTGTGTTTTTTGATGCGAAGGAATCCGATCCCCATATCGAACCACCCACCATCGCCGCTCTCATCCTTCTTCCGGAGTCTGAACGCCTTTATGCGCGCCTGCTCCACAGTCTCTTCATCTTCCTCGCCCTCACCCTCGGCGTCCAGGCCCGTAGGCGTGTCGGTGCCGAACAACATTCCGGTAGACCCGGAGCTGGCTTCGTCCGTCGTGGCTGACTCCGTCTCCTGACTGCCCGCCCCCTCTGCAACATCCCCGTCCCCTTCTTCCTTCTTCTCATCCGCACCCTTCTCCTCACCTTTCGACCCGAAACCAAAGCCAACCGGGTTTCCGATGCTCCCACTGCCGTTACTGAATGAGAACGGTGGTGGTGTGGACGAGCCAAACCCGCTGCCGCTCGCGGCTGCAGCACCGAACATCGACGGCGTGGATTTGGCTCCGCCAAAAGGTGACGGCGACGCGGTCGACCCGAACGGAGACGCGCTCGCACCGAACGGAGACGCTGACTTGCCGAACGGAGAGGAGGTCGCGCTCGTGCTCGCGCCAGACCCAAAAAGGGAGGAGGTTGGAGCGGGAGACCCAAAAGCGGAGGTTGTGGAAGAGCCGGATCCAAACGGAGATGCGGCGGAGGGCGCAAATACAGAGGGTTTGGGTGCGGTGGAAGCGGAGGATGGGAAAGCGAACGGGTTGGAAGGAGCTGGGGGCTCACCGCCGTTTGTTTTAGGTTCTGCGGGTTTACCGAAACCTGAAAAAGCGGCCGGTGGGGTGGGCATTTTGAGCGGGCCAGCTGGGGCAGGGGAGGGTGAAGGGGCGGCGGGTGCTGCACCGAAGGGCGATGGCGAGGGTGCAGAAGAACGCGCCGGTGTGTCAGATTTCGCGCGGCTCTCGAATTCCTTCTGTACATCCACGCGCAGACTATTGTAGCGAGTTAAAAGGCCTGCTACGTCTGTGAAGGGGTCTTGATCGATCGCTTTTGTAATGGCAGCGAGGATAGACACGTTGAGGCCACGGAGAGAGCTGTAGTACTTCAATTCGGCATCGTCGCCTCCATTATCACCAGCCGCGGTTGGCGTGTCGTTCGACTGAGGTGGTGGAGGCGGTGCGGAATCAGTTGCAGGTTTCGAAGAATCCCCAAGGAACGAGGCAAAAGTTTTGGCCGCGTTGGAAGCCGTCGGTGCAACCGCAGGGGTGCCGGAACTAAACAGTGTAGATGGGGTCGGTGTCCCGGATGTGGGCCCAAAGATACTGGATGTTGTGTTCGGTGGAGGAGGGAAAGTTGGGGATGAAGATGGAGGCGCGAACGAAAAGGGATTGCCTGCGCTAGCTTTAACACCAAACCCGTTGAATGTGCTGTATTTTGCAGGGGAAGGGGTGGCGGGATTCTGTTGGCGAAGGTTTTTTCTTGCAGACAAGATGGGAAGGATATGAAGAACGAACCTCGACGGAAGCTTTCCCTATTGCCGGATCGGACACCGACGCACCGAGGGGCGAGCCTGCCAACCTACGGGGCATTGCCCTTATCCTATTTTGCGCGTCAGGTCAGTTAACTCCCAGACGAGATTTCTGCCAACTTTCTGGTGGAAAGGACCGCATCGTCGGCCTTCTGAAAAACACCATCGCCCGAGGCTTCCTACAGAAAAAATGATAGGTATACATTCAGCACGCGTGAAATAAAAAGGTTTACCTCGACTTCCGGTTCGTCTTCGCCCTTTGAGATTTGCCTGTCTGCACCCCGCTTCATTGAATGTTGAATGTCGAGGACATGAACCAGAAAAGCTGTGCACGTCAAAACAACAGCAAACTCGGTGCTTGAACCACACGAATTGCCCAAGGCCTTATCTGCCCTTCTAAGGCACTTTGGACCCTGCAGAGTTTTCCAGTCGCTTCCGGACTCAGCCGGCACAAAAACTGAAATTTATCCACGGAATACAATAAGTACAGACGACGCAAGCGATACAACCGACACCGGTGCTCAAAAACAGTGAATTCTCCCAGAACTGAGGGTAGGTTGACCTCAGAAAGCTGAGGTATGAAGACGATGAAGACAGCCATGGCTGTGGGTAAGAGCAGAGCACGAGTAGACGCAGCCTCCATTCAACCGCCATCGACGAACTTGAAGGTGGACTACTTACTCACTGCTTAGCCTAATTTTACAGGCACTAAGCGCTAAGGTTCGAGCCCAGGCAACAGCGACTCGGACAGCGCTGGTATCGAATCGAATGTCGCTGACTTTGCGAGTCAAATCGAGGCGTGTGGAGGGTGAAGAGGAAGTGTTCGATGGGCATTCACAAGCGCGGGTAAAATAGGTGGTGGGACGTAGATAAGTGCTCCCCAAGGCCAGAGGAGGGGCGGCGCCGCCAAGGATTGGGCACTTTGGCCATGGAAGGAGAGAGACGGGCTGCAACTGGGCCTGGAAAATCTGGCAGAGACAGTCGGCGCTTATAGCACTCTCTCTCGGAAAACTACGAAACAAAAAAAACCAGCGGAGAAGTACTAGTACTGCGATTATCCATCAAGTCCAAACGGTCCCAAGCATCGTCCGACATTCCACCATGACCTGTGGGATAAGGATATCGACGCCGCACGCATTCAGTTGGGCCGACGCACAACAAGTCCGAGGGAAATCGAGGACATTCTTTACGCCGCCAGTACAAGTGTATGGAGGCACGCATATCCTCGGTCTGCACAACGTTGTGCTATTGCTTGAATAGAAGCGGACGTGGTATTTGAGAAGGCCGGCAGTCGAAAAACTTTTTTTATCCAAGGCGTTAAAACATGGCCAAGAGCTCAAGCTGAACAAGTCCTCAACATCGTTCAATGTTCCAAATGAATGTGATGTATTCCAAACGGATGTGTAGGATAAGTAGTCCAAATGAATGTGTGGTGTATTCCGATTTCCGGTAACAGTATGTATTCCGCAGTGTCCTAATGTAATATCTAAGTAATAGTGTTCCAGGGAAAGTGAGATGATAATGAGGGTATGAGTAGTAAATTACTTGGTGCGTTTGAAAGCGCCGAAAAACCCAGATCCCCGCATGACGGAGGCGGTCTGCGAGTCGACGCACGAGTCACCGAGGGCGGACACCGTCATGTTTCCGTGGCACGCGGTCACCAGGCAGCGCCCTTTGCTGCAGCTCACAGCGTCGACGTCCGGAATGGCGCTGCAGTCTTGACCAGTGGAAGAAGGGGCGCCAACGCATCCGCCGCAAGACTCGAGTGAGTTTTGAGTGTCAACGCATTCGAAGGATCCCGAGCCGGCCATGACGGGGCATAACTCTTGACGAGGGGGGCACGAGAGAATCTTCTGCTCGCGCGGCTGTGCGCGATGCGATGGGGCTGGGGCGTTGGGAGTGCATACCGAAGAGCCAGACGAAGAGTGCGTTCCCGACGGGCAGCTCGAGCAGTAGGCCAATCCACCAGGACCAAAGGTGTTGCGAGGGCAGTCGAGGCATGTGCGGCCCAGCAACAGGAACTGGCCAGGGGGACATCCGCGGCATTTCGAAGATCCCTGCACACCGAAATTAGTTGTTGACGATTGACTTTCGCACGAGTTGAACTCACAGCCTTGGAAACAGCGCCGTTCGAACAAGGGGTGCAAGTGGCAGCTCCGGCAGCGGAGTAAGTGTTCTCGGGGCATGTGCCTGGCGAATAAATCCATATTAATTCACGCGCACGAAAGGGAGAATCAAGGAAAACGCACTGCAGGTGTTTGAGTCGACGGCGCTGGCGGTACCCGCGGAGCACGTAACACAGACGGTCCCCAATATCGCTTTACCCGCTGGGCAATGGGTTACGCATGCTGCGGCGGAGATTGAACCCGGAGGAGAAGTGCTACCGGTGTTTGGGCATGCCTGGCACGAAGCAGCGCCAGAACCGGCAACAGTGCTGTAGGTCCCAGAGACGCAATTGGTGCAGGTGTGATCGTCGATATACGTTCCAGGCTGACAAACGAGTGGTGTGCACGACGCGGAGCCCTGGAGAGGGTGAGATGGTGCCAATTAGCAGGTAGATAGCGACGTACAGCGGGGGAAGAAAATCCGCTGTTGCAAGCGGAGCACGCGACGGTACCGTCGGAGGATTCATTCTCCTGGCAAGCGGTGCACGAGCCTGAGGTGGTTCCGTCGCCATAGGATCCCGGGGCGCAATTGGTACACATGTTGTTGTCAATGTACTGGCCGGGAGTGCACGTCAAGGGGTTGCACGACGCGGAGCCCTGTAGAGGGTGAGTGGAAGCCAATCGGGAGATAACCAGAGACGTACAGCGGGGGAAGAAAATCCGGAGCCACAAGGGGAGCAGGCGCTGGTACCGTCGGATGATTCATTTTCCAGGCAAGCGGTGCACGAGCCTGAGGTGGTTCCGTCCCCGAAAGATCCTGGTGCGCAGCTAGTACACATGTGGTTGTCAATGTACTGGCCAGGAGAGCAAGTTACAGGGTTGCACGACGCGGAGCCCTGCAGAGGGTGAGTGGGAGCCAATCGGGAGGTAAACAGAGACGTACAGCGGGGGAAGAAAATCCGGTGCCGCAAGGGGAGCAGGCGCTGGTACCGTCGGATGACTCGTTTTCCAGGCAAGCGGTGCACGAGCCTGAGGTGGTTCCGTCGCCATAGGATCCCGGGGCGCAATTGGTACACATGTTGTTGTCAATGTACTGGCCGGGAGTGCACGTCAAGGGGTTGCACGACGCGGAGCCCTGTAGAGGGTGAGTGGAAGCCAATCGGGAGATAACCAGAGACGTACAGCGGGGGAAGAAAATCCGGAGCCGCAAGGGGAGCAGGCGCTGGTACCGTCGGATGATTCGTTTTCCAGGCAAGCGGTGCACGAGCCTGAGGTGGTTCCATCCCCGAAAGATCCCGGTGCGCAGCTGGTACACATGTGGTTGTCGATGTACTGGCCAGGAGAGCAAGTTACAGGGTTGCACGACGCGGAGCCCTGCAGAGGGTGAGTGGGAGACAATCGGGAGGTAAACAGAGACGTACAGCGGGGGAAGAAAATCCGGTGCCGCAAGGGGAGCAGGCGCTGGTACCGTCGGATGATTCGTTTTCCAGGCAAGCGGTGCACGAGCCTGAGGTGGTTCCATCCCCGAAAGATCCTGGTGCGCAGCTAGTACACATGTGGTTGTCAATGTACTGGCCAGGGGAGCAAGTTACAGGGTTGCACGACGCAGAGCCCTGCAGAGGGTGAGTGGGAGCGAATCGCGAAGTAAACAGAGACGTACAGCGGGGGAAGAAAATCCGGTGCCGCAAGGGGAGCAGGCGCTGGTACCGTCGGATGATTCGTTTTCCAGGCAAGCGGTGCACGAGCCTGAGGTGGTTCCGTCCCCGAAAGATCCTGGTGCGCAGCTGGTACACATGTGGTTGTCAATGTACTGGCCAGGAGAGCAAGTTACAGGGTTGCACGACGCAGAGCCCTGCAGAGGGTGAGTGGGAGCCAATCGGGAGGTAAATAGAGACGTACAGCGGGGGAAGAAAATCCGGAGTCGCAGGGGGAGCAGGCGCTGGTACCGTCGGATGATTCGTTTTCCAGGCAAGCGGTGCACGAGCCTGAGGTGGTTCCATCCCCGAAAGATCCCGGTGCGCAGCTGGTACACATGTGGTTGTCGATGTACTGGCCAGGAGAGCAAGTTACAGGGTTGCACGACGCGGAGCCCTGGAGAGGGTGAGTGGGAGCCAATCGGGAGGTAAATAGAGACGTACAGCGGGGGAAGAAAATCCGGTGTCGCAAGGGGAGCAGGCGCTGGTACCGTCGGATGACTCGTTTTCCAGGCAAGCGGTGCACGAGCCTGAGGTGGTTCCGTCCCCGAAAGATCCTGGTGCGCAGCTAGTGCACATGTGGTTGTCAATGTACTGGCCAGGAGAGCAAGTTACAGGGTTGCACGACGCGGAGCCCTGCAGAGGGTGAGTGGGAGCCAATCGGGAGGTAAATAGAGACGTACAGCGGGGGAAGAAAATCCGGAGTCGCAGGGGGAGCAGGCGCTGGTACCGTCGGATGATTCGTTTTCCAGGCAAGCGGTGCACGAGCCTGAGGTGGTTCCATCCCCGAAAGATCCCGGTGCGCAGCTGGTACACATGTGGTTGTCGATGTACTGGCCAGGAGAGCAAGTTACAGGGTTGCACGACGCGGAGCCCTGGAGAGGGTGAGTGGGAGCGAACCGGGAGGTAAATAGAGACGTACAGCGGGGGAAGAAAATCCGGTGTCGCAAGGGGAGCAGGCGCTGGTACCGTCGGATGACTCGTTTTCCAGGCAAGCGGTGCACGAGCCTGAGGTGGTTCCGTCCCCGAAAGATCCTGGTGCGCAGCTAGTGCACATGTGGTTGTCAATGTACTGGCCAGGAGAGCAAGTTACAGGGTTGCACGACGCGGAGCCCTGCAGAGGGTGAGTGGGAGCCAATCGGGAGGTAAATAGAGACGTACAGCGGGGGAAGAAAATCCGGAGTCGCAGGGGGAGCAGGCGCTGGTACCGTCGGATGATTCGTTTTCCAGGCAAGCGGTGCACGAGCCTGAGGTGGTTCCATCCCCGAAAGATCCCGGTGCGCAGCTGGTACACATGTGGTTGTCGATGTACTGGCCAGGAGAGCAAGTTACAGGGTTGCACGACGCGGAGCCCTGGAGAGGGTGAGTGGGAGCCAATCGGGAGGTAAATAGAGACGTACAGCGGGAGAAGAAAATCCGGAGTCGCAGGGGGAGCAGGCGCTGGTACCGTCGGAGGATTCGTTTTCCAGGCAAGCGGTGCACGAGCCCGAAGTGGTTCCGTCACCGTACGAGCCAGGGGCGCAGCTACTGCACATGTGGTTGTCGATGAACTGGCCAGGTTGGCAAACGACCGCCGCGCAGTGCGCATCTCCCTACAGTGATGGATTAATCGGCGGCGGGGCGAAAGAGTTATGATCTAGACTCACAGCGTTAGAACTAAACCCGGGCAGGCAAGGCTGGCAAGCGGTAGAATCGGCGTTCGGCTCCTCATTAAGCCCGCAAGGCGTACATGCCGCCGCGTCGACTCCGCTGACCTGTCCTGCGTCACAGTTAAGACAGCTGTAGCCGGAAATATACTGTCCAGCAGGGCAACTTTTTTCGCAAACAGGTTAACTCATGTTGTCAGTATGACGGCTGACCACTTACTGCTCCGCACACGCCGAAACCGAGGTAGAACCCTGCCGTAGTTGATTAGCAAGAGAAAGAGCGTCAAGTTCAAGAATGACGACTTACGACGGGAGAGTGGGAACTTCCTGGGCATGATTGGCATTGATTAGCAGCCCCAGACGTCGCATACGAGTCTGCGGGGCACGGAGAGCATGTCGTCGCATCTGGGCCAGAGAATTCGCCCGCTTGGCAAGAGACACAGCTGTTCGCCACAATCTTGGAACCAGCCGGGCAGTGCTGCACACACGCTCCAGAAGAGGTGGAACCCTGAGCCAGTCGGTCAGCAAAAGAGATGGCAAGAGGGTCAGGAAAAGTAACTTACAGCGGGAGATGAACTAGTCCCAGGACACGAAGAGCAGGAGGTGGCGCCGGCAAGAGAGTACTTATCAGTGCCGCATTGCGTGCACGTCGAAGCATCGGTAGTGCTGCTGAAGGTTCCGGCATCACAAGTCGAACAGGTGTTTCCGTTTGCAGACAGCTTTTGACCAGGCTGGCAATGACATGTCGAAGAGCCCTGTCGCAGTGGTTTACATGAAGAAGAAGAAAAGAGTTTGTTGGGTAGGTACTCACGGCGTCCGAAGTCTTGGTACCGGGGCAAGCGCTGCACGTAATCGAGCCCGCAGCGGAGAAAGTGTTGATAGGGCAGTTGGTGCAGACGTTGTTGACCCTGAATATATTTAGGACCGCCGTCAAATGGATGAAGATGAACGACGTACGGGTACTGTCCAGCCGGGCAAGATTTCACGCAACCAGTCGCACCCTGAACAGACTGGGGTTAACGATGCATTCAAGTGTAGAGAAGCGTTGGAACTAACGGCGCCGAAGATGTAGCCGGGGGCGCAGCAGCCAATGGGACAGCTGTTACTGCTGCCGGAAGCAAGGGCGCCGTTGGCGGGATTCTGAAAATGTTAACATTAGGATGCTGCTTTAAGAACGCGACGAAGTTGCGCACATAATCTGGAAGAAAAAGTGGATATGAGCGAACGGTTAATGTTCGATGAGAAAGAGTTTACTGACAACAAGTGGCGAAGCTGGTGGTAAGATAGTAACTGTGAAATGCGTTAGTGGGAGGCTTTCATTGGATGGAGTAGGGGACCACTGACGAGCATGCAACGGTGTTGGCCGAGGAACTGTAGGCGTAGGCGTTGTAGTTGTTCCCAATGACGGGGCACTCAGACTTTTTTGTCTGCAACCAAAATTTAAATACGATGAACGGAAGGACGAATCGTGAAAAACTTACACAGGTCTGCGGGCCACGAGTAACGGCTTGAACGAGCGAAGAGGTGGACAAGAGAAGAGATGCGAGGAGGGTAATGCGAGCGGCCATGTCGAGTGACTGCGGCTTACTGAACAACGGTGTTGCCCTCCGACTTTATACACGCTCCAGCGATAGCACAGGAGCCAGGCATAGGGAGGAATTCTATTGACGCGCGACATCGGGCTCCGCAATGCAGGGGAGGGGAGGGGGCAGGAACATGATCGATGAAGGTACAAAGGAGGAGGGGGAAATTGGCCGATCGTAGCGATTCACGACCTGGGAGAAAAAAATAGCGGGGCTTTGCGAGGACTCAACGTACTCGACGGTTGGAGATATGGATTCAATCCACGACGGGCGCAACAAGCGGTCGGAAGGCGGGAAAGCGGACTGGATGAAACTGAGGAGGGTGATCGCGACCGTGACGGGTGCGCTCCCGATGCCAGGGCGATGCCCAGGGCAATATGAGACATGGATAGGTGGTGGAGTAGATGTCTCATATTCCGGGGGACGCAAACGGCCATAAAAAGATACGGATTGAAGACCAGAGTCAGTCAAGACGCGCCTTTCGATTGATACTGGCCTCGGTCGCGTCCTTGATAGCCACGAGCCAGTCTGCACCAATGGAGAGACCACTCCCTCTGAAAATTATGTCGGCGAAATCGGACATGATAGAGTAGCAAGTAATCGATCGACGAATGGACCCGGGGTATAATGAAGGACACAGGGTGTGGTCAAATGAAAAGCTGTGGCTGTGTTTGACACAAACCAAACAAACCAAACAACGGCGCTCGCGATGGCGGCGCGTCAAGCTCAGCGGAGGGGAACGGCACCCGTCCTCCACAATCCACAACCAAAGTCAGCCTTGAATGTCGAGGAATGGGAGGCAAAGGCCCCCTTGACAGACCGCGAAATCACCAGCGTCGGCATCCTCAAGACCACCACCGAAACCGCCCCATTTCCGTACAAGGTACGCGTCTCGCTGGATCCGTTTTTCTTCCATTTCCAATACTGTTGTAGTTCAACGACGATGAGCCAGGCTCGTCCTCTAGACCATCCACACCAGTTGCACGGGGCGCTGCACGACTAGAACCAGGGCGTTTCGGTCCAGGATCGCGTCCCAGCTCTCCAATGCCCCCAGCGTCTTCCCGCATAGTCACGCATGCCCTACATCCGAAACAACCCGTCCAGACGCCGCAGCAATTCTACGACTGGTTTGCACTCATCGACCGCTCTGTCGCGCATAGTCAAGAGGCGCACTTTCGCGCCCATGTCGCCAGCGTCTCGGAGCACCTCGACACGTGCGATAGGCTCGTGGAGCGGATAGATGAGGTGGACGCCGAGGTGGATGGTATGCTCGACGGTTGGCGCGGTGTTGAAGAGGGCGGGAAGAGTCTCAAGGACGCGTGCGAGCGGTTATTGCAGGAACGCGTGCGTTACTTGTTCCATTTCACTTCGCTGTCTTACCGGAAGGCAGGATCGATTACTCGAGATGACAGACGAAATCGGCGCTCGGTTGGAATATTTCCAAGAGCTGGAGCAAGCGACCCGGATGCTTAACCATCCCGGAGAATCCCTCGTTCTGCAGACCGACTTTTTATATATGGTTGAACGCGTCGATATCTGTATAGATTACTTGAAGGCTCACGTACGTTTTCAAATGTTAGGATCCAGCCTCTGTTTGCTGACCTTTCCCCAGCGCCACTTCCGCGAAGCCGAGGTTTATTTACTGCGCTTTCAGCAGTGCATGACCCGCGCGATGACCCTGATTCGGATGTATTTTGTCGGGTCTTTAAAGGCCCTTTCCGCTGACGTGTCCAAACGAATATCAGAAAAGGTACTTTGGATGTATTCTCGCTTTCTTCATTCTCAGCTGATACTGTGGCTTAGGATGTATCGACCACCGCGCAGATGCACCTCCTGTACACACGGTTCAAAAGCGTAACTTCTCAACTTTCTCCGCTACTAGGCGAACTGGAACGCCGAGCACAAGCTCATCCTGCCGAGTTGTCTGCACTCTTGGCCGAATGTCACTCGGCCTATTTCAGCGTTCGAAAGGCGTTACTGGTTGGACGTTTGACCGAAGAAATCAAGGGCCTGGATCCAAGTCGCACAGAACTCGTGGAGCTGGTATGTCGTTTTTCAGTATCAAGTCCTTACTTATGCATCTTACCCTCAGACCCGCGCTGGATGTAGCTACCTGAAACAGTTATGTACCGACGAGTTCAAGCTCTACCAATCATTCTTCAGCTCGGGTGAAGAGCAACTCTAGTTCGTGTCCCTCACATATTCTTTCGTCGCTCCTGACGTTTTGTCGGTAGCCAGTACCTTGAGAACCTGTGCGACTATCTCTACGACGACCTGAGGCCGCGCATCCTTCACGAGCCTCGTCTCACGGCTCTCTGTGAGGTCTGCACCGTTCTGCAGGCGCTCATGGTTCTGGACATTGCTGCGCTCCCCGACCCGTCATCTGAGGAGGATGAGGATGCCCCCAACGAACTCTCCGTCGACTTGGACAAGCCCAAATCCAAGAAGGGCCTCGGTCAGCTGCATATCAGCCACCTGTTGGAGATGGTCTTGCAGGATGCGCAGACGCGCCTCTTTTTCAAAGCGCAGTCCGTCATTCAATCCGATATCCGATATTATGTTCCGAAGCCGGAGGACCTCGCGTATCCAGACAAGTTGGTGTCGGCCGGTACGCAGATTCGGTTTCCGGCGCCGCAGAGAGTGCTCATTATTTCTAGGCGGTGGCGCTCAATCCGGCGAAGGTTATTTCCAATCGAAGGAGAAGGAGAGCTTCAGCCAGTTGTTCCGTCTTCCTACCCTGGATAAGCAAGAAACGTGGTTCCCCACCTTGCAAAAAACGGTGTGGGTACTCGCGCAACTGCACGACTTTGTGAACGTGAGTCAGTTCGCTTCCCACCGCGCTCACTATTTGAGGCCTTGAAATGTAGCCCGCGATCTTCGAAGACATTGCACAAGAAGCGGTAACCTTGTGTCGCCAGTCTCTAATTCTCGGATCGGATATGATCAAGCAGCGCGTAGGTTCTTCGTCGAGCACGCTTGACGGAGATCTCTTCCTCGTCCGCCACCTCCTCATCTTGAAGGAGATAACCAACAACCTCGACCTCGCCCATCGGGATGGGGAGGATTTTCAATACGGCGTCACAGGTAATATTCGCTGCTTCAATCCTTCGACACCGTTTTGACGCAAGAAAAAAAAACTAGATGCGCTGGCTTCGATGCTCAAAACGACGTCCCTCTTACCGGGGGCGCTCTTTGCCTCGCTCGGAATGCCGCGCGGTGAGGAAGGCATCCGTGACGCGAAACACGTACGTCACATGTAACATCAACTATTTTGCCGGCATATCTGATCGCACTTAGGGGATCGATCACGACTTGAGGCGCGTCTGCGAGGAGGTTATTTCCGAGTGCGCGACCCCAATATGCACACCGCTGCGCAAATGGATCGACCAAATTGACGCTCACAACGCCCGCCGCGCGCGCGAGCAGGACGCGGAGATCGCCCCGCTCACGGCGCAAGCGGCGTTCCAGCAGCCCGCTGCAGAGGAGCTCGAGCGCGCATTCCGCGCTGCGTGTGAGCGCGATCTGCGGGGGCAGTCGGCGCGGCTGCGGCTGTATCTAGAGGACGACAGGACGGTCGGTGTACTGTTGCAGCACATCCAGGACCGCATCGTGGATGAGTATGCGTTCTTCCGGGATGTGGTGTGGAATATGTACGCAGGTGCGATGCGTTCGGGCGTGTTGTCGTCGACAGGGCTGAGAGAGCTCTTAAAGACGGTTTGTGGGGAGGAGGAAAAGGTGTAATGTACAAGCGAAACAATATTCTATAATTCAAGTCTCTGGTGCAGCCAATCTGGTACAGTTCGCTAAAAGGTATGGTGACGGCGCTGACGCTCAACCAACAGATAGCTCGCTATCGAGCGATCTTCAGTGCTGACGTCCAAGTTAAGGCAGACCACTAACCAATAAGCCTTTCCAGATCTTTGATTACTTCAGGCTTGATTTCCAGTGTCGCATGCTTCGACATACGCCAGACGAATAAATGTCGCTTGTATGGGTGGTACCTGCTAAAGATTTCAGCGTCCAGGCTACGAAGGTCGCGAGGAAGGAGTCGAACATCACGACTGGCAGTCCGGTATCTTCCCCACATCGGATTAACTAGAAAGCGCAGAATGGGTGTGGGACTTGAACATCTCGATGGTGGCCTTACCTGAAAGTGGCGATTATGCGTCTTCCACCGATACTCGACGCCGTCTGAATCGACAAATGTGCCTCCCCTGCAAGCAAGATGAACTTGAGTTACAGCGCCGGGCAACATACATACGGTTTCACTGGTGCGATTTTCAATATCTCGTCGGTCGAGATCCACTCGCCCAAGGTAGGCGAGTCCTTCTCCGACTTTTCCTTCTGACTATAGGACGCGAAACGAATCTTGGCCTCCTTTGACTTGTTGTCGATCTCGCACACGGTCGTCATTTTTCTGGACGCAGGGTCGAGCTTGTTGATTTTCGTGAGGTTGGGGTGCCAGAAGCGGGTGACAATCTCGTAGTACGGATCGTCGTCCGCGGTCGCGAGCGTCGTGTTGCGCACGCTGTTCGTCGCAAACTCCATAATCATGGGCTGAATTGGCGTCTCGCCGGACATGGTGGGTTCGTAAGTGGGCACAGGAACATGCTCCACCCTTTTATTGACATGTACACTGGTCTTCCATACACGCTTGGAGGACCGGTAATATCGACGGTGGGAGGAAGGACACCGGCAACGACAGTCGGCTATGGCAGAGAATCCATCCCGACGTGATAAGTAGAGAATCGGGCCGGCAAGCGGACTCGACATTTCCGGAACGGCTCATGATGGACTCTGTACACCCGAACTCCTTCTGTGTCGACGCAGTTCCCCGCCCCGGGTGAGGAATCTCAACCATAAGTGGGATAATTTGGATCGGAAATAATGTGGAGTGCAATCGACGAAGAAAATTCAACGTGGGGTTGATACATCCGACCAAGAGCTTCCGACTCATATACTCATTTTGCAATGCTGCTGCGGGACTGATTCTCTCATGGTACATTGCCGTTCATGTCATAAGTATTCAATCCCCGGCGCCGCCTTGTGAGAATAACGGCTGGGGACCCTGGGGGTAGGACGTATCGCGTCCCTCAGCGCTCAGGAGACCTTGTGCGTCCTTTTCCCCAAGCCAGCGAGCCCGCGATCCATGTCGAAACTCTTTTCAACCCACGACGGCATTTTCCGGCGACCTTCCCACGGTTCAATTTTTGCCACACTGTAGATATGTTGATCTGCGCCAGGGTACCCAGCCACAAGACTCCTGGTCATCTGTTGGAGGGAAAGGCAAAATATTTATGCTCACGCACGCCTCCGGTGCGAACCCACATGTACATTGCCCGCCTGAGGCCTCTGGTTGAGATTCGGTTGGCTCGGAGATCACTCCGGCATATTCCGATCAACCATTGCGTTGGACTGTTATTGGCGTCCTCAGCTTGTCTTCAACGCCTTCGTATTTCCCGGCCTGTTTTTGGTTGTGATTCCGTAAGAGCACTTGCCTCTTCGCTTTTACCATCACAGCAAGTCTCGTTCCCCGAATCCTCAATCCGACGCTAATCCGTGTTTGCAGAACCCTTCACGCAGATCGTTAGGCGGATTGTAGAAATAGATGCCCAAATCTCAGACCTCCAAGTCGACGGCGCCATCTCTGATTTACGAGGCAAAAAAGCCATCTCGCAAGAACGACTCGATTCATACAAGTGCCCCATCTTGACGCTGCCACCCGAAATCGTGTCAGAAATCTTCATCCACTTCCTCCCCGCGTACCCCGATTGCCCATCTCTCACCGGCCCCGATTCACCAAAACGATTGACTGAAATCTGTTGCGCATGGCGAGAAATTGCGGTGGCGACTCCTTCGCTCTGGAGAGCCATAGCTCTGGTACGCGTTGGCAACCCTCCTCCTGCACGACTGGTCCAGGAATTCGAGATTTGGGTCCGGCGGTCGCGTTGCTGCCCGATGGCCGTCGATCTTAGGCTCCACTGGAAACTTGAAAAACAAGTTTTGTCCTCGATCATCGCTCCTCAGCGCGCACGCTTGGAGTACCTGATCCTCGACCCCAATCTTCTCCCATTTTCCGGTCCGATGTCTCACCTCGATCTGACCGCTGACTTCCACTACATCAACTCCCCGCTTTTTGACAGTTTTTGTACTCTTAGAGGCGGATGCGCCTTTACTACGCACACTCATCCTCAGAGACCAACGCACTCTTGCGAGTGTGGTTTTGCCATGGGCACAACTTACTTTCTTGTCGTTACGCTCCGTACCTGCCAGCACATGTCACCCAGTCTTGGAGCAGACCCCAAACCTGATCTTCTGCCGGCTCTGTGTTTTCTTGGACGATGAAGACTTCAGGCCAAGTCCCCTCACACTTCTCCATTTGGAATCGTTAGTGCTAGACTGCCAGGATCCTCTCGATTACCTACGCACCTTCACCGCTCCTTCCCTTCACTGGTTGGACTCTCCGTGGGCTTGTCCCCGAGCTTGAATACCTCACATCATTCTTGGCGTTCAAAGAATCATCTCCCTTCCGATTCAACACTTTTGTCAGTGACCTTGGCTACTTTGCATCCTCACACTCCATTGTGTAGCCGGCTTTCTTGATTTCCGAATTTGAGGACGAGCGGTCCCAGCACATCACATCTTGGTGGTGTTCACATAACGGGACGATATGTAGCACATTCGGCGAGTTGCAGGGCGCGTTTTTGGGCGCATATTCATTACCGTATCTCGACCTCGGAGTCCATAGACTCATCTACTTTAGTCGTGTTGCAACACCAGGAACTGCTAATCATGATGAGTCCTCGCGCTCTCCTCGAGGTTCGCTTTTGAGCCTGGACGGGAAGCACGAGCACATATAGGAGTCCTCGTTGACTTGTAATATGCGATACCCATGGATGCATCGACGACGACTCCTGCGACAAAAGAGGATGCAGAAATTATATTGCAAATATACAGAAAGAAAAAGCCAAGATGTAATGCACCAATAGTGGCGCATGTTGGAGATTGTAGGATGCAAGATGTTCAGTGAGCGGTTAGATGTTTGTCGGTGGGTTCGTTCGTCATTCATTCATTCATTCAACCGGCCAGGAAATCAGCCTCGCTCCAGCCGTAATTCTTCTTCAGTTTCTTCGCAAACTCTCTCAACATAATGGGGGTGATCGTGGGGTCGGGGTGGGCTAGAAATGGGGGGCGTGTTCAACAAGGTGAGAACCTGACGGAAAAGGACAACATACGTTTGTGGAAAGTGATGGACTGCGCGCATATTGTCAATTATATGTTTGTGGGTAGAGAGATTCACACTCACCACATCCTTTGGGTCGGGAGGATCGAAGCGGACACTGGATCCGGCGGTGCTAGGATCGTATTCGAAGCCCATCTCACGCATGAGCTGGGGAAAAAATCAGGGGGGATTGAAAGATCGCAATTGACAGAGATAGATATTCACCTTGAGGAACGCGTCCCACTTCATCGACGCCGACCCCTTCGTTTCGTCCTCGGACGTCCTGAGCAGCTGATGCATACTCGCCGTCGTCTTCTTCGTGAGCCGCGAGAACCAAGTGTTCCTCGGTTTCTTGGGCTCCTCCTGCTTCGGCTCCTTGCTGCTAAACCCGAACTTGGACATGAACCCGCGCTTCTTCTCTTTCTCGGCGGGGAAATGCGCCAGGGACGCCTCCGAGCGCGACTTGACTTTGGCCTTGGTGTCGAGGAGGTTCTCCGCCCGGAGGTACGAGTGGGTCGACTGCGCCGTGGTCTGCTCCACGGGAGGGAGGGAGAGGTTTGACATCTGCGCCGCCAGGTTGCTCACAGGCGACTTGGCCGCCGGCTTCTTGGGGGCAGGCGTGGGGGAGGACGGCGCGGCGGCGGTGGTCGCAGGAGGGGGCGAGGACTCGGCCACGTCTTCAGCCTCGCCGGTAGCTGCAGCGGGTTTCTTCTTCTTCTTGGGCTTCTTTTTCTTTTTCTTGGGGGTGGTCGACGCAACATCGTCTTCATCCTCGACTTCTTCCACCGTCGCTCGCTGAGTCTTCGCGCCGGCAGCTACACTTCACGATGAAAAAGAGTTGAGGGAGAACAAAGCTAAAGGACTAACCGGGAGCGGTGGTAGTGGAAGCAGAGGCGGGGGCGGGCTTTGGAGGAGCTCCCGCCTTGGTCTTGCCAAAGAATCCGGTCTTTGGATTGCGAGGAGCGGGAGCAGTCTTTGTCTTGAGCTTGGGACTCGGGTTAAAGACTCGTCCTGTAATCGGGGTTCAGACGATAGCTCCTGAAAATAAACGACACGCCACCTACCTCTCAAAGATCCCAACAGCTTCAAGAAGGCGTTACCCTTGCCGGTCTCTTCACCATCGCGCAAGAAGGGGTCGATATCATCGTTGCCTTTAGACTTGTCGAACAAATCCCCTTCGTGGGCAGTGTCCATGGCCTCCCGAAGTAAATCACGAATCTCATCCTCTTGCTCCTCGTCATAGTCGCTGTCGTCGTCGTCGTCAGCATCTTCCGCCTCCGACTCGCTGTCGTCGCTCTCGTCGTCGTCGGACGAGTTCGAAACCGACTGCAGGTCGGGCATCGAGTCGTCGCTTGCTTCGCCTTGCGTGATCGCCAAGACCTTCTTCTTGGGTTTCTTCCCGCCCTTGAACGCGGGCGCGTCGTCGTCATCCGAATCGTACGTCACGGCGCGGCCGGGTAGGTAGGTTGAATGCCACTGCGGCGAGCGGTCCAGAGCATCCTGCACCTGCCAGAGTCGGTCGATGTCCAGCCCAGAAACCTCTTTGTAGCTCTTTGCGTTGTCGGTACTTCAGGGATTGCAGACGGGAAAGGAGAACGGCTCACGGAGTTGATGTTCTTCCACATGCTGTCGAGGACCGGCTTTTTCTTACTCTTGACGAGAGGGAAAATGACGTCCTTGAATGCGGAGATCTTGTCGGACGCCTCGAGCGAGAGGAATTCGGCATCAAGCCACGCTTCGTACGCCGGCGGCTTACTGGGCGTAAGATCTTTCCACCCAGCGGCCTCTGGAGTGAGCAAAGGCGCGTCAAGAAAGCTCTGCAATTGCACCGAGTCCTATGGCGGGTGAGTCGGCTGGAGGGTGCTGGGTCGAAGGGATGTTACCGATAAGTCTCCAACGGCGTCCCAGAGCGCCTGCGGGAAGCGCTTGGCTTCTTTGGGGGACTCGTCGACGGCATCACGCAGGATTTCGTAGAGAACGGTCATAGGATAAGGAGCGCGAGGGAAACAGAGCTCAAGAATGATCGAGTCGATAAACGACTTTCCGGCCGCCTTCAGTGCACTCCAGTCAAAGACATATTCACCCTCGGGAGAGTCGGGGTCTTCCGCCTCTT
The DNA here is from genome assembly GCA_029281495.1 of Mycena filopes. NCBI lineage: Eukaryota > Fungi > Basidiomycota > Agaricomycetes > Agaricales > Mycenaceae > Mycena > Mycena filopes. The sequence goes on along the minus strand of JARIHR010000001.1, from coordinate 556,535 downwards.
TGAGCTTGAAGTACACCGCGTAGTGGGCTAAGGAAGGCTCAGATAGGTGCGAAGTGCATCAAAAACATAATAACCCACGCGTAGTCGTTGCCAAAACAGAAAACTTTTCCTGCGTCATCTTGACGAGCGCGGTAACGAAATGATACAAGAAGAGATATTTGGACCTCAGCGCCTCGTTATTTTTGAGCTGGGTATTGATGTTGAGATCGGTCAAGCCTGCGTCCTCGAGGTCGTGCAAAGTGTCGGAGACAATCTTCCACGCAGAGGCGAGCATGTAGGCGTTGTGGATCCTGGAACGATTAGATGCTTGTTTTGCTCGCCACTCACGGGAAAAACCTACTTTGTCGCGACAATGCGGGCCATCGCAGACGCGCTCTTTACGGGCTCCTGTTTTGAGGCCTTGGATGGCTTCCGGGACGACCACTCTGCCTCAATGATGACCGAAAACATGTTGGGGTCGCGTAAGTTTGCGATATCATCGAGGAAGGCTGCCAAGTCTCAACAACGGAAGGAAAAAACGGGGGGGCACGCTGGGCATACCGGCGCACTGAGCATCGGCGATTTTGAGGCACATTTCGATGCGGAATGGGTTCATGACGGCGCCCTTTGCTTTTTCGACAAGATCCTCTTTGGGATATAATTAGGCTCTGGGGATGCTCGCGTCTACCAGTGGCCTTACCAGCGAGGAGATCGAGCTTCTCGCGGCCGAGGAGCTTTGTGACGAGCATCATCTCTCCTGTGCCGCGAGCACCGTGCTTGCCATTGCGGAGGACGAGGGCCCTTGCGGTTGTTGGTTTGTCGCCATTCTCGTCGCGCTTGGACTGGCGTTTGCTGGTCGCGACGTGACGGGCGCCGACTGGAACGAGGGCACTCGACGTAGGCGCGGCCTTTGCAGCGGGCGGCTTGGGTTTTGGGGGCATCGGGCAAAGGCCAATATCGCTTTGTGATTTGGCTCTATTGTTCAACGCCGTTTATTTAGCGCGTGTCTTGTCTCTTGTTCCACAACTGAACATGTCTACATTTTCTGGCTTTTACTTATTTCTTCAAGTCCATTCAAGCCTCTTGAGGCTTGAGCTACTCTGGTCCGGTTCAAGGCATCCAGGCATCTCCTTTAGCTTCAAACACATTTGTGGATGGCAACATAGGTCGGCGTCAACCATCATCCCTCCCGCGCATGGCCGGCTGTGCTCGGCGCCGGAAACGCGCAATATCATAAACTGTCTTTATCGCTTGTCGAGCCGTGACGACAAATCCCAGGGCGTGGCCCGCATTTCCTTTCGTTCCCTTTCTCTTTCTTTTCTCTTTCCTTGGTATTCTATATTCTTGCGGCCTCGATGGCCTCCTACAATCTGACCAGTGCGCGCGCTAAAGCCCTCTTGTCCTCGTGGATCAATTTTTCTAATTCATCGCCTGCTCAGTCGAAGACGGCTCACCTTTAATTTCTTATTCCCCCAGCGGCGCCTGGGAGGATGCGTCCAATGCGGACACGGCCGGCCTCGTGCGTGTCGAAACTCTGGTCTAGAAAGTCTGTGCGCTCATTGAGACTCAATTCAGCCGTATTCGGGCAATTCCCTTCATTCAACAACTGCGCGAGGCGCAACGGCTACCGTGAACTTTAATGGCACTGGCATCGAGTTTTACGGCGGCTTCCAGCCTTCATATGGCACCTATACCTTGGCCGTCGACGGACAAACGGTCACGACTGGAACGGCAACAAATACCGGGGTGGAGGTGCAGCGACTCCTCGGATCGGTCTCTGGGCTCGCGAATGGACCGCACACGGCGGTGCTGACGAGTACAGGCGTCGGTATGGATCTTGACTTTGTGAACCTGAGCACGCAGGTTGGCGCTGTTGGGTGAGTCATGCTCGACGCGACGCGTCATGTCGCGCGCATCCCGATTTACCTTGTCTTCGAGATCCACAACAACATCAACGGTGTTCGATGATGCGAGTTCCGCGATAACCTATGCGGGGAACTGGGATACAGCAAACACGGACACCTACTTGAACAGTACTTTGCAGCAAGTCCCTTTTTCTTTTGTTTTTAGTGACACTGATGATCGAACGGCGTCTGTAGCTACTCTCAAGATCCTGGCTCTGCAGCTTCTCTTTCTTTTTCGGGCAGCGGTGTGGCAGTCTATGGCACCGTCGCGCCCGACCACGCCAATGTGCAAGTCTCTATCGACGGAAAAACCACCATGGTCAACGTTCAATCTTCGTCCATAGTAGCTAGCCATGCCCAGGTATTTTCTCACCTCGGTTTTCTTCTTGTTGTTAACACGATTTCTCCTAGACTTTACTCGTGAGTTTCTCAAAAGCACAGGCCATTTTCAGTAAATAACGCGCGCCATAGTACTATGCAAACGACTTGGACGCGTCGCAGCATATGCTGATTATCACCAACCCCGGTCAGCAAGACGGGACGGGTCCTTTCATTGACCTCGATTCAATCACGGTGTACTCGGCCAGTGTTCCCGGTACAGCTGCTGGCGCCAACGCACCTGGTCCGAGCCCGTTCTCGAACCAGGGAGGAGGGTTGGTCGTGCCAGTTGACTCGTGTGCTAATTGTACTAATTTTTCTCCAGCAATAGCCCTGGCCAGTCCAATTCTGGGCACAAGTCTGGTTCACTCTCGACAGGCGCAATGATCGGTATAATTGTCGCGGTCTTGTCCGCCATCCTCATCGTGGTTGGCCTGGTCGCGTTCCTCTTCTTGCGACGGAGACGCCGCACGCAACAACGCGCCGTAATGGAGCCAAAAACGCCGATCGACGCCGAGTTGCCCTTACAGGGACCAAACATGCGTTACGCGTCGCCCATCTCCCCGTTGCTGCCGATGCCCACTTTCTCCGGACTGGTGTCAAGGATGTCTGCGCATTCAATCGCGCCAAGCTATTATGCATCGAACAACCAGCCGTCGCGGTCGCGCACATCAGTCGACAGCACGACACCGATGGTGCCAAAGTCGATGGTGCCGACGCTAAGCATGCCCCGCCTGCCATCTCGGGCACAACAGGGAGTGATGGTCAGTGGACTTTATTGACATTTCCGCTGTCTGGGGTTGAACGCGGTGATGTAGATGGCCAGACAGGGACCTCCGGACAGACCGAATCGACCGCCCTCGCTGGGGCTACCGCTGGGGGGATGATAGGGTACTCGAGGGATTATTGTCTATGTTATTGGGTCTTCAGGGGATGTACTGTAGTAGCATGTCGATCTGTGTCGATACATTACCTTCACGGCGGCTTCACCCAGACCTGTGGATCGCAACCGGCATCAGTTTCAAGTAAGTACCTCGGTCGGTGGCTGTGGCCTGATATAACGATCCGCCTCTCTCTCCTCCGACCAAGTGTTGGACCCCCTTCTCCCTTCTCTCCTCCATACCCGGGCTCGAGCTGCGCTCTTTTACTGCTCCTTCTTTCGCTGTTTCTTCTCCCTCACGCCAACAACCCTTTTGTGCCGCCCTACAAGGACGAGCAGCGCTCCCCACTCTCTTTTACCACAAATCGACCTTTCAAGACCTCTGAACAATGGGAAACCTAGTTTGGCACGAATACGCGCGGTATGTTAGCATAACCGCCAGTGCTTGTGAGTTTCCCCCGACAAAAATTTGAGGTTTCCATGTTGGTGGCATAGTGGCTAACTCTCGTCCCCAGATGCGGTCTGGTGCAGCTTCTTTGCGCTGTTCTACCGCAAGTTCTTCTGGGACTTCATCGGAGGAACCTTGCGTGACCCGGGAGGCCTCCAGTGCGTCGTTGTCTGCCATCGCCGCTGGTTGCCCGCTAACACAGCTTCCATCGCCCAGGCCTGCCCCGAGCGCCGCAATCTTTATCACGCTCATTGTCAAGATGCCCGTTATACCTATCCTGAACGCTATCGTTGCGTTGTTCATTCTCGCCGTGGAAAATCCGTTGCCCCTCTTCAAGTCAATGTCGATTCACCGGAGTTTGGTCTTGAGGGTCGTGATGCTGGTGTTCCAGGCGTTCTTGTCGATTCTCTTCTACCAGGTACGCATTCATTCAACTGCGGTCTATGCCTATATTTACGCCCACTTTCCAAGGGAACGAACGCGGCGATATGGTCTCTCGTCGCAATCATCGCATACTTACGTGCGATTGCGCTTGGAGAAAAGATTGAAGAGGCAAAGGCCAATAGAGGGAAGGGTGGACGGGCTTGATCTCGGGTCGCCGTCCCCTGCCATTCTTCTGCTCACGAAATGGCCGTGAATTGTAGGAGAGGGTAGAAGTAACCAGCTGGACGAACTGTGTTCGTTCTTTCACTCTTTTTTTTAAATCCCCGGCTCCAAACTTCCGACACAACACCCCGTCACCTTTCCTTGAGATACAGCTTTCCTCACCCATGTACTTATACTGAGTTGCACACCGTTTACTTACCTTGGGCTGGATGTGCTGCTGGCGGTCCGAGTTTTGCCCCTCCACGGTCACGTAATTGGCCGTTTCCTACTTTTGTTTCTGTATACCACCTTCGTTCTTGCCCACCATCATCATGACTCCGTCTGAGATACTGACCCAACTTGGTCCGAGCTACGAGAAAGCCCAGACTGCGGGAGATCTGCTCTTCTTTCCCTCTACCATTATCAAACACCAGAATGCTGGTATAGAGGTCGCTCAAGCGCCGTATGCCTCCCCATCGTTGACTGAACGCGCTCTAGTACGAGATTAGACTATGCCCCGCCCTCCAGGACAAGCCTACGCTGCCAATTCCCAATTTCACCGCTCATGACAACACCCCGTTGAAGGGCAAAGGCCCGGACCCGTTCGAGCCGCCGTATAACCCGAATCTCCACGTCGGAGACCTGCGCGACGAGGAGAACGCAGAGGATTATGCCGTTCTGGTCTGTCCTCCCTCTGGGGGCCCTCGAGTCCTAGTCTGTCCGACTTGACGATCTGCGAACTAGCTGAACAAATACTCTGTGGTCCCTCGGCATTTTCTTATGGTCACCAGAGGTTCGCGATCCCCTCGATGTTCAAGGCCGAAGTTTTATTCGGGAGCGCGTTTGCAGAATTCCGATCTCAGGCGTCGCCGCTCATGCCGCCAGACCTTGTGCAGACATATCTTCTGCTCGCTGCCGCGCGCAAACGTCACAATGCCATGTTTGCATTTTATAACTGTGCGCAACCTACTTTTGCATCTTCGGGAATCTGAATAATCTCGTTTGCAGGTGGAGATAATTCTGGCGCGTCTCAGCCGCATAAACACGTCCAGTTCATCCCTCTAGAAGATGAGGACGGCCCCCCGATAGAGCACCTTGCGCGCAGCGTTAAACTAGAAACTTCTGGTATGTCTTGTTTACTTATTCTCCTCCAGCCGCCCTTACGGGTCCAGACACCCCTTTCGCGCTCAAACTATCATACGCGAACCACGTCTTCCGCTTCCCCGACCGCTTCTACTCCTTCTCCGCCGAGAAACTCGAGCCCATCCTCGCCCAGGCCTTCCTCGGTCTCTTGGATCTCGTCATCTCGACGATCCGGCACGACCCGCACTATCCCGCTGGGAAGCCCTCGTACAACGTCGTTCTCACGCTCGAGCACATGCACCTCGTCCCACGCCGGCAGGAGACGCACGTCCTCGCCGAGACGGGGGACGTGCTCAGTGTGAACGCATTGGCGTTTGCGGGGATGATGCTGGTGAAGAGCGAGCGCGAGTTGGAGGCGGTCAAGACGGAGGGAGTAGACAAGATCTTGAGGGCGGTGGGGCTGGAGAGCGTTCATGAGCTGCAGGTCCAGGGGACAGCTGCGGAGGCTAGGGATGAAGAATAGGCATTGTATACCTTCTGCCCGAATTCAGCAGCCGTCACAATCGGCAAAATCTCAAACTTGCAGTTCATCAACGCGGCTCTGCTCTCACCCGACACCAGGAACTGACGGAGCTCCGCACGCGCCCGGGGTAGTCCACGTGTCGGAAGATCTCTTTGACTCGAACGACCATGACCCATACTACGCTTCAAGTCGCCGTCTGCCTTTTTCCCCGGGTACAACTCATTCGATTCTACGGGGACTGATCTGAACGGGGGCAAAGGTCACTACGACGGATTATCAAGGCCCCGTAGAGCTCTTGGGAATACTCTCCTCAAAAAATCGGCAACGCGCACTCAACGGCGTATCCAAAGACCTGCCCGATCTAAGCCTCGAATTCACGTACCTCTCGCACACTCTCGATCCCGTCGAGCCCACCGCAGGTCCTCGGATCGTCCCCGACAAGACGTACGACGAGGCGCAAGAGCAGTTTGATATCATCCTCATTCCTGGAGGTATAGCCAAGGGAAACAATGCATGGGTAGGATGGAGGTTGATCTATGTCCAGGACCGAATGTGAACCCACCGAAGGCGTGCCCCGATTTTATAATGAGGCAAAGTCCGGGAGCCAAGTACATCCTGACCGTATGCACCGGCTCGTTGATCTTGGCACGGACCGGTTTGTTGAACGGGCAACGCGCGACGACTAACAAGCGGGCGTTTCGAAGCGTGGTGGTAAGCATGATAGTAATTCAGCGTAGACCAGGTTCAAGCTGCAATGCTCGTTCGTATTCTAGGAAGAGACCAAGGATATGGGAATCACTTGGATCGCGAAGGCGCGCTGGGTGGTCACGGAGGACAAGAAGATTTGGACTGGTTCCGGGGTCACCGCAGGTGAATCTAATTTAAATCTAGTAGCTTTGTGCGGGCTGATATTTTTTCGGGACTGTAGGTAGCGATATGGCGGGGGGTTTCTTGGATCATCTTGTTGGAAAGGAGCTTGCTTTTGCGATGCGCTCTTTCATCGAGTTGAGCATGAAGGCACAAGACGACGACGAGTTTGCGGCATACCAAGGATTGGTGTAGCGTGTTGAATTTCACACTATGGACGCAAACATAATTCAAGTTACTAGTTCAACTGGAAAAATACAGGAAGCCGCTCAACAAAATCCTCCATAGCAGTGGTGATATCTGTAGTCAAGTTAACCTTGCAGCTATTACAGATATTCTGCATGTTTCTAACGTCCCCTGCTGAAAGTGGATTTCCCTCCTCGGAAATAGCTGCGCTGACTCTGAGCCACGTCCGGAGAACTGCGGCCTCGCAGCTGCTGCAGTCAATCCATAAAGGTCTGCGTATTTGCGCGGCAAACCACATCCCAATCCGTTCGCGCGCCAGGGTGAGTCGACGAAGTTCGCCCGAAGGTAGCAATGAATACTGTGCGATTCTAGGATTGTGGGGATCGGGTTCTAGGGGACAGCGCAAAAGATGCAAGAAAGCGAATGGTAGGATAGATGGGGCGTCGCATTCTTGAGCGAGGAGGATAGAGGAAACCGGCTCAGGAAACCGGCGCACCGGGAGGGTGTTGTCGTCGCGATTTGGCGACCACCCCCCGTGCATGTCACGAGCTCGAGCGTCAGCGTCGCTAGCATCGACGGCCCGCCACGCTGCTAGATTGGTCGGCCAGACCTTTCGCAATTGTGAAGCGATGAGTTGGGAAAGCCATTCAACCTGATACTTCTTGGCCAATGTGGCAGGCCCCAAAAGATTCAGAGCAAAGTCGGGCGCCTCTATGGTAGGTGTAATGGATCTAAGTAAAGAATCGTGAATAGGGTGCAGTGTAATTGAGTGAGAGAGCGCACTGGGGTTCATACAGAAACGCTATAAGATCAGCCAACGCGTCTGCGCTATCGCCAGGCATCTCCGCGAGGGGGACACCGTCGTATGTCTGCACATCCGGAGGAGAGGGCATGGCGAACATGTCCTCAAATACGGGCGAGTTCTTGATCAAAATACCTCGGTGAAGTTTGAAATATACTGTGTTGTCGGCGGTGTCTTTGGCCGACAGGACAATATTGCCGTCCTCGAAGTAGGTCGCTGGATCATGGAACTCGCTACGAACCTCGTCCATAACGAAGGGGTTGATGTTCAGGTCGTAATTGCAAAGAGACAGGAGATCTGCCACATCAACTTTATCATCCAAATGCAGAATTCGTTTCAAGCCCCTTTTCACAGTTTTGCGTTACTTTTACACAATAAAAAAAGATGGACCACGCCACCGAGTACCCAAAGCCCAGGACACAGCTAAAAGGTCAAGAAATGCACCGGCGCCGGCCGGGTGAACCGAAGACGTTCGACGCCGAGCTGCAGCCGCGAAGTAACAATTGAGCACATCGCCCACAACACACTTGAGGTGGATAAGGAAGAATCAGCAGGTGTGGCCCATGGAAGAATGGATGGCGACGAACGTAAATGTAACGAAGCAGTAGGTGGGCTGATGGAAATATTAACAAAAAGAAAGACAGGCAGGAGTTCACGTACATGCGCGAGTATAGCCACGACAAAATTCGCGATCCGCAACAACAGGAGGCCCTAAAGTCGGGATCTCTTCTGTCTGCGCCCGGTTTTCCAGAGGAAAGCGACGACTGACCAGGAACATCCTCGCGCCGTCGTGTTCCAGCGCGATCACCACATCTGTCTGCGTATGATGCGGGACCTCCAATGCATTGCATACAGCCAGTACGATAATGAGGAAGTCAAAGAGGACCCAGACACCTAGGACAACGGCAAGAGCCCAAGGTTTCTGGGTGACGCCACACATGTGGATGAGGACATTGTAGACCGCGGAGCCTTTGGAATCGGACGTCAGAAAAAATGTGTACTCTCAGGAGCGAGACAAGTTGCAACCTTGAATTTGCAGGACCGTGATGACTGAGAAGACCAGGGAAATGGCGAGGGCGGCTCCGAAGGTGTACAATAACACCCATTTTATTCGTTCTCGGCGATCCCATAGTATGTAAACGCGCATTGCGAGGACGACTTGGAAGATATAAATGAGGCCGGGTGAAAAGACCGAACGGAGAGATGGTACCTACAATTTGATAAAGAGGTAAAAAGCGTGGTGGTCACCGCTAGAACCCAGAGAAAAACCTGACAACTGATATGGGTAAAGTCAGTGCATTCCAACCTAATATTAGCTGGTCTAGTCGCACTCCTTTGAAACGGATTAAGTGTTCCGTGGTGACGGCAAAAGCGGAATCTGCGTACCTCATCGGTCACATTGAAACTCCCCCCGCTGAGCACTGAGAATTTCGATGAAATTATGGTCCAAGCTGGTAGGGGAGAAACTTACTGTATGCTGCATATATGGATACAGCCGCAGTAACATAGCGGTTGAAAATGAAGATCGCGCGGTGGTCCAGTCCTGCCGCCGGGTTGAGCCAAATCAGCCAGAGCTCGTCGCCGGAGGTCAGAACGTGGTCGTAGAGGAGCGCAGTCACGCCTACAGCTGCGTTTCAGGGATAGATTAGCGAGTGCGAATCCTTGTGGTCCAGGAGTACTTGGGAGGATACTACATACCAGAGACATAACGGGTGGCAAACACCGCTGCCTCGATCGACATACTGGGGTGTGGCAGAGAGGGCTAGTTTTCATCAAAGCAAAACCTTGTGTTAATAAGGCCGTCGACAAAGTGTTGGATGGGTGCAGTCCGCATGATGAGAATGCGGTTCAGCGCCACCCACGAAGGCGCATTCCATCACACCCTGGCTTTTACATAGAACAGAGCCGGAAACGGCGGATATAATTGGAATCGTGGAATCGTGCCCAGAGGATTGCAGTTCAGTCAAATCCCAGGACTCGGAGACGTGTCCCGTTTATAAAGGCCGTACTAACAAGCACCGGCAATGATTTCGTAGGAAGTGGATGACGCAGTAGGCATTCGATAATCATGAGAGGGAGCCAAGGAGAGGACTTGATATTCCCACATAAACTGGATATAACTTGAACGCATCCAGATAGTGCGAAGGAACCGGACAGTGGGCCACAAAGATTCTTCTCTTGTCAACAAAGAGCGAGATGCCAGTGTATCCCGTCAAGGTAAGCTTAAACTTGGACGATTCCTCGGGCATTAAGGTGGGATGAAGACAAACGAAAAGAGAAGCAAGCCGGCCTGGGCACGGAGAGAAGCCGTCGCGGCATCTTTCGAACGGTTTCTTCAACCTCAGCCACCAACATGCCATGCATACCCTCACCGAAAGCAGCAGCCCTCGCCGTACTCTCCAGACTAGCTCTGGATTTCGCCTCCTGAGATCACGCGAAATCCCCAGCTTCCAGTACGCTTGTTGAATTTGATTTCACCGTCTTGTCATCGTCGCCAACACTTTTCTCGCTATCGTTTTTGTGCATCGTTGAGCCTGAAGGCGTTTGCGCTGAGGTCCTTCTTGCCGTTCCACTGTGATGCTGAAGCCCGGGACTGTGCGTATACGGAATCCGGAGTGTATGGCCATGAAACGGCGAGGAATCAACGGCGTCGGCCAAGCATTGGGTTGAGAGGAGAACATCGTGGGTTAAGTAGGCACGATTTGAGACACCCAGTTGTACCTTGGTTGAACACGAGCATTCCCTGTTTGCCCATGGCGAAGGAAGAAAGCCAAAGCGCCGTGGTAACAAACTCGCGAAACATCAGAGGATCTACTATTTGAAGCCAAAGGCAAAGGCAAACATAACTTCGACCCCTTGGACTTGGACCATGGACCACAGCGCGCACCAGATGGACGACCACAGCGAGCACGGAATGCCGGCGCTGGCCAAGTGCTCGATGCATATGCTCTGGTACCGTATATTTCGATAAATAATAAGGACGTAACCAACTCGTGGATTTGGTGTAGGAACACCCAAATTGTCGACACATGCATCGTCTTTCCCTCATGGCACGTCCGCTCGACCGCCGGGTGCGTCCCACCTATGCCCTTCACGATCCAAAATGTGGACAAAGTGCTCGTTCAGCTTCATCGGCTCGTGCATAGGAATCATGATCCTCGGTGTATTCTACTGAGTACCTCCGTGCATTCCAGAAGTCCTTGGACACCTCGCATTGCGCTTTCCCTGGTCGCGAGCAACAAGGGTAAGGCGCGCTTGACGAGCGGGACTCGGAGCGGGAGGAGCAGTCCTTCAGGTGCGGGCTTTCCTCTATCTGCTTACTTGCTCGCTGATTTGAAGGCAGACGAAGATGCAAGTCTCCTCACTGGCCGGAAGATGTTCAAGGTCGCGACTGCTGGGTACGCCGCAGTCTCACGAGCTGTATTCAAGATCGAATTTGACCACCCTCCGCAGGACCCCGGTGCCGTTTTTACTGCGAGTGCTCCGCGCAACGTTATACGGCGCGACCGTTTTCCTGTCTTTCTTCCTGATGCTGGTCTTTATGACTTACAATGTCCGTTGAACACTCCATTCCTCCTGGCGTTTTGCTAACGGACGAATGCGCAGGCGTACTTGATTTTCGCGACGGTGTTCGGTGCCGCGTTGGGCCATTATGTGTTTGGCGGCACAATTAACATAGACGCGCTTCTTAGCGAGGAAGCCAAGGGCATGGCCTGCCATTGAGTTGTACACCACCCCACATTCTATTCCTATATCGTCTTTATGTAGACCGGATTTCACACTCATGTTGGAATGATATTTTTTTCGATGTTTGTGAGCAGAGAAATACATCAGGTAGTCTTCATCTCTGTGTCCTCGTCCTTCTTCGCGAGCCCCTCCTTCTCCAGAAGGGCATCAATCTCTGCCGGTCTGTAGATCTTGGCTTTCGGCTTCTTCGTAACAGGATCCAGCGTCAGGACGGCAAACTCCACTGCAGCAACCGTCAGAATAATTCTAGAACGAAACGAAGGGAAGAGATCGCACATTTTTCGCTCCCCAGAGTCGTGGAGTCCATTGTCTTGCTCATCGTCCGCAGCGCCAGTCCAATCGCGTCCTTGACCTCCATGTCATCTTTGTACTCCTGCTTCAGTAAGCTCTGCGCGGTCCCGTTGTTCGCGCCGATGCACGTCGCCTTCCAGCCAGAGTAATTACCCGACGGGTCGGAGCGGTAGAGCTGGAACTGGTAGTGTGGGTCGTACCCGGCGTATAGCAGCGACACGCCGAATGGCCGCAGACCTGCGCCGAGTTAGACGAAAGGTATGAAAGCAACTTGAAAGCCGAACCAACCTCCGAATTGCGTGTACCCCTGCTTCATGTCGCACAGCCGCTGCGCGAGCAGCTCGACGGGGATCTCCTCGTCATACGAGAGCAGATGTTGTTGCGCCTGCCGTCCGCGCATAGTTGACGATCGAGTTCGCGTCGGCGGTCAGACCAGCCAGCCCGCCGATGACGTTCCTGCGTTAGAATCATTCCTCAGTTCACGACATGAACGGAACGCGTGTACGCACGAGCTGAGGAGGAAGATCTTCTCGCCGCTGCCGCCGTAGCCGCCCTCCTTGGTGGCAGACAGATCGAGCAGCTTGCCGGTGACCTTCTTCTCTGCAGCGAGCACTACACCGTCCTTCGCCAACAGTCCGAGAACGGTACCAGCGTGAGAGATGGCCTCCATGGCATACTCGACTACGGGGCCACAAGTTAGAGCCGAGTCGATATTCTTGCATCGTTAGAGCTCACTCTGATACAGCTTGCCTATTACAGAGTCAAAACTCAACGGGTAGATCGCCAGACGGAATTCGACTGACCTTCCGGCGAAAAGATGGTTGTGCGACTATCATATCGTCTAGCCTGTGGGCAAAGTTAGGGATGGGCAAAGAAAGCACGAAAGGATTACCATGATGGAATTGAGAAAGGACGCGTAAGACGCGTCGCCAACTCTGCTCTTGCCAAACACACGCATATTTCTACCGAAAACACACAATAAATTCAGACTCGTACAAATCGAAGGATATGCAGGCAATAGTAATGTCAGAACTAGGCACCCAATGTAGCGATAATGTCCTCGGGAATCCAACCGTACGTGTCTGCGAGTCTTTTTCTCATATTGGCCAGCATCTTGATGTGACATACCCTTTCGCCAGCTGCAACAGGAGATGGTCAAGGGGAAGTAGCGACAAGGGACAAGGGAACACATACGACGAGGAAAGGTGATGGTCTGTAAAATTGATAAATGTCCAAACACCGAAAGAAGAACAAGGCGCTACCGGTTCATTCGAATTAGGAATGTAGAACTTGACGCTCCTGCCATCCCCGTCTTCCCATTCAAATCCTAATTCCGCCATGATCTGCTCACGAGTCAGCAACTCACGACTGTAAAACCTATCTTAACTACCGCACCTTGACGAAATCCTTCCACGCCAATCCGCGAGTGGTCGGGGCACCCTTCGCAAGCACGCGCATCCCTTGAGCCGCCGACTTGGACATTTTCGATATCTTTGCAAGCCACTTCGCCCCCGGCTTCGAGCTTTGCGGCTCCTCCTCTTCCACAATAGCGTCTCGACGAAAACTGTTCCGCATTTTCGTCATTAGACTCTGCTTCCGTAGGGTCCCGCCCGTCGAGGTCCGTTTCAGCGGAACCCCAGTCTCCGGTCGAACAGCGCCCGCATCAGGGCGTGTTTTCGTCTTCGTTTTCTGCGTCATGTTTGCACGAACATAGGCGTGTCCAGATTGGAGCGGCGTGGCAACGGATTCGCACGACTCGATTATTGTACCGGTGTGCATATACAGCTTGCCTTTGGCCTTGAGTTTCGGATTGGGGGTGGGAGATGGTGAGGGAGAGGAGGGCCCGCAGACGGTGAATGCGGAGATCGCCCAACCTTCGGACAAGGAGCGGCTTCGGGTGAGAGGAGGGTAGTACTCTGGTAGAGCTCCAGAGCTTGTTGCCATATTAGCCTTAGGATGCGCAGGTAGACCACTTTCCTGTCGGGCCTTGGTACGGGAAATAAACACTGCAGGCTAAAGACATGGTGAATAAGCATATGTCCAGTGACAAATGGATGGAGCAAACCTCGAGGTCAAGAACATCCACCGTCCTCTCAGTCTGAGGCACAGTCATCTTGAACTCCAACCTTTTCGACACCGGAGGAGAACCTTGACTTGAGCATTCCGACGCTGGCGAAGCTCCCAGTTCTGGAGTTGATAACTCGAGTCCTTCCGTGGACTCCTCCATCCGAAGGATATCGTCAAGGATCGAGACCATTGTGTCCAATGTGACCGTATGTGTTTCCAACCCGTCTCGAGGACCCTCGCTTATTGTCTCTTGACCAGTAACATCGACGCTCTCGGGGCCGTCGTAGATATCCTCCGCTGATTCCGATCCACGGACAGGGAAATGGGCCTCCAGTTTACGCAACGAGCCGAGATCGTAACCACATTCGAGCAGCAGATAGTTCAGCAGGGCATAGGAAGCTTTGCGGGTCAAAGGCTTGAGCGGACGAGAACACGGCAAAGGCGGAGGCTGTTAAAACATATCAGTGGGATAAACTGACGCCAGAGTTGAAAGACTGACAGTAGGGCAGGTCGCCCACATACTTTGAACAAGGCCCGGAAGCTCAGCATTGGCGAGGAGGGCGTCGTCCATGTTAAGGATATGGTCCACCTGGGCAAGGATATGATCCCTTTTCACTTGAGAGGCGTCCTTCTCATCCCTGCTGGCGGAGGATGTGCTTCTCGAGATCGTGTCATCTTCATCTAGACTCGGTTCACCGCCAGACTTTGTGGTATCTTCCAAGGAACTTGCGACAGGTTTATTGATATGGGGCACGGGATTGCCTTGGCGCCACCAAGGTGGTGGATGGGTTCCTAGACGAGGTTGAAAGCTCAGAGTGGGTGCGAGTCCTGGGGGAGCCCTGAGTAACGGAGAGTTCACGGCGAGTTGGCGGGTGACGGTGTTCGTTGGGACGAAGGGATAGCTCGTGGGTCGATTTGATAGACGACGGTTCAGACCTGGAGGGGTCGAAGGGAAAGCGGCGGGTGATAACGGCCAGAGACCGAGTCCTGGGGGAAATTTTGTGGTGGTAATATCTAGACTGTCTTGTTCATTACACAGAGAATCATCTTCATCCAACAGCGCCGGTCCATTGGGGTCCACGGGGCTGGCGAGGTGGGTGAATGCGCCTTGGCGTGATTTCGGGCTTGGGCGGGTAGAGGAAAATGTCCCCAGGCGTGAAAGATGTAAATTGAATATTCGGTGGGACTGAAGGATGGGTCTGCGCGGAGATGTGTTGGAGACGGCGGCGAGCGATTTCCGAATGAATGAAGCATTGTACACGGGCGAGTCTGAGGATGCCATGGCGGAGAATGTGAGCGCGCGGAGCAAATGAGCTTTGTGACGTGACTCCAGCCGTGACCGCGAACTGAACCCTGCCAGAAACTCTAACCAGCGACTCAGAGTCCATGCCTTGCCTCGAATTCCTGAACCCATAGCCTTTTAATCCGCAAGCCATAAGGCCATTTAATGCAGTCTACCGCTGCCCCGAACCCAGATGCAGCCCTCCAAGTTCCTGACGAGGCCCAGAGGACAATTGCTCGTCTCCGGCGCCGTTCTGACATTGGGCAAGCCTCCATAAATCATCTCAACCAGAAGATAGCCCTCCTTGAGGACGACGTTGCGGAGGAGGAGCGGTCACACAAAGAGACTGCCCAGCGAGCTGAGAACCTACAAAAGGCCCTTTTGCACGAACGCGCCGAGAACGACAAACTGCGAGCCCAGGTCCAGGAACTTCAGGCCGAGGGAGATGCTCTTCGGACGAAGCTTTCTGAAAGAGATACTCTTCAGGCAAAGCCTTCTGAAAGGTGCGTTCATCTGTTTTACTGGTCGTCTATTCCAACCTGAAGATCACCCAGCGCCATCCTCTCTCCTGTCAATGCCACCCGTCGCTCTTCTCAATCAGACGGCGCTCTTCAACAACAATTGCATATCCTCCAACGTCGATACGATGAGCTACAGACCGTAAAACTTCGCGCAGAAGAGAGATACAAGGCGGACTATCGCAAGTTTCACAGCGTAAAGGTGTCTATGCGTAGCGAGGAGATTCAGCAACTGCAAGATGATTACAGAGCCGACTACCCAAATCTTTCCAAGGACGAGAGGAAACGAAGGAGACGGGAGATCAACGCCTTGATAGAGAGAAAAGCGCTGGAACTCGAAGCGTCGTATGTTGGCGACAATTCTGGTGAGTGATTTCTGTAGTCTTTGTTTCGGTACTTGATGTTCCAAAGCTCTTCCAACAGTGATTATCTCCCAGAGAAACAAGGAAAACCAACAAACACCAGTTCCTGAGACGCCAAAGTCCCAAGTAGCGTCCTCGCCGTTCGCGTCAATACCGAGCTCTCCCATCGGTGTCATTCCAATCATGAAACTGCATCCGCTACTGGAGATCAAGGCACAACCATTGCCACGATTTATCCTCGTCACCTACGCTGGTTGCCCATCTTCACCCAAGTAATGGGATATTAAATCAAGAAGAGTAGGTCGTTGCATTTCGTTCGAGTTCCACCTATTAAACACCGGTTTAGGGCACCTCCTGCGTCTCTGGCCTCGGATGGGGGCAAAATACTCATTCCCAACTCTTCCGACACGGAGGAACGTCCATATCCCGGTTAGCTTACACCCATGTAGACGCTTACGCTTCTTCACCCTTTTTTCCAGGCTCCGACCCTTTCGCGTCCCTCGAAATTACCCCCATCGCTCTGGTCGTACGACCGGCTCTCCCGCTGTCGTCCGATACAGATGACGACTCTCAAGGTGGCTTTGTGCAGTTCTAAACAAGGTATTCATTCGCTGAACAGTATCCAGGAGCCTATCCTTTGTTCAGAGTTCCCCCGGTCCCAGCTCAGGCACATCCACCACCACAACATGATCGTAAACGTGGGTACAGTATACAGCACCAGGAGTCCAGACTCAACATCTCCGCAGCTCTCAGAAAGCAGTTTGCTACATCTACTCCCCGTCCAAACCCCATCAACTCTGCCGACCGACGCTTGAAGAAGAAACCCAGGCATAGTGACGGAAGCACGACTTCTTCGGCGCCGCGCGTAGATCCTGCTGACGAACCACCGTTGAAAAAGAGACGCGTGAGTAGCCCAGGGCCTGCTCGCCGTATCTCCATCAGCGAGCCGGGAGCGTCTGCCGCTACGCCGCTATATATCGGTTCTGGGGACACCCCGCGGAGAAAACGAGATCGCGACCCTGGCGCAAGCACAGGTCGGAGATTGAAGGATGGGGGTAAAGATAAAGGAAAGGGGAAACAGCGAGCATTGCAGGTAAAGATGGAGACCTCGACGCCGGTCACTACTGCTATCAACGCGCGAGCGAGTTCGAGCAAACAGCTCGCAGATTACTCGGGCTTCAAAGGGCGAGGACGGTATGCAAATGATGGGGCCGGGTATGTGTATATGCTTCCTGGATATAGTTTCGCTGACTGGGGTTCCTTGAAGCGGAAATACGACGATCAATGCCAAGTTCCAAATCGATTCCGCACAGAACGGAGGCCGAGATTTTCAATACGACGAAGTTGTGAGAGGGCGGGAGAAGCGACGGCAGATGGAGGCGGGAGACTGCGAAAGCTGTCGCGATGTAAACACATTTCCTCTATTTCCCCTCTTTCACTCGACTTACATCTCAACACAGTATTACGAGGCCATAGGCCCCATGCCCAACCGACTCCAGGCTCCTTTGTGGCGTACGCCTCCAGGAAGCCCCAGTGGGCCGAAGCAGTGTCCCCACATCGGAGCCGCACGGACCTCGAGCGCTGATATCACGTCGCACAAGCAGGCGATCTCTCGGCATCGACACCACTGGGAGCGCGGCAAAACCCCACCTTCATACTGGAACATTGGGTTCCCTGATACCCAGCAAGCCGCCAAAATCAATGAGGAGGCGCGGGAGATGCATCAACAGAAACAGAAGGATGTCCAACGGGAGGCAAACAGGGAGGGCGGCCGGTACAAGAAGCGTTGATTGGGCACTTATTTTAATTATGGAGAAGGGCGGGATTGACAGTTTGTATCAAGCCACAGCATTAAGACGAATGTGTAAAGTATTGGGGTCCGGTCGGTCTTTGCGCGTAGCAGAATCCAAAACAACTTGAAGCGGTCCGAGTAAGTAAATGCTTGCGGTCAGCGTGCCGATGTCGGCCGTCCTCAAACAGTCCGGTTCTGATTGCTTACATCGCGTCCTATAGCAACAGTCAGTCCGAATGCCCGACACAACCCGAAGGCAAAGAACGCGCGCGCGCGGGAGGACACCAATTCATTCAGACGTCGTGCGTGGAAGAGCCTCCCTAAATACACCCTGGAAAATTCCGATCTTTGATGAATGTCTCTCCTTCGACTTGTCGCCATTAGCGCCTAGGTCCGTCCGAGTCTGTCCGAGTCGAGATGCTCTTGTGTTTCAAGGGCAGACGGTCCCACCGATGTTAGAGGACGAGTTTTAATCCTCCGCCACATGCCATGTTTTGCGGGAATCAGTCTTGAACAAAATTCTCACTGATTTGGAGTCACTCAGGTTCTAACTTCCCAGGATATCCTCGCATCTTTCATCAAGCATCTCAACCCAATCGCTGGTAGGTACGGCTTAGGTACGGCGCTCCGCGTCGCGTCCCTTTTCTACCTGTTTTTTTTTTCTCCCGCGGGAGATGAGACGAGACAATGTACACGGAAGGGCTCTCAACACGGAACCATTTTCTAACCGAATTCAATTGTGGCTTGCTGTGCAGCGCTACGCCGGCTGGTGGCCAAACGGGGCTCGCGCACCGGTGATAATCCGCATCAGCCCTGTCCACGCGATTGGCAGGCTTCACCAAACTAGGCGGACGCTGATGCTTTAAAATTGCTCCAGCTCTTTTACTCCCACTTGGTCCTCGTCGTCGTTGTCCCCCTCGACGGTGCCGCCTCTGGCTGGTCATGGAGGTCACCAACCTCGCCCAAACACTCACGGATGTCACGATAACCCGCTACGTCAACGGCAAGCATCTCCACTCGTCCACCGTGCTCAGTCTAACGTCTCCATTGCCGCTCTGTCTATGTAGCCGCCGCCTATGTCGTGAGTCCCATTTCCCGCTGCTATAACTGGACGAGGCACTCACCGAGCTCAGATTCTCCTTTATGATCATCTCTTGTCTCTGGGCAGCGAGGTCAACTTGATATGGTCCGCAAAAAACACCTCGGCAAAGTGGCTGTTTCTGTTCATTCGTTACACGGTTCCCTGCGCCATCACCGTATACACAGTCCGTGCGTACTGCCAGCCTTCCGCCCAAACGTAGCCTGCTAATCAGCCTGCAGAACTATCGGGACTGTCGAATATACACCTCTCGAATAATGTGAGTCCCTTGACTGTCCGTCTGGGTTTATACTTACGAAATTACCCAGTTGTAAGTGCGTGCTATACCCGCGGGGGTTTGATCTCACCTTGGGTCTAGTTGCGTTTGGTGGATGAGTTTTGCAGTGCGTTATTTCCGTCGTCGGATTTATTGGTGGCTGAAGTCTGGAGCTTAGGCGTTTATAGGATGGGCCACGGTTGCCACAAGCAATTGTATGTTTCGGCGCCCTCCGATGCGCATGGATTAATTTCTACCCATGCAGTTCTCATTCTCCTCCGACTTTGGGTTGTTTGGGGTATGCATTCATCATTCATCCGCCCGTTTCTCTTGGCAAAGCTACAACGAAATTCGCAGACCGAAATCGCAGACTTATGCTCTGGACACTGGGCACGTTCCTATTCGCTCAGACCGGTGGACTTGTCTGCGCCGCTGTCCTCGTCCATGCAATGAAACGTTGGTCATTCAACGGCTGTCCTCCTCCTTTTTCTGACACCCCCGGTAGCCAAATTATACTGGAATAACGACCTTCAGATGTGTGCATTCCAGGGTGAAGCCCCGCCTGTCGCTATTCTTTGGGCTCCCGGGGTAATTCCATTTGCAATCGTCGTCTGGGTCGATGGTAGGCTAATCTTCCGGTAGACTGCGTTTGAAGTTATCTTGTGTGCCATCACTTGGTGGAATGCTCTTAACCGGCCTCGGTCTTCTAATGACGCGCTGGCGTCAGCAATATACCGCGATGGATTCCTATATTTCCTTGTGAGTGGCATTGGAACTGCGTTTACTTTCCTCCTCTAACGAACAATCAGCTTCTTCTCTGTCAGTACTGTCATCCAACTTCATGAGACCATCCGACCGAGCGAACTGTTTACAGCTCTCCGCATTATCAACACGGTATTAGCAGTTGTGGCTCCTGTGCGTATCAAAGTCTCTTTATTGATGGTTCTTCATCTGACTTTCTAAATAGCCAGCACTCCTCTTTGTTGCGATGTTGTATGTGCATTTCGAACTTCCTTTTCCCGTGCTCATTAAACCAAACGCAGTCCTGTCCTGTGTGGGACGACGACAACGACATGTCGGCTGGTGATCACTCTCCGCCAAGTGGCCGCAGACAACCCAGACTTCCCAGACTCGGAGTTTACCAACGACGATAGAAGTGTCAATGTGGAAGACTACGACGAGCTGGAACAGTCGGGGGTTCATGTCGAGATGCTACGTTCTGTCGGTCCGTCGACGCCAGTACGAGGGGGATGGTGAAACGTAACACTACTTGGCTACTAATACTGTATTTTTTCATGTATTGACCAATTGAGAGAATTGTACATTGGACTGCACCAGTACTGCACCCAAACTGAGACTCTGACTGCACCTTGCATTCGATCACGTAAAAACTCACGTGATGAATCGAAACGCGAACGAGCGCGACGCGTTGTTGTTGTTTATTTTGACACCGATTTGGTAATAAGGTCGTCCACTCTTGCTCTCGACCACCATCCTCGCCCTCGCCGCCGTCCTCGCCACGGCCCTCGACTCGACAACCCCGACACCGACAATGGCCACCCCTGCCACTCGCAGCTCCGTCCTCGGCAAGCGTCCCCACAACCCGGACCCCTCGACACCCGCCCAAGCCGACTCCAAGCGTCAGCTCCAGACCCCAGACAACACGCCCAACCCGAAGCGTCCTCGGACGTCGGGTACCGCCCTCGACGGCGATGGAAACAAGGAGAACGTACCCCCGTTCAACAGCGACGGCGTCGCGTCGCCGCCCTCCCCCAGGCGCTCCCTGAGACGCACCGCGACCTCAGATGGATCCCCTTCTCGCGTTAGGACCTGTACGTTCTCCGTGCTCCTGCATCTGCCATTACTCACTGAATCTTCAGCGATGTCGCGACGGGCCTCAACCTCCGCCATCGTGCCAGCGACCCCGACGGCCGAGATCGCTCAGCTCACGCTCGCAACTCCTCCTCCTACTCCCCCAAACTCGATCCTACCCATTCATGTACGCGCACGCGCGCTTCTGCGCGCAACCTGCAACAGCCCTGCCACCGAGATGGCCGGACGCGACGCCGAACGCGTCGTGATCGCCGACTTCTTCGCGTCGCTCATCGATGAGCCAGATGTCGTCGAGCACACCAGTCTGTATATCTCGGGATCCCCCGGCACCGGAAAGACCGCCCTCGTCAACGCCGTCCTCCGCACCCTGAACGTTGACCAGGTGAAGGTCATTACCATCAATTGCATGGCCTTGAACTCTGTCGATACTCTGTGGGAGCGGCTCATCGAAGAGCTCGGTTCCCCCGCAGACAAGAAGCGGAAAACTGCCGGACGCGCCAAGAAGCTACATGGTAGAGATACGGTCAACGCACTCCTCACCGTGCTCTCGACCAAATGGTATGTCCGTCGTCCTCTGGAATTGGCCAGGCCTTGATATTTCTTGCAGTATCATTATTCTGGATGAGCTGGATCACATTGCACCTACGGCCCAATCCCTCGCATCCCTCTTCTCCCTCTCGGCATCCCGCCCCTCCACCTTGCGCGTCGTCGGAATAGCCAACACGCACACATTGACTGCATCCTCATCTGCTGGCTTTGTACCCTCCTCCAGTGACGTCCGCACTATACACTTTGCACCCTACACGCCTGCACAACTCTTGCAGATCCTCCAGTCCAGACTAGCACCATTGTATATTGGTGAACCGTCGCAAGACGAGGAAACCGCACGAGTCGTAGCGCAGACGACCCAGAAATTCCTCTCCCCACCTGCTCTAAACCTCCTCACGAAAAAGATCGCTGCCCTCACTGGAGACGTTCGGAGTTTATTCGAAGTACTGCGGGGTGCCATCGACCTTGCAGTTGCGTCTCCGTCGTCCACCCCCTCGCCGACTGTAGCTCGTGTCGAGGAGAATCCGCTCAACCCCACCGTGAAGAGTGCGCTCGCGCCCTCTCACATCCTCGCCGCGTTAAAAGCATATACCCCTTCTTCCGCGCCGGCTCCTCGCCTAGCTGGTGTTGGTCCGTCTACAACCGCGTCGAACAGCGAAATAGTGACGAAAATTCGCTCGCTTGGTCTCCATGCAAGACTAGTCCTTCTCGCGCTTCTCCTCGCGTCGAAACGCATCGAGGCTGCGCTCCCCCTGTCCTCCACCTCGTCGCCAGTTAAGCGCGGCGCCGCTTCATCCTCCGTCTCCGTGTTTGGCGGCGTCGACCCCGCCCAGCTGCACGCGTTCTACATCGCCATCCTTTCGCGTTCGTCCGATGATGTCTTCTCGCCTGTCTCGCGCAGCGAGTTTGGCGATCTCGTCAGTATGCTGGAAGGTGTCGGCCTCATCTCCTGTCCGTCACCTGCATCGTCGCCTTCCGCCACCTCTGGGACGCTCGCCGGGAAGGGCAAGCGCGCCTTTGGGCGTTCGGCGTCGTTTGGGTTCGGCGCAAACCGCAGCGGGGGTGGGGCAGGCGACGTGCAGCTTGCGGCTGCGGTACGCACCGACGAGGTCCTGCGCGGATTAGGCATCGGTATGGTCGACGCTTCGGCGGAGGACATTGCCGTGGAGGAGGTGAATGCGATCTGGGTGAAGGAGAGCGGGCGCCTCACCCGGGATACGACTGCACGAGACAACAAGGCCAAAAAGGACAAGGTCACCGCTGGGTTTGACGACGCGATGGAAGATTAGAATGCGCGCGTCCCCAGTATCCATCGCTTTGGGCATAAATTGCCATGTACACTCAAGGAATCACTTGCTATGCCCTTTTTATTCCTTTTATTCTTCCGGGCAGCACACATATTATAGCTATTCCGGATTCTCGACACTCTATGGCAGTCAGTGCTTGGAGGAGGGATGCTGTTGGTTTACGCAGAAAAATGTCTATATGTACTATGTATTTATGTACACATGCAATCGAACTCTGTACCATCCGTTCAGCCTGTGGATACATGGCCGGCCAGACCATAATATTGTGCTCTGACGCGCAGCCCGCTAGTCGGCCTAGATCCAGCAGTTCGTCGTGAAATTCGTCTCCGGTCGTTGTAGATGTCGTCGCGTCGTAAGTATCACCTCACGGATTCCGAAACCGAGTTCAATCGGAGGTAATTAATGCGCCACGGCGCAAATTATAAAAAGTACTCCGGCAGCTAGGAAGTCGTGAGTTCTCGACGCCATGAAACTGTCCAAGGGTACCATACCTTTCCATTTGCGTTTTGGGCGGCCTGTTGACTGGGACCATCCCGGTCGTTTTCTGGCGCCGCTTCAAATACATTGAAGAACATGCTCCCGCCAGGACCAACTTCCAGGATGCTCGCCGAGTTGCCGCACCGATAACCTGCACGAGTCGGCGTTACAAAAACGCGAACTAGAGAAGCAGTACGACTTACAATAGTTCGGTGCGGACCACACCGTTGAAAGATGTCTGTCGAATAACGAGCTGTAACCTTCCATGCAGAGCTGATGCGCTCGCAGGATGTGGGACATCTGGTTCATTTCGAGAAATTTATGGACGACGCCAGAACCGAAGGTGTATCCGGCACCCCTGCATTCTGTCAGTCGAGGGTAAACTTTCTCGAGGTGACAGCAAGGACGGACCGGGGGGAGATCGCAAAGTCTTCTTTCTCGGGGTCGGGGTCCGACCAGACAAGGTCCGCTATGGGGCCGTCTGGGGGAATTTCTCGAAAGCGGTCCAAGACCTTGATCTGGTCAATGGAATGGATGGATGGCGAGAGGCCTGAAGGAGCTGAAGTTAAGTTGGGTCCAGCATGTATAGTGATGAACGTACCACCGTGGACGCAAAATACTCGATCGTCGATCACGACAGAGAGGGTCAGGAAGTCGAACATGTCCGTAAAATACGTCCATGCATGGCTGGAGCCATACTTGCGCATGCACTCCGTATAAAACCCGTAGTTCTGCGATACCTGGTTCAGCGACCAGCTGCGAGAGAAGGCGGGGCTTACGGACTTGTGTCACCGCTCTCGACTCGTGGTTGCCGCGGATTAGCTGCACTCGGTCGGGGTATCTGAGCTTGAGGCACGTCAGAAGAGAGATCGTCTCGACTGAGAACAGCCCGCGGTCGACGTAATCGCCTGCGTCCATCCACTGAGAAAAAGACGCGCTGCCAGTAAAATTCGACGGACCGAGGAACAGATAGTTAGTGTTGGGCGCATACCCGCCTATTCGGAAAATTTCGATGAGGTCGTAAAACTGGCTTCGCAGCGTTCAGAACAGTCAACATCTAAGCGGCGGCGACTCACCCATGGATATCCCCCACGACCGTTACTGGCGCAGTAACATGCACGACGTTACTCTCCCGCATGAGCACTAAGAAAACAGCTTGGTTCTAGCACAGCAGAATCGGAAGCAACTTGAATCTGACCCTGGAGGCAACCCAGTCACTACGAGGTCATGTTTTGCCTCAATTACAGAGCCCACCTCTTTTGTTTTGGTGCATATTTCGCGGAGGACAGTCTCATGCAGGAGTTGTTTGCGGAGTAGCTGTTGAATGCAGGCGTCGAGGTCGAAGGGGGCCATACCGGTACCAAAGTACCAAGCAAGCCGACGCCAATCAACGCGACATGATGTCGGCTCGATAACTCCCGTAAACTCATGTAAATTCCAAGTAAAAAATAATCTCGTATGTCGTGAAAACATCGCTAGGCGTCATGGCCACCATCCCACTCCTCCTCAGGTGGATTTCTCGTAGCTTCGACGACTCCCCTCTCGTCCATAACCGCCCCGATATCACTCGCGTCAACCCCGACGGCATGCAGGTCGTCCACCAGCAGCTTGCTCAGACCCAACCGGTCGGTCGGCAGCCACACCCAGGGTTGTTCCACATACGTCGACGGGTGGTCAAACGCGTGGTCATCTTGCTCCTCCTCCTCGTCGCTGGCAACATCCTCGTCAGACAGATCTACTCCCGCAGGCGCAGGAGGATCAATCTTCGGCCGCCCAGCGGATGAGGCAGATTTCGACGAGCGTTTCGACCTCTTGGACGACGCCACCGACGACTTGCGGTATAATTCGGGGCGGTCGCCTCCCTTGAGATCAGCCGCGACTGCCTCCGCGGCGGCTTTCTGTTCTGGACTCTTCTCCTTCCCCGCCACCTCCTGGTCTGCTTCATTAAACATGGCCGCAGCGTCTTGCTCCGCCTGGACCTGCTCCTCCTTCTTCCGCTGCTCATCTTGCTGCGCCTCTTCTGCACGTTTCTCCCTTATCGCCTTCGGAACGGCGAGCTGCTGGCCTTCCTCCACAACTTTTGCCTTCAAAGTAAGGATCGTGTTGTCGAGCTGCCGTGGTAGCCGCTTCATCCGCCGCCGAACAGTCCGTAGGGCTATACCATGTAAGTAAAGTAGGAAACGAGTCAAAACCCAAACGCACCATCTTTTCCAAACAAGTCTACGCTCTCGGTTTCCGGTGTAACAGGGATCCCCCGCTTCTGCTGATGCTTCTCATACCGCTTGGCCATTTTCTTGGTCGCCAACGACATCGGCAAAAAGTCCGTCACCGCTGCGCACACCGTCAGTGATTCGTCAAATAATCTGAAATGAGTTTTTGATGCTCACGTCCGAAAGCCCTTCCGAGCATAATCTGGGCCGCGGCCGTAATGACAAGAAGAACTAGCATGAGGACGCCCTCGACGATCGAAGAAACGGGAGCTACGGAGGCTTTGAGGAAGAACAAGCACGCGAGGCAGATTTGTTCGATGTACAGTCCCACAACTGTTTCTCGTGTGAGCGGAGAAAGACATAGACAGGGGCAGGACGAACAAAGGTTAGAGACTGCCATCGGGAAGTACATTCCGCCCGTCTCTTGCTCATCGGGTTGATCATACACCTGAGTCAACACTGCGAACAATTAAGCAAACAAACTACGCGTGGCCAGACGAGGGCAAAAACTCACAGAACTTGAAGGCGAGGTAAAACATGAAGTAACCTATTCGGGCCGATCAGCGTCTGAGGACCCGAAAAAGAGATAGGACGCACTCAGAAGAGCGAAAAGGTTGATGACCGGATTGAGCACGCTGTACGCAAAGCCGATGACCGCCAGAAGCGACAGTCGCGGGAGAACGAGACCGAAATCCTCCTGCAATTCAGACTTGCGTCAGGAACAAGGAGCCGAGTGTAACACGGAATAACTCACAGAGGGCATCTTGAAGGTCACCTAAATAAATCGGAATATGGGTCAACCGCCATAAAGAGAATAAAGTCGTGCGACATACACCAAACGCTTGTCGCGGTGTACGACCGAGGAACCACTTCCGGATGTAGTGCAGGACGATAGGGAAGAGTTGGGCCAAAGCTAAGCAGTGTTGCCGGTCAATGATCGCCCCCCAAAGGACCAAGTAAAATACGAACCGGCGCCTGCACCAGCCAGTCCCTGCGTCACCATGTAGGTGAGGAAGAACGTGGAGGCGCCGGGGAGCTGTGCGGCGAGGTTCTGTACCGTCTTCGTCGGCTGGTCGATAATTTCTGATACCACTGCAAAAAATCGGCAATGAGTCGAGTATTCAGCCTAAAGGTCAAATAGACATACATGATGCAATGCTCGACGACAGCGTGACGATCAAGAATCCGTGAACGAGAAGAAACAGGAAGAAACGACGATAGACGCTGAGGGAGATGAGGGAGTACCGCGGGATGCACTCGTACCACGCCAGTCCTGCGAAGTTTGCGGCGTCAGCACTACTTTCAATCGAAACGGATGACCGTACCGCGGAGCACAAGCGGCAAAAGGGCGAACAAGATAGCGAGCAGGACGGGTGGGAGAATTCCCTGGATGATTCCGGGGACGGGGTTCGGCGCTGGCGGGCGGGTAACGAATGAATGAGTAAGGTTCCTAGACGAGGAGGAGGAGGAGAAACGGACATACCCGTGCACACCCAACTGAGCCAGTGGACCTTCGAGCAAAGCGTGTCTATTTTACTCAGCGTCCCGATAAACGCTACGGGGAAACCCCAAGCGACGATGAGCCCAAAGGTCGCGATCCAGGATGTGACGTATCGCCAGGTCATCTCGAGGGCACCGTCGTCGAGGCTGGTGAGTAGGAAGTCGTTGTCAGTGTCTGAAAGGAAATTGCAAGCGAGTGCGAACATACTTATCCCAGACGATGTCTTTGGGACTGGTCTCCATCCATTTGTGCCTCATCGCCAAGGGCTTGTGATAACTGAAGCGGATTATCAATACGAGGTTCGGCAAGGGACGAGAACAATTTATTTTACCTGGTGCACTGCGCGAGCACATGGGCTCCCAGTTGGAGATTGCAGCGGATGAAGACGCTCCCGAGGAACTTGCCCTTGACGATATGTTTCCTCGCCTCACCGAGCTCATGATTGAGCTTGGAAATCTCCTCCTAGAGGCGGATTGGTTGGACGGGCGGAGGGAGAAGGGGGAAAAAAGGACGAACGGTGCACCACGGGATGGTCTCAACCTTGCGACCGAACAAGCCCAGAAACCCGATCCGATGCTTGGGCCTAGCTTCGACAGGAACGAGTTCATCCAAGAGTTCCCGCAGTGGCATGGTGGGCAGCTCAAGGGGCGCATCATTGCGCTCCTCGTCGTGCCTCTTCTTCTTCTGCATCTTGCGATGTGCCAGCTCCTTGAGACGCCAGGCATCAGTGGCATGTTTCAGGATCTTGGCCTCGGCAGCCTCGAGCTTGCTGCACGCGGATTGGCGACGCCCAAAGAGCTTGTTCAACGTCTTGGTATCACGATACATCCAGACGCGATCGATACCGCCGGGAACGAAAGACGCGAAGAGGCGCAGGTCTGATTCGTTTGCAAGCTCGTCGGGGACGTTGGTGATGAGCACCGTTCTTGCTTGTGCGAGCCGGGAATGTGATTTACTAATGAGGAACTTGTGCCGCATATCTAAGAAGTGAAGCATTTCGCGGCGGATCATAAAAAGAACGAAAACTAGGACGGTTTTGAGGACGCGAAAGTGAAGGGGAGCAAACAGACATACAAGTCAAGAAGTAAATCATGATTATATGGGCCGAGAACCGTCGCTGGGCTGACTTGTCCGCGGCGGGGATGCTGCAGGAACGGGTAAGTGCATTTTTTCTCGTAGAAAGTGGCAAACTTACTTTGTCCATGTTACCCTCTCAATACCGTCGGAAGCTCCTCCTGCGATGCCAACCATGTCGACGGGGATGATCACCTACACGGGGTTCAATATCGTCGCGGTTTATGAAGAAGAGGCTTACCAGGAATGTAGACACGGTGAATACGAAAAATATCCTAGTCACAGTGAACACGAGTGGTGTGGTAGACGCAGTGAACGCTGACCCTATGAGCATTTTCAAGAATCGTAGGAGCATGTACGCGTCCAATCCATTCTTCGGAATAATTTCACTGGCGTCCTCCACCATCAGCGCTGGGAACCATCTCCAAAAACCCTTTGGCAACTCCTGAGCGCGTTTCCTGCAGTAGAGTGTGTTTCAGTCGAAGGGCAAGCACCACAATATGGCGACTGACTCTGGAGGAGGCAAATAGGTGCGGGGACTGTATATTCGACCCAAGCGGTTCTTGAGGATCACGAACGCAGCGACTTCGACAATGAGGAGCCCGCCATTGGCGACGAGAGCAGTGAGAAAGCTCTTTGAGCTGTTGCTGGTCTGGAGTTGGGACGCGGTGACGGACATGCTGAGGGAGACCAAGCCAGGAACGCAGAAAAGCAAATAAGGCCGACTCGGATCCTACGTCATGGCGCGACAACGAAGCGAGCTCCTCCTGGGACAAATCCGCGACAGCTACATGTGGAATGCACGGTCATGGCGGCAGGCAGTTGGACTTGCACTCAAGACGCCCACTAAGGTCGAAGAAGAGCAAGCGCCGACGCGAAGAGGTCCGAGTCGAAAAGGGAATATATACGGAACGAGAACGGCGATCAATTGCAGGTCTTCTCCGCGAAAAGCATCCTTCGTGGTCTATGGTAGTGCATAGTACTACTTGCGGACATTAACGCGTACACGACGAGACATGTAATGTGTCCAACAGTCCCGGTAGCGAGTAAATCAGCGTGAACAAGCTTTTGGTTCATGTACAGCGTCGCGTTCACCGTTCCCCAAGGATATCCACCCCGCGTCGTGCATCATCGACGTCAAATTCGTCTCGACATCAGACTGTCTGTCCAGTGTCCAGCAAGTGGTATGGTCGAGCGAGTTTTATCACTGAGGACCGCGAAAAACGCCGTCCGTCTTCGCGGCCTCATTCGCATACTGCCGACACGTTCAACGCCATCCCAGCCTCGAATGCGAACCTGCACTCACCAACGCATGCATATTGCTTTTATCATTCACCGCGTACGCCAGACACGCGTAGCCCGCCCCCGTCGGATCCACCCTGAGCGTCTTCAGCCCCCAGAGCACGTCCGTGAACTCGTGCGGGTGGCGATCCGCGGATGCCCAGAACCAAGCCGCCGTATGTGGATCGAGAGTAACGCGCTCCTCCGCCATCGCGCGCAGGAGCGCCAGCCGCACCATCGGCGACAACAAGGAAATATCACCAGGGCCCTTGTAGCCGTTCCACTCGTCCATGGGCGTAGTTCTGTGTGCCGAGACGAGGTTTATGGTGGGAACGCGATTTGCGTTCAGTTCTGCGAGGGTGCGGCTGTCCGCGACGATAGCGTAGTTGTGCGAGAAGAAAAAATTGCGACATTTGAAGAGGTCCGCGGGGGAGAGGCCCTCGAAAACGGTATCATAGCGGGCTTGGTAGTCGATCTGCGAAGCGGCCGCCGAGAGGATGGATTCAAGGAGCGAACGCGAGGCGTGAGGGAACGAAGCCGTGTATATGAGCTCAACGACTGTCTTCATGTTAACTGGTTAAAGCAGGTCGAGTCAAAACAAAACGTCAACGGTCCCGGAGAAGTTATCGTCACCCGAACATGTAGGCGCGCACGTCGCGGTAGCAGATAGATATGGCTCAAGCGGACTTCGCCGAAGTGTTCCGGTTTGGGGGAAAATCGAATTCAAGTTGAAGAAGTATCTACATCTACAATACATCAAGCTGGACGGGCGGACAGGCACCACAGTAGCTTTTGGCGGGTTCAGGTACTCTTGGCATGCCAGTGGGGAGAACACGAGTTAGGCGCCAGTGCGGTGTGGGCGCCTCAGAATAGCGGGATACACGGCAACGAACGTGGACTAGTGCCGGGAAGCGAATGGACGGGTAGAAGGACCAGTGCGAGGCGACCAATTTGTGGGCGTCCGCGACTGCGCGAGTCGGTGCAAGCGATGGTGGGCAGTTAAGCTGCGACGAGCTTGGGTGGCTCCGAGGCTGCAACTCGTTGGGTTGGTTGGATGATGATTGCACAATAGCTGGTGTGTGCAGTTTGAGCCGGAAGTCGCGGATGTGATGCGGGGTGCGAAGGTGAAAGGACTGTATAGCGCGAAGGCGTCCAAAAAAAATCGAGTGGCAAGGCCGTCTGGGTAGGGTAGGATAGGCTTTGTGGGGGCCATGATCCGCGAGCCGTATCGCAGCACAAGTCGCGAGGTTGAGGAGTGCCGAATAATGGCGAAAGGCGCAAAAGTGAAGCGGTTCTGCAACGTTGACGAGGGTGGCCGTGGAGGCGATGATGTTTGATGTCGCTTTGAAGTAGTGGGCCCCAACAGAGTATTTGCGAGTGAAGCAGACATCGAGTAATGTGTGGTTTTGGTGCGGAACACAATCTGAGTGAAGGTAGGTCAGCCAATGTAACAGATCGGAAAGAAAAGATGCGTACTTGAAAAACAAGTCTATGGGTCGAAACACAAGGAGCTATAATGGTCCATTCTGCCCAGAGTGGTGGGTCCCGTCCAAGATCCTCCGCCGCCCGCCCACCTATCTCCAAACTATCTACGATCTACATACATATAACCAGGTCGAGACCGTAACAACCGAGACCGAAACAGGACAGAACCGAGGATGTGTGTTGCAGAAAAGATGGGTGGCCCCAGTGCGCATCGTATTTGACAGTCCAGACAGCAGCGCCGTCGTAAAGGGTAGGTGGTGTTGCAGGCGTCTCGCTATTATTCGAGCGTCATGGCTGCGAATGTGCTCAGTCGGTGGTCAAATGGGCGGTCAAAGGAAAGGAGGCTCACCTTCAGTTTAGACAATGCGACGAGGTGGGTGTGATTCCGACACAGTATCTTGATGCATTGAGTGGGTTGCGTGCGGAGATATGAGGGTGCCCGAGTTGCGCAGAGTTGTCTCGACGGAAGGATATGGTGGGCAAAGAGCTGATAGGTGGATACGTCGGCCGCCGAATGGTCGCAGTTGGTAGATTGGTTTGGTGAGCGATTAGCCACCGCGTCAAGAAGGTCCGGCACACCGCCTCGTCTTGGTGGGGTTTCTGTGTCTTGGTTGTGTATCTCGCGTTTGGTCCAGCGCCGAGTATTGTTTTTTTGTGTTGTTTTCGTTATATTTGTTTTTTGTTTCTTTTTCTTTGACGCTGGGGCGAGAAGAGTATGCGAGACACTGCGGACGAGTTAGCGGTTGCCGAAGTAGATGGACGAAAAACCAGACCAGTGACGACGAGGCGGGAAGCGTTTGAAGTCGGCAACCAAAGCCCTGCCCTCTAACCACACAATTCCCGTGCCCTTCTACTATCCTTCCACCAACGAGTCGATCGCGCGCGTGTCGAAAGGTGGCCAACCTTTTTAGCTAACCTAAAGAGAAAGAGTGGGAAGAAGAGTGAGTCGGCGTCCCCGCCCGCGCCCTGCCCGCCCACGCCGGTGATCAGCCATTGTGGGCCCCCCACGCCGACTGCACCATACTTACCTCACGTTTCCCCTCCGTCCTTCACGGCGGCTGGTGTGCACTACCCTGAATGAGAGCATGAGCACAAGAAGGATCGAAAGAAGATGGGTCGACTTACAGCCACAGCCTCCCGTCGCCGCCCCGTGGCGCTAAAAGAAGTTGAGGTGAGTGAGAGGAAAGGGGGAGAGAAGAGCTTCACGACTTACACGACACTTCACCGCGCCCGCCCAGCCATCCAGTCGAGGTCTTCGAGGGCCCAGTGCCGATCTTGAGGAGGTGTCGAGGGAGAAGGGTCTTAAGGCACACGTCTTGAGGTCTGAAATAAGTCTTGAGGTCTGAAAGGTCTCCCTGCGCTGAGTCTGCGCGAGGGAGGTCTTTAGTGGGACGAAATGGGCGAGAAATATTGGCACGCAGCGTATGAGAGCTTGGGTGGTCGATATTCGAGGTTGGATGAGAGGTCGGAATGTTGAGGGGAAAGCGCCAGATAGTGGGAGGAGACCTTGGAGGAGACAAGCCGCAAAGTGGCTGACCGTCACACATCGTCACATATATATACCTCCGTTACAAAGTCCGATCGTCACGACACCGCGAGGCGATCTCGCGACGCGACGCGACCTGGACGCGACCAAATAAATTCAGTCGCTCAGCTATTCCCAACTTAGACGTTGATGCGCGTACCTGGGCTAGAGATTGACCAGTAGGGTGGCCAGGGGCAGGTGAGGCCTAGGATTATTGCCTGTCGAGCTCTCCGAAGATCTCAGACTCAACCCCAGCAAGAGCACATGTTGCAAAACAGGAAACCGCCGGTCATCGAGGACGCGGTGTTACTTGGAAGGAATACGGTTGAAGAGAAACGCGAACGTGGTTGAATACCCACATTTGGCAAGTGCTTCCCACGGTTGAAATATTGAACGACCCAATTTCACTCAGCAAGCCTTCGAGCGGACCGCTCGAGAATCTTTTCCAAAAAAAAAATCTGATATGCTTGGCCACAAGCTTCTGTATCACTATTGACCGCTGCGACAAAAACGACTCGGAGGTATCATACATCGACCGGAAAACTCTCAAACTGACCAGAACCCACAGGTCTCTCTATGCAGCCTCACACCCTCCTCTCCCCGCGATTCCGCAAGAAGCCTCAACCCTTCCTCTCCGCACAACTCCCCGTGAAGTTTAAGCGATACATCTGACTGTTGCCTATGTATCACTGACTGTGAGCGGGCTGAGAGACCTGACACAGATGCAGAGTTACGCACGGAGGGGCGGCGCTGGGTATCGGGCCCTGTGGGACCATCTCCTGCGACATGATGTACGACCATTCATCCACGCTGTTGAAGTAGAGTGATTGAGTCATATTTGACTCGGAAGTTGAGAGAGACGCACTGAAAGCCCATCGGTGCCGTGGACCACATATTCGTCACTACATCTGCAGGCAAGGCACTCGCACTCTCGGGGGGAAATTGCGGGAGGTCAAAGTTTACGAGCTGGCGTTCGAAATCGTACATCGGATCCGACCGGGTGTATGGATCGTCGACGACAAACCCAGATAGCCCACTCGGCCGCGGATAGTCGAGGGACACTGGCTGGTTATCCGATAGGTTGGGATATGGCCCGGGGTATGCGGACGAGTATTGTGGTTCCGTCTCGGGCTGTCAAGGGTTAATGACAGGCGCAAAAACAAATGAAGTTGAGGCTTACTGCTTTCGAGACCTGGTCAGCAGCAAGCGCTTCATAGCCGTGCTGTGCCGAGGGAGGCAGGGTCCTCGCAGTGCGGAATTCAAACAGAGAGTCCAGGTTTGCTCCAGCATACAATAAGCGGTTCATGATGTCCCTGAATGAATGATGGAGACATGAGAGCGTGAACCAGCGGTCTTGGGGAATCACCATACGAGTAGCGGCCTGCTGCAGGATATCTGTGTGGCGTCACTTCAGATGAATCGAAACGACGGACGGCATCGTTCGTTCACACCTTTGTTCCGCCTCGCTGGTGAGCCTGATGCAAGAACGTATTTGGTCCAGCTGCTGGGGAGTGCTTGCGAAACCTGATTTTTTGCCGCTCCATGTACTCAGGACAAGGACGATTCCGGCTGTAAATACCACATGCTGCAAGAAACGTCGAACCAGGACTTGACAGGATCCCGGCAGCGAAACACCCACGAGCATGTTGAAATTGACCATATTATGGCGCTCTCTGTAGCCATCGAAGATGCGGACACAATTCCGGGCCGCGTTGGTGCATATCGCGAGGGCAGGCAGTGCGCCTGGAACAGGATTTAGCTTAAGCTTGTTTAGAAGATCACGGGAATGAGTTACTGAACCTGGAGGGGAGATTTGGTAAGGTGCGGGAATATATGGCCGGTGTAACAGAATTTGAACGTTGTAAAAGGCTATAATCCAGTTCAAAGACGTTTGCGATATGTATGTCCAGTCGAATGCTTACATATATTCAGCAGAGCCGATTGCATCAAATGGAGTTTGTCGGAGCGTGCAGGGTCCCATGTCACTGAAGTCGTAGTCAATGAATGAATGGTAAATCGAAAACGTGCGACGAACAGTGCTCTGGTATGTCGGCGAGCCACGCGTTGAGGGCAGAATCAAAAGCGACAACCGATTGCGCTTCTGTTCGCGGTACTAATGGGTCGCCAGAGATATTCTTCGGCCTTCTGGGAGAGTACTATTGATTATTAGCAGGAATAGAACGGCTGCTTAAAGGAGATTCACCATCGTAGTGGCGACAGCGGCTTGAATCTCAAGAAGCTTGGCATAATATATGAAATAGGTCATCGCCGAAGGTTTGTTCTTGGGTTGTTCAAATTTTCGTGCACCGGGAACGTCCCAATACTCGTCATCGCAGTCGACTGGCAAGTCCTGGTCGAAGCTATGATATCGCGTCAGTCTCATCCAGCAGTTCTGGTTCGAGATCTTACTCTTGGTCCCGCATTACCAGGGGTCGACCAATGTAAGTGCCCAATAACCAGTCCAGACAAAGTAGAGCCCTGACGAAAATTAGACGACTTGAGCCTGAGCAGAGAAAGATATTACCAAAAAACCCTTTTCCACTCTTCGCTCTCAGCTGTGGGTGGTCCACCTCTGCGGCGGTGAGCCCCGACGTCCTGGGCTCTCCGCAACCCCAGTCCGATGTGGCTCCAGCCGAGGGCCGTCGGCGAAATCGCCTGCAGGTAAATTGCAGAAAGAGCGAACACTTGCAATTCGTAAAGGTCGGGCTTGTAGATTAGGTACTTCGGTATAACAGAGACCTATCTCATCCTCAGGATATGAACCATACATCACGAGGAGCGGTGCCAACCTGGCTATACCATTCCCAACCGGCGGAGTGTTTCTTGCCATCCTCCAGAAATATACGCGGGTCGTCGGAATAGCGCGCTCCCAAACTCAACACCATCAGAACCGTGGCTGCGAATCTGTGATCACGAAGATGTAGCTTGTCTGCAAGCTTGCGATCAAAGGTAGGCTGATGGAGAACCGGCCAGCAAGGATTGACCTCCTGAAAATATAAATCGACCAGAGCGAGAGTTAGGTCCTCGTCACTGGGAAACTTGTACTCCGGTGTTTCTTCATCGGGAGGTGGAAGTACCCACTGCCGGGGGAAAATGAGTTTCGTTCCCGGACGGGGGAAGGGAATAACGAACTGGGACGGGCGCCCAAAACTCCTCTCTTTTGTGTGGTAATAATGGGCGCGATAATTTGGTTCCGGAGAAATGGGTGTGAAATTGAAAGGCTGTTTGAACCAGTTGAATCCCACTGTTGAAAAAGTAAAATTAGTCCCAGCAGCGGTCAGGGGCGCGCGTCTGACCTAGATTTACCGAAAAATCTGTTGTTCTCCGGGTTGAGTCTTAATTTGCTCAGCATATCAGCGACGTCTTGATCGTTCCGCGGGAGGATTTCTACGGATTGCTGAAGTAGAGGTTGTATTTCGTTCTCATTCTCGAGATCTTGGGTGAAATCTATTCCGGGCAAGAGCTGGGACAGGTTATGACAATGGGCCTGCGAAACACTTGCGCTTGCCTTGTTCAGGAGTCGTTCCATCTTCTCAACCCGGACTTCCAAGGCACCAACGTAACTGTAACTGGATGCTCCTTCAAACAAAATATCACAGTGTGGACAAGGTGGACGTACCCTTGCGCAGACGACGATGTCTTATTAAATTTTATGGTCAGATTCCACTGTGGAATTGCGCAAAAGATATGTACCTTGATGAGATCCGCATGAGTACAATCGAGTCCCGCGTTTGTGCAGTGGCTGCAGCTCGTGCCGGACACCGCAGAACCATCACCTGTAAGACGCCTCAGGGAACCGATAGCCGTGTGGAGTATGAATGAGTCGTACACCGAACTAGTGCAGCGCGCATTAGTACTGGGCACTAATTAGGCTAACTTGAACTTACTCTTCCGTTTCTTGCAAACCTATGGAGCAGGGTCAGACCTTGCGGCGTGTACGAAGGGGAAATAAGCGCACATCGCATGCGCCCTGCGCTCGACGTTGCTTGGCCTTGGCGCCGTTTGCGTCGTTGAGAGTCATTTGGGCGTTCTGGAGAATGTCTCGTGAACGACGGGACACAACCGCGGACACACGTAATTTGTGTGACGTCAGCAAAACGCGACTCGTCACACTTGTGACAGACGCGACCGCGTTTATTTCATCAGTCAGTTGCAGCGGCAGCAGGAAAAAATACGGGCCAGGAACGTGAAAGACTTGACATTCAATATAAGTGCAGTTACAACGATTCACAGCTATCATTGACCCTCCAAGTTGAAATCACTTTTTGCACACCCCTGCATAGACACAGTCTCTCCAGGCGGCATATAATAATACGACGAAGTTGTTCCCCTCCGGACTATAAGCGGGATCATGAGCAATCACGGTTCAAACCAAGTCTCATCCACATACCTGCCAGCCGTCCACGGCACTATGTCGAGCCATGCCAGCGGGTTCACCGCGGGCGTAGCTGTCCCATTGCTCGTGATGTGCGGGTTCCCAAGCGTGTCATTCCCGCTGAGCGTTACACGGATGCCATCTGCAAAGGGGAGGTACGTGTGCGCAGGGAACGCCTTTGGCGCGAGGACAACCATGCGATACGCGACCGCCGCGATCAGGGCGCTCCCAGAAATCTCACCGAAGCCATGCCCGGTGGCGGTATCGTTCAGATAGTTCCGCAGCAACCCGCTGTCCATCGGCGCGGCACGCGCGCCGTCTACTATTTCCTTGATCCACGAGGTAAGGTCCGCGATGGCAGAGGACCGCCAGGACGCGCGGACTGCGACGGGGGCCTTCATGACCGTGGCAAGGACACGGACCATACCGGAGGCCGCCCAGCCGTTGCTCGAGGACCACAGACCGGGTTCGGCACTCTGCGGCCCCACGATGTGGTGCCACAGGCCATTGGTGACGGAGGTGTTCGCAGCGGCAAATGTCGACGCGTTAGATCCGAACAGGAGAACCTCCCGGTAAAGCCCACACTGCTGATACGCGGTCTCAAGGAGGGACGCGTTATTCGAGTCGGCAGCAAAGTACGCAATGAATGGCGGAGCCATGTACATAAAGTCGGCCCTGGAAGACGGTGTATCAGTAGCGGAATGGGTACGGAGATGGATTCAACTGCACCATAGCTCAGCGACATCAGCGCGGTGAGAAATTGCACCATTGGGCCATCGAGGTGCGACGTCAATGATATAATCGATCTCTTCTTGAACAGCGAGGGCGTAGCTGGCGTTGGTTTTGCCAATCATGACTGCCGCCACGCCAAGGCTCGCAGGATCTCCTACGGCACCGTCCCCGTTGGACAGACCATGAATCCCGAACGGGAGAGGGATTTTCGTTAACGCGTAGGCCAATGACGGGATTGTAGACGGGTCGACTGGAGGAACGGGGAAGGGCTTGACCCCGAACACCGAAAGGAGCGGTGATTCAACCTCGAGAAGAGCCTCAGTGGCCGTACCGAACTCCCAAGAATGAGAGGGGAGAGCTTGGGCGATCTGGAACACCGCGGAAATGTTGAAGCCAGGATCGAGGGATAACAGCGAGGAGGAGGCCGAAACAGCAGATATTAAAGCGACGAAGGAAAGCGGTTTGAACATGGCGGAAGGAGGAGAGGGACTCGAAGGCCAAGGAAACAGACCGCACGGCGCAAGCTCCACGACATCGCGGTTCAGCCTGAGAAATTGTGACGAAACAAAGTTGAGGATGTCAACATTTGAACATGAGACCAAGACGACGCCGCTCTAGTCTGCTCTATACGGCCAAAAGTCACCGTATTCCGTGAGCTCGGGGATGGATTGGAGGGAGAGCGGCGATTTGCAAGTTCGAGAAAACCGGTCTGTTCGCTATCCAACTGCGAGTGATCGTGGTGAGTGGCTGTGCTCCGTCGATCCTTTTTCCTCCTTCGAGTCTTGTGCTTTCTGAGGAATTTGTTCAACCCGTTGCCAGCATGAGGAACATTCACTTCCGATCCAACGCGGCTATACATTGGACGATTATGGACCAGAAGATCCTCAACTAGTCTTATACACTCCGTTACAATAATCACAACTGGAAAAATGCCGCCAACTCGGAAAAGAAGTCCTCTCTCTTTTTCCGAGTTTCGTCGCGGAGTGTAACCGAGCACAAGGGACAGATGTGGTGCAGTCTCTCCCCGTGTATCACCCAGTCCGAGGCGGCCAACATGTTCCCGTCGCGCCCAACCCGGCTCAACATCATACACCACTTCGTTGCGACCCCCAGCTCGCAAGCTATCGGCGTTTTGCAGACCTTGGAAGCCAACCAAGGGATATCGCACTCGACCGAGACCCACTGACCTATGCGCTCCCGCGCCACGAAAAGTCTATTCGAATCGGAGAGATCGAGCAGCTCTCTCGCCGGCACCTCCCAGAGTATATCCTCGGGGTGGGTTTCTGGGTCGAGGGGCTGGCGCATAAGATGCAAGAAAGCCACGGGGAGTATTTCTGGGACATCGCACATGCGTGCCAGGCGGATTGCGGTGACAGGCTCCGGTAAACGTTGCAGCTGGTACCCAGGCCGCCACGAGTCCGAGTCCTCGGCGGCGACCGCGTCGCTCACCTCCGCGTCTGCAAATCGGTCCCAGTCAACCAGTGTGAGCGGCCATTGACTCCTCAAGCGAGCCGCTGCCATGCTGCATACCCATTCGACTTGGTATTTTCGTGCGATTACAACGGGGTCGTGCATGTGTGCTGCAAAGTGCTCGTCTTCGAGGATGACCGAAATGCATCTACAAGACGTTGTCACAAAAAAATAACAGAATCAACATCCATGGCGCACTGAGGATCATACAGAAGAGCAACGAGCGAATGTAGCGCCTCTGCTGAGTCGCCGGCCATCTCGACCAACGGCACACCATCGTGGAGGTCTGTACCAGATGGGGGCGGAGGCATGGTAAACATGTCCCCGAACACGACCGAGTTTTTAGCTAGGATGCTTCGATGGAGGCGAAAATATCGGGTGCAACCGTCGGCGTTTTTTGCAGACAATACGATGTTCCCATCCTCGTAGTAGAATTTTGGGTCTCGCATCGCGTCCATGCGAGGAATGTCTGCCGCAGTGGGGATGGTTCAAGAGGAGCAAGGATAGGGGCTTCATCATGACATTCCCACGCTTGCTGGATCAGAGAAAGAGAAAACACATCAATTTGACCACCACTCCGAAAGCGACTCCAACAGGTGCGCGAGAGCTCGGGTCCCCCCGGTAGGCTTGCGGCCCTCTCTCTGCGCCGGAACACCCGCTTCCGCCTCGGGCGAAACACCTTTATCCACCAACACCTTCAACGCTTTGACCTATCGAGCACACGTAAGAAACAAACACTGCATTATCATTTATACTCAGAAATGGGACCAAACCCACCAATGCTCGCATCTTGCCTCTGAACCGACCAGTCAATTCCTCCAACAGCGGCGCCGCGCGATACTCCTCCATCCTTCCTGTCTTCAAATCCCCTACCAGAATAGCAAGCTCGAGCACGAGCTCAAGCGCCTGCCGGAGGAGGTCACCAGCGCCGCGCTGCCCCGAGCGGAGGAGACACGCGCTGAGCACGTCGTCGAGCAGCTCCGAGTGCGCCTTGGCCAGGGCGAACACGTCCGAGAACTCCGGGGCGTTCAAGTTGGAGGAATCTGGGGTGAATGGAGGAGGCGGGGCAAGGCGCACGAGGAAGGGGTCAAAGTTGCCGCCGATCGCAGTGTCAAAGACGTATTCCGAAAGGGTGGCGACGAAAGAATGGGCGACGAAGCGCAGGTGGAGGAGTAGCTTGTTCGAGGGCGTGAGGGTGGGGAAGAGCGGCCGCGTGGTGGACCGGGACATGCGGAATAAAGCGCCGAGTGCGTGCTCGACTGGCGGAGTTGGTTAGTATGATCCTTGAAACGAAGCGTAAACCCACCTCGCATAATACGCAGGAGGTACGTGAACATCCGCTGGTACTTGGACAAAATATCTGGCGTGATCAGGATATCGAGTGGATGCGGCGCCTTGTAATCCATATACAAAAAGTCCAGCGCTCTGATAAAAACATTAGTCCCCGTCGTGAGGTAAACAAGTTTAATTAAAACATACTCAATGGCTAGAAGAAAACGTTAGTGTGGTACTGACGCTGAAAGGAAACAACCTACAAAGCGGATTCAACCACTGATCATGCCCAGGCCCTGTAGGCAAGTCGCGAATCGCAAACCCAAGTCTCCGTTCTGCCTCCACCCAAAACGCCTCCTGGGCTCCACCGTCCGCCAAGTCATCATCGCCCCCTTCCACAAGCCTCTCCCACGGAATCTCAAACGAATCAACAATAACAGTCCGCAAGAAAAAACTCAGGTCAGCTCCGACGGGCGGCCACGTTTCGCGCTCGAGTAGCGCGAATGACAGACCGACAGGCCACCGCTCCTTCTTCTGTTTCTGCTTCTCCGACGCCTTGCGCCGGGCGCTGCCAATCGACAGCCCAACACCGCGCACAGACCCGGCCACATACTCCTCTGCGTCCTCGAATAGCGCCCCCGCGAGGCGTGCCTTGAACGCCGGCGACCCAAGCAACAGATACGCGTGTAGCAGTTCCGCGTGCGGCTTGAAGTGCAGCGAGGATGGAGCGGAAGCGAGGAACCGCGCGAGGAGGGCGCGGGAAAGGGCTGCGGAGTGGCGCACGAGAGGGGCGAAGACGAGGGTGGTGAGGTGTGCGAGGGTTGGGGTAATGGGCGGTAGCTCTGCAGGGAATGCGTCGAGAAACGCACCGAGCGTGGCGGTTGGCGTGCGCGTGTGCTTTTCGTCCAGCAGCGAATGCCCCAGTTGCTTGCCCGGCTCCATATCGAAGATCCGAAACTGCGCAAGCGCGGGCTCGAGGGACACTTCTTCTGAAGCATCGGGTGGGCCTGCGCTGGCTAGCGGGTGGGGCGGCGTCGACGCGGTGGTTCGCCCATCCCACGCCGCCTCGATCTCGCTCCAGGTCCAAAACCACTCCACGACGCAGCGAACAGGCGGCACGCGTAAAAGCGGGTGGTCCGGGTCCGCCGCCCTTAGCAGGAAGAGAGACTTTTGCGCCGCAGGTAGCACGTCAACGACACCCGGCGGGAAGAACGCCGGGAACGCGTCCCCGATCCCATCGAGCTCATCCTCGAGACCCTCACCTTCGCCGTCGTCCGATCCGTCCATCTCCAGCGCGTACTGGTCATTCTGCTCGCCCACCACATGTGCAGGCTTCCTGCGTAGGCTCGAGGTACCGCCGAACCCAACCGAACGGGCGAGCTGCTGGAAGTACTCGCGCGAGGTGCTGCTGAGTATGAAGGCGAAGATGGCGGTGACTTTGCGCGGGGACTGGCGCTCGAGGTGAGTGTGGAGGTGGTCGTATAAGAGCGAGAGAAGATTTATTGGGGTGGGGTCCGGCATAAGATAGTCGCGGGGTGGCTTGTGCTCACCCTGAAGTCATTTAGTAAGTAAAGTGCAAGAAAAAACTGTGGGACATACTCTGCCACACAGTGCTGCCAGTGACATGAGTACTTCCTCGTATTGCTCATATTCGCTCCACACAGCGGATAGAGTGACGGAGACCTGATCCTCATGTGGTGGACATCGTGCTAGCGATTCACGAAGGAAAGAAAGGATCGTCGAGAGAGCATGTGTGAACGCGTGGATGGTCGGGCCCTCTTTCGCGAATCTAACTGCAATGAGAGCTGGGCGGCAAAGCGAGACAAAAAAAACAGTCACCTCGACCGAAGAGCAGTCAGAAGAATTTCTAGTCTCCTCTGGAGCGTTCCAATGGTGAGAAATCGGGCAATGAAGCTGTAACTCGTGAGGGACCAGACGACCGAGTGCAGAAGAACCAACCTCGCACTGACGACCTCATCCTTATCATCAATCAGCAAGATCCCCCGCGCGCCCTTTTGCGCAACAATCTGAACGAAAGTCTCCGATCTGGGATCCCAGGTATGCAGAGGCGACGAAATTCCCAACACGGTCATCTTCAGGGCACTGAGCAGCTCGCGCTGGCCCACATACTTGAGCTCAACCCGGGGATCATGCACTCGCGGCTTGACGCTGACATAGTGGTCAGGATTATGCACTCGGACTGCAAGTAAGAGATAGGCGCACTAGTAGCGCGCGGCGGCAAATATAAGGCCGTCCTCCTGCTCCGAGATGAATGCATTAGGGGGCACGCGGGCGGGGTAGCCCGGCCTCAATGCGTCCCATGAGAATATCTCGGGACGCGTGCGGCCACCCTTGATCGCCTCTGTCCATATTGAATCGCTCAATGTAGGAACTCGGGTCGGGGGATCGAAGGCCAATGAAGCCAGTTCAGTGGGGAGCTGTGCCAGCCGTATAGCGGGTGGTAGCGAGGCTCCTGGGCGCAATTTGAGGGTGTCCATGATGGGGTTTTGCGGTTTGTCGAGCATCTGGGGAACGAAGAAGCGGGGCTTGAATTCAGGGAGGACGGTCTGGGAGGTTAGGTCATCAAAGTCATGGCTAAGAGCTGGAAGGCGGAATAGTAAAGCCATCGTAGAGCAGAAATACGCGCTATTCCAGCGAGGAACGCGTCGAGATTCGATGGCGCGCCGTCTGAGAAGAGAGTGTCACATATGTGACATGGCTTCAACCCAAACTCAACCTCGCTGCAACTTGAACCTGCAACCATGAATGCTTTTGCAATCCCACCAAAGCCTTTGGCCGCCCTTCAATCTGTAAAGACCCTATTCGCAAGCCGTTGGGTCTGAGTGAAACACCTCCACTTTGCGGTTAACGTTTTTCTGGATTCTTTTTCTGCGATGATCAAGTTTCCACCAATTCCTGGGGTCCCGCTCTTCACTTTGTCTTCACCTACTGTGAAATCGCAAGTCACGATCCTCCCGCAGCTCTGGACTCTTTTTTTGAAGGTGGACCTTTTCAAGTTTCGTTGTCTCAAGCTCCAGGGTCCATTCTTTGCTCTTTATGTCGTCTCTACCTCTTCTCGGTAGGTCTCAGTCAGAGTCCGAATTTTGAAGAACGTCCTGCGACACGATGTTTGCGGTACCGATTCAACCAAATATACATCGAAGCGCGATAAGGAGCGCTTGTTTAATTCTACGTCTACCATCTACACGAGTATCTCTAAAAATCCGACCCAGTTACTCTTACAGAGCCCACAATGCCTTCAACCCAGCCATCGCTTTCTCTACCTGCTTCGGCGTCGGCTCTTCCACCGACACAACGACGACGCCTTCTTCCCCCGCCGGACTCTCGAGCGTATTCAGCTGGCTGTCCAGCATCCCCGCCTTCATAAAATGGCCGCTCCGATTCAACATCCGCTCCATCAGCACCTCCCGCGACCCCTCGATAAACACAAAGTACGTTGGCAGCGGCGCCGAGTCATCTGAAGTGCTGCTGCTGTCCCTGTCTGCGCTGTCCGTGCTGTCCGTGTCCCCGCTGTTGCCCATGCTGTCTGCGCCGCTGCCACCCCGCAACACGTCCCGATAGGCGCGCTTCAGCGCCGAACACGCAATCACCATCCCCGGCCGTACACCCGCACCAGCACCCGCACCCGCACCATTCGCCAGCTTCGCGCCGCTCCGCTGCTCCCCCGCCACGCGCACCGCCTCTCCCCGAATCCGCCGCAACCACGGCGCTCTATCCGCATCCACCAACGGCTCCCCGCGCGCCATCTTCTCCACGTTCGCCGCCGGGTGCAGGTCGTCCCCGTCGATGTACGGCATCTGCAGCGCATGGGCGAGCGCCGCGCCCAGGGTCGATTTCCCCGTACCCGAGACGCCCTGTGTCAGTGTCAGTCGGTCTCGAATAATTGATGCGGTGGGCAGACGGACCATGGCGATGATGCAGACAGGCTGCGACGCCTGCGGCTCTGATACGGTTATCGCCATCGTGGTGGTCGTAGAGAAGAGTAAGGTTGAATGAATTGGTTGTCCCTCGTCCCAGAGCGAATAGAGTTACCCCGCATCGGCCCGAGCTCCGGTATGCCTGGTCGCCGTTGACCATCGTCGAAGTAAAAACCCGAATATAATCTCAAAATCAATTGGATTTCATTCTCCCCGTAGAGTACTAGCTACTACTTAGGTGCAGCAGCACAACCCACTAATGTAGTGTACAACATTTTGGACCCGCTCTAATAGTACGAGACACCATAAGCAAAAAAAGGATGGAGCAGTAAAAAGAGTGTAGTATGTATGCAAAGCGGAGTAGAGCAGATGAGTAAGTAAATAGGCGAGTAAGTTAGTCGCAGTAGATGGTGAGTTCGACGAAATCAAGTCGATATAGGGAGGGGGAAATGCTACATAATAGAATGAGGGTGTATATACTTGGATTTTGAGCAGAGCAGAGCCGAGCCAGGCGGTTGGTTGGTTAGTTGGTTATTAGTACAATGCGATGCGATGCAGTCCTGATGCGATGCGAGGCGAGATGATAGTTCGTGAATGAGAGCGGTGGTCGTGTAGGTTGGTCGCATCACCGCCGTCATGGCTGCTGATACGACGCCGCCCCAACCTCAACGCCCTTACTGCGCCCCGCATCCGCCATCTCCACACCAACGGCATCCGCCACGGGAGGCGCCGCCGGGGACGCCTC
The DNA here is from genome assembly GCA_029281495.1 of Mycena filopes. Lineage (NCBI taxonomy): Eukaryota > Fungi > Basidiomycota > Agaricomycetes > Agaricales > Mycenaceae > Mycena > Mycena filopes. The sequence goes on along the minus strand of JARIHR010000001.1, from coordinate 511,712 downwards.
CATATACGGTGGCGGCGCCTCTGCCTCCCCTTGCTGATGCTGCCCGCCCGCGCCTGCGCTGTTCGTTGCCCACGAATACGCATACATCCCCCAGTCGTCCACCGCGGCCTTCCGCGGGGGTGGGGGCCGGGGCAGCGGGGGCAGCGCCTCCCGCCCCCCGGGCGACGGCGGCACGGGCAGCGAGCGCTGGGAGTACTGCGACCCCCTGCGCGTCGCGCGCGATCCCGAGCGCGACAGGTCCGCGCCGCCGCTGATGCTAGCGGTGTCGGACGCGCCGGGCGGCCGGGGCAGCTGGCGCATTTTCATCGACTGCGAACGTGAGAGCGTGCGGGTGCGCTCCGGCGGTGGCGGTGGAGGCGTCGGGGGCACCGGCAGCGAGGCCGACGTTGTAGCGGGGGACGCGGCAATTGGCGCGAGAGATGAAGACTCCGAGGGCCGGCGGCCAAAGGCACCAGGCTCAGGCACCTCCCGTGGGGGAGTTGACTGCGAGCGTGTCCCTGTTCCCCGTGAGCTCGACGCGGGGCTCATGGGCGTGGTGGGCGTTGGGGGGCACGGCAAGTCGCGCCCCTCACGGTGCAACCGGAGAGGCTGCAGACGCGCCAAATCGAGTCCCCGCGAGGTCGAATACACGCTGGATGCGTATTGAGCCGGAACTTGCGGCACAGGAGGGATATCTTTGTTGAGATAGTATCCCGGGTCCATGTAGTTGTGTTGGGTGGGGTAGAGCATCACTGACTCGGATGAGGGGCTGTGGGAGCGCGTAGGCGGTGCGTGCGAGTTGGGGGACGCGGGGGACGCGGGGGACGCGAGCGGGGAGGGGTTGTACGAGCCGCGTTGCGCCCGCCACACCACCTCGTCCTCGTCGTCGTCATCATCATCGCTATCCCACAGCGAGGTAGCCGGGGTCGACACGGGGAGGGATGGGTAGATCGGATCACCGTAGAGAATTTTCGCCATTTGCTTTACCGAGGTGGGCACGGGCGCGCCGGCCGCGGGTGCAGTGGACGAGGTGAGGTCCGTTGTGGAGACGCTGCGCGAGTTGGGATATCGCTTGGGGAAGATGGGCTCGCCGTAAAGAATCTTTCGCCATTGCGAAGCCGAGGCAGGCGCGGACTGCGGCTGGTCGAAGACGTCGGAGCTTCCTGAGCCCGACCCCGACCCTGAACTCAGATGGGGCAGGGACGGAGCAGACTCGTTGGAGGGTCCGGGGCCCTCGTACTTTTGTACGAGCATCCAGTCTTGGACGTCGGTGACCAAGAGCATCGCGGTAATGATGAGGTGGTCGATGAGGAGGACAGAAACGCCATTGTGAACCGAAATGGGGCGCGAGTCGTATTTGTCATGGAGGGTTTCGTATACCAATATCCGTGGAGGAACGCCCTCGATTGCCGGGTGAAAGGTGGCTATTGGGCCCTTCACGGAGGAAGTGATGCACTAAGAACGGATTGAACACACAATTCCAGTATTTGCACAAGAAATGAGAGCTCACCCAGTACGAGCTGCCCATACGCTTCCACTTCATGCTATGCGGAAAGTTGGGGATGTTAAACCTGGGCGGAGCGCTGGTCGGCGATATAAATTTGCAATTCTATAACGGGAAACAGCGCGGTCGTACCTCAGTAATGAGCCGGGCTTGAGAATGCTGTCGGCGCTCTGCCATCGACCGTCTGCCATCTGGACGAGGACACCAAGGGTCTCCCTGGTCTTGCCCTTTGTGGGGATGATCTTTGGCCATTTGACCTCTGCGGTTTTGATGAGGCCATCCCAGGGATCCCGACGGAGGACGCTAGTCGCGGTGCCCGTTGTGCGAATAACATAGAGGGGGTCGCGGGATGCGTCGTCCTTTACGATTGAATCGAGAAAGGACTGGGAGGAGAGCTTGAGGGTTACTAGCACCGACTTGTTATGGGTTGCGAGATCCTCTGTGGTGGTATCTGAGCGACGGAGGCGGGGGACGACGCTGGACAATATCGAGACGCGCGAGGGAGTGCGCGGGGGGTCGGGGGAGCGCGTCGAGGCCTTGCGCTCACTGCGAATCGACGACATGGGGGTTGAGATCAGACCGGCGGGGATCCAGCGCTGAGCACATGGACCCTTCAATCAATCTCATCACCGTTAATTCACACTACATTATCATACAACAGCCAGCACGATATCAACTAGGACAGTCTCTTTAATTCCACTGTTCGCTCTAGCCTGCCTATAGCTATATCCTGTATCGGGGGCTTTTCTGTCCTTTTTTATTTTTTATTTCGTTTATTTATTGCATTTTATGACCTTGGTCACCAAAGGTACCAACGACACAGCACCAAACATCACGTCCACTTCAACTCTTGAACTCAAACCACCATGTCCTCTGCTGCCACCGACCCCACGTGTGTTCCCTTCGACGCGTCGTACGCGTCCCACACTCATCCGCCCCACAGCACAGCCGAAAACAACGGCGTCGCCGCGTCCGACGCGTCCGCCGACAAAGGCAAGGGCAAAGTCGTCTCCAAAGACGACAACGCGATGGAGGAGGACGATGAGGACGACGATGAGGAAGAGGATGACGACGACGATGAGGATGAGTCGAGCGAAGAGGACGAGGTGCGCTTTGTTTGACGCGTGGACGCGTTCTTCCGCAACGCTGACGCGTCGTTTTAGGAAGAGTCCTTCAACGACATCGACCCGTCTGTAATTCAGCCCCGCCGTACGCGCGGCGTCAAGGTCGACTACACCAGCGCCGAGGCACTTGCAAAGGGTGCGTCTTCCTTCTCTTCTCTTTGTTTACTCTGTCTGACTGACAGCGCGTCCTTTCTCAGCCGGCATGACCGCCGAGGAAGCCAGCGCCGACGACGACGACACCGACGTCAAGATGAAGGACGATTGAACCAATAGCCCTCCTCCTGAGGAGAAAATTATCCTCCTATACGTTCCTGCATCCGCCTCCGCGTCGGTCCACGTCCGCGGAAGTAAAAAGCTCCTAGTCCGTCGCGCTCGTGCTTGTTGTGTTCCACGGTATTCTTGTAATCAGAATTCAAAGAAGTTGTTGTTGTACCGCGGTCGAACTGAGGTGAGATCTCGTCGCTCTTGTGCATATTGTCAGGACTGTTCGGCACGGGGCTTCCCAGTCGCCGCCCGAAGCGCACACAATGGCTCCGGCGTCTGCCTCATTCACACCGTAGCGACGCGCAACCGCAACACTCATTCCGTGAATCGCAGACGATCTCCCGTTCCGTCTTGCTTATTCTCCTAATAACCTTGGCTATAACCAGGCTAACCTCTGCTAACCCCTCCCCACAACGTGGCTGGTAGACATCTTGATAACCAGCAAAGTCCACCTCACAATATACCCAGAAACGGTTCCAATAAAGTGGCGGTCCGTCTTCTTCGAGTTTCCGCCAACGGACACGCACGGACCCGATACCAAGCACGAACTGCAGCACTCAAATTCCAAATTCTAAATATGGGATTCCTCCGCATAAAGGTTAGCTCAAGCGTCCTTTGCGCTGCGATGATATCGTCGTGGCGCGTAATTCAGTGCATGCTGCCTGGAGCCAAAAAATTATGAGCTCATCCTTTCGCTCATACATCCCTCAAGGGGGCGTTTCACCGCCGCACTAGCGCGGATGGACTGTTTCACGGCGCTCCACTCGCGGAGGACCGGCTCAGTGGTTCCCCGCGCCGAGGCCAACCCCAATTCCCATCGTCCCGCAGCACGCGTTTCACAAGCCCGATGACTGCAGTCTGCCCCCGCTGCTGAAACAGACGTCGCGTCGCGGATACTATCGCCGCGCCTAACTCGACGTAGGCGCGCGCTGCGCGGCTATACTTGTACCAAAACGTTAACGTTAAACCTTACTTCGATTGATACAGATGCTTGACAGACAGATTGAGATGCTCTAGCCTTTCGTCTCCAGATATCGCCGTGCCTAACGGCGGAGGCAAGAGCAGCCATACGCGGTGTGATTCGGAACTGACAAGGGAAAGCAGAAGAATTTCTCTATCATTTTCGTGCTACTTTACAGACTCGGAATATAAGTTGTTTTTGGTGTCTCCTTCCCCCCAGCGCGGGCACTGACGCCCCACTAGAACAGAAACTTCTTGTTTTTCGTCCCCTGCACTCCCGACCCCGCCTGTTTTTGTAATTTCCACTGGTTCATCTGCTCCTCCACCTGCGACGCGAGGCGCATCGTCGGCGACATCAGCGTCGACGTCGACGTCGGCTGCGGCACACCCCCTTGCTTGCGCTTCAGCGTCTTCGGCTTATCAAGCCCCTCCTTCCGCCTGAACTTCTTGTCTTCTTCGAGGATCGATTGGGCGGCGAGGAGCATCGCGGGGGACATTTGGAGGCGCTGGCTGGGTCTGCGCTCCTGCTCTGTCGCCGCGGAGGAGGCCCGCTCTTTCCCTGTTCCTGCTCCTTTCTCTTCTACACCCCCGCTCGTCTCGGCCGACGCCTCCCGCGAGCGCGCCTCGTGGATCGGAAACAAAGGGCGCTTCGCGAACTTGCGCGTGCTGAAGAGCTCGTGCACGGTGGACTGCAGACGCCATTTCTTCACCGGTGTGGGCGATGTCGACTCCGCCGAAGTGGGCTTGGGCGACGACTGATTCCGGAGTGCCTGACGCAGTGCGGAGGGAAGTCCTAACCCAAGGCCGGCGTGCTGCGCGTTGGCTTTAGATGCAGCAGGCGCAGGCGCAGGCTGCTTTGATACTACAGCTACGCTATCTTCCTCGGGGATGGAGGGAAGACGTGCGCGCGTCCCGGTGCCGCGCATGTGAGACGGGAGCCCGTGCCCGAGGTCCTCGTACCGTGTGTGCCGCGCAGGCGTCCCCGCGGGCGTGGTGGTGGTGGTGGTCGAGGGTTCCATGATTGGGGAGGGGGAGAGCGACGCGGGAACGGGACTGGGGCTGCAGCTGGATTCCGCGTCCCAGGACGACGCTGTGGACTGCGGCGACGACGGGGCGGAGGTATTCGAATATGAATTCGAAACCGAGCCCGGGGCGACTTCGACGACTGGGATGAGGGTGAGCTCGTCGGTGGATCGGGGGACGTCGGCGAGCGATAGGGGGGCGGTGAGACCCAGACCGAGGCCCACCCCGGCGCTTTGACTGAATATGTCTATGGGGCAAATCTCCAGACCACTCGTCTGTAAGGCGGTCAATGAGATGTGCGTCATGGTAGGGCAAGGGAAAGACATACGGAGGGCACAGGAGGAGATAAAACTTGTAAAATTGACGCATGATTCCGCTCATATACGCTGTTCTTTGCTGCTGTACGCCTGCTCGAGTTGCTTGCGCCCATGTCCCTGGTGGACTTTCCAACGGAAACCCGGGAGCCAGCCCCGAGTTGGGGAGTCGAGGGCCAGTCGATATGTTGGGAGGACGCGAGGAGATCCGAGTATGTGACTCTGGCGGTAGGCAGGTTGGGTGAGCTGGGATTCTGCAGGCCGATATCCGACTCTGGCTCGGGGGTTCGGGGAGACTGGACGGAGGAGGAGGGGGCGGCCGGACAGGAGAGTCGTCCTGCGACCTGACGAGGGGAGCCAGGGGAGAAGAGGAGAAGCGATTCGAGGCCGGTCGAGGAAGAACGCAACATCGAAGAAAAGAGCATCCTGCGCAGCGAATTTGAAGACGTTTGGTAGGTTGTGGTTATGGTAAGAGATAGGAAGAGAAGGGAGTCTGAGGAGCGAGACCGAGTATTTATGAGGGGCCGCCAGTCTCACTTGATCGAGTTGTCTCATCTGAAAATTCACTTCCGCGGCTTGGGGGCGAAGAAGAAGTAGACCCTCTTGCAGTGTTGAATAGATTTCAAGTCCAAGTTCCCAGCCTACACTGAGGCTACAAGCAACCAGATGAGGGTTCAGTTCAAGTTCGATTGATGAGTTGATGGTGCCAATCTTCCGAAAGGGTCTGCACTGCCGTTGGCCGCCGGCGACTTCGGACTTGATTTAAATGGCTGCTTCCTCTTGCTTGAGTACTTACTGCTTCTGCTCCTGCTGCAGCTAATGACCTTGGACAACTCTTCCAAACCTAACCCGAGGCAGCGCAAAATTGCATGCGATGTGCGGTGTCTCTCTTGATATCTATGGTCTTCCACCTCATGCGCCCGTCCACTTAGCTTTGTAAGAGACGGAAGAGTAAGGACCACTCCTGCGCATAAACTGGCCCTACGTTGATATTTTTTAGTTCGCTGTAAGAGCCGTCCGTAACGCACCGACTGCTACTCAACGTCCAATTGGGCAGGCGATGGTGACCAGAATCCCGGCGCGCGTTGCAGTCAATGCGAGGCTGCTAGAGTGGATTGCAGCCTTGCAGACATTGTGCGGGTAAGAACAGAATATGTGCGAGCCCATGAACAGCTTTTTGATGCGTTGAAACCAAGTCCTCAGCACCAGCAAAAGAGTATATACTTTTTCGCTCTCCCGATCTTCCAATGGCTTACAGCTCATGCTTAGATACGTCGCCGCGTTGGAAAGTCGGGTGGAGAAGATGGAGAGGCTTCTTACCAAGGAAAGAAATGGCAAAGAATTGAAACCTGGCGCACTAATCTGTTTGCATTCTCCAGCTTTTGCCCGGCATAGATTTCACGGCGCAATTAGAGAATCAAAGAGAAGTCCACCCTATTCAGCCACGCTCAGAAATTCTCCCGCGGAACGACGACAATGGGTCGGAAACTCCGGTCAATTACAGATTGCCAGGCCGCAGTAACCAGTTTTTCGGCAAGTCGAGGTAGAATATTCTCACTCGAGCACGCTCAGCTCACTCTGACCTTCGAAAGTAACCTGCAGCTTGTGCAAACTGCCTTGATTTTTCACGGGTGCATTTTCGGGATCCCCGAGATTGCATCGATGCTGCCCAAAAGACCAGAATTTTGGCGGGACTCCTGGCCGATTTCACACAATCCGCGGACGCACGACGACAACGATTTACGGTATACATACCCGGATCCTGACCTGCTTCTCTCCCTGGTGTCTCTGTATTTCCAGGAGGTCAATCCTTATTGGCCGGTTCTACATCGTCCCAGCTTTGAACGCAAGCTCGCGAACCAACTGCATCTGTACGACCCCAAATTCGGGGCCACTCTACTCGCGGTCTGTAGCCTCGGGGCGCGCCATTCCGATGACCCCCGCATATGTCTTGACGGCGCACACATCCACACTGCCGGCTGGAGATGGCTAAGTCAGGTTTGCTTCATCCCCATCAACGCACGCGTCCATATCTTTACGGCTTCGTCAGGTCCGCACTCTGCCCGAGCACCTGATGAGCTATTCCGATTTATACGAGTTGCAAACGCTCGCGCTTACCGCCCTGTATTTCTATGTGATTTCGCCGACAACGCTTGCTTGGGATCATGTTGGATTGGGTCTGCGCCGAGCCCAGGATCTCGGGGTTCATCGCCGCCGGACTGGGTTACCCACAGCGGAGAACGAAGAGTGGAAACGAGTCTTTTGGTAAGTACGCTCTTCTTCCATGTGCTGTTGTTTATTATATATGGGGCCTAGGGTTCTACTTGGTCTCGAATGGGTGTTGGGTGCAGTTGGTGGGCGCCCGATTTCATTGCACGCAGATGAGTACGTTTGAAAATAGACCCTGCCGAGTGAGACTGACGCGAGCAATGTCAGCTTCGATCAAGGTACATACGGTTGAGTGCGTTAGACTTGTATATTTTTGACGGCCTTGCTCGAAGATTTGCCAATCGATTGCGACGATGAATATTGGGATATCCCCGGGCCGCACAGATTCAAACAGCCCCAGGATAAACCCTCATCACTAGCTTATTTCATCTCGTTTATGAAGCTTCTTGAAATCCAGGCTACCGTCCTCACCACCTTGGTGATTTTCCCAGTCAATTGTTACGACGCAAGCTGACCACCTTCTGAGCAGTACTCTTCGAAACCACCGAAAGATCACTTTGGGGACTCGTCTCCGCCGACGGATGCGCAGTACATCATGCGACTAGACTCCTCCCTGAACGCATGGCTCTCTATCCTCCCCGACCAATGTGAATCATTCTTTGTCTCCCAAGTGCTACTCTAACCCGGTCAACAGTGCGATGGGATTCTGGCTGCCGAAACAGACTTCTCTTGACCCAATCGGGTGTTCTTCATGCAGGTAAGTATTTGGGTGCCTAACGGATCTGCCGAATACTTACCACGACTTTAGCGTTCTCAAGTATACAGATACTGATACATCGACCGTATATTCCATTTGCGAGTCCCAAGTCGAGCAAGTCAACCATTATATTATCCGCTCCAATGGTTACTTATTAAGCCGCAGCCACGGTTCCCTCTCTTGCTCTATGCACCACTGCGGCGAGGAAATCTGTTCAGATTCTTGAGGTTGTCATTCGACATGGAAGTCCCCTGAACTTCAACCTTCTGGTAAGTCATGATTTGGAATTCTGTTCTTCTCTCTCACTGTTCATAGGCCCCGGTATTCACGGCGGCGGGCATTCTTATATGCAATGTATGGATCAGCGGGAACACCGCATCGGCATCCATAACCTCCAAGGATATGGATCAATTTTATACGTGTCGAAAATATCTGTCGCAAGTCGAGAAGAGGTCTGTCGCTGACCAGTTCCTCGTGCATCCTTATCTCACCAAAGCAGATACTTGGGAGTGGGTCGCTACAGGTATTGTGATCGCTCCTCCCCGCTTTCATGCTCTCATCATTTCCCTCAAGCGATCTCCTCAACTGCCTGTTGTATCGTATCAATGGAGACAGTCTCGATTCTATCCTTGGTCTCGAGGCGCTGAGGGTGGCGCCTCCTTCAGCACAGCTGGATGTGTGCGACAACAGGTCGACACAAGTATACTCATGCGACCGGCGCGAGGCATTTGAGTACTCTGAGCTCTGGGAGCCCAGTATGACCGAACTTCAGCGCGCGACCACAGAATCCTGGTCAGCAACGTCGTTCACGTCGCAGTGCGTCTTCTTTTTGCCAATTTACACAATTACTCGGTTAATCGGTTGCGACTAGTCCGGATGACTGGTTGTACATGAGGCAGGAACACTGATGTTGAATGATCCCTACATGTATCGCTTCATCTTGTTTAGTCTACAACCCAGTACAGGTAATAATACAACACCGTCCCGCCAAACTTTTTTATCTATATCCTCTACCTGCAACAGTTGGTGTTAGCAGCTTATCGGGCGTGAAGTCTTCCCTCTGGCCTTTCATCTATGAGATAGAGCGATAATTCTAGCCCATAAACGTCGAACTTGGGAATTGTTGAGCGACTGAATTTCCTCAGTCGCATCGCCAGATCACTTCGCGGTAACGTGACGATCGGACTTTGAATCTGAGGTATATATGTGACAACGTGTGACGGTCAGCCACTTTGCGGCTTGTCTCCTCCCACCATCTGGCGCTCTCCCCCTCAACATTCTGACTTCTCGTCCGACATCGAACATCGACCACCAGAGCCTCGACTGGCCGTCAGAGCCCTAATACGCTGCGTGCCAATACTTCTCACTTATTTCGTCCCACTAAAGACCTCCCTCGCACAGACTCGGCGCAGGGAGACCTTTCAGACCTCAAGACTTATTTCAGACCTCAGACGGCCTCAAGACCCTTCTCTGTCGACACCTCCTCAAGATCGACACTGGGGCCCTCGAAGACCTCGACTGGATGGCTGGGCGGGCGCGGTGAAGTATCGTGTAAGTCGTGAAGCTCTTCTCTCCCCTTTCCTCTCACTCACCTCAACTTTCTTTAGCGCCACGGGGCGGCGACGGGAGGCTGTGGCTGTAGGTCGACCCATCTCCTCTTAATTCTCTTCGTGCTCAAACTCTCGTTCAGGGTAGTGCACACCAGCCGCCGTGAAGGACGGAGGGTAAACGTGAGGTAAGTATGGCGTGACCGGCGTGGGGGGCCCACAATGGCTGATCACCGGCGTGGGCGGGCAGGGCGCGGGCGGGGACGCCGACTAACTCTTCTTCCCACTCTTTCTGTTTAGGTCAGCTAAAAAGGTTGGCCACCTTTCGACACGCGCGCGATCGACTCGTTGGTGGAAGGATAGTAGAAGGGCACGGGAATTGTGTGGTTCAGTGGAGGGCAGGGCTTTGGTTGCCGACTTCAAACGCTCCCCGCCTCGTCGTCACTGGTATGGTTTTTCGTCTATCTACTCGGCAGCCGTTAACTCGTCCGCAGTGTCTCGCATAATCTTCTCGCCCCAGCGTCAAAGAAAAAAAAGAAAAAAGAAAAAGAAATATAACGAAACAACCCAAAAATCAATACTGGGCGCTACACCAAGCGCGAGATGCACACACAACCAAGACGCACAACACCCACCAAGACGAGGCGGTGTACCGGAACTTCCACGTCGGCGGCTAATCGCTCACCAAACCAATCTACCAACTACGAAGATTCGGCCGCCGACACGACCTACCCATCAACTCTCGACTGACCCATTCGACTTTTGCGCGACTCGTATCTCCGCATGCAAACCACTTCAAAGGATACTACGTTGCAAGCACACCCACCCACCATGCATTTACCTGGTCCCTTTGTTCAAACGGAGGGTGAGTTCCTTTAACCCTCCCATTTGGCCACCGACTGAGCACATTCGCAGCCATGGCGCTCGAATACTAACAAGGCGCATCCGACCACTACCCATTCAATATGGCGCCTCTCTCTGTCCTATCAAGCAATGCACACGCTGGCCGCCATTCAAACACCCATTCGAGTCGTCATGGCCCCTTCCGTTCGGTCCGGTTTCGGTCTCGACTCGGTTACACGTAGGTAGATCGTAGATAGTTTCGCTACTGGGCGAGGGCGGGCAGGCAGCGGACGACCTCGGGCACGATCACCACCTTTGGCGAACGAACCTTTCTCTCTGGGCATTCTCCCATGCGGCATCATGACTTGTTTTCGACGTACGCATATCTTCTTTCCTGTCGGCGAGATTGGCTGACATTCTCCAAACTAAAGGCATTCCGCACCAAAAACTTCGCAATATTCGACGTCCGCTTGACTGTGTTAGCGCCCCATATCCTGCGACAGCAAACGTCATCGCCTTCACGGCCACTGCTTTTGACCACTCGCGCTACCATTCTTCACCATTATGCACCTCTCCTCTGCTTTACCAGCTTCCGACGCTCACATCCCGCGGTCAATTATCGGCATTGTCATCCGCAGCAAAATCTATACTCTCGGCCGACCTCCTCACCACAACGGCCTCGCAACGTTTGGTTCGGACTCAGATCCCCAATAGCGCTGCGCCACGACCCTCCACAACCATCTATTTGCATAAACGTCATCGAACTCGGCGAGTTGCAGCCCTCAAAGCCGTCGAGTTCGATGACATTCAAAATCGTCACAGCTCGACGGCCTCCCGTCTTTCGGCGACTTGCCCATATATCATCATCGCTTCGTCTTTGCACCGCGCACCGCAATGACCGCACTCTATCGAGTTCGCAACGCCAACGCCCATGGTCCCGCCCGTCTCGAAGACATCGCAGCCTGAAGCTGCCAACTCTCTATCATAACCATCCTTCGCTCATTGCAACGCCTCATACAACAAATTCACTCGAGCAAAACCCAAGCTACCACAATCGAGGAATCCTTCATTTGCGACCCACTCATCGCGGTCGCAAACTCTGTCGTGTGGCCTTCAACAGGATCATTAACACCATTCCGCCTTCTGCACCATCCTCCGCTACAGACAGCTCCAGCTCCGCATAAACCAGAAACGCCTTCGCTGCCCCGCCTTTCCGCCCTTACATAGATATTTGAATGAATGAAATTGGTCACCGAGCGCCAGAGTACTGATGTTGGAGGACCTAAGATAAGGAGTCGCCCCATACGATATTTTCCAACTGTACAGAAGAAGCTTTGAGTTCAAGAGCAGGAACCGCAACACTCTCTTCCATGTGCGCCTCATTTGTCGTCCCACTCAACGGAGTCACTCCACCGAGCATGGCCAATTTGAAGACAGCCTGTGCCGGCGTGCACGCCGAAACCTTGGCTATCTTAACAAGTTCCGGGTTCGCAAGAAGCGAAGGTGACCCCGAGAGCGTCCAGAAAGACCTGTTCATGACGGTCAAGCGTCTGTGGATGACCTTGGGGACGGAAACTCACTGATACTCGATGCCATGCCGCCTGCAATACCCACAGACTTCCCGATCCCATCGATTCTTCTCGTGCCAGCGATTCTGGACAACCTGGACGGGACGCACGGCCGCGAGCGCCTGGAGTACCCGCACATCATACGTGTTGCTTACTCCGATGGCGCGGACATAGCCGGCGTCCTGCAATGCTCCAAGTGCCGCCCAGGCCTCGAGTGTCTCTTCCAGCGTAGGGAGAGGCGAGTGAAGAATATAGCTATCGAGGTACGTTGTATGCAGGTTCGAGAGGGATTTGGCAAAAGAAGCGGTTATCTGTTCTGTAATTGAAGTAGCTGGGTCGTAGGGGAGCGGCTTCGACGTCGTTTGCCCGCCAATGGGAGTGAATCTAGTTCAAGCCATTGCAGACGAATCCACTTCCAATTCGTCTATACACACTTGGTCTGGAGGAATAGATCCTCACGCTTGATACCGTGTTTAGTCTGGAGAGTGAGCAGGGCCTCGCCGACGAGGTCCTCCCTGTAGTGCTTGGGTTGACAAGCCGTATCGATTGCCCGGAAACCTCGGAGGACGGCCTTTTCCACCAATGCGGCGGTCCTGTGTTCCTTCCTAGCAGTCCGTTAATGACCTGAGCTTGGTGGGTTACAGTTGACGCGCCAGGCGGTCCCGTATATTATTTTCTTGCTGGCCATTCGGAAGAAAGCAGAGATGATGCCATCAAACCCAGAATGTCCACCTTCCATGACGAATTGCCGTGCCGCGCGAAATAATACTCGGTATAGAACGCGTCCTCGAGCTGCAGGACGCCGATCCTCTCGACGCCCTGTCGAATGACTTCGACCCCGTCGGCCTCCTGAATGGCTTCTTTCCGGACGGTGCGTCACAAGTTTCGCTGGGGAACGCGTTTAATTTGGCTTCCAGAGGCGTCTCTGGCACACATATCCTCGGCGCAGGCCCGCCTCGTTGAAAACCAGAGAGAACTGCAACGAGAAATAGATGCACTGCAGGTTGAATTGAAGCAGAATCAGGATCCCACTCGAATGCATCTCATTCAAGAAATGATTTCTGTTCGTTTGACTCCCAACGAAGGTCCACTTGTTGTAACGCGTTCTTTGTAGGATCTTTTCGGCCAAATGTCCCGTATACGCGAGAAGGCAACGGAATCTGAGGCGGTTGTGCGAAACATCACGAAGGACATCCAGGTCCTTGACCTCGCGAAGCGGAATCTCATCCTCAGCATGACGACTTTGAAACGGCTGCAAATGCTTGGTGCGTTTGCTCATGGATACTTGGATAAAGACCTGACGCCTTGAAGTCAACGCATTGACACAACTGGAGGACTTCGTGAAGGAAAGGAAATACGGCGAAGTTGCACAGACTCTTGCTGTGCGTATTCGATACAGGACCCCTCCCTTCTGGGGGATCTCATGTTCTCGCACACAGGCGGTCAAACAGATATCTGTTTCATTCAAACAGTACACATCAATCAGCGTATTTCCCAAGTCTGGAAACGCGTACAAGAACTGCAAGGAGAAATCCGAAATCACTTGGATCAGGATTTCGATGCTTTGTAGGTCGCTCATCCTTGGCCCTTGACAGTTAATGGACCCTGGCAGTTACCTGCAGGACCCCGCGAAACCGGTCAAACCAGCCGTCATTGCAGACGCATGCTCCGTGGTCGATGTACTCGGAGCTGACGTCCGCGCTCAGATGATTGAACGTTACGTTGCGATAGAACTCAAGGAATATCGCCGAATATTTCGCACCAGCGACGAGGCTGGCCAGCTTGACAATATCTCAAGACGATTTGCTTGGTTCCGGCGGCTCTTGCAAACACACGAGCTCGAGCAAGGCCGCGTCTTTCCCTCGGATTGGAGAGTAGGCTGGCATCTACTGGCAAAATTCTCGGAAATCACCCGGTCCGAATATTTTACATTTTCCACACCGTCTCTCACACCTATTTCTCTCAGGGACGACTTGGCAGCACTGCTCTCAAAGTCCGGAGCCCCACTTACTGTGAAGGCTCTGCTCGACAATCTTCAAATCGCGGCGGATTTCGAAGCGTCCATGACGAAGAAGTGGGCTACACCCGTGAGGTACCATCTACCCGCCGTTGGCATGCATTAACATCGCACGGTAGTTTCAAGACATGTTGAAAACCACCGCTGCCTCCCATTCCGCACCTCCAAAGACCATAACCTCTGCGTTTGAGCCACACATGGGTGTTTTCGTTGACGCTCAAGACAAGTGGGCAATCAATCACTTGGTTCACTCGTTCGGTCTAACTCGATTCCAGGGCTCTTGCTGACATGCTAGCACCACACCGAAAAACCCGCGGCTTGAGGTCTCCCAGACCTTCACTCGACGTCGATCACGAAACTCCCGACGATAGCGACACCAACAAATCGCCAATCGTTCTCCCATCCTCGACCGAGTTATTCTATTTCTATGGCCAAAGTCTGGAACAGTGCGCGAAACTTTCTACTGGCAAGCCCCTATTCGACCTCGCCACGGTGCACAAGAAATGGCTTCGAATATATGCAGGTGGGATAAGACATCCGCCGATTCTTCCTCAGGTTCTTATTTCTGTTGCAGAGGATGTTCTCGTTGCAGGTCTCAAACGGTTGGTTCCCACTATCTATTGGTTTTCCAGGGTTTAATCGGTGACTAGACCGATCTCACAAGTACGCAAGTCGACGGAATCCCGGTTCGAAGTCAGTGAACTGCACCAATCTTCTCTCGTTATCAATACAGCAGACTACTGTCAAGCTACTGCTCTCGAAGTGAGTCTTGGGGTTACTTCGTTCCCCTAGACCTCATTGTGTTTTCAGCTGGAGGAGAAGATTCGTAGCAAACTGAATGAGGAGTTCAAAGACAAACTGTCTCTGCAGGCGGAGCGGGATCAATTTGTTAGGTGGGTGTGGTGGATAACGATACGTGCAACAAATTAACATTGCGCGCCCACCACAGTGTCATCTCTGCCGGCATCGTGGTGCAGTTGCGAGAGCTGGAGGCTGCCTGCGAACCTGCATTCACAGCGATGGCACGGTCTTCATGGCTGACTTTGAAACAAGTCAGCGGCCAATCCGCATATACCGCCGATTTGGTAAATGCCGTAGACCAAGTGGTGGAATCGGTGAAGCCTCTCGTCGAACAGAAGAAATACTTGCGGAATTTCCTCGACAAGGCCTGCAGGTCGCGCTTTGTCATCCTGCGCGAATATTGATCGCTAATGCGCGATCGACAGCTTGATCCTAGCCAAATTTACCAACTCCCTGGTTAAGAGCCGACCGCTGAAGGAAATTGGCGCTGAACAAGTAACGGCAAAATTCTTCCTTGTTGATATAACGACTGATATCCTATTTTAGTTGTTGATAGACCTACAGACCGTCAAGGCTTGTCTTCTGAAAATGCCGGGAGAAGCATTGACAACCACGACGTGGGCTCTTGCCGTGTACTCACAACGAGGAGGTGCTAATGATTACCCAGATATACCCGTGGATTAACGAAAAGTACCACTCGATTAGAGACACTGCTCAAAGTAATAGTCACCCTCGGTCGTACGTATCATTGTTCAGCTTTCATTTGCTCCTCTGCCTATCGCGTCCCCACAGGACCCACCGGAGGGCTTTATCCTAAACTACACCCTTCTAATCAAGGACGCCTCGTTCTCTAATTTCCAAAAGGCATGTATCTTCCCCTCCCACGCATCAAAAGTGTATTCAACCCTTCCCAAGATCTTGGACTTGAAGGGTACACCCAAAGCCGAGCAAAACAACCTGCTCGACTCGTTCCTCACGATAACCAGCACCAACGACGACTTGGAGGGTACCTCTTTCCTCTCTTCGCTGGACATGGACCCTGGAGCGCCGGCGCAGCTCAACAGTAATTTGTCGAGCCCCGGAGGCAGTCGCGTATCCTTGCCATTAGCTGGGGTCGTCGGCGCCACAGGCGAGAGCGGAATCTTTGCGAATTTAACCTCGCCTGGTACCAGCGGGCCCTCTACCGGGACCAGTGTTGCTGACGGTCGCCACGGTCCTGGAGACCGAGGGCAGGTTTTCTCGGATTTCCGACGCTTTGTGAGCTTTGGATTAAGAAGGGACACGCAGCCTCCACAGTAGCTTTTCTGTATCTTTATTTTTCGCTTCATAAAATTTCAAACTCCGCCCGCCGAGGTGCCGAACTCTGTCCTTCAACCGTTGGGCTGGATTCTAGACAAGCTACTCGGGCGCGTAGTTGAGATGACATTATATTGGTCTCGACTCATCTGCCTAGTTCAGCGGCGTCGTTGATGGCGGGGGCGTGAGAATGATCCGTTCGAATTACGTCAAAGTACATTTCCCGACCTACACGTCGAATGGTAGAAATACACGGGTGCTAGGTATAATGTATCGTCTCTGAACGAGTGTGAGGTATCGAAGTCCACAAGGAGTCCCAATAAAAATGAATGACAGTGTTATAATCCGCGGCCGGAAGAGCTAGGGCTTGGATGAGAGGTGGCTGCGGAGCTGGGACTGGCATTAAACCGCGTCGCCGTCGGCGTGGGAGTAGCCAGCAGGAAGTTTCCGACGCTCGGCGATGGAGTGCCTATCACGCGCTGCACGATATACGATGTCTCCTCGGCAGGCTGATTTGGGGCGGGCGGCAGAGGCGGGTGCGCAGGGAGGCCGCCTCCGCTGTACGGACGGGAGCCGCCGTTGTCCTCCGTGTCGCTGTGCCGGAAGTGGATATCGGAGATGGACATGGGCAGGTCGCTCTCCGTCGGCGAGGTGGGCATCGACGGGAACGAGGTCCGAGGGGTGTGCGTTCAGACTGCTCATCGCGCTGCTGCGTCCCGCCTCGACGTTCGCGCCAATCGATGGGGGCGGCAGGAAAGTGCCCTCGGGGTGATGTGGCGATGCGGGAAGCGAGACGGGGAAGGGAAAGTTGTGGGAGGAAGATGAGCTTCCCGAGCCTTCGATGTGGATGTCCGAACTGGGGGCCGTGGTTGCGCTCCAGCGGGATTTCGGTTGAGGAGGCGGGACGAGACTAGCGATATTGGATGCCGCTCCGGTGCTCCAATGTCCGCTAGGACCCAATGAGCTAAAAGAACGTGATGAAGAAGAGTAGCCATTCGAACGATCCCGAGACATGAGAGATCCTTCTGATGAGCTTGCGAAATCGAGAAATGAGGTATCATGGGGATGATGATCTGCGGAGAGCGGTGTGAGACGGAAGGGCGCCCGGGAGGACGAAGGGTGAGAGTCCTCCGCTGTTGGGGATGCTTGGGTTGCCTCGTCGCGACCCTGCTGCGCCGTTGCCGGGTCAGCCTCGAAACGAACGCGCGACTGTCCGGAGGCTCTACGACCAGCTTGATCGAAGTCGACACGAAACGGGCTGGTGCTGCGCAGTACTAAACCCGTGTCCGCGGTGTCGGCAGGCGGGGTAGTCGGCTCAAGGTCGAGATGGGATGAAGGCGCGTCAACGGGCGGTCTCGATAGCGGAGACGGAGTCATCGACTTGTCCTTTTCCCTCTTTTCCTTTCCTCGTCGCTTGCTGCGCGCCTTGCGGTGCTCAGCCTCGCTCGTTCGAGGGCTCAGGCTGCGGAGTGCTATCCGGGCGCTTCCGTCTCCCAGGATGCTCCGGCCATCGTCAACGTCGTAGTCGCGCACACTGCCGCGGTCGTCAGGTCGTGGTGAATCGGTGGGCGGAGTGGGTAGATGTGGGTGGGCACTAGATGACGGTAGAGGGGGGAGGGGAGGCTGAGGATGAGAAGGAGAATGAGACCGGTAACCCCGGTCCCCTTCTGGCTCATTGAGGTCAACATGGGTGAGGAGAGCACCATTACTGTTAGCGCGGGAGTGCGTGTTGGGGTATGGAGAAGGCTGTCGAGGTGATGGGATGGATGGGAGATCCGTGGTCGCATGGAGCGAGGGTGAAGACAAATAGGAGAGGGAGGAAATGACTGAAGGCTCCGCGGGAGGGGAGGCGGCGTTTGAGTGGTCTGAACCAGATCGCGAGCCACCTCGACGTTCGATTGGTAAATCGAGCTTGAATTGTGGTGACAAGGATTTGTCCCGCTCACGGCTTCGTCGGGTCCACCTGCTGTTTTGCCGACCCTTGCCTTTGCCTTGGGTCATAGGATAACCACCATTGGACCCTGATGAGCTGCTCTTGTACCCGCCGTCTGACGTCGCCCCGAGATCATAGTCTTGGTCGCGGGAGGAGCCCGACGTGCCCCGCCTCCCCGTGGAGTCGGAATGTCGGAAGGCGATCCCAAGACGACCGAGGCTTCCCAGACCGCCTTCCACATCCTCCTTCCACTTTGCGAATCCACTTCGCTTGCTCGTCCGGTCGCGTGAGGGTCCCGCAACAGGAACATTATATTCCTGGTAATAGTACCCTTTCGCGTCAGTATCAGCACCGACGTCGACAACCAAGACGCTTCCCGCGTCTTGGTCGGGGTCATCCTTTGGTGGGTGCTGTTGCATCAACCGCCGCCGCCGATATGGCCGATACAATAGAAAGTACAACAGGGCGCGAAGAACGATGAAGAAGATAAGCACGCCAGCAAGGACAAGTGCGGCTATGGTGCCACTAGATAGTCCGGACTGGGCCAATGCCGAGGAGGTGGAAGGGGAAGACGAAGGGGTGCCCGATGCGCTGCTGTTCGCGGACGAAGGACTGGATGCGAAATCAATAGGGGGTTCGAATCCGATGTGGATGCGACATACTTTTGGAGCGCAAAGACGCTGGCACCGCCCGCTGGTAAAACGAGGGTTGCTCCCTCGGTATTGACAACCTTAAGGTCGTGAACTTTCTTTGCATCCAATCCGGACGCAAAAAATAGAAGCGAATCTGTCTCACTGAATGCCGACTTGGCTGAGAAAGAGGTCGTAACATTGTCGAGAGTTACCGAGTAACTGAATGAAAGTGAGTGTTTGAAAAACCGCGTCGCTGACGCCATACCTGCCGGCCTGCGGGGACGTGGATCCTCGGAGTAAGAAAGAGGTTCCTGATGGATGTTAGGGTGGGCTGAAGGAGGGGTTAATTTCCAGGCTGACCTGTAAATTGTAACGAGGCACTATCCCCGGCGGTCGTGGACGTGTGGGCGGACCAATCTCCGCGAAAGGCAAAGGCGGTGTCATTTAGCACCTGTTCGGTGAACGGCAAACTTGGGGCCCAGAAGTGAGTTGTCATACACGTTGCGAACATGAAGGAGCGCACGAGGAGATATTGCTGGGCGGTACGGGCGCAGAAATGAGCGCCTTGTCGAATTCAAACAGAGAGTTAGTGCCAGCCATCCTGACAGTTAGAGTGAGGGCGTGCGGGGTGTCCGAAAGGTCGTTGATGTCCAGGAGAGTATTAGTGGCCAGGTCGGCGGATGGTCCAGCATCGACAGCGGTGTCGTCGATTGTAATATTATAAGAGGAATTGGTGACATTTCCAAACAGCTTTATGCCGGTGCCTGCGTGGACAGAGAGATAAATCGGCGGGGTGATGGTCGCGGAATCTGAAGCACATACCCTTCCACTGAATCTGAAATGAAGCCGTGTCGAAGCTAGTAATGTGTAGACTGGTGCCGGAGCCTGTGGACCCAGGGGTTGCGCTTGAGAAGCCCGGGTCGTCCCAGTGAGGATTCCAGCCAGAAGAGAGCTGGGGTGCGCCAAAGGTATCGCCGAAGGGGTGGTAGATGATGACCGGACTCGAGTCGTCGACAGTGAACTGGACGACGCTTGCCATTTACTCATGGACAAGACTGGGCGAGACCGAGTTCGAGCTTAGTGGGACCCAGTCAAGATGGGCGACAGACCTGTTATTGCTTGCGACTCTCTAACCCCGTTTGGTTCCAATGTTTTACCGTGAGTTCTCATCACCGACCCCGGACCTGCCTTGTGCTCGGTCCCTGCTTACCGTCTCATGGCCCTCCTTGACTCCAATCACCTCGTACCTGGCAATCCGACCTACTTCCCCGCTCTCCTGGCAGCTATCCGCGATCTCGCGCCGCCGTCGCTACCTCTCGATGCCGTCGTCTTCCAGTCCATCCTTCTCTGTCTCCTCTCGGGCGAGAAACATGTCATTCTCCGTGCCCCGGAAAAGGATGTGCGTCTTGTGGTCAAGCTCGCAGTTCTGGTGAGTAGGCAATGCAAGAGCATCAGATATCAGATATATTCTGGGTTTGATCCTCGAAATTCGATGGATGGGCGCAGAGTGCTGCCGGCCTGATGCCCAACCCCGTTTTACCGCTGAGACACCCGCCCTACTCCGCTCCGCGCGGGCGACAGCAGTGGTTCACTTGAGTGAGTGTCAATTATGCTGCTGCTTTGCATCAAGCAACAGAGAACGAGAACCCGCGATTGTGGGTGGCGCTGTCATTGGGCGTGGCATTTGCAAACCTCTCCGGCTTCCTCGGCTCTGGAACCATGCCATTTACTGACCACCATTCATATTCAGACTTTATCATCCGTGTTTGGTTTACCGACACATAAGATAAAAATTCGCCCACCCTCAGGACCTCCCATCCATGCATCATCAATACCATTCCTGCGTTCTTTGTTTCTACCCTGGATCGCCCCCGTGGATTCACAAGATGAGCTCTCCTCAAAACATTCCGGCTCTTCGCGGAATCGGAATCGGAATAATGCTACTTGGGCCCGCTCCTCTTCAAGGAGACCGAGACGTTCCATGTCCGAGTTACAACAACCAACAGGCTCTAACCCGTTCGGGGACAGTCACGAGTTCCTTTCCTCAGCTTCAAGTGCGATAGTCAATCCATTCAGTACTACGTCTCGGCCTTCAACCAAGGCGCGAGCTCCACTTCCCCATGCATTCTCGGATCCCACCCCGGTGCGGCCAAAATCCGACAGGGCAGTCGCTCTCCAGCCCCGGGCACTTGTAATATCTGGACTCGAGCATGCAACGTTGCAATCCCAGCGGGCAGTGACCCGGGTGCTGGCGGAAAAGCGAGTGGTTTTGGAGGATGAAGACGGGGACGAGGGGTACGACGAAGTGTGGAATCTGCCAGATGGATTTATCATGGTCTACGTTTGCCCTGTGGACCCTCGGGAGCGACCGGCCATCCATAAAACGTTGGTAGGTCGCATATCATTTTTGTTAGTGATTTTGGAGTTTATAAGATTCCAGCTAGACAAATTTGCTATGAGTGCGACAGTCTCGCCACACCACACCGTTCGCGCCCTCCTGTCATCTCCGTCTCGGAATTCGGGTTCCTACCGGAATTCGCCGGCTCTCCATGCATCCCCCCTCTCGCAGAGTCAAACCACCCCGACATCATCCCCCAACTTCTCGGCACAATCGATACCCCTTCCGCATCACAGTCATTCACTTCCAATAGGGCACCACTACCACATCCACCACCCCATTCCTCAGCAACCTCTCGTTCCACCCACACTCATCCACGATTTACGCGCGTCGTATTACCGCACACATTTGTCGCCCGTCCTCAGCATGTACGCATCGGACTTGTTCTCTGCCGCGCGCCATCATTCACAACTCGATGGGACACTCTTGACCGCCCGAGCATTAAAAGACGCGATCGACCTCGCGCGCGCGGGACGTGTAATTGGCGGCGACCTGACGGGTATCGAGCTGGTGCGCGAGGACGCGGCGTATGTCACCGCAAAGGCCGACGCTGCCGCCAAATCCGAGCCCGACAACGAGGCGGGTGCCGAGTATAGCCCTCTAACGACGCCAGTCACCGCCAATGGGAACGGACACGCACCACACCCAAATGGGAATCCGAACGGGCTGGCGCATCGGTACCAAGCGATTGAGGTCGTGGTCGAGGAGGTGGATACCGATGGCGAGGCGACGCCCGGACCAGGGGCCGCCAACGGCCAGGTGCGCGCGCGAGAGCCGGAGCCGGAGGTGCTCGAGGTGAGCGAGGCGGACATTGCGCGCATCACGCCGCGGGTGATGACGCATCGTCTGCGCGTACGCGACGGGCCGCACGACGAGGTGCTCTCCAGTGCGCGTTTCCCCGCTGTTCCCTTCACCAGTTCCCCCCGTGGCGAGGATGGTGATCCCGACGCCAAGATTGCTGCGCGCTGTACGATTAAGGAGATATTGGTTAGGATTTTGGCAGAGGTTTAACTGTAAAAGTGTAAGCTGTACTTTATCTGTGTTCGTTTAATTCATTCATCGGTGGTTGTGCAAAGCCAATCAAGCTATCAAGCCTGGCATTGCGTTATTGAATGTCTTGGTCTTCTCAGGACGGTTCTGCGGCTGTACTTTGTGGACAATTTCTGTCATGCCTGGTAACACGGTACCTCTTGGTTTAATCCAGTGCTTGCTTACAGCTTTGATGAGCTCCTCGGCGTGGGTTCAGACCGCAGCTTGTGCCATTGATGCAGTTCCTCAACTGGAAAATCACGGCATGCCGATTGCCGACAACAAGCGCGAAGCGGCGCTTGCGCAGGCCGCTCACGATATTCCGGCTGCTCCCGGTGTATGTTCAATTCCCGCCCCATCGGCCACTTGGGAATATAAAAGCTAGGAGGGGAACCTTTGGAATGCCATCGAGTTGTAGCAATGAATGTCCTCGCCCTCGGTGCCTCTCGCAGCAACAATATCGGGTACCTTTCTTCTGTTCAACTGCTTGGTATGTATCGATTCCGCACCTGACCCTGTATTATTCAACTAAAATGTCTATTCCAGAGCAAGGTGCAACAGTGACGTTTCTTCTGCGTTCGCCCGCAGTGTTCCATCGAGTCCGCCAACTTCGATAATTATTCGCACCGAACGCTCATCTTTTTCACCACCAGGACGAGGTTATTCAAAGATTCGTGAAGAGCGGGAAAGTGCGCTTGATCCAAGGCGACGCCCTCAAAGAAGCGGACAATAAACGCGCCTGGGATGCCGCCTGGTATCGTTGACGTGGTTATTTCTGGTCTCGGTCGGTACAGTAATTCACAGATGTACTGTGTGGGCTAACGGTGTCCTTTTCTAGGTGCCACGAAGATTTCTTTCAGTATCCTCAAGGGCATTGTGATCACTCCCCACAATATCGTCGCTCAGTGCATGCTGAATCTGCTGTGCACGATGCCTACGTACCCGAATGCCCCACAGCCAAAGATCATCGTGATATCCACCGTCGGCCATACCAACACCGCCTACGCCGCCCTTCCTTTCCTGCTTAAACCCGTGTACACTCTACTCAACATGCCGCGCCGCGACAAAGCCGCCATGGAGCGTGTCCTCGCCCATTGCACCGGCCTTCCATGGCCGGCCGCAGACGGGGAGCCGTCAACAGATTTAACTGGGGCCGATTGGAGGCAGCGCCCCGGCCTTCCAGCAGCAGGCACAGTCAAACACGTCCTTGTCGTTCGACCTCTGATCCTTACCGACGGCCCGTGTGTTGCTGACGAGGTCAAAGCCAAGGGAACAGGCAAGGCTCCATATCGTACAGGTGGGGACGAGGTGGGCGGGTACACCATTTCACGAAAGGATACTGCGCACTTTGTGCTAGATGCGCTGTCGAGATGGGATGAATTCGAGAACAAGCGCATAAATATCGCATATTGAGCGTTTGACATAGAACGGGGTTGCATGCATGTAGCTAGTTTGCGAATTATTGGTATTCTCCGCTTTGGCCTCCTAACGGGGTAGACACGCGTGGGAAATCAGCGCTTCCGCTTCCGTCCAACTCTGCGCTTGCAGCCTTGCACTGGGAATGGTCCCAGTCTCGCCATGTCAACCTCTACAGACACAAGGACCCAGGTTATTCAGGCCTATTCAGGCCATCCGACCTACAATTGCTCGAAGTGCAGTGCTGTCATCGTGCGCTTCAACTCGCTCTCCGAAGCAGTGGCAACCTCATCGCAGCACAGGCCCTGCAAGACGAGGCAATCACCAAGTTGTTCCAAGGGCGCGATGGCCGGGGATTGCGAGTGTCATTCACCCTTTGCTACTCGACTGTTCGGTTGATTCCAGACCCAGTTTAATGCACTCGGCGGTCAACCTCAAGTTGGGTAATCGCGAAGACCGCAGCCTTATGTGCATAACGCCCATTTCTATCGGCAGATACTGACTGTGTACTTACAGCACGGGCGTTCATACCGTCGCGGATGTCTTTTGCCTAGGCTGCAATGAACGGATGGGATGGTATTACCACAAGGCTTCGGACTTTAGCCAGAAATACAAGGAAGGTCCGTTGTTCGTTTGCTCGGCCTCCGAGCCTTTCTCCTGACTAGATACCAGGCAAGTACTTGCTGGAACGAGAGAAGCTAGTGAAAGAGAACGCTTGGGAGTTGGAGCTTCTTAGTCCATTCCTCGGATACGCCGCCCCCTCTTTCCGCCCTGCCCACATGGCTTCACTCAGAGCTGAGTACAGGAACTATTGTTCTCACTGCATGTCTTCGTCTGGGGTCAAGCACGGTCTTCTCCCTGACAACTACACTCACATTATCATTGTCCAATAAACAAGCACGAATACATTTCATGGCGAGAGAGACGCCCCTCTCCGTACTCCGTACGTGTCTTGCTGCTTCTTATGCGGCGCCGAGGCTCGCTCGGCCACGTTTGCGGCCTTAAACCATCGCGCATCTTTGTACGAACCATGGCGGCATGTGCTTCACGTTCTGGAAAACGGAGACAAAAACCTTTAAAAGCCCCGCCCAAACCGCAAGTCGGTGTCTTGCATCGAGCAAGCGCCCCCTCTCACCAAATGAAAGCAAGCAAGGCGCTCCTTGCGCTCGCACTTTCGTCGTCGCCTGCGTTCGCATTCGCACCAATCCCAAGTGCTCTACAGGCAAAAGACGACTCGAACTATGTTCCCAATGCATTCATTCCTTGAGCTATCCAACGGCGACGCCATTTCAAAGCGGACCTTGGTCTCCGTATGATCCTCTTTCATTCCTTGCATTGTAACTACAGACATTACAACTTTATCTTCTTAGCGCCACGAAGAGCTTTATGACGCGATGCGCACACGGGGTATCACTTTCCGCATTGAACAAGAATACAATACGCCCGAAGATTTTTATCGGTGCTGCCATACGATTATCTGTGGGTAGGTTTGTCACTGAACAGGAATCCGTGTTTAACCTCAATGTTTGCATAGTCCTCTGCTGTCGGTACCACTACTATCAAGGGAACTTTCTTCCCTCACCATTCATTCAGGATGTTCCAAAACTATCTCAAATCCCCGGCATTCAGGCTATCCGTCCCGTCATCAAAGTTCCTGCCCCCAAGTAAGTTTTTTCTATCCCTTCAACTTTTTTTACTTCGCTGAACGGAAGCACTCTCAGGCCAGTCAGCTCGACAGTAGTCAGAGAACCGAAGGCGTCAGACATTCTGGACACATACAGCACCCATGTGATGACCGGCGTCAACAAGGTTCACGCGCAAGGCAATTTCGGCGCAGGAATCAAGATCGGAATGTACGTCAGCACTCATCACTTCTGAATTTGAGCTGATCGCGGTTCATGTACTAGAATCGACACAGGTGCTAAAAGGCTCCTCCGAATTTGACAGCGGCATTTATTCATATTGTCTGCAGGTATCGACTACAACCACCCCCTACTTGGCGGCGGCTTTGGACCTGGATTCAAAGTTATCGGGGGCTACGATTTTGTCGGTGACGCCTTCAACGGAGAAGATACGCCCTCTCCGGACCGCGATCCATTGGACGTGTACGCAGTCCCAACCACGGTTCTATATTCACCTCACCTTTTCTTTCAGGTGTAATGGCCACGGAACGTACGTTTGACCCTTTCCTTCGTCGTCTGACCGCTGAAATACCCCTACAGCCATGTCGCAGGCATCATTGGCGCCTCTCCGAACAATACCATGGGCATCAACGGAGTGGCGAGTGACGCCTCTCTCGCGTCGTACAGGATTTTCGGCTGTGTTGGATACACGAGCGACGATATCATCACTTCCGCTCTCATCCTGGGTTATAACCAGGGAATGAATATCCTCACGCTCTCTCTGGGCGGAGCGAACGGGTGGACGACGGGGACCGCCTCAGTTGTCGCGAGTCGAATTGCGGCTCAAGGGCGCGTCGTCACAGTCGCCGCAGGAAACAGTATGTTTTCTTTTTGACCTTCCTCTCAATGACTAACCTGGACTCTCCGAGATGGTTTCCAGGGCGCTTGGTACACGTCGGACCCAGGGGCAGGAATCGGCGTCATCTCAGTTGCGTCTGTCGACAACATAGATGACCCAATCCAAAATATGACGGTTGAAGGCGTCGTTCACGACCCCATCGTGCGTCTTCATTAATACTCTTGACCATTCTCCAACTCACTTGGCGGCTAGCCGTACTTCCGGCCGATCGTACGTTCTCGTCTCGATAATCGAAGCTTCCCAGCTCACCGGGCATTTAGCCACTTCGCGTCGCCGGCAGCATGCCCATTTATGCGACCTCGTCGAATTTTTCGCAGACAGATGATGCGTGCAACCCACTGCCGGCCTCGACGCCGGACCTTTCTGGCTACATCGTCATCATTCGCCGGTCGGTCTATCCTTTTCGCATTTCTGGAAATTCTGTTCTCACATTTCGCCAGGGGAACCTGTTTATTCGTGGGTAAATTGCATCTTTCTTGAAGCTGTACTAACAGGGCCCCAGACCCAGAAACTGGAAAATGTTGCGGCTTTCGGCGCCAAAGTCGCGGTCATCTACAAGTATGCCCTGTTTTCTTTTTCGAAGGAAACTGGTTTTCATCCGCCACGAACAGCTCGGATACTGGATCCTTCTCCGCGATTGCGGTGGGCGATTTCGACGCTGTCCTCATATCTGCTAGCGACGGAAAATTCGTGAGTAACAGCTCCCGAAAGTTTGCCAGGATTTCCGGTTGAATTGTTTGGCTATTCTAGCTCGTCGGACAGTTTATAGCCGGGGCAAACATCTCGCTCAACTTCCCACCAGATGGTGCCGGATTCGCCGTGCCGGACCCTAACGGCGGCCTCGTCAGTTCCTTCTCCACCATCGGGCCGACATTCGATATGTATCCTGGCGTCGCGCTGGCGGCGCCAGGCGGAAACATTCTCTCGACGTTCCCCGTCGATCTCGGAAGCTATGCACTCGAGTCTGGCACGAGCATGGCCTGCCCCTTCGCCGCGGGTTCCGCCGCACTGGTGCTCAAGGCACTGGGGACGTCGCCCGCGGTGGGCCAGGAAGTTATGCGGATATTGCAGACGTCGGCAACAGGTGTAGCGGGATCACGGACGGACGGGCGCGCCGCTGAAAACCCTTGCGCAGCAGGGCGCGGGACTCATCCAGGTTGATCGAGCGATTGCGATGCAGACTATTGTGAGCCCAGGGCAGATCCTGCTGAACGATACGACGCATTTCAAGGCAAAGTGCGCGGTTTCTTTTGCTCCGTCGCCTGTTGGTGACTGATGTGTGTTTTGCAGCCACACCATTTCGATCACGAATACGGGGCAAAACACCGTGACGTATAGAATCCAGCATGTCCCGGCGGGAACGGTAGGCACCATTGATGCGGTGAGCATTCGATTTTTTTCCTTGGCGATTGTCTGATTCTGGGGTCCAGAACACGCACAACGTCGATCCAGTACCTTCGCTCATTCCCGGCGCAGCCACCATCGCCTTCTCCGCTTCCAGTATCACCCTCCATCCTGACCAAACACACCATATAACAGCGACCTTCTCCCCACCAAGTGCGCTCAACACGACGTTGCCCGTGTACTCGGGGTTCATCGAGGTCCTCGGTGCCAACGAGACGGTCAAGGTGTCGTATTTAGGTGTGGCCGCAGCCCTCCGCGAAACGCCCGTGCTGGATACTAGCGACGGCTTCTTTGGGAATCTTCCTTCCGGCGTTGATAGACTCGGAGGGCCGGCCGCAGGAGGAACCGACCAACTATACATTCGAGGGCGAGGATTTCCCGTTCTTGCTTTTCAGGTAGGGTTTCAGCGAACTTGAAAGAAAGGCTGATTGATTGGGGTGAATAAGGTTGACGTTTGGGACTGCTCTGCTCCGGGTTGACTTGGTGGACAAGGACCTGCAGATTGCGCCGAGTAACGCGATGCCGTCGCTGGAGGAGAGAGGTGCGACACCCTTTACGTGGTGGTGGACGCAGAGCGCGGCGGGGTACATTTAGTAAGGTCAAGACTATTGGTCCGATCGGAGAGGTCGACTACGTCGCTCGGAGCACCAATGTAAGCCCTATAGCCGCTGCGGGACCTCGGGAGGCTGATCTCCCGTATATTAGGACCCCTTTGGCGGCTACTCCTCATTCACGTTGCTGGGCAACTTCGCCAACGGGACGCGCATTGATGACGGACAGTATCCGCCTGTTAATGCGGGCGTTGAAGGTGAGCGGGAATCCTAGGAAGGAGGAGGACTATGAGAGCTGGTTGGGGCCGCAGTTTGGTGTGGTGACGCCGGAGTAGGGGTAGATCTATGTGTTTAGGTGAAAATCGCGCTATGTGATGTAGATTCCGTCGCCGAGCTCGGAGGTTGGGAGTGTGTTGTTCCCGCGCAGGACGACGTGTCCGCCTGCGTGCAAACAGGGGAGGTCTGCGTGCAAGGGGATGTGGTGCTTTAGGGTGGCTCTGAGTCGACGTCCATCGCAGAAGTTGATGCAGCAGAGCTGAATTCGGCTCGGCGAGCGTCGGCGGTGCCGGAATGCGGCGCGTTCGACTTGCATGAGGTGCACCGATAGTGCATGACATGTCCGTGCGTTTTTGAAGCTGGTGTCTCGTTCAGGTATACTCTGTGCACAAAGAACATCACTCACATTTCACCCTCACGGTCGCCGTCGAACCAGGCACCAAGACGATGTTGCAGCCGTTGCATAATGTGCGTTTGACGGCAGGGTCCCTGAGCTCGTCAATAAGATAAATAAATTCGTTGGAGCGCAAGACACACATTTTAACCATCGTCTTGTTGGCCACGGTCTTCATCGAGTTTATATAGAACTTTGAGAGGTCGTGAACGTCCATTTTTCGCGACTTTTTTGCCCGTTTCTGGACGGTCTTTGGAGCTTCCGGGACTGGGAGAACGCCACTGAGGTAGACCGAGGCTTGGTACATGAAATTGAGACGCTGCATAACATCCCTGTTGGCGATGCCTGGCGGCGTTGGGCTGCTCGTCCTTGTTCTTGTCTTTTTTCGCCATCGTGGTGGGATGCAAGGGTAAATGATCGCGATAAATAATTGAAACGCGCTTTGTCTCGACCACGATGACCAACGGGCCTCCTGCGTCCGCGGCAGGGCCTTCTTCGCGTCCGATAGCGCCTCAAAACGGACGCGGGCCAACGGGAATGGCACCGCCGCCTCCCAACCAGGGGTAAACCCGCCGTACCATGTATCTCAGCCGCCGAGAGAGGCGCCGAGAACCCAGCAACAATATCCCCAGCCCTCCCAGCCCTCACAGGCCCCGCAGGCACAGTGGGCGTCCAGCTGGCCTGCGAACTACTCCTCGTCGTCAGCGCCGGGGCCGCAATCGACCTACCGAAACTCAGCCAGTGCCACTGGCCCACCCCAGTTTCCGTCGATTCCACCACAACCGCAAAATAATACTAATAATTCGTATGCAGCCGCAGCGAACGCGTTTTGCAGAGCCGTACCCGCATACAAAGGTCGTGCAGCAGCAGGCGAGACAGCCGCTGTCAACAGCCCCCTCGCCACTGCCTCCCCATACACCGACGCCTGTCCCTCCTCCTCTTCCTCCGCCGCCCCCACCACCCCCGCCGCCGAAATTCAAGCATTGGGACCGCGTTATAAAAGAGTTTTCTGGGCAAGCTCGGTCTGAAGCAAGCGGTGAATGGCTTGGAGGCCGACCTGTTGGTCATGAACCCAGAGTTTGAGCGCGCGACTGTACCGGGCGCGCTGCTTGATTTGCTTCAGGGCATTATCGTGCGTGTCGGTGCACTCTGGAACGAATGACACCCTAATCACTTGAAGCAGATGATTCAACAAGGGATCGACCGTCCTCCACCGGAGCAGGACCGATCCTTTGAAGAGCGTAAACTCGACTATGTGCATACAGCGAACGCTGCGTCGCAGACGTCTGTGCGTTTCGCTTCTTTGTCACCCCTATCCCACCATCTTACTCACGCCCACTCAGATCACGAAATCCATCTCTGTCTTCCTGGCGCAGAACCGCGCGAAGAACGACGCGTCAAACCGCGCAGAGTTCCTCCATTCTCTCGCAGAGAGGAAGCGCAAGCGCGACCCAGCCGACGAGGGCGACGACGCGCCTCCAGACTCACCCGATGGCGAGGCAAAGGATGACCCTTCATCGTGCGCGCGCACAGACGCAAAGCCCGTCGACCGCGATGTGCAGATGAAGTATGATATCGCGAAGAACCACGACGGGCCCCTCCGGCGCACGACGCGGCAGAAATCCAAGCCCGCTGCTCCCCCTCCCCCTGTCGCTGCACCAGCAGCGAGCCCCACGACCTCGACTCGTACCAAGACGAAGCAGCAGCAGCAGCAACTTAAAAAGTCTGCCAGCCCCGCCACCGTCAAGTCTGACCCCGAGAGCACCAAGGCCGCCTCGGTGCACTTCGCGCTAGATCAGAGGGTAGAGAATATCGAGAGCCATTTTTCGGTGAGGTATGTACCTGGACCGCCGGATACGCTCCTTTCGCGCCTCGCGTATCTGGAGGAGCACATTGTCCGACTGGAGAAGGACTACCCGCCGTGGGCGGCGCTGCACTTCAATCAGCCGAATCGGGGGGTGTGTACATCCATAACGTTGACCCTCCACTCGTCTGAGCTTTGCTTTTATTTTTCCAGTGGCCCCCGCCCCCGCGCGCGACCCCGATCATCGTTCCCGCGAACCAACGCTCCCTCTCGACAAATACTGCGTCTCTGCCGACGGTGGTGACCGTCGGGGGCGTAAACGTGAACGTCAAGACAAAGAACACGGGGTCAAGTCTGCAGCGAGCCATAATGGACAAGATCGCGGTGAATGAGGCGCGTGCGGATTTGGCAGGGGCAGCGGTAGCGGGGGAGGGAGGACATAATTTAAATTGAAGTTATTGCTTGTATATCTAGAAGGAGAGATAATTTTTTGGGTCGTACTGATCGCACTTTTGCTTCAAACCACCATCATCAACAACTTCACCTCCAACGGCCTCTCGAACGATGAAGCTTCAGTCCAAGACTCCCAGTGGTATTCTGGAGCCCCTTCACTACCACGGCAGATGTGCTCTCTTTGCGGGCTTTCTCTGCTAGTTCCTTGGATTCAGAGCGCAAAACAAGCACAAGGCAAGATGGTGAACTACCGAGATGTTGCGAAATCTAAGTGAAGCTTCCATGATGCGGTCTCTTCCGGCCTTGGCAAGACTCTGGCGAGTTTCATCCTGGATGCCTCGGACCAGTCGACGGCCAGCGACCTCAGTCGCCTATGTAACTCCGTTCTTTCTTTCCTTCTCTCATGTCTACCCGCCTTTCTCTCCTCCTTCTCGCGGCGGCAGCCTCCTTAGTTTCGGTCACTGAGTCGACCAATGTCGCCTGCGGCAACCACGTCTCCCCCGACGTCCTACACGCAACCCGCGCACAATACGCCCTCGACCGGCGGAGCGACGACCTCCTCCCGCGCGCCGCCGCGCCATCTTGCACGGGCAACGCGACCGCGACGGCAAACTTTAACGTCCACTGGCACGTCCTCTACGCGAACGCGACGTATGAGGGGGGAAACATCACGGACGACCAGATTGGCACGCAGATGGCGTTCTTGAACGAGGAGTGGGGCAAGTTTGCGCCGCTGTCGTTCACGCTGGTGAATACGACCCGCACGCTGAACGAGGAGTGGTACGCGTATGCGCGCGAGAAGCCGAGCGATATACGGACGGCGATGTTCACGGCGCTGCATACCGGCGGGCCCTTGACCTGAATGTCTACACGGTTTCGTTTGAAATAGTCCAGGACCTCCGTGGCTTCTCGTCGTTCCCTTGGGATTCGAAGAACGATACAGTCGAAGACGGTAAGAAAAACCTCAAAGCACTTGGTACACATATCAATTCGCGTGTTCCACACAGGTATCGTGATTAAATGGAACTCGCTCCCCGGGGGGACCCTCAAAAGCAACGGCGGCTCCCTCGTGCACGAAGTTGGCCACTGGCTCGGGTGCATTCCCTCTCTCCGCCGAACGAAACCGAACCTCGCTGACCCGCCCCGCGCAGACTGTTCCACACTTTTCAAAACGGGTGTTTCGGCGCCGGGGACGAGGTGGACGACACGCCCGCAGAGGACCCGATCAACGCGAACCGCGGGCTGCAGACCTGCCCCGTGTCGTTTGATTCCTGCCCCGACCTGCCTGGCCAGGACCCTGTCCATAATTACATGACCTATGCGGACGACGAGTGCCGCACTGAGTTCACTAAAGGACAGGTTGCTGTGTGTCCAACTTCACTATAAGCCTTGCGTGCATTATGCTAATTTCCTCCAGCGCCTGATGGAGCAGAGTACAACGTATCGCGGCCTCGAGCTCAAGTGTCCTGGTACGCGATAAAATTTATTTCCCTCCCTAGCTCGTTGATTGACGGTCGAGTATTAGATGTTCAAGCCACCACAAGCTCGAACTCAACCTCTGCCTCGGGCTCAAAAAGCAACCCAAGCGGCGGGAGTGCGCCATCCTCTGCGGCGTCTGGCACTGGTGGTGCGGCGACCATCTCACGATCATGGGCTGCGGGAAGCGCGTTGGTTGTCTGCGTGGCTGCTGCCTGGGCTCTGCTTTAATATATACCCTTTGTCCATTTTTTTCAGTGGTCACCTACAATATTTTCGGTACCCTGGTACAAAGTGCTCCCGGCATTTTCGGCCGATTTAGCGCTGTCAATGTAATCCGGAATCCAACGTCATGCATTCCAGTTTTCTTCCCTCGGACACCAAATTTCTGGTCAGCGGCTGAACAATGTCCGGCGGCATGCCTCCAAGGCCAAACTTTTCTAGCTCGTCGTCGAAACTGTCTGCGGTGAAAGGCTACATTTCTCAGCGCAATGTCCCGAGTGCGCTGCAACGCGGGGTAACAGCCGATGGCGCAAAGCAGACCTGGAAGGAATGGGCGGGCCAGAAGATCTCGGCCGCGCGCGGACAGAACAACAACTCGCAAGACTACTGAGCGAATAGCACTGTTTCCGGGCTGGGCGACGCGACGGTACCATCAGGACGCAGAGGGGCGCACCCAAGGTCGGTGCGGATGCTCGGGCGATTGCGATAGTAGTAATTGAGCGTCGAGACAGAGGCGTTTGACGTCGAGCTCTTCGTCTCTGGCTTTGCGTCGAGCCATAGAGCACCAGAACTGGCCAGTCGGTCGCAACGCGCGTTCATGCGACTCGCCAAGGGTGCGTCGGGTATCTCTCTCCGGGATCATGTCTCACCAATCGTCGCTATTAGGGTTTGCCGCCCTCCCGAAGCTGGACGGCAGCGGCCAGCAGGACCCGCCACTAACACGGTCTACCGAAGACCTCCTAGCCGCCATTAAACTACCGCCTCGACCCACAGAAATCACCGAAGAATTCGAAGTCGAAGCGCTAGAGCGCCAGTTTCAACGCATCAACAACCGGCGCGAGTCCTCTTTCGACGACGACGAGGACGACGCCTCGGTCATCACAAGCAGTAGTAGTGCTAGCTCCTCCTCTGCTTCACTACCTGGCGACATCCGCCGCCTGCACCGCAACCTCGAAGCGCGCATCCAGCCCTTCTGGTCCTCCGTCCTCCCCTCGCGCACCGTGCGCCTCAACATATTCTGCTCCCCCCTCAAAGACGGCTCGCATGCGCACTCACACAACCCCACCGCGGAAGAGCAGGACGCGCTGGAGCACGGGCCCGTCGCCGCGCGCGAGCTGACGACGGGCATCGACGGGAGCTTCCAGGCGCGCGTGCGCATACCGTGGGAGGAGCTCTGCCAGCACCCCGGCGCGCTGCACGTCGCGTTCGGCGACCCGCTCGTCGAGCACGAGCTGCTCGTCACCGCCGCGCTCTTCCCCGCGCCGACCCCGCTGCCGCACGTCTAACGCCCACGCCGCCCGCGCACGACGCGCTGGAGACCAAGACCCTTGCGCGTCACGCTCACGCACTGTCCCGTGCGCGTGATATCGGACATTGACGACACGGTCAAGGCGGCGAACATTCATGAGCGGCGCGCGCGCGATATTCCATAACGTGTTTGTGAAGGAGTACAAGGACCTCGTTATTCCTGGGATGGGCGAGTGGTATACGGGGATGTGGAAGCGTGGGGTGCGATTCCATTATGTTGTGAGTGCGCTGTGTTGCTGCCCCCTACACCTTTGACTGAAAAGATGTAGTCCAACGGCCCCTTCGAGCTCCTCCCCCTGCTTGTGGATTTCTTTCCGATATCTGGACTCCCTCCGGGTAAGTCAAGTCCGCCGCCTTGATGTTTGCTATAAGACTGATCCATCACTCAGGCTCGATAAAACTGCGCTCCTACGCGGGTCGGTCACTCTTCAGCGGGCTCCTCTCCGCCCCGGCTGCACGGAAACGTGCGGGCGTGCAAGACATCTTGCAGGCCTTCCCCGAGTCCAAGTTTATCCTCATCGGCGACTCGGGCGAGCAGGATCTCGAGCTGTATGCAGAGTGCGTTCCGCATTATCACTCACAAATTCGGACTAAATATAAACGACCACTACCAGGCTAGCCCGCGAACGCCCGGAGCAGATCCTGGCAGTGTTCATCCGGGACGTGGAGACGGGTGAGCGGCTGGAGGACCCGACGGGGTGGAATGCGCTTCATGCGAGCACGACGACCACGGCGGGCACGATGCTCGATAACGAGTACCAGAAGTATCCGCCTGAGTTATGGCCGCCTACCACACCCACGATTCCCGCCCCGGACGCCGCCCGCGTATAGCGTGCCCTCGCCGGGGCCGTATAAGCAATATTTCACCGCTGAGCCGGATCCCATAGCGGGGATGAGCACGACGCCGAACACGACGCCGCGGTCTGGCGAACGGACGCGTTCCGAGCATCAATACGAATACAGAGGCTACGCTGGGCCCGTCCTCGTCTGGGTGCTCGATCCGGTCTCTTAGGACGCCGACGTCGGCGGCGTCTTTTGCGTCGCCGCAACAGCAACAGCAGCGCGTTCTGCTGGAGGGGGCGGACCGGCGGCGCGCGGAGCTGCAGATGCGCGTGTGGCGGGCGCGGGCGGTGATTCCGACGCGGGTGCCGCTACGGGTGTTTCGCGAGCCGGGGGAGTGCAAGGTAGAGGCGGAGGGGGTGTTGGCGAGGGAGAAGCTGTGAGTACGCACGCGAAGGAGGAGGTATTTATACCAACAAGCATGGACGGCAGGTCATTGTAGCGTTTGCAAAATCTTAATTGTATAAGCAGCGATTGGTTTCTGTTACAGCGGGCGATATGGTACAAGGAACCAACGAATCAATGAACCTCGACTAATATCCTATGTTAACGATGCCCTTGAACTCGTCCCACCGCGACAGGGCATCGACGACAAAGTGGGCTGTATCCTTCCGCGAGATGGTGTAGAAGCTCAGCTCCTCGTGGCTGGCGCGGTACGGCGCCTTGCCCTTGCCCTTCGCCTTGTTTTCGTCCGCCACACACTTGCCGTCCGTCAAGAGCGCCGGGCGCACGACCAGCACCCGATCCTTCAGCGTCCCCGGCGCGGGCAGGCCCTCCGTCCAGTTCTCGCCGAGGATCTCGACGCGGGGGGCGCCGAGCTCGGGGTTTGGGGCCCAGCCCGCGACGTGGGCGACGGCCTGCTCCATGCCGGCCTTGTCGTAGTGGGGGATGGTGAGCGCGGCGTAGAGCGGCTTGAGCAGGATCGGCAGGGCCTTGTGCGCGGTGGGGCCGATGCCCGTGGAGGAGAGGGCGATGATGCGTGGTGGGGGTGTGGTGCTGGTGGTGGGGAGGGTGCGGAGGAGGGTGAGCATGCATTGGGCGACGAGGTTGGGGTCGACGACGAAGCCCTTTGTGATGGAGAAGGAGGGGACGCCGCCGACGGTGAAGACGACGGCGTCGACGGGGCCGGCTGCGGCCCAGGCGCGGCGCATGTCGTCTTCGTTTCTTGCGTCGCCTTTGACGAGGCGGGCGGTGCCAGACTTTACATATTTCTGAATTACTGCGTCCTCGTCGAAGACGGAGGGTGTGCGGAGGAGGAGGGTCACTGTCGCGCCTTGCTCGAGGAGGCGAACGGCGGAATAGTAGCCGATATTGCGGGATGCACCGATGGAGAGGATGTTGTTCATGGCAGAGTGAATGATTCTCAAGTTTTCTGAATGGCCCCTATATAAAGCGCGTCCGCCGTAAGCGTAAATTCGTAACATCGACACGCGCGCCGCCCAATCACATACACTCGGTGCCAGTTCGGCGCGAAATGCGCTGCGCTGTGCTGCGACGGCAGG
This sequence comes from Mycena filopes, assembly GCA_029281495.1. Classification (NCBI taxonomy): domain Eukaryota; kingdom Fungi; phylum Basidiomycota; class Agaricomycetes; order Agaricales; family Mycenaceae; genus Mycena; species Mycena filopes. Next base: position 475,367 of record JARIHR010000001.1, on the reverse strand, counting down.
ACGCGTTGCGTGCCGTCGCAGTCGACACGTTGGGCGACGTCGTTGGGCTTAGCCTTCCGCAGGTGGACCGCAGGTCATCGTGCCGCGAAGTTGGGGTTTGAATGCATCGGAACCGGTACCTTCGTCACTCCGATGATCTTCTGGTCACTTCACCTCCGTGATCTAGGTGCCAACTGTATGTGTGGAAGACTTCGACGCATTAGTTGTGGAGTAGGAACGAGGAAGTACCAGTTCACGCACGAGCAGTATACCACTGGTATACCAGCCCGCAGAAAACCTGGGAGTTTGTCGCAGAGGAGTTTTTTTTGTTTGCGATGATTAGTATAGACTAGAAACTGTGCGTATATGTGGTTGAAAATATGTTGAAATGGGTCGAAAGGTATTGCTGCCTTTCTTATGCGTTGGCTGAATGCTGAATTATAGTGAATTGTTGGTGGTTGAACCTCCGGATCAACTGGCAGGCCGAGTGATCTCCGTCCTAACCGCAGGTCCGCCATGCCATGAATGCGACCTCCATGGCCTCTCCCATTCGCATCCAAGCTCGGCACCAACTATTGCCCTCTAGATGACGAGGTCCTCCAGATTCGAGCCTTCCTCGAAGCACCGTTATCGCGTTTGAAACAACTCGATGACCAGATCTCCGAGCTGCAGAAAGCCATCGACGAGCTCGCCGAGGAACGCGAGAGGGTCAGGTCCTTTGTCGACCCACACAAGGACCTAATATCTCCCTTTCGACGATTACCCCTCGATGTTATCCAGGAGATATTCGTGGCGTGCCTGCCCACACACCGGAACTGTGTCATGACCGCGGTTGAGGCGCCCGTTCTCCTTGGGCGCATCTGCAGCGCCTGGAGAAGTATCTCACTAGGCACTCCGCAGCTCTGGGCGCGCCTTCACATTGTCGAACCCTTGCGCTCCGGCCGAGGGCCGTGGATTCCCTTGCGTGCGGCGTGGAAGGAGAAATTTGCACAGCGACTGGAGACGACCAAGACCTGGCTAGGGCGCTCCGGACAGTGTGCACTGTCCATTTCGTTCCATGGCAGCCATGACCCATTGCTGCCCGATGTTGCCGATTCCCCCGCGAACTTCACGTGTCCTTTTATGGATATCCTCCGTTCTGTCGCGCCTCGTTGGGAGAGTGTCGCCCTCTGGACATCCCCCCTAGACCTGGAGATGCTGTCCAGAATCACCGAGCACGATGTGCCCCTGCTCCAGAGATTCGAGATATCCCTGATTGGCGAGTTCGTAATCGGACAACCCAACTTTGCGCTCCTAGGAGCGTCGCACTTGACGCACTTGGCGCTTTCCGGCGGTGCCACGGATAACATTCGCGGGCTCCCTGTTCGGTGGGAGAACCTCACACATCTCTCTGCCACGGGATTCAACGAGATCTCGCTCTCATCCTCGGGCGTGCTCGACCTTCTCGCCAAGTGCTCCCAGTTGCAAGAGTGTCGGTTCTACATCAACCAGGCGGACAACTCCCTCTCACAAACAGATGGATATGCACACAACAGTATTCAGCTTCCGTTCTTACATTCCTTTCACATCTCCTGTTTTGGTCTTGCGGTCGGCGGTATTGGAGACGTCTTTCGTCGACTATCGCTACCCAAACTGCGCAATCTGGAGCTCCGTAGCTTTTTGGAATCGGACTTTGACCCCGGAAACTTCCCGATAGCTGAAGTCTTGATTGCCTTCCTTGCTGTCTCTTCCTGCTTCGAACGTCTAACCATCGACACGCAACGATTCACCAGTCCCTCGCTGGCTAAGCTCTTTTGTGGGCTGCCGCAGACCACGACGTCCTTGCACATCGCCGACCGCATACAAGTATGGGATTCCGAGCACGTGCGCTGCATCCTCGACGATGCCGCAATCACAGTCCTCATTCCGACGCCGGAAAATCCTGGCAGCTGCCCCGCCCTGCAAGAACTCTTCATCAGGAATTCCTGGCGCCATCGGACGCGGTCCTTCTGCAATTTATCAAAGCGCGGATGGCCGTGCCCGCCAGCACACTGAAGAAAGTTAAGGTCAAGTTTGACCGCGAGAGACAGTTTGATATCCTCCCCGATATCCAGCCGTTTTTGGATGACGGGAGGGTCGAGGTATCCGCGGTTTATTATACCCATCCTACGCCAGGGGCCTTTTCGCCGTGGCAGGGATTGCCTGATGCGCCTGGATAATGTGTGGCCTCAGGACGAGTTTCGCTGATTGCACCGAATAACCGCTGTAAAGTATCGTAAACCAGGACATTGTCAAATCTGCTATTGAACAGAGCGTATCTTTTCAGACCTTTCCAACTGTAAACGAAGCTGAATTTTCGTGCTTCGCCCGATCAGCGAAACCAGCTTCCAACTTGACCCGGCAGGACGCGTTTCGACTGCAGGACGTCGCCGTGCCGTTAACTTGAAGTTGGATTCAGAGGGGTGATTGAATACATCGGAACCTTCGTCACTTCAGCCCCAGTGATCATCTGGTCCAGGTACGAGAAGCCAGAAGCCCGCAAGCAAGAGAGAGAGGAGGGGAAGAAGAAGAGGGTGGATATAAATATGTTGGAGTCGCGACATCACTGTCGGAAATTCCCGCAGATTTCCCACGGTTGAAAAATCGCAACTTGAACCAATAGGCGGCAGAGTGTCATCCGGCCTTGCAACTGACTCTTGAGACACATGGTAAACCGACTGAGTAAGGCGCGCTCGTTTAGGTGTAGGACATCTCCAGCTATTTATGCAAACACAGCGTCTGAGACGCCCGCCGAGCCGCTGCTTGGAAGATGGCAAAAAAAAGTCGGAAAGAAAAGAAGATTAATGCGTGGTGTGTGGACCCAACTGGCAGGAGCACAGACCTTTACAGCAGTTGTAGGCTGAGGCTCTTGTAGCGATGTTGATCCGGTCATGGCAAGGGTGGAAGACTATTTTTGTTGAGATCACTTGGACGCCACACCTGCTTGTTCCTTTTAGGGACCTCTGCAGTAGTGCTCCTCCTCCACCTCATAGACCGCAGAAATCTAGCAAACAAGACTCAGCATGGACGACCAGCCTTTCACAGCCGAAAGCGAGGTTGGGGAGGGAGAACTTTGGTGGCGGGACCACTCGGTCTGGCTGGAGAAATGCGGCTACAGACTGCGCGCGCGCTACCAGCCTGGTTGGACCCCTTCTTGGAAAACCATACTGGGGCGTGCTTCTGCAGAGGATGGTATCCTCCAGATGGTCAGCTCTCTTTATAGTAGCTTGGTGGCTGCCTGGCCCTAAGGATGATTTATGACAGCGTCGGCAATACCTCGACGCCATTCGTACCAAGGATGGCGCTGCTGTCGGCTTAAAGCGCATCTTCAAATCTGAGCATCCGGACGAAGCCATGATTTTTGGATACTTCTCCTCGGAGCCTGTGGCGTCCGACCCCCGAAATCACGGTGTTCCCCTTCTGGAGACCTTGCACCCCCCTGACAACGACGGCACCGTAATATTTGTGATGCCACTCCTGCGCGACTACAACAGTCCAAAGTTTGACACCATTGGCGAGGCTGTCGAGTTTTTCCGGCAGATATTCGAGGTGAGATGCATATCCATTGTTCTCGAAGCGGCCCTGGCATCTAACACGAACAGGGCCTGCACTTCATGCACCAGCATCGTGTCGCGCATCGGTATCTACCCTATTCTATCCTCCAGCCCAAAGCACACTGAAAGCGCTGTAACAGCGACTGCAATTTCACCAACATCATGATGGACGGACAAGTTTTGTATCCTCTGGGTTTCCATCCTCAACGCCAAACCAAAAGACCGAGTTTTCGACGGTGGCCCGGGGCGATCCATTACACTGGGACGCAACGACCGGTGAGATACCTGTTGATCGACTTTGGTATATCCACTCGATTTGAACCCGGCGAGGACGTTCGAGTACCTGTGATCGTCGGTGGCGATAAATCACCTCCCGAATTCAAACGGCTTCCCGGCATTTACGATCCCACACCGGCTACCAGAGGACAGCTGCTGGACCCCTTTCCTATCGACGTCTATTATTTGGGAAATCTCATTCGAATGGATTTTTTGGATGTAAGCTCGCAAGCATCCTCAGGAAACTTTCTTGCGCTGACGAGTCTCGCTTCGGTTCGACTCCAGGGATTTGACAAGCTTGGCACGGTCCCGTATATGGGCTTCGAATTCATGCGGAGTCTAGTCAACGACATGGTGCAACCGGATCCGGCGAAGCGACCAACCATGGACGAGGTTGTGGTTCGCTTTGAGGAAATTCGCATGGGCTTGAGTACCAGGAAGTTGCGTTCTCGAGCGATAAAAGCGGATTCTGGCTTCGATTTATCGCGTATCATCTCTCATTGGTGTCGCCGAACTCTGTTCGTCCTGCTGAGAGTTCCAGCACTACCTTCGCCTGATGGGTAGAAATATTGATATACCTTAAGTCATATGTACAGCAGTCTCCGTATGCAGCGCCATAATGCAGCATTTCACACACTCTCTGCATCAACCGCACCCCAGAGCAGAAGTCCAGACTCAAGTTGAAGAGAGGGTCAAACAATATTGACGGAAGTTTCCGCATCTTTCCCACGGTTGAAATCGCAACCAATACACGGTAGAGCTTCTGCGTTGCGAGAGATGATAAGACTCGGGATCTTTAGCGTCAGCTAATACAGATCTGCATGGCATCCGAGTCTGCAGCCATGCAAATAAATTCACAACTGAAACGCAACCCCGGCCAGTTCGTTGGAAATCGCTGAAGGTTAAGGGGCCGAAGATAGAAACCGGTTGTTGAGCGGCGGCCATTCGAGCTCGAGCACCGAGCACGGAGCACCGAACCTACCTCCGATGGAATCTCTCCTCATGTGGGTCTTTTCGGACATCTCCTCAACCGTTCCGCGATGCCCGGCAGCATGGTTGGGAACTTGTCGCCATCAATGTTCGCATCACTGCATGATGTTCAACGTCGCTCTCACTCCAAAACCCTCCACTCAGTCTTGACGCTCGACGAGCACTTTCCACAGAATCTCGGCCCCAGGACGAGTGGTCTTCGGCATCTCCTCGTGCAATTTCCTCAAACCGGCGTCGAGCACTCACCTCCGTCGGCTCCCGTCGGAGCGCCCTTGCAACCAGCGGATTTTCCCCAGCTCGACTCCAACCTCCCACCACCCGACGCGACGTCGTCATCGACCTCAAACGACCGTCCTGTACCTAGGTAGATGTCCGCCTCTGGCTTCACGATGTGCGCGGACGATGGTACCTCCGAGGTTCGTATATAAAGTGCGAGGAATGGGCTCCGATTCTGCATCACTGGAACTTGGAATACGATGCACAACACCTCTGCGACCAACAGGACACTTGAACGGGGCGGCGCTTGTACTTTTTGCAGGTTTGTGCCTTCCAAGATATGTTTTCGATGATAACTCGTAGCTAAACGGGTGTACCCACAGGAAACGCAAAGTGGTACGTCTCTGTCCAGTCACAAACCTTTCATTCCCTTGAATAACGCGACTTGAAGAAATGCGACGGTGCTCGCCCCGCCTGCACTCGCTGCCTCGAAAACGGCCGTCCAAACGAATGCGAATATCACACTGAAAGCCGTAATAGTCTACCTGAGAATCACCATCTGGAGGCCAGTATTGCGCGTTTGGAGCGCAGAATCCTCCAGCTTGGCGGCACGCTCCCAACATCACCAGAGGTCGTGATACATGAACCGCACTTGGACGGTCGACCGTTCGGAGCGTCCTTTTCGTCGTGGAATGCCGGTCGGAGGCGGGATTATCTCCAGGCGCCCGGTCATATAGAGGTTACCCTGCCCCACAACTGGTGGCAGTCTCCCGCCCCGCCGCACCACGTCGCTAAGATCCTGTAAGCCTTTCTACATACCTCTCTTTCGAGCCCTCTAAGATTGAACTATGACTTGGCAGATTGGACGTCTTCGCGCGGCACGCCTCGCAGTTCGGATTCTTCCTCAACGGTCCCCGGATCATGCGCTCCGTCTGCTCCCCGGATGGCGCCCGGCATCCCATCTCACCCCCGCTCCTCAACGCCATCCTCCTCTTCGGCATCCACCTCTCCGGCGCGCCCGCCCTCCACGCGCGCGAACCCGTGTTCCTCGAGCGCGCCGTACGCTCCCATGTGCCCGTGAAGCCCGTATCAAGTCGTGCAGAACATCCAGGCGGAGGTGCTGCTCGCGCAGTACTTTCTCCGGCAGGGCCGCTTCGTCGAGGCAATGCACCGCATTAACAGTGCGGCGTCGCTCGCGATTGGGTGCGGGCTGCACCGCCTGCCTGGTCCTAACAGCGAGGGGAGGAACGCGCATTACGCGCTGCCCGCGACGCGGGATGCGGTCGAGCAAGGGGAGCGCGTCGACGCGTTCTGGACGACCTACGTCCCTGCACAGGATCTTCAGTGTCATGATGCAGTGGCCGTCGAGCGTGTCGGATATGCTGGACGAGCAGATTGACCTGCCGTGGCCGCTTGGGATGGATGTGTACGAGTCTGTGAGTATTTTTCGAAATTCAGGCCAATGTTTCAACCAACGAGATTTATCGATTGCATTGTGTAGGGCATCGTACCCATAAACCCGCAACGACAGCTCACGCTCAAGATGTTCCTCGAGAACCCGGCGGCGGCCGACTTTGAGGCGGCCAATTCGTGCGCGGCGCAGTACGCCAAGGCGGCGGCGTTGTTCGCGAGGGCGAGTCAGCTTGGCGGGAATCGAACCAGTGAGTAAATATACCATGTTCAGCCAATTCAATGCCGACCCGCGTCCCCAGATCCTCGCATGACCCGGACCGATACGCTCAGTTCATCTTATTCGAACATGGGCTGGCGCAATTCATCCAGACACTCGCTTCCTTCGAGAGCAATAACATCCAAATCATGTCGATTGACACGCTGCGGCAGCGGGTGGTGACGTTTACGCTGTGTCAGGTCGCGGTGATCCAGCTGCACGGGGCGCGCGAGGACGACGGCGCGGCGGTGCACAAGTGTTTGGCGGCGGCGCGCGCGGTCGTCGCGCTCAACGAGCGGGTGCCGGGGATGCGGGGGTGGGAGCAGGTTGATTCGAGTATGGGTGTGCGTCTCGCTTTTCGTTGCGTATGCACTTACTGACTGCGGTGAATGTAAACAGACGCTCTGGGTTGCCGTGTGCCAGATCATCATCTGCGGGCTGGCTGCGCTGAGGGACCCGCAACGCGCGAGTCGGGGGTGGGCCGCGTGTGTGTCCAAGCGCGATTACACGGGCCTCAAGGCTGCTTTTGCGAGCGTGACGGGGACTATGGGGCTGTTTAGCCCGCGGTGTCTTTTAGTAGGTGGGTCTCAGCCATTCTTCTGGTTTACTCTGTGAGTTGACGACCGGGACAGAGTATCAACTTAACAAGGTGCATGAGATGTATGATGCGCTCTGCCGGTAGTGGGGTAATGGTTGTGTACACAATGTTATGATAGGTATGTATTGTCTACTCAAGTAGGTTACCGATAATATCTGAGGGCCTGGATGATAATTCAGAAATTTCAACCGTGGGAATACCGTATTTGTGGCCGCCCTGCTTACCACACAGCAAGCGAGATTATTCCCGTCAGCGCCGTGCCGCTCTGATGGAAGTACACGTAGCGGGTTTACACTCGCAGAGACAAGAACGAGGAACAAATAATATTGCAAGGGGTGTCGAGTGCTGTTACATTCAAACTTCCGACACATCTGTTCGCGGATTGAGACGGGACTTTCCCGCGCCAGCACAACTCTATGAAGGGCCAATACCTCAACGATGGATGGTCTGCCAGTGGGCGAGCCGCGAAGATAGGATAAGTATACCGCAGTGATAGAAAACGTCTTGTGGTGATGATTCAGAATGGTTTCGTTTATGTACCACGGTCGAGTGCTGACTTGGGCTGGACGAACGCGATTTGGGGCGTTGGCATACACGATCATAAACCCACCTACGCTCCCGCCGGCGCAGAATTGAGATACATCTCGATCAAGCTGCGTACAGTCTTGTCGTCAACCGCATCGAGGTCAGGCTTGAGTCCATCAGCAATCTCCTCGTCTATGAACTCGTGCTCGTCGGGGTCGAACGGCGGTCTGCCGAGCCAGATGTGCCAGATGGACACACCGAGCGCGTATAGGTCGTCTGCTTCGCAGAGGGGGAGGTCGTACTGGCGACACCTTCACGGGCTCTGGTATGCCGTTGTTCCCTCGTGGGGCTGCTTTGCCTCCGCTTTGAGCTGTGCGGCAGCCCAGTCGCACAAAACGAGTCGTTGCTCGTTGTGTAACACGAGAATGTTGTCGGGTTTGAGGTCGCCATGAATGATACCCCTGTTATGCAGGCTGCGCACAACTGACTGAAGCTGCTCTATCCAGTGGCGTTTGGTGGCCTTTGGGAGCCCCAGATCGAGGGTGGTTTCGCGTGGCATGACAAAGCCCTCGAGTTGGCCTCCGACGATGAGTCGACCCTCGACCTTGACGGAGACGTCTTCGCCAGCCAACAGCATCATACGCAGCTCGCGCGTGACTCGGGGAGCCACGTCCTCTCCGGCAAGGTTGTAGAACGACTTGATGACGCGTCGCTCGTCTTCGGTCGTGCGGACGAAGGCGTGTTCAGAGGCAGAGAGACGGCGGCCGTGCAAGTCAACCTGATCCACGTCGCCTGGCCATGCCCCCAGGGGGGCACTTATTCGTGCATCCAAGTCGTCTGCACGCATTTTTGGCGGTTCAAAGTCGACGGTGGGAGTAGGAGCGAAATTGCCAAGGGGCGTTCTGCGAGATCAAAGATGAGGCCGAGGAAGTATGTTCGTGTTTATCAACAGCCTTGATCTCTCTTTCTCTGCGCCATTCTCCATGTTCTCCGTTGCCCTCCTCGAATTCGAAGTATTCGGGGAGTTGGATTTAATCCAGGATGTGCTTTATGTGTAAACTGATTTATTTATCTGCATGAGAGCTAGGTGCGGTGCTTTATCCTTCCAAATGGTTTGGGAAGTGTCAGGCGTTAATTCAAGGCACAGATATCATTCAAGGGAGATACCGAGGCGTGCTGAATGCTGCAGCGTATTTATACAACATTTTTCGGCGCCTGACCGCCGAGTTTCGATATAATTCTTCCTTTGCTTATTTCTGGTTTTGCGAAAGATGATTAGTTTGCTCCCCTCAACCTTGCATCGTCCGAGGCACTTTTTGAGGCTGATTCGGAATATTTCCCAGTTTGACGGTCGCGTGGCCATGTGTGATTCCAAGGACGACTCCGCAAACAGTACTTGACGGCCATGGAGAATTTCAACCGTGGGAACCACATGCCAATAAGGTGCACCGCGGCAATAGCCGCGTGGCTGTCCAGTGAAGATAATCACCGTCTTCCACATGCAACCCGCTTGCCGCGCTCAACCAGCCTCGACGTCGTGAGACCTGCCTCAGAATCACCCAATATGAGCAATACAAAGGATTCTTCGCCAGGGAACGCATCCATCCACAGTTAATCGCGTTATCCCCAAGGTCAACGACGGCCCAACGCGCCGTCGAGAGGAATGGAGTTGGACCTGTAGGTGGACTTTTCTCAACGTCGCTCTCGAGCTCCGTTGGCCCGACATACAGATATGCCAAGACGCCCAAAGCCGCTCCGTCGCGTCAACCCCACACCCGCCTATCACAATCCCCACACATGCTTCTGTCCAGATAACCTATAAAATGCCGTTCCCACTGCTCTAACATTCCTCATTCCCCGACATGAAGGCCGCTCTCTCCTTCGCCCTCCTTGGAGCGACATCCGCCTGGGCTGCAAAGGCGTCCTTGTCCGATGTCCAGCGCGTCACCAACTTGGCTACCGTCTCGAACAAGTTCATTGTCGAGGTGGCCGACGCGTCGGACATCCCAGCCAAACGCGATTTGGGCACAGTAAGTCCTACTTCAGACATACCTTTGGACTCTCTGAACTGTTTTGTAGCCCCACGAGCAGTTATATCGCGCTTTACGCGAACGCAAAATCTCGTTCGACGTTCACAAGGAATATGATGCGCCCGGCCTTTTCGTTGGCGCCGCTCTGACCTTGACTGTAGGATTCTTGTTCTCATATCTGGTGCTGGTGCTAACAAACACCATAGGATACCCAAGTATGCCTTCTACGATTATACCTCGCTCCGTCCTCATTGACCTTGCAGGATGTCGCCAACATCCTTAACACACAAGGTGTTCTCGCAATTCGCCCAATCCGAACCTACGGGCGCCCCGTGTACGCTCGTACTGCAGCGCCTGGTTGCGATAGCTAACTCAAGTCACCGCAGGCCCGTCTCCTCGAAGAAGGTTTCCGTCGGTGACGCCGGCCTCCCCGACCCAGAGTCCACCCACCTCACAACCGTACGCCCTCCCAATCGTCTCTTCTCTTCCCCTCCTTTCTTACCTACTTCGGCGCGCAGGGCGTCTCCAAATTACACGCCCAGGGAATCACCGGCAAGGGTGTCAAAATTGGAATGTGTGTATCTACATAGTCTACTTGTTCTCACCGTTACTGATATTCGTTCACGCGAAGCCTCGACACCGGCACGGACTACACCCACCCGACTCTTGGCGGGGGCTTCGGCCCCGGGTTCAAGATCGCGGGGGGCTTCGATTTGGTTGGGGACGATTACACGGGCGGGAACACGCCCGTGCCTGACTCGGACCCGTTGGATCAGTGTGCTGGGTAAGTCGTCGGACTTCGTCAAGTAACTGCTGTTTTGTCTTGGCTCACAGGCTTTTAACAGACACGGAACCCACGTCGCTGTAAGTGGGATTGTGATTTCCTCTTCCTTTCGCACCCATTGTGATTGGATTCCAGGGTATCATTGGCGCGAACCCCGGGAACGAGTTCAACATCAGCGGAGTCGCATACGACGCGACCATCTTCTCGTACCGGATCTTTGGCTGCACTGGCGGCGTCAGCGACGATGGTGAATCGCACTTGCCCTTCATAATCATATGCCCGCTGAACAACTTTGCCTATGTAGTCATCGTCGACGGCCTGCTCATGGGCGTCAAGGCCGGCATGGACATCTTGACCATGAGCTTGGGCGGCTCCGATGGCTGGACAGAAGGCACGGGCAGCGTCGTTTCCAGCCGAATCGCGGCCTCGGGCAAGGTCGTCACCATCGCCGCCGGGAACGAGGGCGCGTCCGGCGCGTGGTTCACCTCCGGCCCCGGAAACGCAATCGACGCCATCTCCGTCGCGTCTTCGGACAACACGGTCGTGCCGCTGCAGAGCCTCACGGTCTCGGGCGTGACGCACGCTCCGATTGTTTACTACGACGTGCGTCTGCGTCTTTACAACCTCACCCGACGGTACGCTGACTTGGCTAAATGTAGACATTCCCACTGCCTGTGAATGGCACGCTGCCGCTGTACGCCACCTCGAACGATACCACCGTTGTCGACGACGCATGCGACCCCCTGCCCGATTCTACTCCGGACCTGTCCGGCTTCGTCGTCCTCGTTCGTCGCGGGACGTGCACCTTCGTGCGTTGTTCTATCTATCCAACCTCCCAGTGCTCATTCTCGAAAACAGGTCCAGAAGATCGCTAATATCGCTGCGTTTGGTGCGACGACTGCGCTGATCTACGAGTTGAGCGGCTCTTTTTTGGCCGACGCCCTGGAAGCTGACTCCAGTCGCGTGCTTTAGCAACGGGAACGGCTTTGGCGGGATCACGGTCGGTGACTTCAACGCAGTTTTGATCCAGGCGGAGGATGGTGTCTTCGTGCGTTCAACCCTCTCTTCTCGTCATACACATACTGAGAGCTCGCCAGCTCGCGGAGCAATACGCCGCCGGCGCCCCCGTCGCCGTGACCTTCCCCCAAACCGGCGGCAGCGTCGACTTCCCCGCCCCAACCGGCGGGCTCGTCTCGACATTCACGACCTACGGCCCGACGAACGACTTTTACTTCAAGCCCGCGATCACCGCGCCGGGCGGGAACATCCTCTCGACGCTGCCCGTCCCGCTGGGGAGCTGGGGCCTCGAGTCCGGGACGTCGATGGCGACGCCGTTTATGGCGGGGAGCGCGGCGCTGCTGCTGTCTGTGAAGGGGAAGACGCCGGCGGTGGCGAGGGGCGCAAGAGGGCGGTTCCAGGCGACGGCGGTGCCGATTGGGTCGACGCTGACGGATGCGGACCCGCTGCAGACGGCGACGCAGCAGGGCGCGGGGCTCGTGCAGGTGTTTGACGCGATCTTTGGGACGACGCTGCTTTCGCGGACTGAGCTTATTTTGAATGATACCGCGCATTTTGCGGGGCCGCAGAAGTTTACGGTCACGAATGCTGGTAAGACGGCCAAGACGTACACGCTCAGTCACGTCCCAGCCGGAACTGCGGTCACTAACGAGGCGGTGAGCTTTTTCATCACGTCTTCAATGTAAGTGCTCAATGTATTTTCAGGGCTCTATTCTGCCCAGCCTCGGCCCCGTCCCTCTCACCTCTGCCTTCGCCACTGTGAGCTTCAGCGGCGGCAGCAAATTCACGCTCTTCCCCGGCCAATCGCACGAAGTGACCGCGATCATCAAGCCACCGCAGGGCGATGCGACGACCTTCCCCGTCTACTCGGGCTTCATCCACGTCACAAGCGGCACCGAGTCCGTGCACGCAACCTACCTAGGCCTCGCAGCGGCGCTCAAGGACAAGCAGGTGATCGACAACTCGGACTTTATCTTCGGGCTCGCGCTCCCGCTCGTCCTCGACGCGGACGGCAACGTGCAGGACGCGGCGGTGAACTACACGTTCGCGGGCGCGGACGCGCCGACGGTGTTGTGGCGGCAGGCGTTTGGGACGCCCGTGTTCCGGCTGGACTTGGTCCCCGCGGACACGAAGCTCACGGGCACGCTCAACGCAAGGGGGAAGCCCAATTCGTTCGTGGGCGCACACAAGGGCGGGTCGTTTGCGAAGGTGCCCATCTTGGGGGCGCTGCTTGAGGTGGATTGGCTTGGGCGGAGCGACGAGGGGGATTTGCTGGATAACACGCTGCTGTTGGAGAATGTGTTTGCGAATGGGACGGTTATCCCGAACGGGAGCTACAAGGTGCTGTTGAGGGCGTTGAGGGTGACAGGGGATGCGACGAATGAGGCGGACTATGAGAGCTGGTTGAGTCCGATTATTGGGGTGACTGCGTAGTTTTATTAGGGCTAAAATGGGTATTTATTTGGGCAGCGGGAACGAGCGCTTTGTGTGGGAAAGAAAGGAAATGTTGAGACGCGAGTCACGCGACTGTGACATTACGGCATCTTCCTTCCTTCCTTCCTCCTCCTCAACAAACGCCAAAAGCGATACTCGCAATCCTTCACTGAGTTGCGTGTATTCTCCTCACAAAAGCGACGATGGGACGTGCACTCTTCTCTGAGCGATACGGCTCCAAGGCGCGTGCGGCGGTGGTCAGGGTTGACCCTGAGCCAGTCTACAGCAACTGGAGCGTCCACAACGCCTTTGACCCCGACTCGGACGAGTTCTTTTCCAACGCGGTGTACGAGGCCTTTGTTGAGCCCGGCGAGATGGACCGCGGCGAGCACCCCGTTGAGACCTCCTCGGCTGGCTCAGACACGGAAGGCAGCCCTGTGATAAACACAATCTGGGACCGCCTCGTCGAAAACGTCGCCCCAGAGGCAGCGGTCCAGGACGAGTCGATGCTTGCGGACATCCCCGGCTACGCGCGCACGACTTACCCCCATCGCGCGGTCGAGGTGGACGCAGACACGGTCATGATCCACGCCGACGAGGATTCCGCCCGCCCTCGCGCAGTCACCGTCTCCATCTCCACCTCCCCGCCCATCCACCCGCCCTCCGCACTCAGGAACTCGACGACCGCGACCGACCTCGAGCGCGCCTCGTCCCCTGTCCGCCGCATCACCGTTCCCCCCCATCAGCATCCCCGCCGCCCCGCACGAGCCCTCGACGCCCAGCCCCACGTCCGCGTCCGCCTCCCCCGCGTCTCCGCGCACCCCGCCCGCGCTCTACGCCCACGCCCACGCGCACGTCCAGCTCATGACCCCCTCGCCGCCCCCCACCGTCTCCCCGCGCATCTACATGTGGGGTGCCCCGACGCGCGTCCCCGCCAGCCCCGGGTCCCCGAGCGTACGCCACACCCACACCCACGCCGCCAACCCCCTCGCGCGCATCACCTCCGCCCGCATGACCCGCGTGTGAGTGTTATGAGCGCTGCACAAAATGCCACCACCCACCCCGCTGCTTCATGTGTTCTTTTCTTCTCTTTTTATCAGGCTCTTTCTCTGGATATCATGATCCATTCACTGTATGCCTCTCACACGTCGTTCTGTCCCCTACAAAACACCCCGCACTCGCACGCTCGTTCAATCATATCTCCTCTCGTCTGTATCATTGACCGTACCACCATACCGTATCGAGGACCTGTCTGTGTATTGTATGTGCCGCCCGCTACTACGACCTTTATACTACTTTGATTCGCTGCTACGAGGCTGGGCTGTCCAGGGTGTTATTCAGGAATCGCGACGAAAGGTATTCCACTCAAACGACCTGCATAGTTACCCCCACCTCGCATCCAAACCACCAACGCTCTCCGCCAAACACCACCGCTCACCCGCGACTATCAGAGACCACGTATCGTCCCCGTCCGCCCTCGGCACACGCGCAGGCGTTTTGAGGCTTGCGTTGTTTTTGTCTTGCGGGATAAACGAGACAGGTGAAGCAGAGAAGGCGTGTGCCGTGAGTGCGACGAACGGGGGGCGCGAAGTTTGTGTGCTATGATAGAATGTAGTAGTTAGCGGGTAAGCACTTGGAGGATCAGAAAACGCAATTGCCTTATAATTGTGTCGATCACGCTTTGCACGAACTCGGGCCCAAGGAAGCCGCGCCATCGCAGGCGCACGACGTCCCCCACGACGGCTGGGGAGGGCGGCGTGTACACGGCGACGTACGCGTCTGGGCGGTCGGCGGCATTCAATCTGGGGACGCAAAGAATCAGTCAGTCGTTCGACGCGCGAGGAAAGAAACGACGCACCGCTGCGCTCCAAGCCCCGCCATCCCCACCCACTCGAACAGCGCGTGCATGTCCGCGTCCCAGTCTTCTCCTTCCGCCAACGCGTCCTCTTCCTCCTCCTTACCCTTCCCTTTCCCATCCTTGCCGTTCCCAGAACCAGGTCGCGGGCGGAGCAATTCGGCGACACTGGGCACCCACACGTTTCGGGTCGTGCGCGCCTCGCAGCGCACCGCCTTTACGTGCGCCGTGTGGTTGTTGGCGGTGGCGAAGGCGGCGGTGGATTCTGCGTCTGCGTTTACGAAGGATAGATACATCAAGCAGCGTTAAGTGGGGAGTAGGGGATGAATGGAGAGCGAGTAAGTAGTGATGTGTATGAGTACGGGAACACGCACCATTCCCGCAATACAACACGTCCCACGGCACCCCGCGACGCGCGTCCCACGCCCGCAGCGCCGCGTCGCGTTTTTGGCGGTTATGCACGGAGGCGGCGGTAGGCTGGAGGGGGAGGGATATTACTATGCAGACAAGTAAACAACCCGTCGTTAGTTGAACGAGCAAGAACGACGACGCACCGTGCGCATCGTGCCCCTTGAACGGAACCTTGGTGCCCGTGAGCCCCAGCGTCTGGTAGCTCTCCGGCCCGAGGTGGAGGGTGAGCACCCCGCGCGGGTCGAGGCACCAGACGTCCTCTGCCTCTGCGGCTTCGTGCGGCGAGTGCGTGAGCATCGTCAGAGTGCTGCCAGTGCGCAGGGCGCCAGTCAGCACATAAGTCGGGTGAAAGGCTTTATGGCCTGCGACGTACCTCTTCATCTCCAGCGGCATCACGACCGCGCCCGCCTGCTCCACCAGCCGCGCAAGCTCCATGGTCGCCTTCACGTACGTCGTCTCGAGCGCAGACAGCGCTCGTTGCAGCGCCTCCATCGCGTCGTGGTTGGCATTATTATTATCGCTGGGATTTGGCACAGGGAAGAGCACATCGAGCTGCATAGTTTCGAAAGATGAGACTCGAGTCGGTGGCGCCTTGGCCCAAAGGCGACTGGTAACAACATTCCTGCTGGGTGAAAGGGTGCGCGGCCGCGAGTTTTTGTATTTGTTTCGCGGCGTGGACGTCGCCGGTCGAGATTTGGACGCGTTGGCGCGGAGGCGGCGGGAGGTCCATCGAGGTCAAGAGCAAGATAGATATTGATGGCGTAAATAACAAGAAAATATTCGAGGTGCTCTCATTCAACGCTACATGCCTCATTTTGCGCCGCTCGAATCTGCGCTCGCAGTTCCTCAATTTCTTTCCTGGCCGAGCACAGAGCTTGCTGGATCGCTATATTTTCCGCTGCGTTCGTCAGGCAGATGGTTCGGCGCTTGCCCCACTTACCGTCCTCCTCCTCCTCCACAACAGATCTAGGGCTGTTCACTGAATTCAAGGCCAAAGTTAGCTCCTTCATCGCGCCGATATGGCCTGGGTACCCTACCGAACATCACAACCGTTTTGAGTCGCTTATTGGCAGACTTTTTGAGTGTCCTGCAACGTCGTCTATCGCGGAAATTGTACACTTGCGAAAACTGTTCTCGAGTCGAAAAGAATTCGTCCCTGGTGGCGTCAAACAGGAACC
This sequence comes from Mycena filopes, assembly GCA_029281495.1. Taxonomy (NCBI): domain Eukaryota; kingdom Fungi; phylum Basidiomycota; class Agaricomycetes; order Agaricales; family Mycenaceae; genus Mycena; species Mycena filopes. The sequence goes on along the minus strand of JARIHR010000001.1, from coordinate 458,833 downwards.
GTAGCTTTCGGTCGCACAACAACTTGGAGCGTCGGCACTGGTCGCAGGTAGACTGGGAGTCGTCTCCGACTGTACATTCGACGAGTCCCCGGGATGTGCGACATCTACTGCAGGCCTTTAAGACTGCTTGTCAGTCCTAAACTCCGGTGCTGTTGACCATCCGCACCTCCCGGTTCATGGCGTTCCATATAACCACCTCGGGACAACCCGCCCAACCGTCGGAACGTGGCACGCGCGTGCGAGTCGTCAAATAAGCAATGCGTTTGAAAAATGCCGCGAGGGTGTCGTCCGCTGGAGAAACGAAAGGCGTGGAAAGTGCAGTCGCCATGAAATCTCACGGAAAGGCATGAATCAAAGCCCAAAATTTGGTTCCATTAATAGGCAGTAACAGCACGTGAGTGTAACGAGTCGCGTGTAATTTACAGTCGAGCATCCACTTTATTAAGCCAACGGCGCCTTGCAATACCTCCGCCGATACTTCTCGTCAACGCTGTGAAGGTAATACGCGCCAGGCCAATATTGTCGAGCGAGCCCTCGGGCATATAGGACACGGCGTTATGGTTCTTCTCGCGGAGCTGGTGAAGAAATATGAGAACAACTGGGTGAGGAGCGAAAAGCCTGCCTACCTGAAGCGCGTCGACAAACTCCTGACACGGCACCACCTTCATCTTCTTCAGTCGATTCAGCAGATCCATCTTCTCCGCAATCTCCGACACATCGCCCTTGACGCGCATCGTCCAGAAGCTCCCCGCGCAGCCACCTCCAAAGGCATACAAGCTCGCACGCTTGCCCCGCAGCTCCGCCGCCGGCACAGTCGACAAGAGCGACGCAATGCACCCGTACAGCGACGCGGTGTACATATTCCCCAGCCGCCGCGAACACGCCATCGTCGGGTCGACCTTTTGCGCGAACGACTCCCTCCCCGCGGCGATGAAGGTCCGCTCGATGCTCTTATCGGTGAGGGAAGCAGGCGTGCGTTGAAGAGAGAATGGCGGTGTGGTCGGGGATGTTGGCGAAGTGCGGGGCGGACGGGGGCGGCGATGAAGTCATTGTAGAGCATGCGGGCGTGGCCCTTGATGGCTTGCTTGCCGTAGGGGCTGTGGAAGAGGGCATAGTCGACGTCTTGAAGGGAGAGCGGTTTCAGCGCGTCTCTGGTTGTCTTCTTTGCGGCTGTCGTCGATTTAACTTTGTACGCAGCATAGGCGGCGTCGAGTGCTTGCAGGTAGGTCACGACCGATCCCGGTCCATCCACCTCCGGATACTCGGAGGAGAGATTGGGCTTGTAAAAGTCGTATGTATCGGCCATGTACGTTCCGTGGACGGCTTGCATCGAATTAGTTTTTCTCGGGGTGAAAGAAATAATTTCTTACTCACGTTCAAAGACCACAGGTGCGTTGGGGCCGATGAGGATGGCGCAAGCACCAGCACCACCATGCGGGACGGGCAGCACCTTTCGCGTAGATGGCAATGTCTCCAGCAACGACGATAGCGTTCCGGCCAGTCCCAGGAGCTCGACTCGACCCAATTGATGGCGTTGAAGAGAGCAGCAGTCGATCCGTAGCACGCGTTCTTCGAGTCGATACCCTCGATGTCAAAATTGCCCGACTCTGCGAAAAGGCCCATGAGCGTCGTCTTGACCGACTTTGACTTGTCGATAAGAGTCTCAGTCCCGACATCAATGCGACCGATAGATTTGGGGTCGATGTTGTATTTCTCGAGCAGCCCAGCCACGGCTGGTAAACGGTTATGGTCAGTCACACCGTTGAATCTTGGTTCGAGAGCTACAAACCAGTTTAGTGCGAACGAGTTGATGTCCTCTCGGTCGTCGGGGAACGCCATATATTCCTGCCCAAGGCCAATGGTGTATTTGCCCTTGGACACACCGTCATACTGTTCAAGGTTTGCTTCGGATATGCACTATTAGCTAGATGTCAGCGTGACGGTTTAGAGTACACGGGAGACGACGAACACGAAGGGGGAAGTATGTCTCCATTGCTAGGATGCCAACGTCTTTGGGACGTAGGGACTGGGTGGCAGCAGCGATAGCCATAGCGGAAGGAAGCAGAAAATTAGTGGGCCGACTCGGAATGTGCCGCCGTTTAAATAAAAACATGACACCAGGAATTTGGCCCGAATCCGTCGTATGATTTTGTTCCCGAAGCAGGTGGTCTCCCTCGGTCCGAACCTAGACGGCGGACAGCCACCTGGGCCTAGGCCCGTCGACGCTGAGAGTGTAGGTTCCGAGGCAGAGCAAGACAGAGCTAGACGTGCCCTGCCTTGGAGGGCCAGGGACATACTGGGCCGCTGCAGTTCACAGGTGTGCTCGAGCTGGATGTGAAGAAAAATCTGATGTTCTCGGAAGGACTCAATGGTGCCGCGTCCCGCTCCCGAGGATGCAACGCCTGTCGCGGTGAAAACTGCTGCTGCAGCTCTCGCTCGCCTTCAACGGAATCTTCGTCCTCGGAACATTGATGATTTGAAGACGTCGGTGGGGGTCAGTTATGAAAGGTGGATCGCAACCAGGTCTGAGCGCAGTTTGTAGCATTGCCAGGGGGTAAGTACTGTAAGAGGAGGTAACAATAAGCACGTCGTAAGATATAGCGGGTCTAAAGATCATTTTTCAAGTCGTTCCAAGCCGGGAGCTCGAAGAATTTGGGTAATTCTTGCCACACTTTGACCTTCCCAGCGTCCACCAGCGCGTTGATTTGTCGGGTACATCCAGAGCAGAAGACGCCGTTAGGGAGAGTGTAATCCAGGGCAACTGACGTCGGCGTTTTTCAGATGCCGCCGAACCTCAGCATCCCGACTACGCGTACATTCCGTGGTATCGGAACAGTCCCGGGAACGCGGACGCCAGGAGGAGAGCCACCCGAGAGTGTAACCTTGCTGCATTTGTGCCGCAAGGAGAGCTTCGCGGCCCAAGATGCATCGTCGTAAGTCGATCGGGCCCAGGGAGATCACCCGGACATCATCCTCGTCGTCGTTTACGACGCCGTCGAACAATTCGCATCTACCGAGTGGTCAGCAACGGCTCTTCGGGAAAAGGGAATCAAAATTTGCACACCTGTGTACGAGTAGTCACCACACGATAGTATGCACAGGGAAGTGCAGATAGGATACTATTCTCTCTGGCGAGAGTCAGAATCTCGAGTTCAAGGCCCTCAAAGTCTTCCACTTCGTCTCCGGTGAACCCAACGGCGTCGTAACGCCTGAGCAGGGTAGGATTTGCCTCCATAACCAGCTCGACAGCCCAATCCAGCAGTTTGCGGAAGTCATATTTCCTCCCCAAGCGTATGCAAGCCGCCAGGGTGGGGAAAGTAGGTGGTTGGCTCTGAGGGAAACATCCTACAAGTCGTCAACCATCTAGACGAGTAAAATTAATCGGACTGTATACGAACGGGGTATACAACACCGTCAACAGGTTTTCAACGTCTGCCTGAGCGTCGTGGAGTTCAACGACAGGACATCCTTCGATACTGGGTTGGTCGGGCGGCTGAGGTAAGCGCCTGCATGTCGCGGAAGAACGACGAGTGCATCGCGAGCAGACTCCAATGGACGCGGAATTGGGTGCCTTGAGCCTGCAAGACGACGCTGCCGTCCGAGTGCCATATAGTGTTTGAGCGGATTATGGGCACTTTTTCTTTTCGTTGGCGTTTTGCTGGAGGACCATCCGACACGGACATGGTGGTTAGGAGAAAGACACGGCCACGTGAGAACCAAACAAGACATTGGTCCGTGCACATGGTGGCGGTATATATTGGAGCGATCAGTTTCAAGTGATCCAAGTTCTGAGATGTCGTTCTTTCTTTTTGCTGAACTTTTGGTCCCGTTCAACTGGAACGAGTTCTTCAACTTCAGCAAATGGATCGAAATACGTTTCCTCTATGTAACGTACGCTCTATTAATTGCTACGCAGTACTTTACCAAGCCCTGGGCCCTACGCGTCTGGGTCGCCCTCGATAACACCGACATGATACTAGAGCTCGTCATGGTCCAGCTTCGGAACAGTATTATCAAGTGGCTGGTAATTCATTAGAAAGACTCCAGGAGTAAGGGGAGACGCTCACGTCTTGAACGACCAGTTGGGGTTCGGTAAGTTGGGGTTCGACCGTCTGATTATTGGCAGAGATTCTTTGGAAGTTTCAGAAAGACCGACCAGGACGGGGACAACCAATCACTCACATGGGACTGTACAAAAAGGCGGGATTGCTCGGGTCGACAAATAACCAAACTGTTTTCTCCTTGAGATTTTTCGCTTTCCAATTGTTGAGGGAGTCGGGAAAATAGGGCAGCGAATCTCTCAAGCTTGCATCGTGCGCCGCGATGATGAAGAAATCGGGGTCAGCGTCAAACGCCGCAAGCTTGTCGACCGAGACTCCAGCGGTGATCGGGTTAGCGACCAGCGAGGTGGGTAGGTCTGAGCTAGACATGAACTGCACAGCGCGGGAGCGCAGGTCGAAGACGCCGGGGCGGGTCTTCGGGGACCAGAAGTAATCGGTGGAGACCGCGCTCCTCGCCTCATGCAGCAGATGTGCGGGGCATGGGTAGTGTTCCCACAATTCCGGACGGGGTCGCAGCTCCCCTGCGTTATGGAAACTGTCCCCTCCGAGATGAACGAATGAAGTGGGGGTGACCCGAGCGAGTGCTGTGAGATGCTGTGGATACATTAGGTCTTGAAGTTGTTGAGTAGTTCAAAATACTCACACCAGGCAAGTGCTGTTGATAATGTTAGGCCTTGTAATTGAGTAATTTGAAGCACTCACACCAGGTGTGTCCACCAGATAAAAACTCCCGTCACCGAAGTAGTCTATGGCCTTTAAACTGCCGAAACTGAGAGGCGCCGCAGCAAAATCAACTTTCGTGACCTCACGATTGCTGCAAGCGGTTAGTCATCCAAAGGACAGGAAAAGTTGCCGTGAACTCACGCGAAATCGCTGGCCACCAAAACCGCGTTGGGGTTTTCTGGATACGTCGAAGTGATTGTCTCGGATCCAATTACAAGTTTAGTACTGTTGGGGAACCTAGACATGTCGCCCTGCGGAAATGTCAGTTCAAACCAAGCGGAACGAGCAGCGGAATGATACACACGACGTGGTCAAAGTGCGAATGACTCCAAACAACCGCATCTATGCTCTCAAGCGCTATTTCTCCAGGCCTCAAGGAAGTCGAAAATATCCTTGGCCGGCGTCTGCATTTGAACAACTCCCTCTGTGAATAACTTATTCACGACATTGGGAGCATAGTTTCCTGGGATCCGAGCGTATCCCCAGGTCGAACATAAGCCGCTTGCGCGACTTCTTATGCTCCACAAGGAAGGCATAGTTGGGGAATGGGATGTCTCCACGCCCGGGAAGAATGGGCGCAATGAGGGAAGCGCTGGGGAGGTTGACAAAAGAGACGTTCACGACATTGAATGCCCGAACGTCGACGGTTGCGCTTGAAGCTGGAATGCCAAAGTCGTGGTACGAGGCGTAAGTTTGTCCCGACCAGAGGAAACCAAGGGTAGAGTGGAGAGGAGGCGCATGGTGGGAGAGGATGTTGACGGAACCCACCACCGTCCGGCCTGAAGATATAGGGCGGGAGGCAGCCGCTCCGCTTACAAAACTGAGGGCATCGCGGACCTAACAAACGAAGGAAGTGATAGACCCAAAATAGTCGGTCCTCGTCCGCTGGACTCCGAGATTCGCAAATTTGACGTTTATCGTCCAAACCAAGGTCAACCCTGGTGTTCGTGAATGCCTTGACTGTCTTGATTATATATTCCAGTCGTCATTGCACCTGGAGATTGAAAAATGGTTTGAACCTCTGTGTCTAAAATTGCAGTAACAAATTCCGACGGGAGGCGCTCCTCCGACTCGGAACAGTCTGCATGTTGACATTCGGGGACACTATTCCTCCGAAATGTCGGACTGCGGTGGGAAAGGAAATGCGGACGCGTAAGGCTTCACAATCTGTCCGGTTCTGTCGCAGACCAAGCCTGAATCGTGGCACTGGATGTCGGTATAGATTGAGTTGGATCCCGAGATAGACTCGGAGTTCGATTCATCCTACTTTAGTTCACCTTCACCACGAGGTGCTGCAATTTTGTTGACGCGGAAGGCAGTCTGTCAATAGGCGTTGTGGCTGTGTGCCATACGGGCGGCCACGACGCACCAAAACGTACTATCATGCACTGCGGGTTGGTGTAGAGTGCGACTCATCGAAGTCGAGGGCGATAACGATTTTGGTGCTTCAATGCATCCCTTCCCAGATCCGACTTCCTGGACTTGCTGGCGGTTTGCGATCCGGTGTCCTGGGGCTATGACTTTATACTGAGACCCGTGGCGTCGAGGAAAGTTTGAGGAAGGTTCAATTGTTTGCGATGTCGGATGGCAAACCCCGATCGGCTTTGATCGGCGTTGAACCTGCCTGGCTTGTCGCTTGCGCCTTGAACGCACAGGTCAAAATTCTCCATCCAACTTGTACCAACTTGACAAGTTCCTCGATGTGTTGGAAAATACTCGTGCCCGCTTCTGCCCCGTGGTAAGTATTTAGGTGTTAACTACGAGCGACACCCAAGCCCTCAGGCTGTCTACCTAGCTTTTGCAGGAGACGTTTATACGTTCACTGCTTGGGTAGACGGCTCTGGTGAAAGTATGCATTACGATGCGCGCGCGTACGTCGGTACAGCGCCTGCTTGTTCCTTACTGAGACCTCTGCAATGATTCCTTCCTTCCTTCCGAGCAGATAGAACTAAGTGTCTTGATCAGATTTAGAATTGACGCCTTCAAGGTTTTCCGGTGAAAAGGACAGGTCAAAACCGCGAAATCATAGCGTGGAATTGCTCCGTTACGACCCGGACTGTCACGGCAAGGCTCCCAAGACTGGGACGTCGTGGCAGTCTGGTCTGGGACTATGTGTGGCAGCGATCAACAAAAGTGTCGCGCCAGTGGTGTCTAAAATATCTCTAATCCAAACCTGGCGGAACAGCGGTAGGTATCAGCGTCCAACTCTAACAGGGAACCGAGTGATCTAAGCCAACGGTGCCTTGAGATATTTCCGCCGGTACTTCTCGTCGACGCTGGCGAGGTAGTACGCGCCGGGCCAGATGTTGTCGATGGACCCCTCGGGCGTGTAGGAGACGGCGTTGTGGTTTTTCTCGCGGAGCTACAACATAGATGAGGGCCCCGAAAGATGAGAGAGGGAGAAAAGCGTACCTCGAGTGCGTCCACGAATTCCTGACAGGGTACTACCTTCATCTTCTTCAGCCGATTCAGCAGATCCATTTTCTCTGCGATTTCCGACGTGTCACCCTTGATGCGCAGCGTGAAGAAGCTGCCCGCACATCCGCTGCCAAACGCGTACAGACTCGCGCGCTTGCCTTGCAGCTCCGATGATGGCACGGTCGAAAGAAGCGACGCGAGACACCCGTACAGCGAGGCGGTGTACATGTTCCCCAATCGTCGCGAACACGCCATCGTCGGGTCGACCTTTTGTGCGAACGATTTCTTGCCCGCGGCGACAAAGGTCTTCTCAACGTTCTTGTCTGTTAGGGACGCGGTGTGAGTGGCGGACAGGAAGGCGTCGGGTTCAGGGATGTTTGCGAATTGTGGAGCAGATGGGGCAGCGATGAAGTCGTTGTAGAGCATGCGGGCGTGGCCCTTGATGGCTTGTTTGCCGTAGGGACTGTGAAAGAGGGCGTAATCGACGTCTTCGAGGGAGAAGGTCGATGCTGCGCCATTCACACCGTTGGTGTGGCCGTTGCCGTTGACGTGCGCCTTCTTGTCCGCCTTCGCGGATTTGGTTTTATACGCATTGTATGCGGCGTCGAGGGCTTGGATGTAGGTTACGACCGATACAGGCCCATCGACTTCCGGATACTCGGAGGAGAGATTGGGCTTGTAGAAGTCATATGTATCGGCCATGTACGTCCCGTGGACGGCTTGAATTGAATTAGGTTTCTTTCGAGCAAGAAAAAGTTGGAGCGCTCACGTTCGAAAACCACAGGTGCGTTGGGGCCGATGAGGATGGCGCAAGCACCAGCACCACCAGCGGGACGCGCAGCACCTTTCGCGTAGATGGCAATGTCTCCAGCAACGACGATAGCGTTCCGGCCATCCCATGAGCTCGACTCGACCCAATTGATGGCGTTGAACAGAGCAGCGGTCGATCCGTAGCACGCGTTCTTCGAGTCGATACCCTCGATGTCAAAGTTGCCCGACTCTGCGAAAAGGCTCATGAGCGTCGTCTTGACCGACTTTGACTTGTCGATGATAGTCTCAGTCCCGACATCAATACGGCCAATGGACTTGGGGTCGATGTTGTATTTCTCGAGCAGACCGGCCACGGCTATTGAACGGTTATGGTCAATGCCACGCCTAAATTCGTGGGTACGGACCATTCAGTGCGAATGAGTTGATGTCCTCTCGGTCATCGGGCCATGCCATATATTCCTGCCCCAGGCCAATGGTGTATTTACCCTTGGACACGCCATCGTACTCCTCGAGGTCGGCCTCAGATATGCACTGCATGGGGTCAATACCGTTACCCTCAAGAGCATGTTGAACAACGAACACGAAGGGGGAAATAGGTCTCCATGGCCAGAATACCGACATCCTTAGGACGGGGCGACTCGGCGGGGGTGGTAGCGGGGATGGTCATAGTGAATGAGCGGATTTGGGGAAGATGGGATTGAGAAGAGAGAGTTGTCTCGGTTTTATATAAGAAAACAACATGTCGGTCGGTTGCAAAATGGTACGACCAAAATATTTGCGATCACATCAAACTCGCTTGCCGCAGAATTCCTGACAAGGACCACTGCGGTTATACGTCCTCTTTACCCCTTCATGCTCCCCAACGCAAAGTTCATTCGGCCCATTCTCAAATCTGCCCTTTGAAGTACCCATTTTATTTGCTGGAGGGGGAAGCGAATTGACAACGGAACCGAAAACACTTCGCGACTTGAAAAGAGTCGAACGGCGTCAACGCGGGTTCAGCCGGGAGCGAGCGGAAACGACGGCGAAAGTCCACCGTGAAGGACACTGTTAGGACCGCCACACTGAGTCACCAACGATGCGATGAGGTTCTTCATCCCGTCGTAGAATATGGAGCGTCAAAGCTTTTTTATTTGTAGGGCTCGATTCTGCCACAGGAAGTGACCGCAGCCAACATCTATGTCGGATGCACGTGCACGCGACGTACTCGGGCTCGGTGCGTCAGGGACAAGGAGTTCATCGACATCTTCAGGCTCGCGGTCCCATCTCGAGCTGACAGCCCGTGGGCGACGGTGAACTACAAACGTTCGCGTGCGGACGGTCCGGTCAATTTGGAACCCCGGTGTTCCCGTTGACCCAACTCGGTCAGCGCATAACGGCGGGTCTCTTGCCAAAGTGGCGATTTTGGCGGACGTGCATTCGGTGGAAAGTGGCTGTTGCTGGAGAATGTGTTTCCGAATTGAGTTACAAGGTGCTGTTGAGGATGAGGCGGACTATTCTTGGGGAGGGATGTATGTTTATTCGCTTAGATTCCGTCGGCTTGGCCTGCGCATCGGGAACGATTCGATGCTCTTGCAATAGTCTGAGTCGTGGGACTACGTGTCGCAATGGTGGCGCTGCGCAAGCGCTACGTGGATCTTGCTGCTGCGTCCACGTCCAGGGATTTGTTGGAGTTTGAGCGCTGCGGCCAGTAAAGGAGCCGAGAAGTCTATGAGGCAGTCATCGCGCTGAAGATCGGTGGCCGCCGAGGATAGCTGTAAGCTGTGGGATTTGCCGGCCTCGATGCAAGTTTTGGGTTTCATTTTCGGAGCGTTTTCGGTGCCAGAAAGGCGAGATTTAGTGGGTGTTTGAGCCCAGAATGAAACCGCAGTAAGTCTTGGAGGATATCTGAGGGGTTTACCGGGGCGTGTGGAGGAAACAAGGTTGTGGTCGGAATGAAGCCGAATTCGGAGTGTGACACGTTACGCATCGCCCAACTCCGCCCTGAGCCAAACTCTGGTCTTTGTGCTTTCCTTCACCTTTCTCGACCAGAGCTCGATACATTTCCTTGCCCATTCACACATAAACCCAGTTTATTCCTGTGTATCGCCTTTGGCTCGACGCTCACCAATTGGACTTGTACATACGCTGGCCACTGCGTCTCGGTGGAATTCATTCTCCGCAGTCCGTTTTCAAGGTCCTTGCGCCCTGTACACACTCTTTTTCATCGCTGAACCCTCGCCAGACCCCAACCGTTGATTAGCAGAGGGTCTTTGGTAAAATTTCGCTCACTCGCTCGACCCGTTTCCGTTTTATTGAACCCCGTTCAACAGTGGGTATAGCATGCAATGTACTACCCACAGCAGTCACCGGGAATGTCGAAACTACCCGCACATCATGACCAGTCAAACTCCAACCCCTGGAATCGTCACCTCGGTGTCGGCGTCAACCCCCAGACCCAACAGCCCCCCACCTCCCCAGGATACACCATGTATACAAACGGCGGTATCATGCAGCACCCCCATATGCCCCCATGCAGCACCACCACCACCAGAACTCCCTCAGCCATTATCCCTCACCTCCGAACCACCAGCAGCCCCAGTCCCCGGCCGCGCAACCTTTAAGCACGCATTGGCAGCAGCAGCTCATCAAGTATGAGGTGAGTACATAATCGAGTCCACTAGATAGTTAAAGAACCTGACATCTTGGAGGAGACGATCCGGACCTCACGATCACCGCACCACCGTGCTCGCGCGAGTGCACTGGCGTCCAGGGGTGTTGCAAAGTCCGCCATTACTATAACAAACCCGAACAAGCCTTCGGATGAAGAGACACCCCCCTCTCCGTCCCTTGCCTTGGCAATGGCAATAAATCATCCCTCCTCAACTGTCCCTCCCTCTGCCGAGTCCGGTATGCGGCCCGCTGCATCCCGACCACCAGAGAATACATGGACACAGCTGGATATGGGCGGCGTTAACATAAAGTCCATACCCTCAAGTTCCGGGTTATTCTCTTTCAGCTTCCTCACATGTCTCTACCTCAACCACAATGCCCTCAGCTCCATCCCGCCGGAAATTTCCAGGCTGAGGCATCTGGATTTGCTCGACCTCTCGGGCAATAGCCTCACGTCCCTCCCCGTCGAAATCGGCATGATGATTAGTCTGAAAGAGCTATACCTCTTTGACAATCACCTCACGACCATCCCGCCCGAATTCGGCACACTCCACCGGCTGAAAACCCTAGGTATCGAGGGAAACCCGATGGACGCGCAGCTCAAGGCTCTCCTGCAAAAGGACGGCACACCCGCGCTGATATCGTTCCTGCGCGACACATGTCCGATGCCTCCACCGCCTCCACCGCGTCCCTTCGTCCAGATCAACCCGGTCGAGCCCGGTCTGGAGACGTTCACAGTCCTCTGCCACAATATCTTGTGCGAGAGGGCTGCGACGGCCAAGATGTATGGGTATACGCCGACATGGGCGTTGGCGTGGGATTATCGCAAGGCGCGGATATTACAGGAGGTGACGGAGAGCAAGGCGGACATTGTGTGCCTGCAGGAGGTGGATATGGGGCAGTACGAGGATTTCTTCTCGCTGCATCTGGGAGACTTGGGGTACGAGGGTGTCTATGGCGCGAAGTCGCGGTACAAGACGATGCAGGACTCGGACCGGCGGCAGGTCGATGGGTGTGCTACCTTCTTCAAGAAGGACAGGTGCGTGGTTCTTTTGTTCTACTCTTCCGCGGAACACTTACCGCCCTTCGTCTCAGATACCAGCTCGTTGAGAACCATCTCATCGAGTTCAACTCCATCGCCATGCAGCGGCAAGACTTCAAGAAGACGGACGACATGTTCAACCGTGTGTTGGGCAAGGACCACATCGCCATCGTCTGTCTACTGGAGGATTTAGTGACCGGTACGCGGATCATCGTCTCCAACACGCATCTGCACTGGGACGCCGCCTACTCCGATGTCAAGGTCGTCCAAACTGCGCTCTTGCTAGAGGAGGTCGAGAAGATCGCGCATGGGTTTGCCAAGTACCCTCCCCGGCCGCCAGATACACCCGGCGCTGGCGACGCGGAGCCTGCTGCGGCGCGGCCACCACCGCCAGTGTACGCTGACGGCACAAAGATCCCGCTAATTGTGAGCGGCGACTTCAACAGCATGCCGAATTCGGGCGTGTATGAGTTCCTGTCGTCCGGATCGCTCCCCGCGACACACCCCGATTTCTTGTCGCACACGTACGGGAACTACACGTCCGACGGTCTGAGGCACAAGCTTGGGCTCAAGAGCGCGTACACGACCGTCGGGGCCGGCGGGGTGGCAGAGGAGATTATGTCGATGACGAACGTGACGCCAGGGTTCCATGGCATTCTCGACTATGTTTGGTATTCACCCGGGAATGTGGTGTTGAACGCGGTGGTGGGGGAGATTGACAAGATGTATCTGGACAAGGTCGTCGGGTTTCCGAATCCGCACTTCCCCTCAGAGTGCGTTTCATCTAACCTGCTACCTCGAACAGTGTTTAACTGACTTCATCTCTGACAGCCACATCGCGCTCACTGCGAGCTTCAGTATCAAACCTCCGCGGGAGAGCGGTACGCCGCGCCCGCCGCCAGTGTTTTCATAAGTCCGTCAAGTAGTCTACGCCGCGTGCCTTTGCATCTACATCCATCCACCTTCTACCTGCATACTACCCCCTACCTACTCATCCGCCCACAACCTTTTTATTTCACCTGCAATTATTGGATTAAGTCAATAGGTACACTGGTTTGGTTCCGTACTTGCTACCGTTACATTGTCCTTCTTCTTCTCCCTTTTATTCTTTTCCGACTCCGATCCCGTCTACTCTTCTCCTTTCTTCATTTACTTATTTTTTTTCTGCCCAATTTTATTTTCTGCTGCTTTCGATCATCGCTCGTCGCTTTTATTGTCATCGCTAGTCTTCTCCTGTGTAGCACTGTACAGAACCACAACGTTGTAGTACTGATACAAAAACCATTTTCTCATCTCTTCTCTTGGCTTAGGACTCCGAGGCTAAGTTAGGAGGTGGCGGTGGCAGACATCGGAAATGCGGCCCGAGTGCTCAGGGGCTGAAAATATACGGCCGCTCATTCTATGCAGCGTATCCCTGCGTTCCGAGGCTAGCTGCACCCAGCTGCGCCTACACACAGCTACGACATACACGCTGCGTTAAACCGTAGACACAAGGGCGGACTACAAGTAACAGGTGTAGACCTTTTAGTCTACAATGTAGACACAGGTAGACCGATGTAGAAACGATGTAGAAACAGGAATCATTCGAGCCAAGCAGGATAATCCGAGATGACAAGGGCGAACGTCGGTCTAGCGGCCGAACGAAGGCGGGTTTACACTTGCGTAGACGCACACGTAGCCCAACGAAGACAGCAGTGACACAGAGTTCGTAAGCTACACACACCTACTTACCAAGTCAGACACCGTTTCATCAAGCTGAAGCCTGCGCCATCTTGTACAAGGCCTCCTTATCTCCCGATTCATCCACCAGCGCGCGCAAAAGCCCCTTCTGCTTGAGCAGGTTCTTAGGTGTGCCGAACTCGACCTGGGTGAGGTCAGTCATCTAACGAAAGTCGAATGTGGAAAGACGCACAATTCGGCCGGCATCGAGCACCATCTGCAGCGGTGTTATATTTTACTGAAGAGTCCAAGGAAAGGGAAAGCGCACGATTTTGTCTGCATCCATGATTGTTTGCAGCCGGTGCGCAACGGTGAGAAGAGTGGTGTCCGCTGGGAGCTCGGTGCGGAGCGAGGACTGGATCACCGCGTCGGTCTTGTAATCTAAGGGCAGGGAAAGTAAATACGAGAATGTCGTTGATACAAGCATCCGTACCTATCGCAGACGTGGCCTCGTCGAGAATCAGCAGTTTGCTACCACGGACGAGTGCTCGGGCTGTAAAGATATGCAGGTCAGCCAAGTCGCAAAGCCGAAACTACGAGCGATGCTCACCCAGCGCGATGATCTGACGCTCTCCGACGGAGAGATTGTTGCCGCCCGCTGAGATTTCACTATCCAAGGTCAGCTTGGCATCGTCCGTGTCCTCTTGGAGCGACATGAGGCCCGCAGAGCGGAGCGCGCCATTCAAAGTCGCGTCGTCAAATTGCCCAAACATGTCGAGATTGGACCGAAGGCTCCCGACGAGGAGCTCGGGCTGCCGAGGTGAATATTTCGAGTCAAATCACGCGGGTATGGAAATAAGGCGTACCACTTGAGGGATGATGGTGATATTGGCACGGAGAGCGTCCAGGTTGATAGACGAGGTCGAAATGCCATCGTAGTAGACCGTCCCTTCGGTGAGGATACACCGCAGGAGCGACAGTGTCAATGAGCTCTGTAGGAAGCCGTTAGGAAATGAGACGAGACCATAACGAAAATTTCCACCTTTCCCGATCCAGTTCGGCCGACTGTTATTTGTATCAGATCAATCGGAATTATCGGAGATGTGCCAACTCACCGACTGCGACTCTTTCACCAGACTTGATGTTGAACGAGATATCGTGCAGCACTTCGGGGCCATCGGGCGAGTATCTGGCCGACAGTTTATCCACGCTGAGACTTCCGCTCGCGGGCCAGTACGCAGGTGGGACACCTGAAGCAGTGGGCTTGGGCTCTTGCTCGATGGTCAAGTAACTCTGGATACGTTCCAAGCTGTAAGAGCGTCAGGAGCGAATAGAAGGCACTTTCGGACTTGCTTGCCTGTTTCCTTGGACCTCGAATTCATTCACTTGTCGGACCCACCACAGAATCCCGTGAGCGAAACCCAGTGCCTGGAAAGGAAGGGATGAGAAGGACCTTGACGTTGAGACCAGCGGCGCAGACCATATTCAAACTGAACCCAATGTTGGAAGGCCGTTCCGATTGGAAGTAAACGATATAGTACGCCAACGAGGCTGCCTGCGTTCCTTGAACTTCACACTGGATGGTTTGGTTTTGGAACACCTCACTTACGAAAAGTGCACCGAGCAGATCTGTTGTTACTAGGGTTAGGATAGCTGGACTTGTAGAGTAGACCTAGAGCTGACCTATCCGAATGGTCACCCATCTAGTTAGATTGGCGAATGTAAGCTGTGCCCTGGACAGGGTGAGCCATCTTGCGAAGACCGCGGCAGGGATCATACCTGCTATATCGGTTAATTCGGTCCATTGATATCTTGACCAGGGTTTCTTGGGCGCCATATGCGCGTACCGAAACTATGGAGCACTGAGTAGAGGGCCGGCTGATTACTAAAGACTGGCATTCACCTAGTCCTTCCATTGTGGCACCAAAACTAATGTGGTTCGTCAGCTTTCGTGCTAATTCTCAGTGGAAGAGCGTACTGTGCCAAAACAGGTGCTTCGCATTACTCATTTCTCGCTTCACCGACAGTTGAACAGCTGACAGGATTTTAGTGATGCTGCATGGTTATAGATCAAGTGAGGACCAACCGATATAAATTCTCCCAATTATAGCGCCAGCGATCCCAATGAAGGCCCCAGCAAAGAGAGCCCACCAAGTGAAGAGTACCACCGCAAGAAACTTTGTGAGCAAGAGGAATGGTCATGTCTACATGCGTGGTTAGATTGATATTGCTGGCAATGGACAAACGTCACCCAATATCGAATAAAGCTCCTCCCCGATGAAGTTATCTATGGCACCGATATCGACTGTGCAGCGGGCGATGATGCGCGACGTAGGTGTGAAATCGAGCCATCGAAAAGTCGTCCCATCACAGACTCGACGAGTTGTCTGTGGAGGGTCCGGGATGCTCTGAACGAGCCGAACGTAAAGTAGACATAGTTGGCGACGTAGACGGCCAAGCCACCGAAAAGCAGAGCGGCTGAACAAATGAGGGTTGAGCTATGGATAATATATGTCGATGCCTACCGAAGCCCCCGAGGTATCTAGAAGCCGAGTTAGTCGCGTTGAGATATAAAGGTGACTCAAAACTCACTTGAATACCGGCACATACATTCCCTGTCCATATTGACTAGCCCAGTACCCGAGATACCACGCTGTATTCCAGCAAGTTTGCCATCATTTTCACTGATTATAAAATCGACTCACTTTGTGTGGCCTCAGTGACCTGGATGACGACGATGGCGAGCAATAACACCGCGAAGAATGCCACCGTATGGGAACCGCCCATCCCCTTGAAGTAAAGAGTGAGTGCGGTCCAGCTGACGCGGCCCAGCGCAATTTCTTCCGCTACAATCAGCTTCCCCTCTTTCTTCTTCGGCTCATCCGCCGCCGGCGGTGAATCGACTTCCTTCTCGGCCGCGTCGAGGATCTCCTGGTCCTTGCTCACCTCCTTCGCCAGGACTTCGTCCTTCGCGAGGGCGTCGGCGATGGAGCCTTGACTGCGGACGCGGCCGTCCAAGCCCACAGATACGACGAACGAAGCGATCTTGCTCGCCATTATAACGTTGTGTGTGACGAGGATGACCGTCCGATCTTCAATCAAGTCACCCTGGAAGCATTTACTGCGATGGTCTCAATGTCAGACTTGATTATTTCAGGATTGAATAAGCAGGATTTACGCACTCGACTATCCACTTCGCGGTGTGCACGTCAAGGGCGGCGAGCACGTCGTCCAGAAGAATGAGCTGAGTATGCGAGTAGATCGCTCGTGCAAGCGTGATACGCGCTTTCTGTCCGCCGCTGAGGGTGAGTCCCTGCTGAAATATTAGTTGCCGAAGAGGGTCTGCGAAGATCCCGCCGCACCTTCTCTCCGACCTCCGTGGCGTCCCCAGCATCCCAAAGCTCCAGATCTCGCTCCAGACAACACTGGTACAGAACCTTGTTGTACCGCTCCTCGTCCATGGGCGTATTAAACAGGATGTTGTTCTGACAAAAGCTTCAGACGACGACCCGGAGCTTAAGGCGACGCAAAATGCTGACCCGGATGGTATCGTTCATGACCCAGCTTTCCTGAGCCGCGTATGAGACGCCCTGAGCCCGGGGGAGGTTGTACCACGAGGATAGGGACGACGGGACGAGGTGCATCTCGCCTGCACGAAGCAGTCAATACGGGATCCACGAGGAGATGACTACTGGAATACAAACCGAGAAGAGCCATGAGAAGCGAGGTTTTGCCCTGCGCAAAAATGAGACAGCAAAATGGCAGCAGTCGGGCGTGAGTCCTCACCGATCCCGTAGGGCCGACGACAAGGTTGATGCACCCCGGCTTGAAGAGGAGCTCGCCGTCAATCTTGAGTAGGAATTTCCGGCTCGACGGGGTGAGCGTGCCATCAGTATCCGCCGTTTCCTCGTTCGACCACGCGAAGGCGGCGTCCCTGAAGCCAATGAGATCCGAGGCGCCTCCCTCGTCGAGAGGGAGGATCTCCGGGGTGTCCGCATTCTTCTTTGCGGTGAACGAGTCCAGCAGCTCGGTCTAATAAGCGGTTAGCTCGAGATATTCCCACGGTGGATTGGAGGCGTTACCTCGTGGAGGAACGCGTCGAGGCGATCGAGGGAGACTTTCCCGTTTACGCCGGTTGAGATGCAGTGAAAAGTGAAGGCGAGTTGGGTGCGCAGGAGGTCGAAGACGGCCATGGACGAGAAGACCTGCACAATTTAGCATCTTGAGTGGGGCACGAAGACGAGCCTCACTTTCGCGGCGCTGAGGTCCTGCTTCGCGATAACGGTCTGGGAAGTGGTCAGTCCAATATGATATACATGGCTGATTCTTCACTGACACTATTAGGCGGGAAAGGGCAACGTATAATGAGTGCCGACTCGAAGAACCTGCGGGTCGACTTACTATGTCGCTGTAAATGCATGAGTCGCAAAATAGAGATGAACGGCGGAGAACATACCGTATGTAGCAAGCATGGTTAGAATAGGTATAAGGAAGCTATTGAATCAAGGTTAGATGCGAAGGAAAGCAACGGCGAACAAGGCCACTTGAGCAGAGTGTTTGTCATATCGAGCAATCTCCGTATCCATAATTTCCTCAGCTCATCCTCCCGCCTCGCAGCGATCTTCTCATTCATTTGTTTTTCCCATCCGAACATCCTGAGAAACACAGGTGAACAAATACGAAGAAAGTAACGGCCGGAATTTACTTTATCATCCGAAGCACATTTATCGCTGGCAAGGCAATTAACTTGGCTTGCTCGTCGGTGACAACAAGGACTCACTTTCGGTAACTGTTTGCACGCGGGCGTCGGTCAATTCGAGGGTCGACTTTTGGGTAGCTGATGCGAATTTCGTAAATGCGATCACTGAGCTAGACTCGTCCGCACCTTGCTGCAACTTGGCGACATAACCTGGCACCGGGAATAAGACCACCATGACGCCCATCCCAACAAAAGAACTGTGTGATACTGAGCGGAAGGATCGAAGATCAACCGACGATGCAATAACTTACCTCCAGCCAAGCACCTGATACAAAAAGACGATGGCACCAGTAATCTGAACAGGGACGACGATGAGAAGGAGTAGCATGTTGCGCGCTTCATTGACGTGTCCGAGGTCGGATGTGACCAAATTGGTCATTTTTCCAAGGAGGTTCGTGGAAGGCCCGCCCGCGTCTTTCTTGTCCTCCGTCTCGGCCTTGACGCGGATGCGCATGGCGTGCTCGAAGACGAGCTCGGTGATTATGGCAGTGTTGTGCGCCATCAGGCGTGTCTGCGGAGCGCCATTCAGTTGGCGGTCGACTGATAGTTGTCTTACTACTAACTGACCGAGATGAAGATGTACCATTGAAGAGCGATGGAGCTGGTCATTGGTCCGAGGAGGAGAAGGAGAATCCAAAACCAAGGTTTCATCAGAGCAGTCCCGGCTCGGATTCTCCAAGTGGCTGAGAAGCTTCAATACATCGTCTGTACGAGGGAATGGATAAATTACTCGAGCAATCTGTTGAGTCCGATGGGGGAGATAAAGGCAGGCGAGGGCATAGACGCCTATCGTTAGGGACATTCCGAAGATGAGCGAACGGTTCATCCACGCAAGGCCAAAGAAGATGTGGCGCCTTCTGCCCTTCAGAACGTCCAGATACTGGAACTCGTCAGATTCCGATCTACGAGCGCTATCGTCAGCCTTACCGGAAATGCCCTCGCCCTGAGATTCTGCGCATCATCGGCGTCTGACAAGGCAGGAAGTTGCTCGAACTTGAGATGGGGCATTTTGTATGCGAGAAAAATGATGGGATCCAAGAAGAAGTAGAGTGCGAGCGACAAAAGGGAGGCAGTTTGCTCGCCATTGGGGGCCGCCATAGGATTCTGTATGCATGTAAGGGAGAGCCGTACAAATGAAACGAATTTGATACCTTGGGGTCAACGGGAACATACTGACGCGGTACAAGGAGGGGTATGGCACAAGAGACCGTGAAAAGGGTGAGGATTTTCGCCCACAGGAGCCGTCCTTCCGCCAAGTCCAAGGGCGTCTCGGTGAACGTTGCCAACGGGAAAACATCGCGGTAGAAGTAGACACCGAAGGTACACAAAAGGACAAAATCGAGATGCTGGATAGCAACAGTCCCCCATTTTGCGCTTCCCGCGATGGATACAATAGCCAGGACGGAAGTATAGAACTGTTCGCACAGTCAGGATGCGAGTTAGTTCTGGGTGATGACCACGCACGTAAGTAATACACGTCGCGAGGCGGCGAGAAGGGCGAGGGTTCGTCTCCCAGTAGGTGAATGTGGGGGTCTCGACGTTGTCACGCTCCGATGCGAGAGAAACCACAGACAAACTCAGTAGTAAGAGGCATCCCAGCAATCGTGCGGCTTTGAATGCAGATATGGTGACGCCCTCATGGCTCTCGATGTGTCCTGAATGAGTTGACGCGTCCTCGGGTTCGGTTCTGAAGTATGTGGCGCGCTTCGACTTCCACAGGAGATGGGAGAAGAGCACGACTATCGATAGAGTACCAGCATAGAGCGGGAAGAGGAGAGTATCTGACCAGAAACTGGTTGATTGAATGAGCGCTGGAGACAATTCGACCCAGTAAAAAAAAAACTTGCCTAGCCATGCTCGGAAACTGTGCGCTGTTGGTGGGGTGTATGATACGGGCAGAACATTCTGGCTCTGCGTTTTAAATCGTTTCAAGCTGGCCTACCCTTGTCATGAGCCATGCCAACTTTAGCCGTTGGTTCGCCATCTCCGAAATCTCGGGGGGATCCCGCCAGTTTATCGCACAGTCTGATTGGGAACATTACCGCCGTTTATTTTGATGGCCTAGGAGAAAATCTTCAGCCGTCGCGTCGCAGCGCGTCGCTGGGTTGCGATGAGTGCGTAGCCTGTGCGTTGAACTCAACGGGAATGGACTGGCGCGGTGTGAGACGAAAGAGCTTTTTGACTTAGGGGCCCTCCTTCCGGTAAGGCGCGAGGGCAACTTGAACAAGTCTTGTGAAGAATAGCAATGCGGAGTGCTCAAGAGAAGGGTGTCGAGGACGCGAATTCAGAACTATGAGCTCAGAGCAACAAGCTCAGAGCAACATGAAGGCCGGAAGCAAAAGCAGTCACACCTTGCATGAACCTTGGCTCGGTGCCACCATGACCTTGACGCTGTCTGTCGGGCAAGACGACGTCGGCGAAGGCGCACTCACCGCCCTTTCCATCTCCTCGTCGTCCTTTGCCTCTCCCGCGCATCCCTCGTCCCCTGTGGAGGTCCGTCCGTCGTTGGTCCGCAAAATCAGCCTCGACAGCCAGGCCCCACCCTCGCCCACTCGTCCTGGCCTTTCCCGCTCTTTTACGCTACCCCGGGTATCCCTCGAGACAACAAAGACCAGGCGGAAGGACCCGGAATTCGAGGCTCTGGTTGTTGAGCCTGATGTCCTCCTCCGCATTCGGCGCTGGATTCTCGGCGTCGCCATTGTGGACTTTGACGTCGACGATGGCCCAGTAGGTGCGCGATACCACTCGAGTAGTGAATTCCTGCGTCAACTGTTGCAGTTACTGGAATATACCCCCCTCTGGTTGTCTTTCCGGCAGAATCTGAGAATATGTGTGTATTGCCGATGCTACAGACACTTATCTGGACTGACTCGTGCGTAGAGCCTTCTCCGCGTTCCCGGACTCGCCGCAGTTTGAGGATGGTTCCCAAGACCATTCCTTCCGCATTCGAGAGTCTCCTTTGCCTCTTCCAAGCGACCGACGCCCGGCGCCAAAGGATGGCTTCATCTACGGATTTGCGCATTTCACGCAGCGGAAGGACGGGTCCTCCAAGCGCGGTTACGAGCAGGTAGCGATATTCTGCCTTGTCCTCGAATGATCTCACTCTTCGCAGCGGTCACTCGTCGTGCTCACCCACCACCCATACCCCGCCCTGTTCGCGCGCATCACCGCGCTTCTCGGGCCCCTATTCCAAGAGCACGGTCTGCCCATGCTCGAGGCCGCATGCCACAACATCGCCACTTGGTGTGTATCCCGTCGCTCCGACGCGTCTTCGCGCTGACTCCACGGACAAAGGAAAGGCGTGACCCCACGCCCGGCATGAACGACGAACTCGGGTTCCTCGGCACCGTTCTCAGTGTGGAAATTCCCCTCTCACCTGAACAGCAGCAGCTCGCGGGCAAGGGGTACGACCCCAGACAGCACGTACGTTCGCGCTCCTTCCCCTATATCCCGACTTCACGTTGACCGTGTCCCCAGATTCTTGCCTCCTCGAGCCCCTTCATGCCGCCCCCACTCCTCCTCTTCGAGGCCGCACTATCGCACCTCTGGTCCCTCTGGGAATGTCTTGTCCTCTGCGAACCGCTCCTCATCTTTGGCGTTTCCCCCGCGCAGACAAGTCAAGCGGTTTGGTGGCTGCGCGACCTTCTGCGCCCGCTTCCCCTCACCGGCGACGTGCGGCCGTACTTTACCATTCACGACACCGACCACGCCGCCCTCGCGTCGCGTCTCCCACCCGCCGCGGGGCGTGTCCTCGGCGTCACGAACCCCGTGTTTGAGCGCGCATGTGCGCACTGGCCGCATGTGCTTAGTCTCGGGCGGAATGTCCCGTTCGTGCTTTTGACTTGTGTTTCGTGGCTTGGCTGAGATAAATTACATAGATTGAATACCGCGAGCCATGGCGCGAGTGCAGGCAACACCCGTGCACGCGCCGGGCCTCCGCCTGGTTGGAAGACGCGTACGCACACGCGGTACGTCTCCAAAGATCGCCCCCTCCTGCGCCGCCTCGAAGAAGCTTGTGCACGGGGCTCCGATAGTGAACGTCCGTCGACATTCTGTCCCAGTCTTACTTCCTTCTTACTTATATGTGATCAATACATGCAGGCCTGGACGCCTCCCTCGACCTCCGGAGGCACTTTCCACGCCCGCACGACGGAGCTGCTTGTCCCCCTCTCGCGCTACCTGCACACCCTCATCCCCACGCCCGCCGAACGCGCCTCGTCATCCGAGCCGCCGCGCATGCGTACATTCAGCGCACCGGCGTTCCTCGCGTCGCTCAAGAGCGGGCAGGCGCCAACGCGAACGGGGGCGCGGTGCTGCCGTTCGGAGCACGGCGCGGCGGCGCGAGTTTTATGAGCGGTGGTTGCGGACGCCGGCGTTTGGGGTGTGGCTTGGGATGCAGGAGGGGATCGTGCAGGGGGTGTTGGAGGGCGGGTAGTCTTGAGCTTGTTTTCTTCGTCTTTTTTCCGTGGTAACACACGATGCCCGACCCGTCGCTTCGTTGTGCCAAGCTTCTGCATTCCGGGTTCTGCACATTTTTCAAAGTTCCACCGCAAAGTTTCCAGTGGAGGGTACCGGCCTTGACTTGCCCGGTGGAGCGGCGGTGGAGAGTAAGCACAACTATAAAGATTCCGCCGACTTCGTGGAGCTCTCACACCCGAACCAAGTGTCGCAATCGGACGGCGTGACGAAAACCTTTGCCACCAATCTCAAAAAGCTTCCTCCTTATATAAAGGTCTTCCAAAACTTTTGAGGATCATCGGCTCAGGGTCCAAAGTTACCCTCGAACATTCCCTCTCTCCGCAACATCACTCATTTTCCGATGTCCGCCTCCTTGGTGCGTTTTGTAACATGGTGGCTCCACAGTTTCTCCTTCTACGCAACCGGACGCTGTGATAAGATGACAAGTCAGGTCTTTCAAAACTGTGAGAATCATTGAACCCTAAATACCCAACCGGACGCTGTGAGTCCCCCAAGTCAGTTCAATTCTAGCTGTCGGTCTCATGATTATCACGGTGGGAAACTCGACAGGAAGAACAGGGCGTGAATTGGTACAAGTAAGCTACAAGTGTTTGACGACGCAGTGTGGGGTCCATATTCATTTAACATCTGAGAAGCGTCGGGATATGAACCGGTCGACAAAATGATGTTGCGAGAATCGAGACGATGAAGTTGAAATCGCAAGCATGGGATCAAGTTTGTTTATGGTAGAAAAAAAGGCCAGTGAGTGCAGGTGACCCGCCAAAGAAGGCCGCCCTACAAGCATTCCCGTTTGAACCAGGTTTCAACCGTGGGAATTATTCTGCGCGAGCAGCCGAGCTCGATTTCAACCGTGGGAACTAAGTGCGCAATGTCCCCACGATGCCTTTCTCAGTTGCCGCGTTGATATAACATTCTGGGGTTTGATATACGGAATGGGAGCGTGTTGTATCCTCGAATTATTTCAGAATCGTGAGTTACTCAAAACTGCCGACTTTCTCTATTGACAAATCCTGGCACCAAATCATGGCTTGGGCCCGAGTCGAACGGGCTCCTTCCGCTTGTTCAACAACTAAAGAAGCATTGAATACTGGGTGCGGACGCGCTCATGCACTATCAAGCCCTCACCATCCCGGACTGAGACCCTGCTGTGTCGGGCTTCGACCTGTAGAGTGGAGCCGCGAGGAAGAAAAAAGTCGATGGTTGCGACATGATGGCTTGGGCCCGTGTCGAACGGGCTCATTCGACTTGTTTACAAACTATCAAGAGCTATTGGATACGGGCGCGCCCACGCGCTATCAAGCCTTCACCAACCTAGATTGAAACTTTCCTGTGTCGGGCTTCAACCTGTGGAGTCAAGCTCGGAGTAAAAAAGAGTTTGGAAGCGCCTTATGACTTGACCCCGAGTCGAACGGGCTCGTTCCCTTTTTTCAACCACTTCGTTGGGGATATTGAAGGCCGAACCAAGCCTAACTGGCGAGTTTTGTTCTCCATGATGAGATAAATCCGCGGGTGCTCCAAGCCCCTATCGAAACTCACTGTGTCGATTTCCATGTGGGGGAAGATCGCGAGGAAGAAAATGCGTGTGTCCATCTTGGGCGAGTCCCTCAAACGTTGGGGTGCCTCACTACCCCAAACACCGGATTTCCATGTACGGATGCGTCTCATCCCCAAACCTCAGTCGCACCGCGCCGCCGCTGCGCCTCGTCAGCACGCTCTCCGCCACAACATCCAAGTCGGGGTTCCGCGACGCGAGCAGCAAGGCGGAGAACGCGTTTGTGCTGGCCTCTCCGTTTCGTACAAGACAGAACAGGCCGAACGGCGCCCATGAGGACGAGGAGTGCGAAACTGGTGCCGTAGGTTGCGATAAGGGTCGTGCGGTTGTAGGTATAGATGAGAGTCGCGGAGAGGACGGAGGCGGTTACGGTGGTGTTGCCTGTCGCCAGATTCACGAAACCTTAGGAAAGGTAGCGGTTTAGCATGAGGCGTGATGGGAGCCAGGTTCATATACGCACCGAGGGTTGCGTTCGCCAGGAGGTCCTGCAAGGCTAGAAAGAAAGAAATCTTCTCAGTCCCATTATTATCAGCACAGGAAAAAGCAAAACTGACCTTGTGATACGTTGGTGACAGGAGCGGTGGTGTTCATGCCGGGGTTTGCGCTACCGACCTGGGCTAGCGTTTCCACGTTGTACGGCTCGAATATGTTGGTTTCCGTCAGCATCGTCGTACTAGTCAGCGCGCCAAACCGCCCGATGATCAGATTGCCAGCCAAGTGCGTGGTGAGAGAATCTGCCATCGCGAGTAGATGGACTTGACTTCCGACTGTGTGTTTTATCGAATAAACAAGTGTTCGTGGGTCAGGGAAGAATAGATATCATTATGTACTGACCTCCAGGCGAAAAGACCACACCTCGATCCGCGGAACCCGCAAACAAATCCGGCGCAAACCCTTGTTGCCGGTAGGTTGTATTCAGCGGATTGTGGAATTCAGTCACAGAGACGCTGCTTTGCTGCGTGCCGTTGAAGTAGTGCGTCTTCGCAACGTGAGTCGCGTTATAAAATGTGCAGACGGATCCCGCTGCGTTGATGAGCGCGCCGTCCTCGGCGTTCGACGCGAGGTACGGGACGTACGCGAGCGTGCAAGTGTACTGGTCGGTCACGTGGGACGCCGTGTTCGCCACGGTGAAGTTCAGCGGCGAGCTTTGGTAGCCGGCGCCTACGGCTAAGGCATCGTATGCCAAGAGGTAAGCGGCTGGTGGATCCTGAAAGGTGCGGGGCACGAAGCGATAGGTAGGCTCGACGCCGTCGGCAATTTGGTCGGGTTGCAGGTCAGTGCAGCGGAGGGCTGGCGCGACGTAAGTGAATGAGTAGGAACATTCGGGCGCGCAGCCCTCGGGCATGGGCCAGCCGACAGGCTCGGTAGAGAGGAGGGCGACGAGGGCGGTTTTGTCCCATGTCTCGGTTACGGTGCCATAAGAGTCAGTCCTATTGAATATAAGGTCATTTATCAAAGGATCGCGGCAGGTACGAACGCGAGATAAAAGTCGTTTTGGACAGCGTCAGTGGTCGTGTTGAGGGTAGGAATGGTGAGGGTGTTTATGGTGCCGGACGCTTGATGCGTGTTTAATGAGGGTGCAAGAATGGTGATTATCGGTGATGCCAGTATTGCGGAGGTCATCACGACGATCAAGGGCATCCTGGACACGATATTGGGGCGGGGGAGGGCAGTTAGGGCGGGGCCACTGAAAAGTGCGTCAATGTCTGCTCCTGCGAACGGACGGTGGGTTAGTTGCAGGCTATCAACCGGGAAGGAGGCCACAAATAAGACACTGGAGTCCGGCGCAGCGAGTACCACGTCTGTGGGAGGACCGTTCGAGTTGGATATCTACATGCAAATTGTGCACGCATACCAGTTGGCACAAGCTGACACCAGCTGAAAAAGTGTAGAATAATTTGTAGGCATTGGCGAGCAGAATCTCTATGCGTCCGCTGGTTGTCTGTGTCCATGTTCCCAGTGTGGTGCGACCGTTGAGGTGGGCGTCGAATACATGGTGCAGTACGGCTACGACAGCGGCGAGGAAAGTGCCGCCAATAATGCAGAGCGGGGTCCAGAATCCAATTCCTCGGGTGACAATGGGAGGTGCTGGTGGCGGTCGGAAGCGAACGGGCGAGAGAGGATTCTCATCATCCTCCCTGCGGTAATTCATAGAGGGGTATGGGCCCGACATACGTGAAGTGGGGAGAAGGTGAAGGACTCAAGCAAATTCGAATTACCAAACCTAAATGAGCGCGCAAGGCGGGACGCCCCGGCTAGTATGTTCGGCTAGTATTCATAAACGGGTCCTGGGGTAGGGTTTTATCCCTAAACCGGCAATCCCATCGTACCTCCCGCAACTAAGTACATGTACAGTGAGTCTACTGAAGCCGAGACGAACATACTTAGAGTTGAAAATTGGTTTTCTTGAGCTTGGAGTTGATTGACGAGCAGGCAGAGAACCAAGGTCGACTCGCCGAGACTCGACCGTGACAGCGCGGTTGAAGCAGCTTGGAACTTGGACGGTTGTGATTGGCGGACCCGTTCTCGTTTAAACGACACTGCCACTGATGTCAAGTACGTTGCGCGAATTTGCCGCGAATTATTCAAGTGAGCGAAAAAAAAAACACAGCTCACCATCCTCAAAGCTAGTGCGAATTGAACAGCCGATAACCGTTTGTGCAGGCCTTGTGCGGGCCCGGCAAATATATCCGACTTCGCGGTAACGTGATCGGAGTTTGACGGGAGAAAAATTTAGGCCAAGAGTCGACCGTTTCGATTTTCACACCAGCTTCCGTTGAGGGGAGGAAGTGCCTGGAAGTACGGAACAGGAGGCGCTTCGGCAGCTGCCGTGCGCACCAAAAAAAGAAGGAAAAAAGACCTGGCGACATTTTTTCTGAGGCGCTTTTATTCCAGACCGACCGACACAGAAAAAGGGTATGTATGAACAATGCATGTATGAGGGGTGAGTATTCGACGGGTATAGTACAATACACTCTCTGGAGTGTCAGGCGTATGATACAACATTATGTACTGCGAGAAAAGTCTATGAACGAAATCTATGGGTGTGTGAGGGAAGAGAAAGAGAAAGTCTAGTGTGTGTGTGTGTGTGTATGAGGAAAGCAAAAAAAAAAAAACTACTGCAGTATGACGGTGGACGGGGCGCCCCGCGCGCGCTCCGTCTCCTCGTACGAAGGCAGACCCTGCATACTCGACAGCGGCGGCACGCCCCCAATAAACCCCCGCGCCGCGGTCCCATAGTCGGGAATCTCCGAGTACGCGCGCTGCAACAACACCCCGTCCGCGTCCGACGACGTCAGCCCGGGGCGACTTCGCGCCTGCTGTTGTCGCTGCTGCTCACTGTGTGCGCTTCGCTGCCGCCGCCGTCGAGGGGGCGGTAGTATGCGAGGATGCGACGACGCGGAGCGGGCCGACGACAACCAGTGCGGCGCGAGCGCCGTGAACGGCTTCATCGACGCGTTGAACACGCTGTGCAGATTCCGGCTCGCGTGCCCGCCGCTGTGGATGTGCGTTTCGTGCGCAGGGGGCGGTTGGTCGGAATTGTTGTTGCTGCTGCGCCGCTCGGGGCTCGACGCGCGGCTGCTGCGGCGGCTCGGGGCGGTTGCTCGATGGCCGGCTCGCCACGCGGCTTGTGGGCTCCGAGTCGGAGTGGAGGGATGAGGGCGACGAGCTGCGGGGGGGACGAAGGGAACAGATGCAGAACCGGCCTGCATCGACAAGAGGAGCTCGGAGTTGACCCAGTCGAGGGGGGTGCTGGCTTCGGCGCCGGGTGCGTGGGGGAGGTGCGAGCGGCCATAGGCGTCCAGGGGGGAGCTGTGTCCCGAGTGTGGATTCGCTAGTGGGCTGAAGGCGGGAGGGGTGGTGCTGGCGCTCGCGCTGAGAGCCATCCACGGATTCGTAATCCGCACCGTGGCCGCCTCCGGGAGGTACATGTTCGCCACTCTGTCCCGAACGTGCGCCTTGTAACTCGGGAGCTCGATTTCTTCCTCGTCGGCGGGGGGGACCTCGGCACCGCCGAGGAGGAGGCGCCGTGTCGCGGCAGTATGGGCGCGCGCCTCTTTCAGGAGACGCTGGTCGAGGATGTGTACCGGCAACGAGCAGCGCAGCTCTGAGGTATGTCCGTCCGGATTCATGATCAGAATGCTCCACCGCAAACGGTGAGAGATGCTGATGGGGTCGGGAGAGTGCGTCGGTGCCACCGAGGACGGGATGGCCATCGATATGAACGTCACGATATCGTCCTGGCCCTGCTCTTCAGCTGGCTCAATTTCCGGGACCGATTCCCGCAACGAAGGGCTGTCCGCGGTCCCTGGCGGCGACGGGAAATAGCTGCTACTCGTGCTCGCAACGCCGGGCAAGGCGTCCAGAGGGGCATTCCCAGGCGATTGGGTGCTTGGGGGAGTGTAATATCTAGGCCGCTCAGCAATCTCCACAGCCTTCCCGCCAAGAATCTCGTGCTTCACCGACGCGACGACGCGGGTGTACTCTTGGACGGCGGATCGCGCGAGGAGTTTCGTCGTCTCGTGAATGGACGTGTTGACGGTGAGTACACCAACACCCTTGAGCAGCGGGCTAAACTTGAGTGCAGCAGTGAGGGTATCCGTCGCAGCCCAAGCTTTGTGAGGGATCATGATTGAGTACATGAGCTTGTCCGGCCAGGTGTTCTCAATCTCGAGCGTCTGCTGATACTCGAGGGCCTCCGAGGTGAACGAGCGCATAATGTGGACGGCCTGGACGGCGTGGAGGTTGGAGTTTAAACCCGGCCGGACAGCGTTGGCGCGCAGCTTGTAGGTGACGGACGCGCCGCCAAAGGCGTTTGTGGACTAGACTCGACGGCAACGAACCTGGCTCGATATTCAGTCAATATGTTCTGAAATAGTAGCAATTCGTACCTCCCAGCTCGAGTTGGAACGGGAAATAATGCCGACCAGCCTTGAGGGTATGGCTGTGTTTCTTCTCGCCCTCAAGGAAGGACCAGTCGTGGGTACAGACGATATATGTGTGGATAGAACTGTTGCCAATGTGCATTCTGCGCGATTATATTCTTTGAGCAAGACTTTACGCGCGGGAAGGGGGTGCACATACGACTCGTGCGGGGGAGGGGGCATGCGCGCTTTGCCTCGAAACTGCAGCGTTATTTCTTTGATTGGTGTGCTTTCGGCGAGGTACAAAGCAACGTGGCCCGTGAGACGCGCAGGCTCGACGTTGGCACCCGTTCCCTGCATACAAAGATGCTCATTGTCGAGGTGAATTTCGAGGCACTGAGAACGAAAGGCAAGCATCATGAGCTGGCCACAGTGATAGAATACTAATTTTGCGACGAACCGGTCGCTCTTTGTCGCGCATGTCAGAGTCAAGTCGAGAGAGGGCAGTTGCAGAGTCATCATCTTGAGTTATATGTGGACTGTTCACGGGAGACGATGGTCTGGTCGAAGAGAATGCCATATTTGGACTGCTTCAAAGGGTCGCAGCGAACAGGGGCACTGCTGATGAAAGGCCAAAGCAAGAAAGACAATAAGGGCACCCTCAATCCGCAGTGGTGGGGAAAAGACGCGCGCGAATACAGCAGAATGGAACGGTGGTGTGGGTGTTGTGGTGGTGTAGGAGGGAATCGGAGCCAGTTATATCGGAAAAATAGTTTTGCAGCGATCCTCGGTCGATTCGTATCGGACCGCTTGAAGGTGTCTCCGACGTTTCCTCGACGCTAATCGCGACATGGAAGCGGTGCAGATAATCAGGGTCGCCGCAGGTTGCGGTCCGAGTTCCATTTCAAGGGTGTCTGGACTGGGTCTGCGATGGCCAGAACCACGGCTTCTGCGCGTCGTCCTGCCTTGTGACGGGATCCTAGGACACACCGCAGATCTAGACCTGGCAGACGAGTCTCGGAGAGAGTTGTTCAAGTAGCTTACACTTTTACCTGCAAGCGGCGCAACCAACGCGTCGATCCCTGAGTCTTATCCGGTTTCTCCCGATTTCCGCATGCACTTAAGCGATAGATAGTATTATTATAACCGGACCCTCAAACCACTCAAGCCTTGTACAACGTATCTAAAAAGATCGTCGCGAGTCGCCCAACCATCGCCGGCCCAACCGCGCTGGAATTCCCCAGACCTGCAGGGTGGGAAGAAAGAGTTAAACAATAGCCGCCAGCAGAAGGAAGCATTGGAATGATAGAACGCACCGTAAACCGCGACCATCGTCCCCTCGCCAGATGGCTTCAGCTTCGCCTCCTGGATCGCATCCTTCAGGTCCGCGAGGAACATGTCGACCGTGTTGACCGTCAAACGCTACGAAGGAGGAACAAACAAACTCTCAGCCAACAGCATCACAGGTACTAGTACACAAAAATCGCTCACCGTGCAAGCAATATGCACCGCCGGCGGATTAGACAGCGCATTCAAATGCCACCCGCGCTTCGACATCTTGTCTCCCACTTCCAGGACATTCACTTTGGGGTGCTTCGATCCGAATGCGACGACTGATGCGGGCGGCGACCCCAGAATGTACAGCTCGGGAATATCAGCAACAATGGAGTCGGCGATTTTCCGCGTGCACTCTACGATCGAGCGACATGACTCGAGGTACCCGCTAAAATGCACAGTGAGCGTGTAATTATGGTAGAATGGAAGAGTGCATGCATACTTCGACCCCATATACTGCATCGCGGCCCACGTCGCGGCAATGATGGCTCCAGGCCTGAATGAGGTTGAGCATGCTTGCACTGTGCATAAAGGTCGTCTGCGTACCGAGAACCAGACAGACTTGGGCTGGCGTAGACGCCGCCTAGAGCAGCGGTTAAGGAAATAGAGCGCTTGCGGTCGGTGCCGGTGAGCGCTTACCAGACCAATCCGGGTTGATGTAGTATTGATAGCGGCGTAATTCTGCGTCTCGGTACATTATCACCGACGAACCCTCGAGGACAGTATCAGAATGGGCGGAGGTTCTACAAAGGTAAAATTCAAATTTACCTTGGGCGCAAAGCCATACTGCAACCAGTTCAGAAATGGAGGAGATAACGCGGAGGAGGAAGCAATGCACCTTGTGAGTGTCGCAACTGATTGCAGTGACGCCGGGGACGCGGAAATCGAATGGAGAGAGTTTGTACTTTCCGCCGGCACCGTCAGACAGTCCAGCCTTCTCCAGGTAGGGAACGATGAAGCTGCCAAGACAGCAATCGACGTGAAGGCCAATATTGTATTTTGCGGCGAGTTTGCCCAGTCCTTCAATGTCGTCTTGATTCCCGTCAGGAAAGTTGATCGTCGAGCCAACTATCTACGGAGCGTTAGATATGAGAGACGGAAGTCAAAAGAGAATAATACCATGATGGTATTCGCGTTGCTGAAGGGGGGAGAATGAGACCGCTGCGGCACAAGAAATCAAGACAAGGGCGTGGCTCACATTGCGCGTTTAACCGCCTTCAAGTCGACTTTGCGAGTGTACGGGTCGACCGGGATGCTGTGAACCTTGACCTTGAGATACGCGCCTCCCTTGTCAAACGCGGCGTGTGCAGACGCGGGCATGATACTACATACACATCGCGTCGAAATCAGCGAGTAGAACTTCAAGAGTAAATTTAAAACACTTACAGTTCCGGCTCCGTTATCCCCTTGACCGCGCGGGCCCAGTCCCGGTGGGTCTTTACCGACATGATGATGGACTCTGTGCCGCCAGAGGTCATGGTACCGGCGCCGGCGGGGTTGTTGTAAAGCTTGAGGGTCATGGCCACGATCTCTGCCTCCATTTTACGAATAGCAGGGAACACATCGGGATGGAGGGGGTTCGACACCATGTATTTTGAGTACGCCGCGACGATGACGCGCTCGAGGTCGTCGCCGCCATCTAGGGGGGTGGTCAGTAAATGACGGGGCAGATATTATTATTCCAAGGCGGCGCACGGTACACAGCGCCAGAGAGCTTCCCGTGCTTCCAGCTCCCCGTCGGCATCTCGCTGTCCATCTTGTCCATCTCCGCGAGGATCCAGTCAGGCGTCTGGCCGTCTTCCGGGAGCGTCAGATGGCGGGTCACGTCGATCCCTTGGGGTACCAGTTTGCTCTCAATGTCGAGCCTGGCCTTGTCCATCTCCGTCCGGACCTTGCGCGCGCCCGCGGGGAGACGCAGCGCAAGCATGATGACATGCTATGTAGCGCACGCAAAATAAGCAGGGGTTCTGTGCTCGAGGAATGATAATATGTACTTGGGCGATCCAAGTGTAAAATTCACGGAAAGAGGTGACGAGGCCCCGTGCGCGGAGATGGCGGTGGGCCTTGAGCGAGTTCGTGAGGATAACGTAGGCGAAGAGGAGGGTCTTGACGGTGTCGTAGACCTTGCTCGACAGAATGCGCTGAACGCGGTCCATTGTGGCAGAAGAGAGGATCCAAGGACGGCGATCAATTTCGAATTTTGAACCGGTCCGAAAAACACTTGCTTACCTCAAACGACGCGCCATGAACAGCCTGCGCATGGTACGGTATGCGCCTTCCCACCGACGGAACATACATTGAGCATCGCTCGCTAGCTGGAGCAGGACGACGAGAACGACGACGCCGCCGAGGTCACCTGGGGTACAAAACACCACTTGACAAAAAAAAAGCAGCCATTTAACTTCGCGTCGCAGAGGACCAGCAACGCATAAACTCCTTCTCCAAGCTGAATACGCGTATGCGGACTATACAGGACAAGCTCGAGGACCTCAAGGTCCGTTGGCGCAGCATCGCCGGATTGAGATCTGACAATAATGTTTCATCTTGCAGCAAGAGAAAGAGGCACTCGATGATCTTGCAACAGAGCTCGAGCTAGCAGACGAGGATGAGCTCGTGCTGTATGTCCTCCTTTTACCGCAGAAATCGTTAAACGCGTTCTGTTATCCCAGATACAAAGTCGGCGAGGCGTTCCTGCACATGCCGCACCCGCGGGCGCTGAAGAGGCTAGAACGCGACCAAGCTGATATAGACTCGCAGATCTCGTCTCTCTCGAGCACTGTCGAGCAATGCGAGGGAGAGATGAAGGGCCTGAAGGTCACCCTCTACGCCAAGTTCGGTCGCGCTATCAATCTCGACGAGTAGCCAGCCCCATTTACCCAAAACCTAACCTCTGTATTATGGCCGTCTGTACATATAGGATATGCGATTGGAATGTACATGTGAGTAAAAAGCGCGTGAAGGTACAGAAACACTCCGTCAACTGGCGGGCATCGCCATCAACCCATCCAGCCCCGCAACCAAACTCCCGGACGGCTGCTTGGCCTCCTCATTCACAAACTCAAGCAGACTCTCAAAGAGCGCGTTCCGCTGCTGGAACCGGGCCGCAGACACCACCGCCGCCCCGCCCTTGCCCTCCTTCGGGTCCTCCGTTTCCCGCACCAATTGCACATCAAACGGCGGGATCTTCGCCGCAGGCGCAGGCAGCTCTTCGACCTCCGACGGCGCAGTCATCTCGGTGTCCTCTGGCGTATTCGGCCGCGAGCGTTTTCGCGGTGGCGAATCCTCGTGGTCAGATTGCGCAGATGGGGTTTTGAGGTGTGGGTGCGACGACATGACGGGCGACGCGGGGACGAACAGATATGAAAGCAGCCCGCGGTATGCTTCTGTCTCCTCTGGATCGTCCTGGTCAACCACTGGGTACACCGACGCCCGCAGAAAGTTCAGGGCCTTGACATGTGAGACATCTTCGCACATTTCCCGGAACCTGCAACGTAAATGTAAGTCGCTTTATGCAGTCCAGCACTCTCATACGTACTGCTGCTTTCGGATCTGCAACTTTGCTCGTCGGATTACAGTTTCGGAAGGAGTCCTTGTCGAATTCAGCATGCGATCCAACAGGATTAAGGACACGAACCTAATCAAACTCATCTGCCAAAAATCGTCCAAACGCCGGTCTTCCCCAGTGTCATCCTCCATAGCATCGGCTCTTGACGAGTCTCCGAGGCCCGCATTCCCGCCGTGCATGAGTATTGTCTTGCTCGTCGAGTCATATACGACCTGATGCGCGAACCGTGGCGGAGGCTCCTCCCTGTCCGCCGCCGCGTCCGGCAGTGGGAGCACGACATCCCACCTTCCCGGCGGTGGACTGTACCGGAATATCCGCATCGACGAATCGACGTCCAAAGTGGTGTTCTCTTGCGTCAGTCCAGAGAATCTGTGTCGACGGTCAATGAATGGACGCTGAAATAAAAATTGTAACGCACACATAAATCTCTTGCAGCTGGGGGTCGATGACCGCCCGCTGCGTGAATGTCGCATCGAATCCGCACTCACGGCGCATGTCGGTGAACAGCTGCCGCGTCGTCTTGGTGGCAATATTATACGCATACATGTCGCAAAGTACAGTCTTCTCGACTTTACCGCCGAAAATATACAATATTCGCGTGCGGTCGTCGAGGACCATTGAATGACCTAACATAATTGCCAATGTTAGCGGGTAACACCAGGGCAAAGGGAGCAGCAATACCAGACCGCGCGGGGATCAGGCCGCCGCTGAAAGGCGTATCTGGCTTGGGACTGTTCCTTTCCGAATTGCAATCAGGTCTCAAATAGGGCGCCGAGAGACACGCGACGCACTGAAGGTGTTGCCACTTTGCCAACCTGATGTTGTAGCAATACAGGCCGGCGTACTTGTAGCTTGTCGCGTCCCCGTCGATGATCCGGCCACCGTACACATACAGTATCTGTGTCTCGCAGTCCATCGCTATTTGATGATCGTACACCAGTGGCGGGGCGTGCGGGATCTAGACTTCATATCAGTACGGCTCGAGTCGCACTCACGAAGTATCCTTACTTGAGGATCGCTGGAGAGGAATTCCCACTTCCCGGCTGTGCTTCCCCGGGTCTGATACCGGTAAAGTTCGCACCCCAGCTTGGTCGGCGCAGGGATGTATTCCGGCTGCGGCTGCTGCTGGCCCTCCATCTTCTGGGCATCCTCATCGCTCAGGCGCCCCAGGACATATATTGCCCCAGTCCGGGCGTCAAAGACCATCTTGTGGCACGAGCGCGCGGCGGGGGCGTTTAGGTCCTTCGAAGTCGCATAACTCAGAACGCGCCACTTCTCCTGCTTCATGTCGTACGCCCAAAAGTCGTCCAGACTCTTCTTCCCATTCCACCCGCCGAACAGATATATGACGCCCCCGGCGGGATCGACACACATTGCGTGCCCCCCGCGCGGAGACGGCACGTCACCATCGGCGTCTTTGCCAGATAGGCGCTTCCAGACGGAGTGACACTGCTTCGAGTTTCGATACTCGTCGAATAAGTCCGTCTGGGACATCCGGTGGATGTTTTGCTCCGCTTTCTTCCAATTGCCCTGGAGTACGACACTCTCGTGCAGCTCTGTAACAAGGGGATCCTCGACTTGCAGACCGCATCGAGCGAGGATGGAGTTATAGGGCGTGAGGAAACGCCGTTGGCGGAGGTGCTTGAGAACATAACGCATGGCTGTTGTTTCTCGGTACTGGTACAGTCAATGTCTGTTATGCCAGGTAGTATCGCAAGACAGAACGCACCTGATCGTATTTCATCCTCACTTGTTCAACAAACACCTCGTCCTTGATTCCCTTCAGGGCAATATGCCATATTGAAATGTGAAAGCTGCTTCCGTGCGAACTACAAAACATAAGCATCGGCATAGGTCTAGTCGCTCAAATGGCTAGCGAACCTGAGAGGCATAATTTTGATATAGCGGATCGGGGTAAGAATTCCCTGGTCATTGACGTGCTTGAGCTCAAAGCTTTCTGGTTGCGCGTCGTTCTTGAGGTGAGAATGCAGAACCTCAGTCAAAGCGTCTTCAGAAAGGCCTCCATACACTTTAAAGTCCTTCATGTTGCAGGGATGGGCTACCGGAGGGGTCAATTCAGCTCGACCAGACGAGGATCTCGAGGCTCACAATTCGCGAACTGTGCAAGGAGTCGTCAGTTATCTAATTAGAGTAACTGAAGGAGCAAGTACGCACCTTGCCAAACGTTATCGTTTCTTCAACGCCGTTCAGTCTCATTGTCAAATGCCGAAACAAATTGAAAGTACTCAACGGACAACAGCCAGTGTATCCAGCTGGAGCAGAAGCCACTGCGGCGTGCCGGTCTCGGGTACGGGTCCTCCACTCCATCTGCTGGCCTGTTCGGTGG
Organism: Mycena filopes; assembly: GCA_029281495.1. Taxonomy (NCBI): domain Eukaryota; kingdom Fungi; phylum Basidiomycota; class Agaricomycetes; order Agaricales; family Mycenaceae; genus Mycena; species Mycena filopes. The sequence goes on along the minus strand of JARIHR010000001.1, from coordinate 422,605 downwards.
GGTTGTCGACCAGGATATTCTCTACGCGGTAAGGCCCACTGTGAGGGGTACTGGCCGCGATCGAGTAGCTCAATGGAACGGCGGCTGATGCGGCCATGGCAAGTAGCCTCTGGGGAGTTGTTGAAAGGGCGAGGGCGTGTGTGAATGGGCTCGTGGAAGGTGGCGGCAAGGCTCAATTTCTGTGCTGTACGTCACCTGATGGCGACTTGCTCAGGCTGTTCGGCCTCTCACATTTACTCAAACAAGGAACAAGAGGTCGTCGAATTAATCGCGCAAATTATTACACGACTCTCTATCTACATCTTCGGCGGCGGGCATAGCAAAGGCGGTTCGGCGTTCGGGTGTTCATGAACAGTTCGATCTGAGTTGGAAGGCAAATTCAGTGGCGCCACGGCAATAAAGGCGCAGGAGAGGTTCGTTGTCGTCAAAAGAGGGTGTGGGACTGGGATGTGGGCGAGTGGAATTGTCCTTGCGAAGTGAGGGACGAGGCTCAGGCTGTGGCAAGGTTGCGTTGTGGAGGAGAACACGCCCCATGGTTGGTGGATTCCGTGAAGTCGCCTTGTATTTTACGACGGATGATGATGAGAGGGAACAGCGGGGATACGGAAGCTCGCGGACGCGCAAGGCTCCGGGAGTCGACGGCGATGCTAGGTGTAGGCCGAAGAGGCGATGAGAGAGGAGCGATCAAGTTTATGGAGTTGGTTCGCGGATGGACGAGGTCGCCAGGCGATGCTGCTATCTTAGCGTATGACTTGCAGACCGGGAACTTGGTGAGGGCGTCGACGAATATTGCGTTGTTGATACGGCACTTGAAGAAAAGAGAGTCCTGCGTGCTAATGCCGATGAAGGACTAAATGATGAAGGTGAGATGTGGGAGGACGCGCGATGAAAGGGGAACGCACTGTTAAGATGCCAGGTCGGAGGGGACGATACGCGCGGAGCGGCGTCATATTCAAGAGTGCCCAGAGGAGAATGCCAAAGTGCCCGCCCCGCCCCAGATCCGTGCGAACTATCTACATTCTATCTATGCTAAGTAAACGCGATTAACGGAAATCCAGATGAACTGAAGCGTTAGCCGACGAAGACAAGATCGTCCATTTCCGAAAGGAACAGTTCGAACGAAGGAAAGAGAAACAATTGCGTGCTGTGGTTCCACCACGCGGGGTGTGAACATCGCGATGGTTATTGAGCACAAAAAAGATGACTCACGGAAGAAGGTCAGACGTCGTTGGTGCCATAGCTCCAAAGTGAGGTGGTACGAATGCTACTGATGTTTGGAGCGTCCTTCACGGCGGCTGGTGTGCACTACCCTGAACGAGAGTATGAGCACGAAGAGGATTGAGAGGATGTGGGTCAACTTACGACCACAGCCTCCCGTCGCCGCCCCGTGGCGCTAAAGGACATTGAGGTGAGTGAGAGGGAGGGGGTCCTGGGGGAGAAGAGCTTCACGACTTACACGACACTTCACCGCGCCCGCCCAGCCATCCAGTCGAGGTCTTCGAGGGCCACAGTGTCGAGCTTGAGGAGGTGTCGACAGAGAAGGGTCTTGAGGCGCACATCTTGAGGTCTGTCCTAGGTCTTGAGGTCTGAAAGGTCTCCCAGCGCTGAGTCTGCGCGAGGGAGGTCTTTAGTGGGACGAAATGGGTGAGAAATATTGGCACGCAGCGTATGAGAGCTTGGGGGTCAATAGTCGAGGTCGGATGAGAGGCCAGAATGTTGAGGGGGGAGAGCCAGATGGTGGGAGGAGACAAGCCGCCAAGTGGCTGGCCGTCACACATTGTCACAGATATACCTCAGATTCAAAGTCCGATCGTCACGTTACCGCGAGGACGCGACGCGACTGAAGGAGATTTGACGGCTTTTTGAACGTTGGATAAAATTCAGGCTGCATAGACGCAATATTCACAGCACTTAAACTTGAAAAGTGCCATTACTCTCGACTGCCTGGTTATTGGCGGTTTTTACAGACATATTTGGCTACAGTGTGTCGATTAAATACTGATCCGCATTGAGCCTCGGACCAAGTTCAACTCCCTCCCCAACGACTGATAACCTCCTTCTGCCCAGGAACGTCCCAATATGCCTCCCCGGAGTGCTCCAGCGGCGGCAGTAATCGCACTCGAAGTCGATCGTCTCACCCTTCCTCAGCGCCAAAAAAAACTCCCCTCCACTTTCTTACATTCTTTCTGCGTCAAGGAACGGTTGGGAGATCTCAATGCCAGCCTCCTACCCAACAGAGACCCAGCCATCGATCAGCCTTTCACCGAAAACCTCAGCGACGCGGAGGTGATGGCTGTGAAGCTCGCGAACGACGCGCTTTTTCTCTTTTCGCGACTCGCCTACTTGATAGATCACGATAATCCAGCCCTGCGGACCATGATGCTTCAGTTGTGGGACGCAGGAGTCTGGAAATGGATGGTCTTCCTCTATAATTCGGGCGTTGAGCTCAATGAGACGATCGCGAACGAAGGTCGTCCGCTTGCCCTGACGCGCCAACTGACCACGGTGGGTATCGTCGATGCACTAGTCGGTTGTGCAGACTCGGAAGCACTCGGAAAACGACTCATCCGTGTCCCTGATATTGTCTCGCTCATCGGGAGGCTTTGGATCGAGGATGTCGAAATTCCGGGTAGACCGAACATGGTTCACACCGAGCTCACTTTCACTATGTACCACATCATGAACGACGACGCGACGAACGGCTCGATATTCTCCACCCTCGTAGACGCGATCGATGGCGGAGCACTCGCTATCATGACGGCCGCGACCAATCATTTCCGCCGAATCGCATCCTCCGCGGCCATTGACCCAGAGGCCATCAGTTCACAGGTGTATTTCATCGACTTCCTCGCAAAAAAACCCGTTCTGCGAGATGCACTCCACGAGGTTGAAACTTTGGCCGTTGGCATCCTCGCTATCGATGCTCTCAGCAAACAATCAGGACATGTCGGAGCGCATGGAGCGGTAGAATCGTGCATCGAACTCCTTTTCCTTCAACACCTACTCTCCGGGACAAACGTGAAACCGCTCATACAGGCCATCAACAAAGGTCTTCTTCGATGCATATTTGACGCTCGTGTGGCGTTCAATTCCAACGACGAGTGCTGTGAAGGTCTAGCGGATATCATCATTGGGGTCGTTGGCAAGTACGTTTCCTGTTCACAACTTCATGAAGTTCTCATCTCTCTATAGCCCCGGCTTTGGTCTTCCGCTCCGTTCTCCATGCCGTCGAGCGGTCAGAGAACAAGAGTGGGTTCTTTGCTGCATATGCTGTTTATCGCCGAACAAGTTCTGAGTTCCATGAATGGGAAACCTTCGATGAAGTGTATCGGGATATGATCCGATTCAGAACCGGCATAGACGAAGATATCAAATTTTGTGGTCGTTTCGCAGTAAGACCGGCGTCGCTGTGTTAGCATTCCCCTTCGTTTACTTACTCTCTTCGAGTGCCCCGCAGACGAATCCGATGTGCAAGTAAAGCTGCAGCGCTGTGGAAAGTGTCAATACAAGAGGTGCTGGACCTATCTTCACCTCAGTTCAAGCATTGACCGGAAACGGAAGATACTGCAGCAGGGAGTGCCAGCAGCTGGATTGGCCGGATCATAAGCGCCATTGCCGAAAGGACTCTCCCCCAGGTAAGCACAGTGTTGAAAAAACATGCAAGTCGATGGTTCAAACATTTCCAAAGAAATCACACCGGTATCGGACAAAGAATTTGCGCGCGACCGGGCGGAATTTGAAGTCAGGATGGAACTGAAATCCCTTCGCGAGCGAGTCAAGAAAAATCCGCTTCTCGAAATGACGCAGGACCTCGTTTTTCAGGTCGATTTTACCACGTTGGATAAGAGTATCTCGATCGCACTCGTACCTGGTGAACGTCCTCCAAAACCCGATCCTGTTTTAGCCATCTACGCCATGGTCCAAAGCGGCAGGGAAAAGATTCGCTCTTTAGGGCTGGTCACCGGTTGGAAAGAGCTGCAGATTCAGCCGGGAAGTTTGCTATATCCAGAGAGGTTTGAGAAACTGGCGAAGAAGTGATTTCTGTACCATGCCTCGTCGCGTTCGCCGTGCCCGTGGTCTCGATTATAATAAATTCCGTTCAAGAATAAATTCTCTTCAAAGCTCGCAGCGGTGGCGTGGGATAATCGATAATCGCTGATCCGTCACTTGCCTCCAACCATGGCGGCGATGCTCCCCGAACTCATCGAGTATACACTCGACTTCCTCCACGACATCGATGATAGAGCTACTCTTCTCTCATGCAGTCTTGTCTCGCAGGGCTGGGTGCATTCCAGTCAAAGTCACTTATTTTCCAACATCCATCTGCGTTTTACCCCGTTCTGGCAGCTCAAATACCCTGGGGTCACAGGAATACTCAGCCATCGACTCAATTCGGTTCTAAACGAGAGCCCCCATCTCGCCCGTTATATCCGCGCACTCAAAATTGAGAACGACCGATTTGGCCCCTCCTGCTGGGTGAATTCCGAGCCCTCGCTTCCTCAACTCCTGTCCAAGCTTTCCGGTCTACGCAGCCTCGTGCTTTCCACGATGTACTGGGAAGGCTTGCTCGAGGATCGACGGCAGTCTCTTCGCGCATTGCTGCGTAGCTCCACGCTAAACAGCGTACGCTTGATCCGATGCAGCACTTTCCTGCAATTTGCCGGACTCGTTTCCTCCGCGTCCTCCTTGAAACGACTATCGGTCTATGGCTTTGGATCTAACGGGTTCGACCTGCCGCCAAACCCAGATGATCAGTTACTGTCGCCTGTAACCCTCGAGTTTCTTGCGTTGGAAAACGTGGATCCACTTGAGAAAAACGACATACTCTTCAAATTATCACCGTTACTCGACATCACCAGGCTGTACACATTGCGCTGCCTCGATTACCGCTCATATGCCTCTGCGGCACCGTTATTGGCCTTGCTCGGACAAACAGGAACATTGCGGCACCTTGAGCTGGGTGATATCGAACCAATAGGTGACACGGGCAACCCATTTTCCCTCGTCCCAGACTCAAGTATTCCACAGATTTCGATTTGCGACTGATATCATCGCTCCGCCAGATTTCTGTTTCTGTCCAAATCGAGGCAGGACGGGAAATCCAGAGCACCAACCTCGTCACACTCCTCTCCAGCATTCGTCCGCTTGAAGTTGTCCAGGTTGAAGTTGAAGCTTCATCGACGTGGCCCGTGGGTATACACTGGGATGTGTGGGCGGATATTGACGACCTGCTGACTACGATTGAGTGGACCAACTTGCGGCACATCACATTCAACGTATGCATATACGAGAACGGGAATTTTTCACCCTGCACGGTTGACTCATTGGTCGCTACGAATGAACTAGCGAGCCTCAAGGTCAAGTTTCCTCGGCTCGTTGAAAGAGGCGCTTTACGAGTGAATTTCGTTCCGCGACTTGCATTCAACACAATCAGGTGGTGGATGTAGAGAGAGTGTAATTCCAAGGAGTGCGTTACAAGTATGCGTACATACTTCATTAGTTTACAGAAATACTGGTATAAAAAATCATGCGACAACACCGAAAATCGGGCTTAACCAGCTTTCATAGTCGGCTTCGTTGGTCGGGTCGCCCGTTACACGGAGCGAGCGGAGCAAAACTTTGTAAGTTCCTGCAGGGATCGCCGTGCCATTTGCGAAAGTGGTAGTGAGCACGACGGTGTTGTCCAAAAGATCACCCTTGCGCATTTCATCAGTGCCGTGCTATTTCTTGGAAAAATATAAACTGTCTTACCTCGTCATTGCGGCTGAAGTAGTCGATCTCCTGAAGAGCACCAACGATCGGAACCTTCGAGAAGGTGCCGCCCTGGTGCTTCACAAAGGATACCGCTCGTTTGTGGGTGGCGTTGAACGCAATGTCAGCGGCAACGAGGTCAACACGCAGGAGGGGCGTGCCGAACGCCTGGCGCCAGAGCAGCGTCGGCGCATCTGTGCCATTGAACGTGTAGTTGAGCGGCCCAGCTGGGGATTCCCGGCAGAGTCGAGGAAGCATGGGAAGCGGAACGCCAAAGATGGTGTCGGTGTCGTCAAGCACCTGCTTGTCCTTGAGCGCCGCTGCGACACCAAGATAGGTGGCATGAAGGGTCTCGGCGCCGCTGGTAACGTGGATGAAGCCGGAGTACACCGGGAAGGTGCTGGCGTCGACACCTTTGGGAGGGGTGATGGTGGCGACAACCTCGTGCGACTGGCCGGGCTTGAGAGTGAATTTGCCGGCGTTGAAGCTGACGCTGGCATATTCAGTCGACAACGGCACGGGGCCCGGCAGGGGAGAAAATGGTGCCCTGCACGTTGATGGGTTAATCACTGGGTGTGCAAGTCCGAGAACAGCTTACAGCAGTGATCGTGACCGCCGTTCCTGCGGGAACATGGCTCAGGGTGTATGTCTTCGCCTTCTTCCCAGCGTTCTTGACGGTGAACTTTTGGCTGTAGAAGATCTCGATTAGAACCGACCGAATCCAGGGAAATGAAGAACGTACGGGCCGGCGAAGTGCGTGGTGTCATTGAGAATGAGCTCAGTGCGCGAAAGGATGGTGGTCGCGTAGATAGCATCATAAACTTGCACAAGACCAGCGCCCTGTTGAGTTACGGTTTGCAGAGGGTCCGAGTCTGTGAGGCTGGAGCCGATGGGCGACGCAGTCGACTGGAAGAGAGTGCGCGCGGTCTTCGCAACGGAAGGCAGATTTTCCTTTGGCGGCGAGAAGGAGCGCTGCGCTGCCGGCCATGAATGGCGTGGCCATCGACGTTCCGCTCTCAAGCCCCCACGAGCCGAGAGGGACGGGGAGTGTGGACAGAATATTACCGCCAGGGGCGGTAATGGCGGGCTTGAAGTAGAAGTCGTTGGTTGGCCCATATGTCGTGAAAGTAGAAACAAGACCGCCAGTGGGGGAATCCATTTGAACACCACCACCGGTCTGAGGGAAGGTAACGCTGATCGAAGCTCCCGAAGCAAGTTGTTGACCGAGCTGCAAACCATCAATCCGTATTCCAGCAGCGGAAGAGAACCAAACATACGAAGACACCGTCTTCTGCTTGAATCAGAACCGCTTGGAATTTACCGACCTGAACAACGTAAATCGCAGCCACCTTATCGAAGGAGAGTTCATACCTCGATGCCAGCAAACCCGTTTCCGTTGCTAAGTACCAGGTCCGTTAGTATCAGAGAATAAATGATCCAGGCAAGTACTCAACTCGTAGATGAGAACGGTTTTCGCACCGAATGCTGCAACGTTGGCCAGCTTATCCGTCTGGGTACTGTTTCAGAATTCGGAACGGAAGTACAGTGGTGCCAAACATACGAATGCACAAGTGCCACGGCGACTGAAAGGTGGGAATTTAACTTGGGTAGATGTAGAGGAGAAAGCAACGTACACAAGAACAACAAACTTGGAAAGATCCGGAGTAGTGGCGGGGAGAGTGTCGTTGCATGCATCATTCAGGACGGTAGTATCGTTGGAGGTGGCGAATAGGGGCAGAGAGCCGGTGACAGGAAGAGGCAAGGTCTGCACCCTCACATCAGTATACACTCGGCGACAGAATGTCTCGAATGCGTACGTCGTAGTAGACGATGGGATCGTGCGTAGCGCCCTCGATCGTGAGGGTCTGGAGGGGAATCAGGGTGTTTTCCGACGATGCAACCGAAATCGCGTCAATGGCGTTTCCGGGGCCAGAGGTGAACCAGGAGCCAGAAGCTCCCTATGTAAGGTGGTCGGTTATTGCGTTTGCAAGAAGAGACAACGAGCGCACCTCGTTACCAGCCGCAATGGTGACGATCTTTCCAGAGGCGGCAATTCTGCTCGCGACCACGTTCCCACTTCCCTAGTCCAAGGGTCAAACGCGGTAAGACTTGGAATCAGAATAATTAAGTACCTCGGTCCAGCCGTTCGAGCCACCCAGACTCAGAGTCAGAATATCCATCTTGGCCTTGGCGCCCATGAGCAAGGCGTCAACGATAACTAGGGTAGAGTAAGATTGTGAACCAAGCTAGAAATGAGTGGTAATTACCATCGTCCCCGACACTCCCGGTGCATCCGAAGATTCTGTACGAGTAGATCGAAGCATCGTATGCGACTCCGCTGATGTTGAACTCGTTTCCAGGATTTGCGCCAATGATACCCTAGAATGAGCATGAGAAATCGGACACAAAATAGGGGTGCTTGCACGCACAGCAACGTGGGTTCCTGTAAGTGGGAGGAGACTAGGGTCAGATAGATATTAACGTAGATTTTCCAGTGCACGAACCGTGCCTGTTGAACAAGGTGAGTCTCGCGAAACAGTACAGGTATGTCATTCTTACCCCGCGCATTGGTCCAATGGGTCAGAATCCGGCACTGGCGTATCACTGCCAGTGTAGGCGTCGCCAACCAGGTCAAAGCCACCAGCGACTTTGAAACCGGCACCAAAGCCTCCGCCAAGGGTGGGGTGCGTGTAGTCGATTCCAGTGTCGAGGCTTTTAGCGGATCAGCACGAGCAGCGAACAGAGGATGAGAACTCACATTCCAATCTTGATGCCCTTCCCGGTAATCCCCAGCGCATGCAACTTGTCAACACCCTGCAACCGAATGAGGCTCGACTGAGGATAAGATGCATTTCACCCACCGTTGAGATGTGGGTAGACTGGCCGTCAGGGAGGCCGGCGTCGCCGGGAGAAACCTTTTTCGAGGCGAGCGGACTAATGGTCTCTGATGAGCACTGTCACCGACCAGCGAAACATAGGCTACTTACGCCGGGCGAGAGTACAGCACGACTGGGCGGATTGCAAGAACACCTTCCGCGCTGAGGATATCGGCGACGTCCTGAGATAGGATAAGAATTAACCACGTCGTGGTTGCAAAACACATACTGCGGCACTCTAGGATGGCGAATCATCAATATTGAGTGGGTGGAAAAGTAAGAAGGACGGTAGGCTCACGTTCAAGGTCAAAGCTGCTCCGACAAAAATGCCAGGTGCGTCATATTCCTTGTGGACGTCAAAGGATATCTTGCGTTCCCGAAGAGACCGGTACAACTGTTCGTGGGGCTGCAAGACATGTCAAAGCGAGATTCAAATGCAGGGACTCGTGGAACTCACGGTGCCCAAAGCCCGTTTGCCAGGAATGTTCGACGCCTCGGTGACTTCGACAATGAACTTGTTCGTGGAACCAGGCAAATTCGTGACACCGTGTTGGACGCTGGACAAGGATGCCTTGGCGGCCCAGGCGGACGTTGCGCTAAGGAGCGCGAAAGAAAGAGAGACTTTCATGTCAAGAGAATGAAGAATGCAGAATGAGGAACTCGAAAGCGAGTCGGCATTTTTAAATCGTTGAGTAGCGGGAGCATGTGCTTGCAGAGATTGCGAGTGTGCACGCCGCCGCGACAACACAGCATACTTATCCGCCTTGATGGTCTGTCTGCCCGGAGATCTTGGCGATGGCAACCTCCTGTTGAACGCAAGTCCGCCGAGTTCCCCTCTGAGTGGTATATGTGCCGCTATCTTCCTTCACGGCCTTAGGTAGCCTTATGTGCCACAAACGACCCACCGTCATTGAATCTGGTCCTAGATCAAGCAGCAATACTCAGGAACGCATACTTTTCGTGAGAGAAAGCCGTGAAATTGGAATGTGCGGTGAGCGATATGAGGACACCAAGGCGCGTTCAGGCGCGTTCGCAATTGAAAAGGCTGGGCGACATGGCCCACCACATGCACAGGGACGAGATCCTCGCACATATCTTGACAGCGGACCAGGGGATACCGGTAGAGGCTGTCGGCAACGATGATGGAGATGGCGCTTGGATGGCGCATGAAATCCGGTGAAATTCACTCTCGTTCTCTAGGCACGAGTGATCGGGAAGAGCGGGGTTTGTACATCACTGTCATCAGCGGATGTCGGCGATCAAGACTCCAAAGTGGAGAAGCGGATCGCACTTGGGTTAGGGTTCCGACCAGTCTGCACAGTAGGCAGCGATTTCTGTAGCGGATTAATGTTACATGGGGTAGATTATACAGCTCATATTATCAACAGACAGTCCATCCTCTAACCAGGCGCTCCAAACGTCTTCTTCTTCCCTCGACCGCGTTTCGTCCCGCCTCTTGACGAACCAGCGCTTTGGCTCCTCCCCCGCTTGGCGCCCCCGCGCTGAGAACTCGAGGATCGCCTCGGCGCAGAGCCCTCCGAATTATTACAAGCTATTGCAAGGGTAAGCCTCCCTGATGGCATACAGACAGAAAAACTGGTCGACTTGCCGTTCGAAAAGTGTCCTTCTTCCCCACACTTGAAGCATGTTAGACCGCCCGAACCCGAGCCCGACTGGAATTTGGATTTTGTTCTTGTACCGCCAGTTGTGGGACAGTCTGATGGCCGCTTCAGACGCATATCCATCTAAAAGAGATTAATGCACTGACCTGCGCTATAGTGGCCTTCTTCGTTGCATTTGTAACAAGCACCGACGGGACCCCGATTCTCAGCGGTTGAGCCAAAGGATCGTGCCCGCTTGTTCGCGGAGCCTTGGCTGTTGGGGCAGGCTGATTTGCGGTATGAGCATCAACACCAATAATTCGGCCAGCAGAATCACAAACCGTTAGCCCAATGTCCAGACAAGTTGCACTGCAAACTGCGTTCAGTATCTTCGGATGATACAGCGCTGGGAGTCCAACCTTATAGCAAACATCGTTATCTCTCGAACCTCCACTTTGGGCGCCCGCTCTGAAAGACGAGCCTGAGCCGCCCACAGCCCCATTGCTGCCTCGCGGAGCTTCATCATCCCACTCAAAGAAGCCGCACTCCGTCCCCTGCGCATTCGGACATTTCCAGAACTTTCGCCCCTGGTTCGCTGACTCTTTAACGACCGTCCTCTGCACGGCGGTCAAGTCACACTTGCACTTGCGGGCTGAGCCGTCGTCATCAGGATCTTGTCGCTGGAGATTTCATGAGCATAAGTCGACGATATTTAAAGCGGGGAATGTACTCCAGAAAAAGACCGTTTTGCCGGGACTGAGCGCGAACCGCCGCCGGGCGCGAGGTCCTCAACCCATTTGAAGAACTGGCAAGCTTTGGTCTCGCATGTCCAAAACTTCCTGCCCTTGGTTTCCGATTCCTTTGTCACCGTCCTTTGACAAGCAGGCGCATTGCAGTTGCATCGAACCTCTTCCGCATCCATCGCAGGCATGGCGGCGTGTCTCGGGAATGGAGCAGGGGGAGGCGCTTGCGGTTGTCGAACCGGCGGCGGAGCTTGCCAAGCAGCAGCTGGTATAGGTCGTGCTGGCGAAGCTTGCCAAGTAGCAGCTGGTATAGGTCGTGCTGGCGGAGCTTGCCAAGTAGCAGCTGGTACAGGTCGTGCTGGCGGAGGTGCTTGCCACGCAGGAGGCGGAGCCAGAGCGACTTGTCTAACTGGTGGATGCGGAGGTGGTGGGGCGTTGAAATCTAAATGAACAATTCAGTTTGAACGGTCTCATCGAGTGGAATGAATTAACCGTCTTCATCGTCGGGATCGAAGAGTGGAGGACTCGGTGGTCGGTGCATAGGCGCAGCGCCTCGACCACGAGACGGTGGTCCTCCCCGACCTCGTGGTGCAGCTCCGCCCCCTCCAGCCCCTGCTCCTGGCGGGCCACCACCTCCACCGCCACCGCCACCCCGGCCACCTCCGCCTCCAGCCCCACCTCCACCGCCTGCACCGCGACCACCTCTGCCTGCCCCACGAGCAGCACCACGTCCACGTCCGCGCCCCCCTGCACCGCCGCCGCCGCCTCCACCTCCGCCATTGGGAGCGCCATCGAGGTACCTCCGCACACTCTGATGCCATGGTTAACTCTCTTCATCATGGAGGGGCTTTTCAACGAACCGTGGTAACCCTATTAAACCGCCCCCGCGCCAACACAAACATCGCACGATACTCGTCGATACCCTCCTCGAGCATGTCCTGCTTGGTCTTAGTCCCATTACACACCTGCACCATGCTCCGCTCAGTCTGCAAGTTACGCGCGCTCAGGACAATGGTCGGTGAGCTACGAAGGAAACACGCACCGCACGTCGCAGATGAGGTTTACTAAGGCTCTTCTCGAGTCCCATCTCATTGTAACCCTCGATTAGCCCGATCCCGAGGGTGGAGGGCTTCAGGTACTTTGTTCCGCCTTCAAATTCTTCCAACACATATTCTCTGTGTATGACCGTTTCGATATGTTGCGCGATTGTTGCGTCGGTCCCTGCAAATAGTTGGCAATGGAGCGAAAGCGTTGGTAGAGAACCTACCGATTCCGTTCTTGTCCATGAGCGTGACCAGATCTGCCTCCGTAAGGTACTTGGGCGAGGTCGTGCTCCCCTCCCGCAGTTCACAAACTGTAGGTGCGAACTGCTCGCCCTCCGCAAACACGGGGACACGATTCCCGGTCCACTTGTCGTACGGATACACGTCGAGGTAATTTCTTTGATGGACCACCAAACCTGGAGCGTGAGTTCAGTGAAACACACCGAGCGAAGGAACAAGGTATGACCTGTGGCGAAGAACGCTTCGCCTCCGCAGGTGACATCGACGGTAGTCATCGAGCCTTCCGCATCCTTGGAACAGCAGGCGAGGAACCGCCGCGTAATGAACTCGTACACTCTCTTATCGTTGCCGTCTAAACCGCCCGCGTGAGCGGTGGGATGAATGGGCGGGTGAGCTTTATCGTTGTTCTTGCCGCGACGGGGGGAACTAAATCCGCCCTGCTGGAGGCTGCAGAACGCGTTAGTTAGGACTTCGTCGAGGTGTCAAGAGAGCCAACCCCTGAGCAAAGCCTCCCCAAGCCGGATCGACAGTTTGTTTTTGGATTAGTGTCATAAAGTCGAATTGAGGGTCGAATTGGTCAGTTTCGGTGCGAGGGTAGGAGAGAAAGCCTTGGTTGTAGAGTTTTTCGGCAATCTACACGACTTGATGAGCTGGGCCAAGGTCATGAAAGGAGCGACATACGTCCAGGACGGCTTTCGGTGCGAGCTTTAACAACCTGGAACCGGCCTTCTGCAATTCAACAGTGGTCAACGGTAACGGTTTCCTTGAAAATCAAGGCGGTTTAGTACAGTAGTCAGGTTCGCTTGTCCCGTTACAATTCACCATTTCTTAGTGTTCTTCTCGGCCACCTTCGTAACTCTCGCCGTGGAATTGTCAATGACATGTTCATAGATGACAGCAGCGGCGTCATGGTCGAAGAGGTGTGTGCGCCTCCATTTGAACTCGGTCTCGATAGTCCCCTGCGAAGAGTCGCTTGGGCGCGAGAGGGATAAGAAGATGTACCAGAAGGCTTCCGGTACGAAGTTTTTGACCTGCAGGTATCGTTGCACCACAAAGCCGAGGGTAGGGAATTGACAGGGACCTATATCTAGTTGAGAAGGCAGACTTTCGGGGGGAGATGGGTGAGACCGTATGAGACAACATGACCGTCCTCCACTTGAGCGATTTGCGCCTGCAAAGTCTGTGTTTGCATTCGCGTGAACGCAGCACCTATGCGGAGGTCGAGGATAATGCGGGCTTCGACGGCATCCGCTTGTGCTTGATCCAAATTGACGGGATGCTGAGCAGCATGGTGAATTTGCCTGGCAAATGAAGTCAGCTTACTTCCACGAAGGAGGAGACCACGCACTGTGCGATGATAGCACTGAACCGCGCCCTCTTGACGACAATATTCGGCTTCGCCCTACGACAGACCCGTTCGACCTCCGAACCGATATGCTCCCCCTCTCGATCACAATCCGTCCATATCATCAACATGTCGGCACGTCTTGCCTCGCTCAAGAGGTTCGCTTCAATGTCTTTGCTGTCTTTCGATACAAAGCTTTGGACGGGGATATCGAACAGCGAGATGGGATCGCATGAGTTCCATTTTCTATGCGTGTCCGGAAAGTCATGCGAGGTCAAGTGGCCAGAAACACAGGTAACAGTGAACTGTGCGCGCGTCTGGGGGTAGTCAAAGTCGTAGTTTCTGACGTATTTGCTCCTGGTTGGGCGCTGAGTCGAAAAAGATCATTAGACCACCAAATGGAACCTGAGAGGGCGAACGAACACTGGTCAACTGGCCCCCTGATAGAATTTGGGCGATGGATTTGGAGATGGAGGGTTTCTCGGCGACGCAAAGAACGCGCATTGAGTCGTTGGATCCAGATTAGAGGGGTTTATGTGACAGAGCATGCAGACAGCGCGAGGCCGATGCGGTCTGAGAGCGTCCAAGTTGAGGGACGCGTTGTTGTCGTCTGTTGTCGATTAGCCTCGGTGTTTTCAAGGCTTTCTCGCCGCGGCCACCATGAACGACGCGGATTCAACGACGACTCGCCTTCTCACACTCCTCAATGTCTCTGCCACAAAGGCGGGCAGCAAGAGGAAATGGACGGATGAATTTCCCTCCGAAAAATTAAACAAACGAAAAACTGCACGTTTTGCGGACTCTGCAGAGGCAGACGACGTGCCGGAGGTTGCGGAGATTGTGATTGAGCCCATGGACACAGATGAACCGGAAATAGCGGACGATGCAGGTACCGTCGCCCAAATCATCTCTAAATTAATTTCTTAGTTCTTCCGAAGGCGGGTCGGAGGATGCGTATGAAAGTCATTTTGGACCGGCGCCTTCACTGCTATCCGAGTCGTCGAGAGCAGCCGTCGACCGCCACGCATGGTCAACGTCACGTAAGACATGCGGGAAGCTTGGCTCCGTGGTGGAACTTGTGCCCGAGGGCTCCCAAGCAGGACCATCATCCGAGTCTGCTGTACGTCGGGATATCAGGCCCAGCGTTAGATACTCACCTCCAGCTAGATATTAGAACGGTTGCGGACACCGTTCAAAAAACGCCAGGCCAAGCAGTCTCGGGGTGTGTTTCTCCCTATCTCTATTGTTCGAAATTAATTGAATCTAGACCAAACGGAACTGCAAAACGACTTGCTTTCTGCCCTCTCGTCTAACCGAGACGCATACCTACCTTCTACTCCCTGGGAGCACAAGAAACCGTTTCGCGAAGCCATTGCGCTGCACGCGATCAACCATGTTACCAAGTGCGGAATTATTTTTCGCAGTCGCTCTCTGTTAAGACCTTCTCAGGAAACGGCGGCGGGTCCTTAAAAATAACGAGCGGCTAGTGCACGCTACTAAAGCAGACCCAAGCGGCTCTCCACCAGAAGACGTCCAGGACCAAGGTTTCACTCGGCCCTCAGTCCTCATCCTTCTCCCGTTCCGCTCCTCCGCCCTCGAGTGGTTCACCGCATTAACATCGCATACTCCGGCGCCTGCATTTCAAATCGAGAACCAGTCACGATTTCTGGCCGAGTATGGCCTATCCGCCGGCATGGTGGATAAACTGGCAACAGCGGAGCCGGGGATGTACCCCCGCGACCACGTTGAGACGTTTAAAGGGAACGTCGACGATAACTTCCGGGTCGGGGTTAAGCTGACCAGGAAGAGCGTCAAAATGTTCTCGGAGTTTTATGGATGTGATATCATTATGGCGAGCCCTCTGGGCTTGAGGCGGTCAATCGAGAAAGAAAAGTGCGCCGCCCATCTTATTCATCTCTCCCTCGGTGCTAAAGGCAACCCCACAGGAGCGCCGACTACCTGTCGTCGATCGAAGTGCTCGTTGTCGACCAACTCGAGGCATTGACCATGCAAAATTGGGAGCATGTCAAGGTACGTCGGAGTCGGTTCGTTGCCTGCGCGTTGCTGAACCCTCCCCGCCATCAGTTTGTTCTTTCGCACCTGAACAAGCTGCCGAAAGACTCTCACAACACTGATTTCTCTCGCATCAAGCCGTGGTATTTGGACGGACAGTACGTTTTCCTTCTTGAAGCCCCCCATAATAGCTAAGGAAATTCGTTAGTGCCGAGTACCTCCGTCAATCTATCCTCATGTCAGCCCTCGAGACACCTGAGACCCGCTCTCTCTTCAATAGCACCTTGAAAAATGTCGCGGGAAAAATGCGAGTAGAAAAACGGTGGACCCCTGTGCAGGTGCCGGAGGGCATCGACCAGGTATGGCTCGTTCAAATTTCCGCCACTCTGCTCACTGTTTTCCAGAACTTGACGCACTTTGACTGCTCAAATCCCAAGGACGAAGCCGACAAGCGATTCAATTATTTTACTACTCAGGTGTGTTTTAATCTTGACAGTTATGTCTTTCGCTGACTTGGATCTGCCAGCTTCTCCCACTTGTACTGAAATCGGCAGTACAAAGTTCCAACACCGCCGTGTTCGTGCCCTCTTCCTTTGACTTCATCCGCGTGCAGAATTACTTCAAAAAGTATTCTGGCGTTAGCTTCGCCGTCCTGTCCGAGTAAGGCGTATTTTCCTGCCTCAGCATGTGGACTAACGCTCCCCAGATATTCTTCCAACCAGGAAATCTCTCGCGCTCGACAGGCGTTCTTCACTGGGAAGAAGGCTTTCATTCTCATCAGCGAACGGTTCCACTTTTACAAGAGGTCTGGTGTTCCTCCTTTAGCCTTCACCTTTCTGAAATCGCCCTAGATATAAAATCCGAGGCGTTCGTAACCTCATTTTCTACGGCCCTCCCGAAAACCCCCAATTCTATACGGAATTACTCTCATGGCCATTTTTGGACGAGGGTGTGGAGGCGGCAGATGTGACTTGCCGGGTTTTATATTCCAAGTATGATTGGTTCAGACTGGAAAGGATTGCGGGCACAGACGGCGCGGTAGAGCTCATTAAAGCCGCCTAAGATTTGTCTGAATATATTTTTCGGGGTCATTTGTACTGGTTTGTTGGAGAGGGCAATGACTTGGCAGAAATTCAACTCTGGTCTTGACTCCCAGCCCTGCTCAGCCTTCGCGTCGCAATCTTCAGTGATTTGCGACCACTTCTTCTCATCCAGAACCCATGCACTTGTATAATCTCACCCTTCAGCCGCCGACTGCCACGACCCAGGCAATCGTCGGCAATTTTTCCGGCGCCAGGCAGCAGGAGATCATCATATCTCATGGGACGCGTCTCGAGCTCTTGCGCCCCGATGTCCAGACCGGAAAAATGGCCACCGTCATCGCGACGGACGTATTTGGATCCATTCGCTCGTTAGCAGCGTTTCGACTCACAGGCGGGACTAAGGGTGAGCCCTTGTGCGTATCCTTTTTGGTTCTCGTCTGATCTCGGTTTGTTTTCTCAGACTACGCAATAGTAGGGTCCGACTCGGGGCGTATTGTAATCTTGGACTACGACCCAAAGACCAGCAGCTTCGTCAAGCTGCACCAAGAGACGTACGGCAAATCTGGCGCGCGCCGAATCGTTCCTGGGCAATACCTTGCTACGGATCCCAAGGGCCGCAGCGTCATGATTTCTTCGATGGAGAAGACAAAACTGGTGTACATCCTCAATCGTGATGCCGCCGCGAACTTGACCATCTCGTCCCCGCTGGAGGCCCACAAAGCCAATGCCATTATTCATCACATCGTTGGACTGGACGTTGGCTTTGAGAATCCGATGTTCGCCGCGTTGGAGGTCGACTATACCGAGTCTGACCAGGATCATACCGGGGAGGCTTTCCAAAATACCGAAAAAGTGAGTCAAACTGCCGTCTAGTCAATTTTCTAAAGTAACATTTTCCAGATGCTGACGTACTACGAACTTGACCTGGGACTCAACCACGTCGTGCGCAAGTGGAGCGAGCCAACAGACAAGCGGGCCAACTTGCTCGTTCAAGTTCCTGGTGGCCAACTCGCCTCTTCTGACCGCTTCGACGGGCCATCTGGCGTCCTAGTCTGCTGCGAGGACCACATAATTTATCGTCATATGGATGCCCGGCAACACCGTGTTCCCATTCCTCGGCGAAAACATCCTTTGGAGGACCCCAACCGAAGCATCATCATCGTAACGGCTGTCATGCACAAGATGAAGGTGCGTGGCTCTCCTTACCGCGCCGGCATACACTCATCGTTTTACAGGGTGCATTCTTCTTTCTCTTGCAAAGTGAAGACGGCGATCTCTACAAGGTCACCATCGAGCACGAAGAGGAAGAAGTACGGTCGTTGAAAATCAAGTATTTTGATACTGTACCTGTCGCGTCCTCGCTCTGTATTCTCAAATCCGGTTTCCTTTTCGTAGCAGCTGAGTTTGGAAATCAGTGAGTGCCATACTGTCTCTCCTATGCGGTCGCTTATCCGTCTGTCCACAGTTATCTGTACCAATTCCAAAAGCTCGGAGACGATGACAACGAGCCCGAATACAGCTCCACGTCGTACCCGTCATGCGGCATGGCCAACCCGAACATGCCACTACCCCACGCCTACTTCCGACCTCGCGCTTTGGAAAATTTAGTGGTGGCCGATGAGATGGAGTCCATTGACCCCATAATTGACTCGAAAGTCTTGAACGTCTTACCAAATTCAGACGCGCCGCAAATATTCGCGGCCTGCGGTCGAGGAGCCAGGAGTACGTTCAGGACTCTACGCCATGGTCTCGAAGTAGAAGAGTCGGTCAGCTCGGAACTGCCCGGTATCCCGAATGCGGTCTGGACCACAAAACGGAAGGAAGATGGTGAGCATGATCACCTACGGCACAACCATCTGCTAACTGTCTTCTCATTTATAGACGAGTATGACTCCTACATCATCCTCTCCTTCGTCAACGGCACCCTCGTCCTCTCTATCGGAGAAACCATCGAAGAAGTGCAAGATACCGGCTTCTTGTCCTCTGCCCCGACCCTTGCAGTACAACAAATCGGCGCTGATGCCCTCCTGCAGGTCCATCCGCAAGGTATCCGGCACGTCCTCGCGGACCGGCGCGTGAACGAGTGGAGAGTCCCCGCGGGCAAAACCATCGTCAGTGCAACCACGAATAAGCGACAAGTGGTCGTAGCGCTGAGTTCGGCCGAACTAGTGTACTTTGAGCTGGATTTGGACGGCCAGTTGAACGAGTATCAGGATCGGAAGGCGATGGGGAGTACAGTGTTGGCGCTGAGCATTGCGGAGGTACCGGAGGGACGACAGAGAACGCCGTTCTTGGTGAGTCTGATGATACAAACCGGGTACCGCATTTGCTCATTGTTGAATATAGGCTGTCGGCTGTGAGGACCAGACCGTCCGCATCATTTCTCTGGACCCCGAGACCACTCTGGAGGCCATCAGTCTGCAGGCGTTGACTGCCCCTGCGTCCTCTATATGTATTGCCGACATGTTGGATGCCAGCATCAACAAGACGCAGCCCACCATGTTCGTTAACATTGGGCTCCAAAACGGAGTCCTTCTTCGGACGGTCCTTGACCCTACCAATGGGCAACTGACGGATACGCGTACTCGGTGGGTATCCTGTCTCTGCTTTTCGTGGAATCATTCACTGACCCTTACTCAGATTCCTAGGGACACGTCCCATCCGGCTGATACGAGTTCAAATACAGCGGAATCCCGCCATCCTGGCCCTCTCGTCTCGGTCGTGGTTAAACTATACGCACCAGAACCTGATGCATTTCACGCCTCTCATCTTCGAGAACTTTGACTACGCGTGGAGTTTCTCCGCTGAATTGAGCCCTGAAGGGTTGATCGGTATCACTGGTAGCACTCTCCGGTCAGTCCCTCTGTACATACACCCTTCTTTTTGAAGCATACTGATGTTCTTGACCGTTTCTAGCATTTTCCAAATCCCGAAACTGGGAACGAAGCTGAAGCAGGACTCGATGCCGCTCTCCTACACGCCGCGGAAGTTTATCCCTCACCCCAACAACCACTACTTCTACATGATTGAAGGCGATCATCGCGTCATGGGCTTGGAGGCTGCTGCCAATAAACTGGACGAGCTGGTGCGTCCCCTCGCTTACAAGTCAATCTCAATCTAATCCTTCCCTCAGCGTAAACAAGGACAAATCATCGATGATGAGGTTGTCGACTTGCCGCCAGAGGTGTTCGGCCGGCCCAAAGCCCCCGCGGGGACGTGGGCGTCTTGCATCAGGATTATCGACCCCATCGAGGTCCGTCCTCGAGCTCATACCAGTGATCCTTCCTGACCTGGCCATAGGCAAAAACTGTCGCGGTTATACCGTTAGATGGCAACGAAGCCGCGTTCTCCATCGCTGTCGTTCCGTTCTCCGCCCGAGGCGGCGAGCTTCACCTCATCGTTGGCACTGCTGCGGACACCCTCATCTCGCCACGGTCTTGCTCTAGCGGGTTCTTACGGACGTACAAGTTTACGGAGGGCGGCGCGAACTTGGAGTTCCAGCACAAGGTATGTTTTGGTTCATACTTTTCTTGAGTGCCGGATCTCAGTTTCTTTTTTATTCTATCCAGACCGAAACCGATGATGTTCCTCTTGCGCTGTTGGCATTCCAAGGACGGCTCGTAGCCGGAGTCGGAAAAGCTTTGAGGATCTATGAGATCGGGAAGAAAAAGCTGCTCCGAAAGGTGGAAAACAAGGTGGGTAAACTATATTTACTCGTACTGCTCCTCTCACTCCTCGACTAGTCTTTCGCCTCTGCCATCATTACGCTCAACACGCAAGGTTCCCGAATCCTCGTCGGCGACATGCAAGAATCAGTATCCTTCGCCGTCTACAAGCCTCCGGAGAACAAGCTGCTCATCTTTGCCGACGACAGCCAGCCACGATGGGTCACCGCCGTGGCCATGGTGGACTACAACACTGTCGCCGTCGGCGATCGTTTCGGCAACGTTTTCATTAACCGTCTCGACTCGAAGATTTCCGACCAGGTCGACGATGATCCTACCGGGGCGGGGATCCTGCACGAGAAGGGTCAGTTGATGGGCGCGCCGCACAAGACGAAGATGCTCGCGCACTTCCACGTCGGGGACCTCATCACGTCGATACATAAGGTGTCGCTCGTGGCGGGCGGGCGTGAGATCCTGTTGTATACGTGCTTGCACGGGACGATTGGGATTCTGGTGCCGTTTGTGTCCAAGGAGGACGTCGATTTCATCTCGACACTGGAGCAACACATGCGCACCGAGCAGAGTAGTTTGGTCGGCCGAGACCAGCTAAGTTGGAGAGGGTATTATGTTCCGGTCAAGGCGGTGGTGGATGGGGATTTGTGTGAGACATTTGCGCGGTTACCGGCGGGGAAGCAGAGTAATATTGCTGGGGAGCTCGACCGGACGGTGGGGGAGGTGCTGAAGAAGCTGGAGCAGCTGCGCACCACGACGAGTGGGTTCTAGGGCTCGAAAATTGTATTGCGTATTTTGTTTTTAACGCGTATCCTGCTTGCTGTGTACATCAGAACGTATGCTCTCTTTGTTTTGTGCAAAACAGATGAAGATAAAGACAGAGCGAGTACTGAGTTACTGCGTACGATAATACATATGTATCCACGAAGGAAAGTCTATTCTGTTATTTGCTCAAGACCGGGTACCCGGTAGAGTCCAGGGGGGCGGGTGACTCCTCCATCTCCGCGTCCCAGTTCGCCGGACGTGCCGCTGGGCAATGCGCTGGCTTGGGAGTATTCGCTGAAGGAGGTTCTCGCGACGGATTCCAGGACGGTGGGGGAAGAGAAAGAAGAGATCGAGGACACAGAAACGACTCGGTTCCGCCGGATCCAGTCAGCGACTTTAGCGTTTTGGGGCGCTTCGACGGGATTAGCTTCTATCATGCGTTGTTTCTCTGGAGTCTCCGTGAGTGGTTGTTCAATGAAGTGCATGCAGTTTTAAGGCGAACCTTCATCATATTTGGGGTCCACCCCTCGGCCCTTCTGGGCACGGCGCCGCCGCCATAGGAAAAAGAGGGTGACGAGGAGAGCACCAAGTATCAGCGCGCCGACGCTGGTTCCGACGATCAAGCCTACTGGAAGGGGCGGAGCGTGACGGGGTGGTGGCGGTTCAGTAGGTTGATTAAACATCATCAAGTTCACGGCTTGGGGGCTATGAGAATCATCGAAACACGACGCGGGAGGACGTACCAGATGCGGAGGGAGATGTAGACGAAGAAGAAGACGAAGACGAAGGAAGTGCCGAAGAGGTTGACGCAAGTGTCGACGAGGTTGACGCAAGTGTCGACGAGGTCGTCGGCGCCAAAGACGACGAGGAGGAGGCGGGGGGAGGCGGCGCTGGAGGCGGAGGGAAGAAGGGAGGCCTATTCTCTCTCCCACCGTTGTTGCCGCCGCCATTGCCAGTTGAAGAAGACATTTGTGAAGAAAGAACGGTGCTCTTTACGGCCTAAGAAGAATGCGGAACTGGGGTCGATTATTAGGGTTGTAAGAGCACCACTAGGTGTGTTAGTGACATACAGATGGGACAAGTCGCCTGCGACGACAGGTACTTATAAGTTGGGGCCGAAGAGGGAGAGAAAAGAACGTTCAAGCCCGGCTATGAACCAGTTGGAAGCAGTGTAGACCGGTTTAGAGTGTGCTGCGGTCGCGAAGGCCAAAATTGCGCAGTATAACAGGCCTGTCATGGAGGCCGACCACTAGGATCAAGAAAAGTTGAGGTCGGACTGACAACGAGATAGCAACACCTAGCCGATGCGAGAGGCCGGCCTCCGCTCAAGCCTCGGGGCTTTTCAACTTGAGAACTTTGAGGAATTCGGGGGTCAACCGTGCATCCATCAAGAAAGGCAGTGATTCTGTGAGAGTCTCGAAGTACGTTCACATTGAGGCGAAAGCTTTCCCGAGAATTTTGAATCCGCAGCGCTTAAAAATGAGTAGCCAGTCGGGGCAGTGAGAACAAGAGTATCCCTGCAGACGTAGACTCATAAGCATCCCAGGTTCGTTGGTTGAAGAGGTTGAGGCAGAGAAGCGATTTGAAACTCCGCTCTCCCTGGCGCCAAACAAGGTCAACTCCGGTTCTGCACCTTAACCACCACATCGAGCGCAACCCTGCGCTCCACAACCCTTGAATTTTCGCATCCCACCGTTTTATGCTCAAAGGACAAACACAACTGAACCACATCCAGTTTTCATCCAACAAATCTGCTCAATCTGCGACCAATTCCCAACATGGACTCCTGCTACTCCACCTCCCATCTGAGAGCCTCACCCATGTCACCTCTTTCCTCGACCCAAAATCGCTCCTCTCGCTCGCCCAGTGCCACTCTCGCCTGTCTGATCACATAAAAGACGACCATACATGGCATCGTGCATTTGTGTACCAGCTCCTGCGTATCGGCCCCGAGACGGATCTTAACAATGCTAAATGTCTCCTCCTGCGGAGATCCCACCTTGGATCCTGGAGACAAGAATTCATCGTATACTTTTCACTCCGAAGGTACTGCAGATATGAGCCTTTTTTTTTCGTAGATACTGACTCCGATCTACAGACGATGGGAGCGGTCCCGCAACACCACCACAGCCCATGTTCCCCTGCATTCAGCTGTCTCGAGCATGCATCTGATGCCCGCTCACGGCCTGATCTCCTCGTCGCTCCAATATGGCGTCGTGTCGCGAAGTTTGCCATTCACCGGCCGCATTTTGCGTGGATACCTGGATGCAGCCGGAAGCGGTACCGGACTAGGAATCGGGAATCCCAACACCGACTTTACGCCGAACGTTTCTGTCTGTGCGCTGGGATCCGACGGTGGGACGGCCAAAATCGCCTGGGGTTTCCGCAACGGCGAGGTACGAAAATTCGGGAGTCTTGAGTTTAAGTTGACGCATCGTCCAGGTTGCATTTACGTCCGCGAACAAAGCCATGGATGCGGGAAGTAGATCTGCGGCCAAGTTCTCCAGATGCACTGTGGGCGATGAACACCAGGGCATTGTTCTGGATGTCGTCTGGGATGGCGCTTGCGCTGTCACTGGCGGAGGGGACGGTCCGAGTCAAGGTCTGGGACTCGAAGAAAACTCGATGTGTGTGGACCTCGGAAGGACGAGCGCCAGACGAGTGTATCAAGGTCGCGTCTGCTCTGAGCAAGAGGCGTTGTTGCTGGCGCCATGCGCAGCGGCGATATCGTCGTCTGGAGTGGCCTCGCCTTCCGAGATGACCGAACCGGTCGCTGTCGATGTTTTCGTGATTCCGTGCCCAATTCACGAGGACGGGGCCAGCCATGAGATATCCGGTCTCTTCATCGATTCACTGTGGACCCTTCACCTTCGCTGCTCGTCGCCTTCTCAGACAATCATCTCTTCTACCGCTTCGATATCGACTTTTCCACCGGCGCCGTAGAATGCGCTGCGTTCGGGGATCCAGCTCTGGGGGCGATAACCTCGCTCGTACCATTCTTCACCAACCAGTCCTGGGGAACTCAGCCTCATCATCACTGGCACGCAACTCGGATGCGTCGGGATCTACGATTGGACTGACCCTACCGCGGCGTTGCCAGCGTACAAATTCGAAGCGTACGAAGACGGCGCGGGCTGTCAGCGCGCTGGCGTGGAACGGCCTCGTGCTCGTTACCGGCAGCGCAGCGCGGGGTGACGAAGGTGTGGGATGCGCTGACGCTCGAGCACCTGCGGACCTTCCCGTCGCCTGTGCCGCGTAAACGCGCGCTGGCCTCCGTCATCGTCGTAGGGCATGGCCGCGCCCGCGGAGGACCCGTCGGTCAGGCAGATTGTGCTGGGGCCGGAGAAGGAGGTGCTGCTGGTTGCGGTGGGGGACCGGGTTATGGCGTGGCGCGCGGGGCCGGTGCCGAGGGGCGCGTATCAGGACGCGGAGCACGCCGGGGAAGAAGAAGGAGAGGGCGGTGACGAGTAAATATCATCGTGAGCCAAATTCCCTTTGCAGCGAACGTCTGTCCGTTGGTGTCTGACAGGGTTTGTAGAACAGATAGAGATGAACCAGGCGATCGTGGAATCGCGGCACCTCCTTGACGAGGAGAGCGCGCACGTGCAGAGGGCGTATGGTCGGGAACGCGAGCAGCGGACGCAGCTGGAGACGTTGGGGCTCGACGAGGTGGAGGCGGTGGAGTATGTCCTCATGCTCAGTCGCGAGGAGGCCATCGAGCGCGAGTCGTCGTCGCGCAGTGCAGCTGCAGCGATCGACCAAGGGGTGTTTGAGGGCGATTTTGACGACGACGGCTTTGACGAGAGCCCCTCGCGCGCGTCCTCGCGTCCATCATCCGCGGCGTCGTCCCCACCCCGCGCCTCGCCGCCCTCGTCCCCGCCGCGCGCTGGGAGCCGACCCATTCCCCGTGCCTCGGGGTCAGGGTCGGGGTCGAACAGCAACAGCAAGATCCAAGTCTCCCCGCCCCTCCGCGCCGAGCCGACCGAGGCGCTGTTCACGTTCACGCCTTCGCCACCGCGTGCTCCTGCTGCTGCGACGGCCACGCACTTTCCGCCGATTAGCAGCAGTGGTGGGAGCGCTAGTGGTAATGGTGGTGGGAGCAAGGGCAGTCCAAGTCCTGCGGTGAAATCGGCGTGGAGCACGCCGTTGGCGTCACGGTCGCCTGTGCCGAGTCCGGGGACGTCCGTCGTCAGTCGCGCGCCTGTTGAGGTCAACGCAAAGGCGAAGAAGGAGGAGGACGAGGATGATATGGACGACGACCTGAGGCTTGCGATTGAGCTGAGTCTCGCGGAGGCGGCGAGTCGCGGTGGGTCTTCTTAGATAGATACAACATGCATGCACGGACACTCGGTATGGTATGGGTCATGGTTGGTTAGATATATACGTGTTCGTTTGTGGTTCCGTTTAGATACAATATATGAATCGTCTCCCAAAAGCGCGCCCTCCCCCTCCTTCTCCTCCTTGCTTCGCGTTTAGTCTTTAGTCAAGTAAGTACATACTTCACAACGACCTCTCAAACGCCAACGCGCGCTTCAGCCCCCCCGCCAGCAGGGCCTTGATCTCCGTCCCCGCCGCCGGGAGCGGGCTGCGCGGCACGCCGCCCAGCCCCTCCTGGACGTACGCGTCCATAGCGTACTTGGTGCCCCCGATGCCGGCCTTGACGACGGCCCAGTCTGCTTCGGCGACGAGGTCTTGGAGGGTGCGCGCGCGGTCGAGGGCGGAGGGGGGGGCGGTGGGGGAGAGGGCGAGGAGGGCGGCGTCGTAGAGGGCGACTATGGTTTTGGGGATTATGTTTCCTGTGCCGTCGTGTAAGTAAGTATCGTAAATTTAGTCCTTCGCGTGTTGGGGTTAAAGAAAGAAAGAAGCGGAAGGAAGTGAGAAGCGGTTATATATGTACTCGTGATAGCTCGAGGGTGGGAAGTCTGAAGAGGACCGGGTAAAGAACGCGCACCTGTACCGGTGATGCACCCCGAGGCGCGCGAGACGAGCGCGGGGAGGAGGATGTCGGAGAAGCCGGGCATGACGAAGAAGGGGCGCGGGTGGCGCTCCTTGTACGCCGCGGAGGACGTGTGCGCGGAGAGGCGGTGGCCTTTGCCGACCATTGCGCAGGTGAGCTATAAGCATGCAGCGCGTTGTGAATGAGTGAGTATGTAGATGAATGCGATGATGGCAACGCACCTTTGCGCCGAAGCAGTTTTGGTGCTCGGAGAGCTCGATGAGGAAGTCCGAGTTGAAGTCGATGCCCGAGGCGGCGCCGCTGTCGCGTGCGTGTACAATGTGAGCACGTGTATGCGGCGTCTCTCCAAGTACGAAGGCTCACTCACGGGAAGTTGTATATCATAACCGGCAGCGGGCTCTTATCCAGCACCTCCACGAAGAACTTCTTCAAACTGGGGACGTCGCGGCCGAGCGCAAAGGCAAAGTAGCCGGGGGGGATGATGATGACGTAGTCCGCGCCGGCGTCGCGCGCCTCGTGCGAGAGGCGGATGGTCTCCTTGGCGGAGCCCGTGCCCGTCCCTGCGAGGATGGGCGTCTGCGTGAAGCCCGCGTCGTCGAGCGCGCTGCGGGTCGCGCGGATGACCGCGGAGCGCTCCTTGTCGGAGAGGTGCGAGGCCTGCGTTGCGTACATGAGAAACAGGGAAATTAGGTAGGGAGAGGAAGGGCAGGCACCTCGCCGTTGGTGCCGAGCACGACGATGCCCATGCGCGCGTTCGCAAGGCGCACCACCTGTGTCTTCAACGCGTCGAAATCGATCTCCTCCGTGACGGGCTTGAAGGGGGTGATGAGGGGGCAGTAGACGCCCTCTGTGAACGGACGCGCGAGGGTGCTTGGGGACATGGCTGCGGGCTGCTGGGGCGCGGCGGGGGTGGACATATGGATTATAGTGGGCGCGTTTATGTACTAAACGGATGAGGGAATTGCGATTGGGAAGAGGGCTTCGGTCCGCCGGAGGCTCAGCTGAACTTCGCAGGCGGTCCGGGGTAACCCGCTACCCGCCGGCAAAGAATTAGCGCGAGCCAGATTGGAGGCTGGGGAGGATGAGAGTCGTTGGAATGTAGAGAGACCAGACTCGCCGACTCCAACTCGTTCTCGGCAGAAGATGGGCTACGAGCGAATAAAAATTTACAGGAGCCATGGTTTGCTGCGAGCGAGGGAGGATTCAGGGAAGGAGAGCGCAACGGACCGCAGGGCAAGTTGTATAGGGGGGCCGGAGTCGCGCGTCGACGTTGGGGCCGCACTGGAGGCGATTTGAATCTGGCCTTTCTTTCTCCTCACTCAGACGGAACCAAGGCTCATCACAGCACACAAGACGAGGACCCGCGGGGGAGGATGGACGTGCAGGGGAAGGGGTGCATGGTGGCAAGAGCAGAAAGCGCGCTAACCTATTTTTCGACTTTGCCACAATTCTCCGTGAAATGCCCGAACAGCGTCGGCCGCCGCCTCCTATTTTTTTCTTTTCAATTTTCTTGTTTCGCGGCTCGTATTATTTTTGCTAGCTGTGAGACTGGCGAGACTGCGGCGGTCCGCCATGAATTTTTGTGTCGTACAAACGGGTGCGGTTTCCGGATAACACAGATTCGTTGGCGGTCCGCCCCGGGAGAAGCTTGAACCCAACTCCGTCGGCGCACTTCGTTGAAACTCGTTCTAAATTGAGAAAAGGCGGAGTTGGCTCCAGCTCCGTTTGCAACTTCTTTGCCTCAGTTGAAGTCAAGTTGAAGTGGAAGAAAACAGACATAGCCGGCTTATCCTCTACCACCATCATCAAATTTGAGCGCTGGCATTACCGCGCTCTACTGCCGTCGCAAAATTGCTTCATGAAGCGAAGATTACTCCTGGGGGACCCCACAGGCTTCACCTGGACGTTCCTGGCCTCACATTCGAGACACGCATCTGACGATGCAAAACCCCTATTTCTGGCAGCACCTAGTCACCTCCAACGCGGTTGACGATTTACTCGTATGTACCGGCGCAAGGGCAGTGGACGCTGTTCAATGGCTTAGTTCTCGACCTTCATCGCTATTTGAGAGAACAACACCTCTCGAAATTCACGTTCTGACCCGACAACGCAACGGCTTACTCTGAGCTCGAGCTTGTTCTTCTTCCTCGTCACCTTCAATAATCTGCGCAACGACCTCAAGCCCCTATGCAGTACTAGTACCACCCGCGAGAACCCCGTCTTTTTGCGCTCAGACCTAATGCGCGATGTGTCTTGGGGTCAATTCGAATAAGCGTTGACCTGTCTTCACTGAACTCCAAGGCGTCCACGGTATGCTCGCGCTGGCAGCGATTCTTTGAGTCTGTCCAGGCCCACAGCTTTCCGAACGCCTAGTACGCCTAGTATTTTGGCCCGTCTTCCAACTTTTGTCGCCTTATCAACGCCTTAATTCATCCTCTTCCTCTGGAGACTTTGAACTGCAGCTACTGCGGCTCGTCAATACACACAATGAATTTTCCAACTCGTGGTTGAACGGTTGAACCATTCCAATTTGAACCACACGGCAGTCGGTCCGTCCTCCGAAGGCCCCCCTCGGCAAATCGGACCGAAGCCCCTGTCGAATCGAACCTTCCATTCCCCGCTGGCTTCACTCACGCGCCTCAGCTTGAACCAGTACCACCATGTCCACAAATCCAACAACCCCAGCAACCAACGCCTACCTCGCCTCGTTATTCTCCCTCGAGGGCCGCACGGCGCTCGTCACGTCAGTCCTCCTCCCTTCCAATATTCAAGTTTCTTTGTTGGGATTTTGTTGAACAAAGACGTTATGTAGCGGCGGCACGCGCGGGATCGGGCAGAGGATGGCGCTTGCCCTCGCGCAGGCGGGGGCGGACCTCGTGTTGATCCAGGTGCGCTACCAGCGATCCCTCCTCCATTCCCCACTCGCCTCATATCTCACTCAAACCCACCGTAGCGCAACGCCTCGGACGAAGACACCGCCTCCCAAGCGCGCGCCCTCGGACGCACCGTCACCGTCGTCGAGTGCGACCTCGCGGACCCCGAGCAGGTCGCAGGGGTCATAGATAGGATTACGGACAGGATGATGTTGGTTATTGATATTTTGGTGAATTGTGGGGGCATTCAGCGCAGGTGCGTGCATTCTTCCTCCCTCGTCTTGATTTCAAGTGGGCGCGGGGTTAATGCGGTTGGGCGGGTACGCAGGGCGCCGGCGGAGAAGTTCAAGGATGAGGATTGGAGTGCGGTGCGTTTGCGTCTGCGTCTGCCCTGGGATGCGCGTCGGAGACAAAGGAGACAAAGGGAGTTGAGTTGACGGCGTTTTTTAGGTGTTGCAAGTGAACCTAAACGCGGTGTGGACGCTGTCGCGCGACATTGGCCGGCATATGCTGGAGATGCGCGCGAAGGGGGTGGGGCAGGCGACGAGGCCGCGGCCGCGGGGGAAGATTATTAATGTGGCGAGTTTGTTGTCGTATCAAGGTGCGCCTTTCCTCCTGCTCCCTACCCCCAGTTCCATTTCGAGTGTACATACTGACGCGTCGGGGTAATTGAGGCGGGATGACGGTCCCGGCGTACGCTGCCGCCAAGCACGGCGTCCTCGGTCTGGTGCGTCTCCCCTCCCCCTCCCCCTCCTCCTCCTACGAAGTGTTTCGCCAACCACGGAGGTTGGGCCCCGCAGATCAAGGCGCTGTCGAACGAATGGAGCGCGAAGGGGATCAACGTTAACGGGTGGGTCCCTCCAAACTCCTTCCATCTTTCCCGAGTTCCTAGTTCCTTCCGTTTATATGTACTTACTTATACCCGTCCGCTGCAGCATTTCGCCCGGGTATATCGCTACGGAGGTGCGTCGGTCTTCATTTCCATCTATAATAATCCAAGCAAGAGAAACCGGCGTTTACTGAAACATACATATGCGTAGATGAACACGGCGCTGATGGAAGACGCGGTGCGCTCGCGGCAGATCATGGAGCGGATCCCGGCGGGGCGGTGGGGGGAGCCCCGGGACTTTGAGGGGGCGGTGGTGTTTTTGGCGAGTGGGGCGGCGGATTATGTGTGTGGGGAGAGTTTGGTGGTGGATGGGGGGTGGATGGGGAGGTAGAGCAGTGTATGTGAATGAGTTGGTGTATATAGAGGGGCAGGGGTTCATGTCGGACTGTGGAATGTTGAAGTTTTGACTTTTCTGGGAGAAGACATGCGCGACGAGAGAAGAGCGGGTTAATGAGCGCGACGCGAAGGGTCACATGTGACGTCTCGCGTTGGCTTTGCGCCACCATCTCCCCACGCGTTCTATACGAAATTCAGCACATAGAGGTTGTCGCAGAATGGCAAAAAGGTGCATAGGGAGGTTGGCAGCAGTCGAATCCACGCCGGCGGGACGACGGGAAGGATACCGGTACACCACCCTCTTGGCATCTCATCGTGTTCCCCTTCAGTGTGAGCTTGACACCGACTTCTTTGCACCCCAATTGCACCCTCCGAGTTCTCGTTCTCATCATTTCTTCCTTTTCTTTTGCTCTGTGCGATGCTCGGCCCCTCTGCTCCTCGGGGCGGACCCTTTAGCTGGGCTCATCCTCGATACCTCTTCGGAGCTCATTTTTCGTTCGCATTGCGCGTCCGCTTCTCAGCCCGCCGCTCAGAGCCTTCGGCCCTTTCCCCCGCAATCCTGTATGTTACTGTACATACCCCGCATTCCTGCGTTCGGGCTTGGTTCGGGCTCTTACATCGGACTTCGGGACGGTTAAGCCGATGGCGGTGCGGAATGTTGTTCTCTTCCTCAACCGTCGTGGCGTTGGAATGGCGGCGGCGAGTTGCATTCGCCCGGACATCAACGCAATGTACACCCATCTTGCTTCATGACCCACCATCCCCGCTCGTATCGTTTCCGGATCTAAGAGGATCTAAGAGGATGTAAGTAAGTATGCCGTTGAGAATCGAGATGAGACGCATACCCGAGGAACAAGCGCGACTATAAGGGCACCGCGCTATCTTGGTGCTTGCTCGTACCCCCTCCCTACTAGTAGACGACTTCGACTTCGACATGGGATCCCCCGCCAGTGACGAGAAGAAGCGTGAATCCGAGTCCTCCTTTAGCGAGGAGTCGCCCCAACCCCAACTCGTAGCCCCCACATCCCTCGCGTCCCTCGCCCCCGACGAGCTCGCGCGCCTCGGCCGCACCGCGACGCGCAAGATCGACTGGCTCGTCATGCCCGCCCTCATCGTCATGTACATCCTCAACTACCTCGACCGCCAGAACATCGCCGCCGCCAAGCTCGCGGACATCACCACCGACCTCAACCTCAGCGCGGTGCAGTACCAGAGCTGTATCAGTTTGCTGTTTGTTGGATATGTGGGTGTCGTCCCTCCCTTCCCTTCCCTTCCCTTCCCTTCCTAGATTTATTTCGTTGCGATTGCGGATGGGGGTTGATTAATATTTGGAGCGCAGATATTGATGCAGGTGCCGTCGAATATCCTGGTTGGGAAGATTAGTCGGCCGGGGACGTATAGTGAGTGCGCTACATATTATATTGCGGTGGTGGATGCTGATGCGACGGAATCTAGTTTGTGGCGCGATGGCCGTCTGGGGCGTCGTTTCGGCCGCGACGGGCGCGGTTCAAGGTTTCGTCGGCCTCCTGCTGTGTCGGTTCTTCCTCGGATTCGTCGAGGCGGTTTTCTTTCCGTACGTGCGCCGTCACATATCCTTATTCCGTGGTGCTGATTTTTCATTTTACTCATGCAGCGGCGCGCTGTACTATCTCTCGATGTTCTACAACCGCAAGCAGTACACGGTCCGCGTGGCCCTGCTGTACTCGGGCTCGCAGCTTGGGAACGCGTTCGGTGGGCTGTTGGCGGTCGCGATCCTCAAGGCGGATGGGCGGCACGGGATCGAGGGATGGCGTTGGGTACTTCTTCTCCCCCACAATATCCACCTCCCCTTCCTCACTAATTTGACGACCCCAGCTATTCATAATCGAGGGCGTCGCCACGGTCGGCATCGCGCTCCTCCTCATGTTCGTATTGCCGAATTCGATGGCGACGGTCAAGGGGCTGAGTGCGGCGGAGCGCGAGTGGCTTGCGTGGAATTTCGAGGCGGATCAGGGGCAGAGGGATGATAAGGGCGAGTTGGGCGGGTGGGAGGCGTTTAAGATGGCTGCGACGGACCCGAAGACGTATTTGCTTATGGGGACGCTGCATATGGTGCGTTTGCACAGTTCAAGAAAGGAAGCTGGCTGAGGGATTGGGATTTAGACGTATGTGGCGGCTACTGTGACGAGCTTCTTCCCGAGTGTTGTTTCGACGCTGGGGTATAGGTGCGTGGGTTGGCTCCGTGATTGTTCAATGTTTCTAATTTACGTGCCAGTCGCAACATCACCTACGTCCTCACCGCGCCTCCGTGCGTGCATACCAATATCCGCCTCTTTGATTCCACCGGGCTGACATCTACTCCAGATACTTGCTCTGCGTCGTGGTCATGATCATAAACAGCATTCACTCCGATCGGGTCGGTCGTGCCCACTATTTTTGTGCTTGACTTACAGTTATTGCTCAGACTCAAGAGCGCTACTGGCACATCGTGCTTCCCCTCGTGTTCACCACCATTAGCAACATTATCGCGGTATCGACTTTGAATACCGCTGCCCGATGTACGTTCTCCATCCCCTCCTCAAGGATCGATTCATTCAATCTATTTTTTTTTCGCAGACGTCTCAATGATGCTGATGCCAGCCAGCTTCTACGGCGCCACCGTCGTCATCCTCTCCTGGGTCTCCGGCAGCCTCACCCAGCCCGCCCCCAAACGCGCCGCCGCCATCGCCCTCATCAACGCCGTCTGCAACACGCCCAACATCTGGTCGCCCTACCTCTACGCGCACCCGCCGCGCTACACGCAGGCGTTTGCGGTGAATCTCGTCGCGGGGGTGCTTGCGGTGGGGTTCGCGACGGGGACGAGGGGGTATCTGAGGAGGCAGAATGAGAGGCTGGGGAGCGGGGTGCCAGATGGGCGGAGGAGTGCGCCGACGGGGGCGCAGCAGAGGGCGGGGTTTCGGTATGTGCTTTGAGGGAAGGGGAGGAGTGTATTTTTTATGTGAAGAATCAAGTGTATTTTGCTGCCAACGATATTATTTCTTGCCTGGCTTCTTTTTTTTCAGAATCTTGGTCCGAAGTTGAAGTTCTCCGAACTCAACTCGGACTTTGTCAGACGGGGACTCGACCCTAAAATACCTTTCCTCTGTGCCTGGCTCGGGAATCGACTGCTCCGATAAACCGTAACGTTCCTGGCGGGTCGGTGAACACCCGAGGTACAGCTGAATACTTACCTGGGCCTCGGGCAGGACAAGGGCGGCATGAGACGATGGATTAACAAGCCTCCGCCGATCTTCCCCGCGTTTGATCGCTCTATTCCCTCTTTGGACGCGTCAAATTATCGCCCACTTTGACAGATTTTGGCTCGGCTGCTCTCCTCCCGCCACCACCACCACCAGCCATGCCGTCCACCCCTCCCGCCGCCGTGATGGAAAAGGCGTCGACTTCGTTTGACGAGGATAACGTTGCTTCGTCGAAGGAAGTTGAAGTTCACGAAATCACTGACGCCGCGCGCACCAAAATCCTGCGCAAGCTCGATTGGCACCTTCTCCCCTTTGTGTCGCTCCTCTACTTGCTGTCGTTCTTGTACGTCTTTTCTTCGCGCGACTACCACCGACGTGTTCCTGATTGGCGTGGCGTGGAACAGAGACCGGGCGAATATTGTGCGTGTCCGACTTAAGAGTCTACAGTCAGATTCTCACTGGGAACGTAGGGAAATGCGAAGGTTGCTGGTTCGTACCCCTCCGATGCAGTTGGGAGGACCCTTCTTCACCCCCAGACTACTAGGCATGGCGAAGGATGCGCATTTGACTGGTTTGCGGTATAATATTGTGCGTCCGAGTCATCTCGAGCAAAAGCGTATTGACGAAATGGCGCCAGATCGCGGCCGTCTTCTTCGTAGGTTACCCGCTCTCCTCAATTCGGTCCCTTAGCGCGCACAGATCCCCTACTCATTGGCGGAGGTTCCTTCGTATGTGGACACATGCACCAATTTCTACACGGCAGAATATTGATTCCAATCTAGCAACATCCTCCTGAAGCTCGTGCGGCCCTCACGATGGAGTAAGCCCCTACCCACTGTTCCCTGAACTCTGTCCCTGATACCAGCCCACTCGAAGTTCCGAGCATAATGCTCGCATGGGGTCAGCGGTTCCCAGTTCCTTCCGCGTTCCCTGCTCACCGCAGCCAAACCAGGACTTGTTATGACTCTAATGTGCCTCTGCAAGACTTACCACGAACTGATAATGTGTGTACTTTTGCCTTCTTCGCCTTCGACGTCGTCCTCACGTGATCGTTCCCAGCGCTCGAGTTTGTGCGTATACGCCCGTTCACCGTCCCAACTTGTATCGGTTGACCTTCCGACGCAGTCTTGGGGCTCACCGAGGCGGGTCTTTTTCCTGGGGTAAGTTGGAGGGAGGATCTGCCGATGCATGAATTCAATATCGTCGACAGGTGACATTTTATCTGTCGTTGTGGTATCGCCGGCGTGAAGTGGCTTCACGGGTGGCGATATTCTTCTCTGCCGCGACCGTAGCCGGTGAGTTGCATGTTCTGGCTGTGTGTACCGTACTGAATGTTTGTTTGTCCAGGCGCGTTCGGTGGTTTGCTGGCGTTGGTGACCTCGTTCCTTTCTATATCACAGACTGACATCTGTCTAGATTTTGTATCGAGAAGATGGAGGGCATAGGCGGGCTTCATGGATGGCAGTGGATTGTAGGAGCTATAACCATTCTGAGTGTGCAGTTGGCTAATGGTCGTTTGCAGTTCTGTTTGGAGGGCCTTGGTAAGTCTGCGACTCTACTGGCTCGATTATACTGACCTTATCTCAATTTTAGCGACGATGCTGGGTACAGAGTCCTCCTGCTATTCCGCGCTCCGACTAACTCTCCGACAGTGGCAGCGTCCTCGTATTACTTCATGCACGACGTGAGTACATTTCCATTCATCGTTCGGCGGCAGCTAACCATTGCGACACAGTACCCCGAAACGGCGACGTTCTTGTCGGACACGGAGCGCAAGCAGATCGTCTATATGCTGAAGGAGGATTCTCAGGACCTCGCAACGCACTATGACAGGAAATTCGTCTGGCAGGCGTTCAAAGACTACAAGACCTACGTACAGATCGGAATCTACATGGGGTCAGTAACTTTATGCAGTCGCGAGTACCGGTTCTCACATTTGAGTTAGAGTGCTCATCCCCGTTTATGCGATCGCGGTAAGTAGATGGTTCAAGTCCCTGGTCCTATCCAACGTTGTCTGCGTAGCTCTTCACGCCGACTATCGTCCAAGAGCTGGGGTTCTCAGCCGCCAACGCGCAGCTGCTGACGATACCGCCTTTCTTTGCGGGATGTATCGCGACGATTGGCGTTGGGTTCCTGTCTGATCGGTACAATTTGCGCGGTCCGTTCATCGTTGGCCCGTGTTTGGTTGCACTTGTCGGGTACCTATTCACCCTTACTTTATTCTTCACTCTTATTTCCTTATAGATACCTCATTTTGTACAACACCAAGTCACCCGGCGCTGGGTATGTCGGCGCGGTGTTGGCAGCGGTCGGTGTCTACCCCACGATCGCGGTCAAGTGAGTAGCCAGAGTCGGAGTTGCTGGGATGTGCTAACGGGATGCAGTCTTGCTTGGGCGGGTAGCATCGCCGGCGGGGACGTCCGTCGAGGTTGGTGTCTGCGCTACAATGAAATCTATCTCACTGACTTTTGTACAGGGGTCGTCATCGCCATGGTCATTGGGCTAGGCAACCTCGGAGGAATCTGCTCGTCGTTCATCTACATCACGCCGCCGTACTTTCACATCGGGCACGGCACCATCATGGGCTGGTTGGGGCTCTCGTGCGTCTCTCTCTCTCTCTCTCTCCCTCTCCCCCCCTCCCTTGAGTGTATATACCGCGCAAGGGACTGATGTGCATGTATGCAGCATCATCCTCAGCTGCTTCGCGATGTGGGATCACGCCCGGGTCAACAAGCAGCGGGAGGCGTACTGCGCCCGTGAAGGTATTGGTGCCGAGCGCCGGGCGGAGTTCCGCGATATGGGGAGCGAGAGTCCGTTATTTAGGTGTGTGTTTCGAGTTTTGCGGGCATGGTTCGTTTGGAACTCACTTTCGTGGTTAGGTATACGATTTAGGAAGAGGCAAATATTATGATTGAATGAATGGTCTTTGATAACCTGCTGTTCTACCTATTGGAACTTGCGGATTTGCAACGAAGCCCGGTCATCAGATGGAGCAAAATATGCTTCTACCCAGGGTCAAACGTTGTGTACAGCGGGCCCTGGCAGAAGGACAAGGGGTGAAAAAGGGGGGGGGCCTCCAACGCAGGTGAGATAGAAAAATTAAAACGCACCAAAAGAAAAACGTGATTCCACCCGGGCTCGAACCGGGGACCGCCTGTGCACAATTACGTCCGATGCCTTAAGGAATCTGAAGGTCTTGTTAGACAGAAGTCATAAACCAACTAGACCATAGAACCCTTTAACATACACCAGGGGCAAAGAGCTGATCATGTCAATCCACATACGACGGAATCATGCAGTTAGCATGTGGTCAGTATGTCCGTGTGACATCGATGAAAGGTCTTTGTAACTCGACAAAGGCCTGGTAAGTTGGCGGGGATCAGAATACAATGGGTTAGCAGAAATGTAATAGATAGTTAAAGGATATTTACCGATGAGATGGGAATAAACTGAGGGTTTTCCGACGCCAAGCCGTGGCTCGGCAGTAGATGCCGCCAGAACCGCCCGACGGGAAGGCACAAAGGCCTCGTCAGGGAGGCACTCTGATGTGACTGCTCAAAGCCAGCTCACAACTGAGTCAGCCTTTGTGAACGTGCTCCTTTGGCCATCATTCACGACCCCGCCATGCGCGCCTTCCCCGTACCGCGGCGGTGTATAATGTGATCTTCCCACGCTCAACATCGCATCACAGGCCGGCACGGATGCTCGGCACCTTTGTCGAGGGCACTTCCAGCCTTTGTCGCTGTGTGATGTCGCCTGCAGGTAGCCTTTGCCACTGGGTAATGTGGGCCACCGTTGACCTTTGTCGCTGTTCAACATAGGCTGCACATTCATTTTTTGTCGGCGCACCATCAGCCCCGCCTTGCTGACTAATGGGTCTTGCCGGGAGGCGGCACTGCCACCACTGACACCAATGGCGCGCCGACATCTTAGAATTCCGCCACAGGTGTGACACTCAAATTGGGACATTTTATTTCAGCAACTTTGGCAGGCTTGACCCTGTCGGCCCCATCGGTGCATTACACGGACATGAACAAGTCGCAGGTGAGAGGAACAGATTTTATTTCCCAATTTGAGTGTCACACCTGTGGCGGAATTCTAAGATGTCGGCGCGCCATTGGTGTCAGTGGTGGCAGTGCCGCCTCCCGGCAAGACCCGTTAGTCAGCAAGGCGGGGCTGATGGTGCGCCGACAAAAAATGAATGTGCAGCCTATGTTGAACAGCGACAAAGGTCAACGGTGGCCCACATTACCCAGTGGCAAAGGCTACCTGCAGGCGACATCACACAGCGACAAAGGCTGGAAGTGCCCTCGACAAAGGTGCCGAGCATCCGTGCCGGCCTGTGATGCGATGTTGAGCGTGGGAAGATCACATTATACACCGCCGCGGTACGGGGAAGGCGCGCATGGCGGGGTCGTGAATGATGGCCAAAGGAGCACGTTCACAAAGGCTGACTCAGTTGTGAGCTGGCTTTGAGCAGTCACATCAGAGTGCCTCCCTGACGAGGCCTTTGTGCCTTCCCGTCGGGCGGTTCTGGCGGCATCTACTGCCGAGCCACGGCTTGGCGTCGGAAAACCCTCAGTTTATTCCCATCTCATCGGTAAATATCCTTTAACTATCTATTACATTTCTGCTAACCCATTGTATTCTGATCCCCGCCGACTTACCAGGCCTTTGTCGAGTTACAAAGGCCTTTGATGCATGTCACACCCACATACGGACCAACTGACCGAGCGCATGATGCCGTCGTATGTGGATCGACATGACTGGGTCTTTGCCCCTGGTGATACCCCGACGGTAAAGGTACTGTCATGTATGTAATCCTTCATCTCCAGCCTCCAGGAATTTTTTCAACATTTTTGCTTCAATTTTTCGTGGCCTTTTCACAACTTCTACTAGGTAAACTGAGCATAAATATTGAGACCCGTAGATCTGTCACTCTGGAGAAGTGTGCCGTCATTGTGCAGAGGCCTCTAGTGAACGTGAGTGAGCCCACTGCCAAAATCCACCTACCATGATGGATTTTAGGTCGGGGTTTGGTTCAACTTTGGCCACACCTTCCAACGTGCAGATACTTAACTTAACTTACCAAACCTGTGTAATATTTAATCCCAAACATTGAACTTGAACAGGGTGTGTGGTCCGGATAAGACTCAGGATAAATGGTTCCTTTCAGAACATGCTGAAGCTTGAGTTGTAACAACAGTACATCCGGCCTGTAGATATACAGTATTACAGCCACCACACTGCACTTCAACCACCGGTTCAGGTTCAAAATGATATCCGAACCGCACCTTGCCAGCACTAACACAGCCTCACTTCCATAAAGTGAAGTCTCTGCCAGGTCAGAACTGACAGATAGTCCGAGTCAGGCTCCAAAGGTTCAGGCTCAGAGTTTCCAAGGGCCTGTGGCCTGCTGACCCTGTGCTTGAGCCGAGATTACATCTCCTACAATGAATTTTGAACATGGCAAAATCATAGGAGAAGTCTTTTGGTCCAGGATGTTCAGTGAACCCATAGCCAGGTGTTTGAGCTTGGCTGGAAGATCACTGACGTGTTTGACCTCTTAGACTCTATAGCTCAACCATCACCTCTCTGCGAACCCCCAGCCAGGTTCCACCTTTAAGTTTCAAAATCACCACTGGTCTCAACAGACTGCACAGTACTTACCCTTGAGCTTGAAATTCCATGGGTGCCCTTTAGGTATGCCTTGTTCTGATACTGTCCCTTTATCACTCTGTTGCATCATAGATAGTGTACCGGTAACCTGTAAATCTGGCCTGAGCATGGTTCCACATTTCAGGTGTCTGAGACTCTGAGATAAATAAATTCAGTTGAAGAAGTGTTCTACTAAGCTTCTGCACCAAGCGAGAATTGAGTTCGGCGTGGGTTTGACCGTGGTTATTCCAATGCAACAATTCTCATCGAGGACTCGTTTCCATGTTCTTGACCGTGACGCGACTGGCGACAAATTAGCGCGTCGAGCTCACGTGTGCGCCATCACGATCAAAGTCAATCCGATTTGGGCAAGTGCTGCTTCTCCTCGACCATGCACGCCATAACGGTACGGCGCAGCGTTCGTCCCTCTGCAGCTTCTTATTCTCTGTTCTAGCAACAATTCTGGTCCGTCAGGGAATACCTGAGTCCTGTAAGTCTTTACGACCGTCCCTATCGTCGACTAATCGTTCGTTGCCTTAGGTTCTTAAAGAGAGCAAGTTTAAAGAACACGGACGTATCACACCCGGTTTGTTGCCAGTACAAGACTCCACTCTACTTGTTCTGACCTTGAGCAGAGGAATTTGTGGCCGCAGGCGATTTCCTGGCGTACAAGTTTCCAGTGTGGGCGTGGTCAGTGGCTCTTTTCCACGAGGCACCACCACTTATGCTATCGGCGCCGCAGGGAACAAGGCGACGCCTCAAAGCTCAAGGAGTACCTCCCCACGGATAAGCAATATCTTGTTACCCGAGGGGTTCCCTGTCTCCGCCGCGCGACCTCGCTTGCCTACACGGACGCCGACGAGGATGCTGAACGTCTATTGTCTTTCGGAGACTTCGGAGACTCCTCTGGAGCCGACGAGTGGGTCGAGACCCATGCTGGCCGTAAGGCGAACCTCGATTCCGCCAATCCCGGCACCATCGACGATATTCCCGACCTCGACGCTACGGCGGAGGACTCGGTCACTCAGGGCGTAGGTTCGCTCTCTTTGGACGGTGCCGCGGAGACGCCCGATTTAGATGATATTCCGGATATGGAAGAAGAGGGTCTGGAGGAGGAGGAGGATGAGGCTACTGCGAAGCCCAAGGCCGCGGTCATTGACTCGAGGTGCGTTAGCGCACTGCTTTATAGTACACAGATGACTTATATCCCGCAGCCAAGTCGAGGTCGCGAACGGAAATCTTCTTCAAGTGCGAACGTACGATGTCATGATAACCTACGACAAGTACTACCAGACACCTCGCATCTGGCTGATTGGCTACGATGAGGTTAGATTCCCATCTCGTCTCATTTCTAGTGGTTTCCTGACCTTGCGCTCGAAGAACCGCACTGCTCTGACGCCGCCACAAATCTTTCAAGACGTCTCCGCCGACCATGCCTTCAAGACTGTCACTATTGAAACCTTCCCCCACTCCACCTCGCTGCAATCGGCGTCTGTTCATCCCTGCAAACACGCTAGCGTGATGAAGAAGGTCATCGAGCGCATGAACAACAGCGTCGTCGAGGAGCAGCTTGCCCAGCGCGGCGGCAAACCCGGGAGCTCCAAGGACGGCAAGAAGAAATGGTTTAGCCGCAAGAACAGCGGCAGTGGGAAGGAGGATAAGAACGCTAACCCCGACGATGAGGAGGTCGAGGGCATGCGGGTCGACTTTTATCTCGTCGTGTTCCTCAAGTTCATTGCGTCGATCGTGCCGACCATCGAGGTCGACTCGACGACGGCGTTCTGATCGCTCGCACGATGAGCGTGGATTATACCCCGACTCCAACGAGCAAATGTATCTGTACGAAAACCTGATTTACTTAGAATGCATGCTGCTGTTTCACGCTACCCACCAGAGCAAAAAGACGATAACGAAATGAAGGCGGTACAGAGATCAAGCAGCAACATCAGTCGCAGACTTGGACTTTTTATCCTTTTTCTCTTTCCGCTTCTTCTCCACCAGCGCGTCGTCCGTAGACGGTGATGCCTCGACCTCTGCCACCTCAGCTTTCGCCTTCTTGTCCTTCTTCCGTTTCTTTTCTACCGCCTCCTCGACAGGTATCGACGGCGGCAAGTCGACGTCCATCTCCCCAACGCTTTTCTTGTCCTTCTTCCGCTTCTTCTCCGGCGCAGCAGCATCGACCTCTAAAGCGTCGCCGGCCCCCGCCGCCGTCTCCTCAACCGCCTTCGCCTTCTTGTCCTTTTTCTCCTTCTTGCGCTTCTTGTCTGCAGGCTCGGCGTCTGGTATTGACGGCGCGTCGACATCCATCGCTTCACCATCGTCGCGTTTCCGCTTTTTGCCTGGTGAACTCGGTTCGCCTGCGCCCACGCTCGCAGTCTTGTCTGCGTGCTTTTGCGATTTTTTGAGCTCTGTGGCCTCTTGCCGCAGCTGTTTCCGCCGGGCCTTGGCGTCGCCTTCGGCTGCGGCGGTACTTGACTCGGCGTCTGGTGCAGGCGCCTATGTAGAAACGTTGAGCCCAAGATAAGAGGAAATATTTTGGAACCTCACCGATTCAGCGGTTGCCGCCGCATTTTTCTTCTCCTTCTTCTCCTTCTTCTCTTTCTTTTCCTTCTCCTTCTCCGCCTTCTTGTCTTTCTTGTCCTTCTTGTCCGGCGTCGGAGCAGCAGGTTTGGGCGCCTCGACAACGACGACCTTTTTAGGCAGCACGACAGCCGGGAGAGCGGGCGCGGCAGCAAGCGGCGAGGGCATGGGCGACGTGCGCGTCGGCGTCCCTAGCGGCGTATCGTTCGCCCCCGTTGCCCCCGTCCGCGGTGCCCCCCATCCACCTCCGCGTCCGCCCCGCCCGCCCGCAGTCCAATTCCGCACCCCCGTGTCGGGCGCCGCCGGCCGCGGCGGATAGCTGCTCTTCCCGTCCCCGCCTGTCTTTGAATTCGGCGCTCCATCAGGCCGCTGTGTCTTCCTCGTTCACATAGACGCACCTTGGGGCCTTTGTACACGCTCTTCTCGTACTTTTCGGCTTCGCTAATGCATTGTGTGTGTCCCTTGTACTCGGCGGGGGAGTTGAACGTCTTGGAGCAGTCGATGCAGTCGAAGCCCGAGTAGCAGCGGGCGTAGTGCTGGTCGAGCTTTGGTTTTTTGACCGTGTCCTGGCAGGCATGGCATCTGCATTCAGAATATAAGCTTAAGACGGGGGAGGTGGAGTTGAACTGACTGGAAGGAGACCATGGCGAGCAGAGTTGAGGGTTAAGCGAACGGCTAAGGGAAAAAAGTTGGATCGACGGTGTTCAGAAAATACAGACGTCAATAAGCCGCCTCTCTCCCATCGCGATTCGCAAAGCAAAAGATTCGCGGCAGAAGACATCCTTAATTGGACGCCAGATACTAATACAGATACAAAATACAGGCCGCATATTCACGAAGACCCGAGCTTAACGACCCAGGTCTCGAAGCAGGCCTCCGTCTCGGGCAACAGTCTCTGCTCCGTGTACTCCTCCATCCTGTCCAACCCTTTAAAGATCGTGTTCGCGCCCAGGAAATCCACGCGCTTCAGCCGCTTATCGGGATCCGACTCGTTCCGTTTCTTGGCCGTCTTCTCGATCGACTCTCGCAGCTTCTTGTCCGTGTTGACCACCATCCCCCATTCCGAGTCCTCCATGTACTGCTGCAGCTGTAACACACACACACGAATCAGCCCCTCCGCGGACAGTAAAGAAACACGACGAGGGCACGCACGGCAGCATACAACGAATCCCAGACTGCCTCGCACGTTACGGG
This sequence comes from Mycena filopes, assembly GCA_029281495.1. Lineage (NCBI taxonomy): Eukaryota > Fungi > Basidiomycota > Agaricomycetes > Agaricales > Mycenaceae > Mycena > Mycena filopes. The sequence goes on along the minus strand of JARIHR010000001.1, from coordinate 379,803 downwards.
CGTGTGGGACATGATGTCGATCGTCCACGGGAACGCCTTGGAGATGAGGCGCACATGCACTGCCGAGCCTGCCGTGGCGTAGAGCAGGCGGTTCGGCATGTAGGTCGCCGGCGCGATGTCGTTGCGCGCCTTTTTGCGCACGTCGTACCGCACGGGCGTCGAGTCCGACGCGAGGATCGGGTTCAGGGTGGGGTATTTGTTGGAGTGGAATCCTGAAAGTGCGTAAATACGACAGCGACGGTGGTTGGTGGGTGGGATGGCGCGCACCGGCGTTGGCGTTCGGAGGCGCCCAGCCTGGCGGGGGCTGCCAAAAGCCCGCGTAGCCTTGCTGCGGTGGGGGGCCGAATCCAGGCGCATTAGGCTGCTGGTAGTAGGCATTTGGGCCCCATGGATTCCCCCAGTTGTTCATCCTGCCGCGAGTCGTCTCCAATCGATGTCGAGGTTGCAAGTTGGGACAAGGCGCCTGACTGGGGTGTATATATGTATATTTCGGCGTGAGAATGACTCATACCTATATCCGCACGCGACGCGCACTGCACTTTCCTTACAGCTGTTTGGGCGTTCCGGAAGAGACCTTTGTATGCGATAAGGCATCAGATTGCGATACTGGATCGATCAGATGTTGGGTGCAATGCCCGTCCTTGCAGGTAAAGAGATAGATCGCAACTTGGGCGGCCAGAGCGAACCGTAGGAAACCAAGACGCGGGAGTGACGGGGAATAAATGCGGGCCCGGAAACCACGAGGTAATACCAGTTAGAGTCCAAGGCGCTAATCATTGCTGCGCCCAGCGAGCGCGCGCTTGTGGTCCGAGATTTGGCAGCGACACAAACGATTGAAAGAGTGAATTGTTGATGCATTGAATGCCGCGCGTCGAGGCGCGACGAACAGAAGGTGCGAAAAGTTCCGCCACAGAGGGCTCACTTGAATAGAGCGATGTATTCGACTGGCATGAATCATTTTCCGTGAAGCATAGACAACGTCGACTTGGAGAATGTTTTGGGTGCGGGTGACAGAGTTCCTGGACAAGATGTACCAGCAAGAAAAGCACAGAACTGAGAGGCCATCCCGAGAAACGGTCCAGGCGTTTTTCTCCAAAGCTCGAGAAGGAAACAAGATAATTGCACCGACGCCGTCGCGAGCCGTTGCGATTCCTAGGCCATAGCAGCTCGAATCTGTGAACAGCGGTGTTGAAGGCAGAGAGGAGAGTTCAACATGATCGGAATTTCTTGACCCGCCGGCTTTTGCCGCGATCTTGTCTCAAACCGCCCTCAAGAAATCGACAGCTGCGAATTCTAGTCCAACGTCGGAGATGTTCGTCTTCCACGCTTGTTGTCTCGTCGTCTATCGCAACTACGGCGGTAATCCATCGCGACTGCGGATCCCCGACTGAATTTGGACGGAACGTTGGGAACTGCCGGCGTCAACTGGCCGCATTTTGTCTCTTCTTTTGCTTTGTCTGCACTTTCCTATTCTCCTACTCTGAAAGTGCTGGACACCCGAGCTAGCGTGTAAAACCCCGTTCTTCAAGAATGGCCACTCCCACTTCTCTCGTACCCGAATCAAGTCCAGTCGAGTTCCTTTCAAACGCAACTACTTCAACTACTAGTACTACTGCTACGGGAACTGGATTCACTGCTGCCGATGCGCAATCCGGTACGTGCGCGTTGACCGTCCTCTCCTTGCGTCTTGCGACTGAATCTTTTCCCTCAGTTGGTCCGTTTGCGAGTATGTCGCACATTCCAAACACTCAGTGTTATCTTAATCCTAATACTTAGCCGTTGACGTTACAATCGTCCCCTCGCCGTCGGCTTCATCATCTGCGTCTACTCCCTCTCCGCCCCCAATCTCAGCCGGCCCTCCCTCACCAGCTCCTCCACCAAACGACGGCGGGAATCTCGACCGCAGCCCTCGCCGGCTTAAGTCTCGGACTGGGCCTGCTCGTCGGGCTGCTTTTCGCAACGGGCATCTACTACTACCGCCGCCGCCGCGCTGAGAAGACCGGCCGCGGAATCCCGGACGACTTGGTGCGGCAGAAAGACGGCGAGGCTTTGCTTGGGTACCAGAACGCCGGTGCACACGCTTCTTCTGACTTCCCCAATACGCGTTCGCGCTAACACTTGACTGTGATTGTTCAGAGAAAGGTGGTGCGCCGCCGCCAAACACCTATGCGGGGCGCGCGCCCGTTCCGCCGCGGATTTTGGATTGGGTCCAGCGCACGCGGATGATGTCCATCTCCTCCAAGGCGTCGTCGTGGTTCCCGACGATCGAGGACTCCTCGTCGACGATAGCGCGAACGCACTCCACGTCGACGGTGGTGCGGACGCCTTCCGTCGCGTCGTCGCGGAGTATGTACTCCCAGGCGAGCGCGTTTCCGAACCGCCCGTCGGAGGACAACTCGCATGAGTTTGAGGGAATTAGTCGGGCCGCCGGACTTGTATATGATAGATGAGTAGGATGTGGTAGTACATTATATCTGGACTTTTGCTCTGTCGAAAGGTGGACTAGGGTGAGCATAATACTTCCCCAACGTTATCGCGAGCCAGGGCAGGGTCGAGAAGGTAGGAATGCCCAATCGATCCTTAGGTGAGCTCAGAGAGGTGAGGGTTTATCTTGTGGCCAGAATGGTGACCGATGTCCTATGCGCCAGCAATATTTCACCCTTGCAGGTCCCACAAACGAGTAAGACTGAGTCCATGTTGTCCAGGAGCATCTGTGTCCTTGCTGTGTCCCAAGGAAAGGAAAATAAAGCGCTCGTTGTGGATGAAGGTTCATCGATAGGACTTTCATGGCGGTGGATTGGACTCTTGGAGCGTCCGGAAGGAGTGATGGGCGAAAGAGCGGATCAACCCAAAATACCCAACCTTTCCCGAACCACAACGGCGTTCTATCTTTCCTGTTCCACTTACGCAGATTGAGGCCCCGCCGACGCGGCAAGCTCACGGGTCCTTATCGTCTTCTTCGCCATCGCCACTTAGCAGCTTTTTCTCTCGGTTTGCACCATGTGTTCTTGCGTCCTGCGGCGTTTTTGCACGGCGGCGCGCGTCCCCGTCGTTTGGACGTCATTGAAACATCGCGCCACTTGGTCATCCTTGCAGCAGTTTAGTTTTTGTGCTTTCTCACCGATGTTTTCGTGACCCAGCCGGCCCACCATCTGCCCTGCCTGCTGACTTGTATCTTCATCCACTTGAAGAGCTCAAAGATGTTCGAATCTCCTATCTAGGATATCTATCCTCTGAGCTCTCAATGTCCGACATCACAACCGCGTTTCTCAGCACATGGATTTCTGTTGGGCGATCACAGGACTCGCGCTTTCTCCCTGCCGTTTGACGCGCTCTCGATGGCATGGTCGCACCGTGTGCCATGTGCTTGAATGCTTCCATCTACGAAGCGGGTTCTTATGATTCGGATTGATACTTATAGGTGCGTAATGGCAGCCAAAGACCTTGACGGGTTCTCTCTGACCATGGCCCACCTTCTCCTCCTGACTACCGCAGGCCTCCTACTATCGTCTGCCAATGCCCAGCCAGCTCCATCCGTGCAGGCGGGGATCACAGCTGCTATTAAGGCTGCCGCCAATGCAACGACGTTGGACTACACCGCGTTCGTGAATCCGTTTATCGGAACTGGTACGCGCATTTCCTCGGTTTAAAGAGAGATCGTACTGAACGCAACCACTTTGCAGACAATTTTGGTGATGTCTGGTACGCGCAGTTCGCCATTCCTTCTTTAGCCAGCACTCAGCAGTTTACAGTCCGGGAGCTTCGATTCCGTTCGGAATGGTGCGCCGTCCATGGCCTCAATTTATATCCATTGACAATCGCGCCAGGTCAAATTCTCTACCGACCTTACCGGTTACGCGCCAGCAGGTTTGTTTCGTTTCACGCTGGTGTCGGACGCGATTTACACGGCCCATAGGATATGTCACCGACCCGACTCAGTCGATCCGCGGTTTGAGCCCTCTGCACGACAGTGGTACAGGCTCATCGCTCGGTACCTACGGGAACTTCGAAATCATGCCCCTTCTATGCCCCAAGGGGTTCGACACTTGCACCACGAGCCTCGCGTCGCGTGAACGCCTGCGCAAGCTCAACACGGATCGTACGTTCTTCCCAATAGGCGCGGGTTCCGCTTCTCATCGCGCGAGGCAGTCGCATCGCCCGGATACTTCTCTCAGACATTGAATAATAATATCAAGATGGAGGCGACCGCTACGCGCCGTGCGGGACTGGAGCGGTTCACGTTCCCGAGCGGCTCAAAGCCCTACTTCGTGCTCGACCTCGCGAACGATCTACCGAACTCCTTTGCAGGAGGGAGCTTGAATATAGACGCAGACAAGGGCCAGATTACCATTGGCGGTAGCTGGGGTTCCAGGTGCGTTCTCAGTGGCTCTTGAGAAAGGAATGGTCACTGATCGGCCTGCCCGCAGCTTCGGACCGGGGCGTTTCAACTACCAGGCGTATGCGTGCTATGATCTGCTTGATGGCGGGAAACAAACGTTGAGCGAATATGGTGTCTGGACGGCCGACAAGTGAGTTGGCGTCGTTCTCTCCATGAAAGCTCTCCTCTGACGCGAGTGCATGTAGCTTTGGACTGGACGCCAAGGGCCTCGGCCAGACGCACCTTAACCTGACGCTTAACCTGATCGGCGGTGTCTACCAGAGCGGCGCGCTCTTCTCCTACGACGGCAACCCGTCGCAGGTCAACATTCGTGTCGGCGTTTCCTTCGTGTCAACGGATCAGGCATGCGCGAACGCAGAGTCGGAGGTCGGCAGCTCCACGTTCGAGGATATCGAGGCACAGGCGAAGGCCCTCTGGAACGAGAAGCTCTCGAAGATCGAAATTGATGTCCCTAATACCCCGGCGAACGTCACCGAGCTGCTCTACAGCTCGCTCTACCGTGCCTCGCTCACGCCCGTTAGTTTTCCCGTTTGCCGCGCATCTTTATACTAATTGTCTACCAGAACAATGCCACCGGCGAAACGCAGGGTCTCTTCGCCAACACCCCGTCGTTCTACTTTGACTCGTTGTACTGCAGCTGGGACACGGTACGCGGTCCCTGCTTCCTCTGCGTTCTTTCCCTAATGACATATCCCGTAGTTCCGCACCTTCTACCCGCTGATGTCGCTGCACTCCCCGGTCGAATTCGCTCAGATCGTCGACAGCTACATCGATGGCTGGCGCAAGAATGGATGGATGCCCGAGTGCGTCTTTCTAGTCTTATCCTCTCACCCCTAGCGTTATTCATTCTCTCTAGATGCCGCGCGAACAACCTCCCCGGATGGACCCAGGGAGGATCGAGCGCAGACGTCATTGTCGGTCCGTGCCTCACCAATCCCTTTCCCCGCATATCATTGAACCAGAGCCTAGGTCACTTCGCAACGCACTACCACAACGAAGCCGCGGCGCTCGGCATCGACCTCGAGGAGCTCTATTCCGCCGCAGTGGACCGACTCGGAGGTTAACCCTCCCGAGTGGAACATCCAGGGTCGGCAATCGAATGTGTACAAGTGAGTCGCTGCTTGAATACTAGCATCTCTCCAGCCATGGCTGATTCGCTCCCAGGCAATTCGGTTACGTTCCGTTCGCTGTCCTCGACGTCTCCAGCACGGGACGACAGACTCGCGAGGGAAGCAGGACCCTCGAGGTATCTTTTCCTTGTCCAAAGTGCTCAATCAAGTTGCTTATATAATATTTTCAGTATGCTTTCGAGGACTTTGCCATCCGCCAAATCGCTCAGGTGCTCGGCAAGGCCGATGATGTGACGACCTTCTCAAACCGCTCTTTGGTATGCCCGTCCCTTTTCAATACGATTCCCCGACTAATTCATGCTTGTAGAGCTACCGCAACGTTTGGTAAATCTAATGCACGTATTCCAGTGGCTGGCTGACCTTGTACTGTAGGGATCCGACAGTTGTCAGCGACGGATTCTCGGGTAAGCTACCCATCTTCGCATCTCGTGTTTGACTGAGCTGGTTGCGCAGGATTCTCCCAGAAGCGTTACAGCAACGGGAAATTCAACTTTCACGGACCCCAAGCACTGCTCGCCTGTAGATACACTACCACGACGGAGTGCTCCCTGCAGTCGGACAACCTGAATGGGGTGAGTGGAAGGCTTCTTCATCACAAGAACGACCTCGGCTGACCTGCTTTCAAGTTCTACGAGTCGTCGTCTTGGGAGTACAGCTGGTCTGTTGTCTCCTTCTGCTCAGTATCTAATTGCGTGCATGCTCAACGTGCTGCTAGGTTCGCTCCCCACGACACAGCTCATCTCATTGATTTAATGGGCGGCAACGTTTGTTCCTTCGGCTGTCTTGACGGTACGCCTGCTGATAGGTGTATCAATCCAGGCGACCTTTGTGAAGCGTCTCGACCACTTCTTCTCGGTAGGTTACACATGCGAACCTTTCTCTCAACCTGCTCATCCTCTCCTTTATCAGGCTGGCTACTACGGTGCAGGCAACGAGCCTTCTTTCCAGGTATGTTTCCGTCCTCTCGGTCCACCCACCATCTTATTCTCCACCAGACTCCCATCGGTTACCACTACGCCAACCACCCCGCTCAGAGTGTCGATCGCGTTCGCAACGTCGTCTTTGAGAACTTCGATATCAGTGAGCCCTTCGACCCTGCTGCTATGCCGCGGCCCTGACGCTCGCCAAAGCTTCCGCCGGACTCCCAGGCAACGATGACCAGGCTGCGATGGCGTCCCTCCTCTCTTTCCATCTCCTCGGTCTTTACCCAGGTCGGCACTCCTTTGCTCTCCCTTCCTTCCTGTGGAACTGAACCCACACAGTCCCATCGACGACGCAATACCTCGTCCTATCACCCTTCATTCCCAAATATACCATCCACAACTCATACTTGGGCACCTCCACGACCGTCACCACGATCGGCTTCGACCCCAAGTCCGTGCAACACACCATCCCGGCCGGGACCGCAGCCTACGTCGCGAACGTCACGATTAACGGCGTCCCCGCGGCCTCGCGATGCCACTTTGACTTCTACGACGTGTTTAGAGTTGGGGGCAACGTTACGATTGAGCTGACGGCGGACAAGGCGGCGGCGGACGACTGTCTTGGCGCGCTGCCTGAGAGCTTGTCGACGGGAGGGTTTGCGAGTGCGAGGTGAAAAACGTAGTGCACTACTATTTCTTTTGGTTTATAAGATACCACCAATGTGTAACATAAAAACAAAAATCCATTGAGCAATGCGAAAGCGAGTTTGAATACAAATAAGTTACTGAAGCCGTATCTGGCTGCGTACGCATATCGTGAACGGCTACTTGGGGGCAGGGGATTGAGGCGGAGTCGTAAGTGAAAACTCGTTGGAGTCCTCGTCTGGTTCTGAGGCTTGGTCATTAGCTGGGGGGATCGTAGCGGATCCGGACGGTCCTGCAGGTGCAGCGGCATCCGATTCTTCTTCAGAGTCGTCCTCATCTTCATCGTCATCCTCATCTTCTTCTAAACCATCGTCTTCCTCCAACCCATCATCCTCTTCTTCAAACTCATCTCCCTCTTCGTCCGAATAAATCGCGGTTCCTACCCCTGTCTCGGTCTCGGACCACTCTGCCCCAGGAAACGTGCCTGGGACTGGTCGCTTCACGGGGCGGGGCGGGATCACTGGTGTCGAGAATTCGACCGTGGTGGCCGCCGAAGGGTCTCGGGTGAACAGAATCCCAGTCGAGCGGGTAAGATCGCGTCGGAATCGACTCCATTGCGCTTGAGGCCCGTTTCCGCCCAGACGACAGGCACCACGTCGCCCAGGACCATGCCCATCGTGGTCCACAGCAGAACGACCACGAGCTTGAAGACGTCCTCGGTTACGAGGAAGTCGAGCAAGACTCGGAGGCCGCAGAGCAGGTAGGGCAGGTCGGGGAAGGTTGCGCCCTTTTGGACAAAGTGCAGGAGGACGCCGCCCTCCCACAGGCCGATGAGGCTGCCGCTGAGCTTGATGTTTTGGAAGGTGGCGGCGTCGATCACGACGCGCAGGGCGAGGCCGGCGACGAGGGTGAGGAAGCCGTCGATGTAGCCCATTGCGGGCCGCCCGCTGATATGGCGCGGACGGTGCGCGTATCTGGACCTGAGGCTCGACGAAACGGAGGTGAGGCTCATGTTGGGGGCATGCCAAAAAAATTAGCGAGTCGTGGGCAAGTCGTGGGTCAATGTTGACATTGCAACATCTCAACATCCCGACGTTCAGGTTCTTTCAGCTCTTGACCACCTCATTTCATTCACTGGCGCGAGTGTCATTGCTATTCATCCTCGTTCTAACATAGTATCCACCCCGGTTCTGCGCCGCTCGTGGCGACGTGGTTCAAACGTGCTACCTTGTCGCCAGTCACCAACTAACATTTCAAGATGAAGTCTATTTCCTCCAAGCCGTCGTCGTGCGCACGATAGAGGACTCCGCTTCCTCAACATTAGCCGTGGCGCGAAGACATCCGACGTCGAGGCGGTTCCGTCGCGTCGTTGCGGACTATGTACTCGTAGGCGCGCGGGTTTCCGAACGAACCGCCTCTCGGGGAACAGTTCGCATGAGTTTGAAGTAATTAGTCGGCCGTTAATCGGCCGTTTGTATATGGTGGACGAGGAATGAATCATAGTTGGACTTTTACTTCTCGTGGTACTTTCGGTTCAGTGTGATATTGAGGCCATGGAAAGGTGGACTGGGCGGGAGACTGAGACTGTGCTCAAACGTCGTCGAGAGGGGCGGACTCGTGAAGGTCGGGGACCAGAGCGCCATTTAGGTCGTCCCGACTCAAGTCGTTGGCAGCGTGGTCGATGTGAAATCGGCAAGAAATAGAAATGACGCAAGACCGTCGTCGGCAAGGACTAGTGTGAGATGGGCTTGAGAAGGTCTCTTTGCGCTCACACGACACACTTGAACTCGACGTCCACAACGAGGAGGAAGACTTGACTCGGACCACAACCACCGCAATACTCCAAACAAGGAGGGAACCGGCTGGACTGGAACAAGGCAAAGCACAAGAGTTGTCCGTCCAAGTCCGTCCGAGTCCGAGTCTCACCGAATGTTTCACGGCGTTCAAGTCCCAAGCTGACCGACTCAGAGCCATAGATATTCGCATTCTGCTGGTGGCAAGAGCTGGCGGCATTCTCGACCACAAAGTACATGCCCAGCAGCGCAAGACTTTCAGGATGGACCCCAGGCAAACCCCAGCCCCGATTCTTGTCAAGGAACAACACGGGGACCCTCCACGAATTCCTACGGCCGTTATTTTGGGGTTTTCCTGGCCAGCTGACATGTCGAAACTGAATGGAACCTACGCAAGTGGCGTCGCCCGAAGCGGGAAAGAAGTTCCCCGTTTTATTCAGAGTCGGAGAGGACCGTCGCGCAGAGCACGGAGACGGGTAGTCGCGTCGCAAACGCGTCGGGGACCAGAGTGGATGGTGGTCGGGATCGGAGTCAAAACGGACACACCCGATTGGTCCGACCGGGTTACATAACCCGAGGCCTCGAATTTTCGGGAACCTTTCCTTTCGCTTTCTCCTCCTATGTCCTTCACCCTCCTTCGCGCGTCTGTCCGCAGGACTGCTCTCAGAGCAGCAGCGCCCAGGGCAGCACCCGGCTCCTGCGCCTCGTGCGGCCTTCCGCAAATATTCGACGACGCCTCCGCCGCCTGCACCGAAGGCAAAATCGAATACTGGCCTTATCGTCGGTGTTCTGGCGGCAGTGGTCGTCGGCGGTGGAGGATACTATTACCTGACTCAGAGCGGAGACGCCGAGACCGCCTTGAAGAGCGGGGTTCAGGCTGTCAAGGCCGCAACCAAATTTACGCCCTAGCCAGGCGGACTATCAGAAGGTAATGTGGTGCACCTGCCGGTCCTCTTCATTTCCTGACAAGGCCACGCCGCTCAGGTCTACAACAAAATTGCCGAGGTCATGGACGAGGCAGGGGACTACGACGGCAAGCATAAAAAGTTTACAGACGGTAAGGCAAATAGGCTGATAAGGACCCAGACGGTTCGTACGGCCCTGTACTGCTCCGTCTCGCGTGGCACTCGTCGGGCACGTACGACGCGGCTTCCAACACTGGCGGAAGGTGCGCCTCACTGCTTGGACTTCATGGATACGACATTTGACGCCATAATTAAGCAACTACGCCACAATGCGGTTCTCGCCCGAGAGCGCCCACGGCGCCAATGCTGGTCTGGACGTCGCGCGCGGTGTCATGGAAAAAATCAAGGCCCAGTTCCCCTGGATCTCGTACGGTGATCTCTGGACGCTCGGTGGTGTCGCCGCCGTGCAGGTAGGCAGGCTGTTTATCACATACTATTTATGGCAGAGTCGAGACTCATGGTCGACGTCGGCAGGAAATGGCTGGCCCCAAGGTCCCCTGGAGACCTGGCCGCATCGACGGTTTCGCTGAGCATGTCACCCCCGACGGCCGCCTGCCCGACGCAAGCCAAGGCGGGGCTCACCTCCGCGCCGTGAGTTGTTTTTCCTTCATTTTTGTGTCCCGCGGCGTCTGACTCGACTCAGATTTTCGGACGGATGGGGTACGCCCGCAACTCTCCTGCCGCAGTTGGGGAAATCACTGATCATCCGCACGCAATAGCTTCAACGACCAGGAAATTGTCGCGCTTTCTGGCGCGCATGCCCTCGGCCGCTGCCACACTAACCGGTAAGTCCCCCGCCGTCTATACTTACTCGTAGTCTCATGATCTTGCTTGAAGCTCTGGATTCGAAGGCCCCTGGACGTTCTCCCCCACCACCCTGACCAACGACTACTTCAAGCTCCTCTTCAGCGAGAGGTATGTACACACCCTATTGCGATGCATATATGCTGACCCGTGGCGGCTTCGCAGCTGGGTGTGGAAGAAATGGAGCGGCCCCAAACAGCTTGAGGACAAGAAGACCAAATCGCTCATGATGCTTCCGTGCGTCGCATCCCCCCTGCCTTTCTTCTCCGTCGTATTTCGCTGACGGTCGAGCTGCAGCACGGATTACGTCGTCATTTCGGACAAGGGCTTCAAGAAGTACGCCCAGGCGTACGCGGACGACAACGAGCTCTTCTTCAAGGAGTATGTGTCCCCTCCCTTCCTTCACTTTCTTCTCCGTGCTGAATAAGTTTGGTACTCAGCTTCTCCGCCGTCGTCGCCAAGCTCTTCGAGCTCGGTGTGCCCACGCAGCAGTTCGTCGCGTCGGAGCCGTGGACCATGAAGACACTCGATGAGCAGAAGAAATAGAAGTAGACGTGACTTGGCCGCTGGAAAAAAAAACTGAATGCTGAATACTGGAGCGCTAATATAGTAGAGTCTAAACTCGGAGGAGGGAGGAGGGAGGAGGGAGGAGGGAGGAGGGCTGTAGATGAACGTGAACAACTAACAACTGCTAGATTAGACGTAGATTTCTTTCTTAGAGGGGTTCGTTCGTACAAAGGTCTCTCTGTTCGTTCTACTTACATTATAAGTTTTTTGACATTCATTTGGGTTTTCTTGGTTTTGAGCGTTTGGATAAGAACGGAGTCGGGGGATACTCTGAGCCCTGCTGGCGGAAACCAAGACGCTTTGCGGGCGTCTCTCCTCCTCCTCCTCCTCCTCCTCCTCCTCCTCCTCCTCCTCCTCTTCCTTGTTAATCGCTCGATGGCGACTGTCTTTCGGCTACGTCCGTTCCCCGTCTTATCTGAATACAATTCAGTACAATCCCTCCCGAGCTACATCAGCGCAACTGAATAGCGAGCGGAAGGGAATCTGACTTAACCACCGCGTCGTCCGCGCGTGTTGATTTGCGGCGCGTCAAGGACGCGTTTAAATTTGACCCAACTGAACCCGCCGCGGCTAAGGTTCATCGTCGTCGCAGGAATTGTTTGAATAATACATCGGCCAGGCTCCTCGAAATTCAACATCTGAGGATGCTGCTCAGGCCATTTGGCCGCCAATGTCACTGCAGCTGGGGAAGCACGGTCCTTCTAGACGGAGATAGCCGCTAGAGGCGGGGGTGATGGAGTTCACAGCCATATGTCAAGAAACCTACTAAAAATGATGTTGAATTCTCAGTTTCCTCGCTCTATTCCCCCACATCCACTCACGGAACCTCTGCGGACAGTGCATTGTTTCTAACCATGGCCAGGCAAGTTGTTTCTTCTTCGCTCGAACTGTCTCCGAGGCTCATTTCATCCATCAGTCTCTGGTCAGATACCCTCCTCTTCCCACTCTATGCTGGTACTCTATCCATAGTCGTGCTGCTCTCGCATCTCCTGTGGACGTCGGATCCGGGTCTCAAACTGCGCGCCATGTACTTCAACACCCCCGAGCCCAAGGCCCGGGACGCGTCGACACGGTCACATTCAGGTCGCCGGGCACATCGAGAGCCACGGGGGCGTAACCATATTTGCATTCAACGCCTGCACGGCTACTCGGATGCCTGTTATTACTGAGCTTGTCTCTGGTTTCTCTCGCGTCAGAGGATGATAGCAAGCCAGAAACTACTACGCCGTTCGCTATACTGGCAGACGAGTCCTCGCACTTCCCGCCAGCTTGCGATGTGTATGACTTACGTGCGTGGCTATCACCTAGAAATATTCTGCATCCTGACCACGTGAATAGTTCTATGCTTCCGTTCTGGCTATTGTATCCATCGCGGGGAGCGCAAAATGGGGGACTGTCGCTATTCACCACCTCAATGCTGTCCTTTTGTGCGCCTCCGGTGTCTATCTCTACCGTGATGTTTTCCCGTTGGCAACGTTCACCGAGACGCCCTTGGACTTGGCGGAAGGACGGCTCCTGTGGGCGAAAATTCTCACCCTTTTCACGGTCTCTTGTGCCATACCCCTCCTTGTGCCCCGCAAGTATGTTCCCGTTGACCCCGAGGTATTGAGATTAGTGTGTTCGGAACGACTCTCGCTTACATGCATGCAGAATCCCATGCCGGCCCCCAACGGCGAGCAAACTTCGTCCCTTTTGTCGCTCGTGCTCTACTTCTTCTTGGACCCTATCATTTTCCTCGCATACCGAATCCCCCACCTCAAGTTCGAGCAACTTCCCGCCCTGTCAGACACCGATTATGCGTTGAATCTCAAGCGGGAGGCGTTCCCAGTGAGGATTGTTGACGACTTCAATCTGCGCGGAAGTTGCTGACAAGCTGCTTCAGTATCTGGACGTCTTTGCCGGGAAGAAACGGCACGTCTTCTTCGGCCTCGTGTGGATGAACCGTTGGATCATTTTGGGAATGTCTCTCGTGATAGTCGTCAACGCCCTGGCCGCCTTCATCTCCCCCATCGGCCTCAACAGATTGCTCGAGTAATTAAATTCACTCCCTTGTGCAGACGGCGTATTGACCCTCCTCAGCCACTTGGAGAATCCGAGCCAAGTACCTCTGATGAAACCTTGGTTCTGGATTCTCCTCCTCCTCCTCGGGCCTATGATAGGGTCCATTGCTCTCCAATGGTACATCTTCATCTCGGTCAGTCACAAATAACCAGCCAGCCGACCGCCGACTGAATTGCGCCCCTCAGACACGCATGATGGCGCACAACACGGCTATAATCACCCAGCTCGTCTTCGAGCATGCCATGCGCATCCGCGTCAAGTCCGAGACGGAGGACAAGAAGCAGGACGGCGGGTCTTCCTCCAAGAAGGCCGGCGCGAGCAATTTACTTGGGAAAATGACGAATCTGGTTACGAGCGACCTCGCGCACATTAACGAAGCGCGCAACATGCTGCTCCTGATCATACTCGTGCCTGTCCAGATCGTTGGTGCCATCGTCTTTCTTTACCAAGTGCTTGGCTGGAGGTGAGCCATTGTGATCGGCCCTCGACCCTTTTGCTCAGTATCGCGCAGTTCTTTTGTCGGCATGGGCGTCATGGTGGCCTTGTTCCCGCTGCCTGGCTACGTCGCCAAGTTGCAGCAAGGTGCGGAAGAGTCCAGTTGCGACCTCGCTGGCCATACTAACGATATACACATCAGCTTCACAGAAGTCGACCCTCAAAATGACCGACGCTCGGGTACAGACTGTCACCGAGAGTGAGTTTCTGCGAACACTTGAATGCAAGTCAAGTTAATTGCCCTCCAAGCGATGAACGTGCTTCGGATGATCAAGTGGGTGTCTATTCGTTGTTTTCTTCGTACTCGTTTCACCTGTGCCTCCCAGGATGTTCGGATGGGAACAGCAGATGAACGAGAAGATCGCGGAGAAGCGGGAAGATGAGCTGAAGAAGTTGTGGATACGAAGACTGCTCGACATGACGAACAACCTCCTCAAGTGAGTTTGGGTTCCGTCGGCTGTGGTGAGGCCTCGATTGATCTTGTACCGGTAGCTTCTTTATACCCATGGTGACCATGCTTGCGACATACGGTATGTTCTTCGCCGCTCATCTGCATTTCATGCTCATGCGTTCGCAGCCACATAGTGAGTCGACCCGTATTAGCTCGCCGAGTCGGGACTCACCATATTGCCTTTCCCCACCATCCAGTGTCAGTGAAGAATCAGCTATATGCATTACGTCCAACTGACCATTTTTCAGACCGTCATTGCAAAGCAGGACCTCAGCGCTTCCAAAGTAGGGCTAATCCTCCGTCTCCCAAACCAAGATACTAAATTATACAGGTTTTCTCCTCCATGGCCGTCTTCGACCTCCTCCGCACCCAACTCTCATTCACATTCCACTGCATCTCCACCGGCGTAAACGGCAAAGTCTCCCTCGATCGCCTCGACGCGTTCCTCCACGAGGTAACGCCTCAATCCACCGTGGGAATATTTCTCTCGAAGCTAACCGCTCTCATGTAGACCGAGCTCCTGGACTCGTTCACCGCAAAGAAGAATGCGGACACCCCAGAGATCCTCCCTCTCGACGAAGGAGGCACCTCGGATCTCATTGGCTTCAGGGACGCCGCCTTCGCGTGGTCGAACGAGGAAACGGCGGATACTGATGGCACGCTCACCCCGTCGAGCCGAAAATTCCTACTCAAGATTGACGGCGAGCTCCTCTTCAAGCCGGGGTGTATCAACCTTGTCGTTGGCCCTACGGGATCGGTGAGGATTTACGCCCAACTGCTGCCATTTTGCTGTCTCATTTTACGCAGGGCAAAACCTCGCTTCTCATGGCTCTTCTCGGTTTGTATTCCAGTATTCCTTCGTGGATACCGTATTGACTACTTCGCATAGGCGAGATGCACCTCGTCCCGTCGTCCCTCTCCTCGTGGTACAACCTCCCCCGAGCTCAGGGCGTCTCATACGCGGCCCAGGAAAGCTGGGTCATGAACGATACCATCCGGGTCAGCATTCTGCGTCGCGTTGAGCTCCGGGTCGTCGTCTGAAGCTTTTATCAGAACAATATCCTGTTTAATACGCCGATGGACGAGGAGCGGTACAACAAGGTTTTGTACCAGTGTTGTCTGGAGCGAGACTTGGAGCTTTGGGATGCTGGGGACGAGACCGAGGTCGGGGAGAAGGTGCGGCGGGATCTTTTCAAACTCTCTCCGGCAATTAATCTCCCGGCAGGGACTCACCCTGAGCGGCGGGCAGAAAGCGCGTATCACGCTTGCACGAGCAATCTACTCGCATACTCAGCTCATTCTTCTGGACGACGTGCTCGCTGCCCTTGACGTGCACACCGCGAAGTGGATAGTCGAGTGCGAAAATCCTGCTTATCTAATCCTGAAATAACCAAGTCTGACATTGAGACCATCGCAGTAAATGCTTCCAGGGTGACTTGATCAAAGATCGGACGGTCATCCTCGTTACCCACAACGTCATAATGGCCAGCAAGATCGCTTCGTTCGTCGTATCTCTGGGCTTGGACGGCCGCGTCCGCAGTCAAGGCTCTATCGCCGACGCCCTCGCGAAGGACGAAGTCTTGGCGAAGGAGGTCAGCAAAGACCAGGAGATCCTCGACGCGGCCGAGAAGGAGGTCGATTCGCCGCCCGCGGCGGATGAGCCGAAGAAGAAAGACGGGAAGCTGATTGTAGCGGAAGAAATTGCGCTGGGCCGCGTCAGCTGGACCGCACTCACTCTTTACTTCAAAGGTATGGGCGGCAACCATACGGTGGCATTCTTCGCGGTGTTGTTGCTCGCCATCGCCGTCATCCAGGTCACAGAGGCGTTGCAAAGTGAGTCGACTCTGTAATCGGTGAAAATGATGGCAAAACTTACTGGAATACAGCGTGGTATCTCGGGTACTGGGCCAGTCAATATGGACAAGGAACATATGTGCCCGTATTCAAGTGAGTGTTGAGTTACTTTTTATCTGTCAACGCGACTAACTCGGCTTCAAGATACCTCGGGGGCTTCGGTAGGCATTGACACGAGGCATATTTTATAGCTCAACCCTCACTTCTTCAGCCGCTCTCCTTCTCGGTGGCTTGGCCGTCTACATCGCTAACTACGTCTACTTTACGTTCGGCTCGTTCAGAGCATCCCGGACCCTCCACAGACAACTCGTCGAATCTGTGATGGGAACGACTCTTCGATGGCTCGACTTCACACCTACGTCGCGTATCATTGCCCGCTGCACCGTCGATATCAGTGCGGTGGATAACTTTATTGCCGAAATGCTTTACGCACTGCTAGGTGATTCATTCATTTTCCCAATTCTAAACATACATCTAACCACGCGCGTAGACCTGACCATTCATCTTCTCACCAAGTTCTTTGCGGTGGTCTTTTTTGTTCCGATCTTTTTCTTTGCAGGCGCTTTTGTTGGGATTGTTGGCGCTATAATTGGGAGAATATATATCGGTTGGTCCTCATTGATTCATAATGACCCTGAACCGTCGACTAAGGCTACTGCCAGCTTCCCAGCTCTCGGTGAAGCGGGAGATGAGCAATGCGAAGGCGCCGGTTCTCGCGCAGTACGCTCTTCCTATTGAGACTTTACACGAAAGCTGACGAACCACTCCAGTTTTGGGGCCACCATGACAGGACTGGGTGAGTTTTTGTCGTGACTATTCAGCCGGCGCTCTAATCAGCGCTCTCTAGTTTCGGTTCGCGCATATGGTGCTCAAGAAGCCTTAATCAAAGTCTCGATGGAACGGATTGATCGATACAGCAGGTTGGCGCGATACCACGGGCGTTGCAGCATTGCTCACACAATTCCTCCAGAGCACAACGTACATTCGCGAACGTGAACAGATGGGTGACCATCCGCATAGGTCGGTTTGATTAAAATACTGTTGGGAATGTTCTAACGCCAGGGATACCCAAGATCTACTGGGTGGACTTTTCGTGAGTCGCTTCGTTGTGAAATTTACTGCAAAGTTGAGAACAAGTGCAGGCCGCCTCGTTGGCGTACTATATTGTCTACTTCCAATCGGAACGACCTTTCAACATTGGATTTAGTCTGAACATGGTCAGCGACGCTGTATCCCGAACGTCAAGGTCCTCCTCATCCCTTCTTTCCTTAGGCCCTCGCTTTCGCCAACGGCATTCTGTACTGGGTCCGCATATTAAATATGTTCGAGGTTTCAGGAAACAGGCAAGCTAGTTCAAGAAGACCTTCCTGTTCGCTGCTCACGCTCCTCCAGCCTGGAACGTATCCAGAGTTACCTGACCATCGAGCAAGAGGCCAAGCCCACTGCATCGGGCGTCCCACCTGCGTACTGGCCTGCTAGCGGAAGTCTCAGTGTGGATAAACTATCGGCCAAATACTCAGCCGATGGTCCCACAGTCCTGCACGATATCTCGTTCAACATTAAGTCTGGTGAAAGAGTCGGAGTCGGTGAGTTGGCGCATCCCCGATAATTCCGATTGATCTGATAGAAATAACAGTCGGCCGAACTGGATCGGGAAAGGTGGAAATTTTCGTTGTGGTCTCGTCTCATTTCCTAACGGCTTCCTACAGAGCTCATTGACACTGTCGCTCCTGCGGTGTATTCTCACCGAAGGGACGGTCTACTACGATGGCATCCCGACCTCGTCTATCAACCTGGACGCCCTCCGTGCCAATATCACCATCATCCCTCAAGTGGTACGCCGTATCTCCATACCCGCGCGATTTGACTTGAAACGCTGACCTCGGCAGCCCGAGTTGCTCGTCGGGAGCCTACGGTCCAATCTCGACATGTTTGGGCAATTCGACGACGCGACTTTGAACGGCGCGCTCCGCTCTGCGGGCCTCATGTCGCTCCAAGAGGACACGGACGATGCCAAACTGACCTTGGATAGTGAAATCTCAGCAGGCGGCAACAATCTCTCCGTCGGAGAGCGCCAGATCATCGCGCTGGGTGAGCATCGCTCATAGTCTCGGCTAAGTTGCGACTTGGCGCTGACCTGCATATCTTTACAGCCCGAGCTCTCGTCCGTGGTAGCAAACTGCTCATCCTCGACGAGGCGACCTCTGCCATTGGTACGGATGCGTCTGCACGACATTCTCGTATTTACCCTCGCTCTTAGATTACAAGACCGACGCGGTCATCCAGTCCTCGCTCCGCACCGAGTTACCAGCGGACACGACCCTCCTCACTGTTGCGCACCGCCTGCAAACAATCATGGACGCAGACAAAATCGTGCGCCTTCCCTTTCCTTGTACTCTTTAGTAAATCTGTAACACTACTGCAGATGGTGCTCGACGCCGGCCGCATCGTGCGTCTTTCCACATTTGACTTTAGTCAGATGACTAACCTCATCGCAGGTCGAGTTCGACACGCCCAAGAACCTGCTCAAGCAGAAGGGGCTGCTGCGCTCGCTGGTGGACGAATCGGGAGATAAGGAGGCTTTGTACAAAATGGCGCAGGCTTCAGCTTGATGGTTCTTGCCACTCAATTGAAACGCCATGTCGCGATCACATGATACAATTCTAATCTCCAACTTTGCGATTCCTAGTCGTTACGCGTACATTACAAGTATTGGAGGTATACGAGAGAAAGAGTTCGTCCGATCACCGACTCACAGCGCCGCCTTTTGCCACTTCGCAGGCACTCCAGTCCGCCATCGCGAGATACGGCATCAAATCGCTCGTCAAAAACTCGCTCGCCCACTGCTTGCGAATCTGCCCCTTGAGGTAGTCCACCGCAACCTTCACATGCTCCTCCTTCACCCCCGGCGTCAGCTTCTTCACCCCCGGCGCCAACTCCGCGACGAGCTTATCCACAAACTCGACCGTCACAGACTGCCCCGAGTCCATGCGCGCGCCGTACTTGACCCACTGCCACAGCTGCACGCGCGTAATCTCGGCCGTCGCGGCGTCCTCCATGAGGTAGTTGAGCGGGATGCACCCGTTGCCCCCGATCCACGCCGCCGTGTACGCGAGCGCCGTCGCCACGTTCTCGCGCACGCCCGCCTCGGTGATTTGTCCCGGCACCGTCGTGTTCAGCAGGTCCGCGGCCGCGACGCGCACCTCCTCGCGTCGGACGTGGTACTAGAGTGGGTGTGAGCGAGGAGAATAACGAGCGGAAGAACGAATGCACGAACCTGGTTCGGGCCAAGCATGTGTGCGTCGAAGATAGGGCCAGCAATCTGGTTGATGAGGGGGTGCGCAATCCAGGTCCCGTCGTGGCCAGCGAGCACCTCGCGCAGCTTGTCGGCGCGGACCTTGGCCATCGCAACCTCGTTCGCCTTGGGGTCGTCCTTGATCGGGATCTGCGCAGACATACCGCCCATGGCCGCGACTTTGCGTCTATCGCGGGGCTTAGCGCAGGTCATGTACAAGAGCAAGAAGAAGGAGCGTACTTGTGGCAGGTCTGAATCAAGAGACGGACAGTACGCGTCCATGAAGCCGACGGTCATGGTGACGTCCTTGCGGTCGGGGAGCACCGCGCTGCGGTCCGCACGGCGCTTCTTGATGAAGCTGAAGATGTAGTCCCAGCGCCCGCAGTTGAGCCCGGACGAGTGGTTGCGGAGCTCGAATAAAATCTCCTCCATCTGGAACGCGGCGGGGAGGGTCTCGATGAGGACGGTGGCGCGGATGGTGTTGTGCGCGATGCCGAGGTAGGACTGGGAGAAGAGGAAGACGTCGTTCCAGAGGCGGGCCTCGAGGTAGTGCTCCATTTTAGGCAGGTAGAAATACGGGCCCGAGCCGGCCTTGATGAGGTCGTGTGCGTTGTGGTAGAAGTAGAGCGCAAAGTCGAAGAGGGAACCGGACAAGGGGGTGTTGTCGACGGTTATGCGCGGCTCGTCGAGGTGCCATCCGCGAGGACTGCGAAATATGAGAATTTGCTCGAGAGAAATTGGATAGATAGGGGCTACCGAACAAGGAGGACGGCGGGGTTCTCGCTGAGCTTGTACGACTTCCCGCCCGACTCAAAGTCGATGTTGCGACGAATAGCGTCGCGCAGGTTGACCTGGCCGTTGATCAAGTTGGCAAAAGTCGGCGCGCTCGAATCTATCGTAGACGCGAGATAAGCCTGACGCGCTGGCCAATGCAGAAAAGCGAGGCGCGTACCCTCAAAGTCGGCCATGAAGGTCTTTGCGCCGCTGTTGAGCGCGTTGATGACCATCTTGCGGTCGGTGGGGCCTGTGATTTCGACGCGACGATCCTCGAGGCCGGGGGCGGGGGGAACGCAGTGCCAGGACGGCTCTGCGCGGATGTGGGCCGTCTCTGGGGGAAATTGGAGGGGCACGCCCGAGTCGAATCTGCGCTGGGCGTCCTCGCGCGCGTCGAGGAGGGACTTGCGGGTGGACTCAAAGGTGCGGTGGAGCGCGGCGAGGAACTGGAGCGCGCCATCGGTGAGGATTTCTGTCTGCGCCTTTGGGGCGACTTGAGTGTGTATTTGGACGCCTGCAACCATTGTGGTGGTGGTAAAGGAGAAAGAGATAGACGCGGCTCTCCGACGGCATTTTATGGCAATTTGCGTCAGTGCCGCTTTTGGCGATTTGCAATCACAGGCCTCGGTTCGGGCTCGCCACGGAATCAAACATCCCGCTCCGTAGGGTGTCCGTTCACAAAAAATAGAGCTATATCGCACAAGATAATAGGAAATTCGTCTTATCTGCATATCTCGGTCGCCCAGTCACCAGTCCACAAATCCACAAATTGGTGGGAAGCTCTGGGAAGTTCAACGGTCCTCCGAAGTGGTGGAAGTCTATGATCCGCGTTCTTGTGTTTTTTTTATGACGCGCTGACGTTGCTGAGAGTGTATGCTCCGGCAAGGGCTAGAAATTGGCGAGGCTCCCTGGCTAGGCTTGAAGAAGTGAATGCAGAGGTTGTCGAATCTTGGCGCATATCTCATGTGAATCCCGGCGAAGTGCATTAAAATCCCGGCCCAACATACATGCGTCAGCGCGCGGACTCCACTGGCGGCTCCTTCTTCTCCTTCACCGTCTCCGTCGCCTCCGCCGCGGCGACCCGGGCTAAACATACGCCTGTGAGTTCAAAACTCTATAGCCGTAACGTGAACGCACCCGCACTGAGCTCCTTTACAACGCGCTCGCCCACCTTGAGCACCCGCTTGCACGCCATCTGCCACACACCCACGCTCACAGAGCCTGATTTATTCTGGTGAGATTTATTTATTTCTCAAAGCAAAGAAAACACGCACCGGCCGGGGCGAATGGGAGCGCGAGCCACCATCCAAATGGTCCGAGCCAGCCAGGGGGCAGATAGAACACGGCAGCCTTGCGATACCACCACCCGACGACAAACTGCAGCCCCGTCGTCAGCACCCAAATAACCGTCTTGAAGCGTATCGAGAATCCACTCTTTCGGGAGGAGATCTCCCCATCTGGTGTAGGTTTGCGTCAACACACCTCAGCGTGAATGCCAATAGACCTGGAGACGCACTGAGTTTCTCAAGGTCTGCAAGACCTTTGTCTACACTCCGTCTTAGCTTCGCCCATTTGGCGAACTGGTCCTGCGCGCTGGTGCGCAAGAGCTCCGCCTTTAATGTGAGGATATCGTTCTTGAGCTTTCGCTGCCGCGCCGCCGTCGCCGAGTGAAATATGCGCAGATACAGCGCGTACACCTGCACCTGCTTGTAAACGTGGCCAAGAAATTGTGGCGAAGAGAGGGACGAACCAGCTCGAGGAGGACGGACTGGCCTATCCACGCTATGAGCTGGGTGACGAAGACCAGCGCGAAGATGGTGAAAAGCAGAGACATGTCGCGAAATGCGAAAGTGGCGACACGCGACCGAGAGCGAGTTAATTGCCGGCTGATGGCCGACGGCACATCCCGACTCGGCTAAGACGGCTTGACTTGAACCACCGCCGTGCGTCCAAGTGGAGTGGTGAGTATTTCCTCAGCGGCACTTTTGGGACTTGACCTCACCATTCTGCAGTCATAAATGCCTTCCAGTCCATACAGCGTCAGATACTTCGAGGACATGACCAACGAGGCGCAGCGTCTCATTGCGGCGGAAGCAGCTGGGACCAGCACCGACGATTTCGATTTCTCATCGACGGTACGCATTAATCGACAACATCCGAGCCAATCTGCATGGGCCTGGGCAATCTAGGTCACCTGTCCCCAGTGCGGGGATCTGATAGAGGGCTCGACGGTGAGCCCATCTGTTGTGTCGAATATTGGAGACTGACAGAAAGAAACCCTCAGAAAGTATGCTCTGCGTGCAAGGCGGCCGTTTATTGTTCTCAAAAGGTGGGTTCTCTTTTATCTGAGCCGGAGAAGAGTTGTTTGACGATATCAGTGTGCGACGGCGGCCTGGAAAACGCGAAAACATCCCCGCGGCAAAACACACAAAGAACTTTGTGCGGATAACAAGGTACGCGCTTGGCGCTCCATTCCCTCGGCTTGCGTTTACTCTTCTCCAATGGAACCAGCGCCACATGCTGCGAACTCCTGCGTTTACCGCCGTCCTTCTTCAATTCCCTTGGGGCCGCGTTGAAAAAGACAAGACCTTCTCTGTCGATCTCGTGCGTGGGCGCTTCAAGGTACTCGGCGCGAAGGGCTTTGGTTACTGGAGCCACCGCGGGGGCCCCGTCGCTCATCTCCCGGGTGATACTCCGGGGGAGGCATTGAGACCCAAAGGCAAAGACAAGTTTACCCCGATAGTGGAGCAGCTCGTCAAGACATTCGAATATTTGGATGGCAGCGCTCTGCTTGAGACGCAACACGCGAACGACCGCGATTCGTGGAAGCTCGAGCCCGAGTTGATACCCTTCCTCAATTTTTCGTCCTTGTGGTCGCCCCCGCGGCTTGCGACGAAGGTGGAGATCAAGGACTGGGATAGCTGGTACTCCTGGAGACGTCTTCCCAAGGAATCCCCTGCGGTATTGCTTTTGCATTATGTCATGTCTGTGTACTGGCTCCTCGTGGACACCCTCCACGTCGCAAACCCCAAGGCTGGCAAACCCGATTGCCCGCGCGTGCAGCTGAACATCCACTACATCGGGGCCGAAGTTGAGCTCAACTTCTTACCATTGTGAGCATTTTCTTCCCTTCTTTCCGGAATTTGAACCCGTTCCTAAAAAAAATCAACCAGGTTCGGCGAACTCGCCCTCCTCCTCCCGTACACCGACATCAAACTCACTTGCTTCGGCCAGGCCGTACACACCATCGTCTCCCGTGCCAAAACATCCCACCCCAAAAGCCTCGCAGCGCGCGCATCGCCGACATTGCCCGTCTACTCCTACACGGCCCCCGAGGATAACGGTTCGGGCCACATCCAAGTCTTCCTGCACGGCACCGCAGACTACTGGACGCCCGCCGACGCAGACCCCAGCTCGCCGTACGGCCGCCCCGATGCGCTAGTCGCGCCCAACGCGGGCCTCGCCTCGTACCCTCAGTGGTTCCCCATCATCATCCACGCGCACCAGGAGGAGATACCCTTCGGGGCGACCGAGTACGCGGAGCAGTCCGCCGAGGCGCAGCTCGCGCTGTTCTCAGAGCTGCTGCGCGCCGAGGCCGCGCAGCCGGGGTCGGTGACGCGGCGGGTGCGCAGTGAGCGCGAGATTGAGGCGGTGAGGAAGGCGGCTGGGAGGGATTGGGGGTATAAGATCGAGATGAATCCGTTCCAGCGTCCGGGGCAGCGGCCTGTGCCATCCAAGATGCCTAATGCTCCCAATGGTTTTACTGTGAAGGTGGTGGGGAAGTAAGCTTGGCTCCTGTTATAATATTTCTTGCATCGAACCCAATTGTGATTCTTGAACGATTGATCTGCGTTCATCTGCCATGGTGTCCAGGATTTCTCCCGACTTACAATTTATTCGCTTCAATCCAAAACAACTGAAGACAGAGGATGAAATATCTTGAATAGCTTTTGTCAATGGTTGAAACATCCGGCAACTACCGAATCACGGCATATCCTGACCGAACCGCGATGTACGATACGGCGAATCCGACTCTAATATGATCCTTCAACAGCAGGTCTGAGTAGCAGAGTCGCTAAATAAGACGGCGGAATGGTTTTACCGTTACGTCCCCAAACAAGACCATCAATAGAAGGCAACTCACCCTTCAACGTCGACCACGATCCCATCGGCCGGGCCTGTCGACGTTCTGCGCCATAAATGCCTCACAAACAGGTCAACCTCGACTACTTCAAGGACCTCACCGAGGAGGCGCAGCGTCTGGTTGCGGCCGAAGCAGCTGGGCCAGCACCGATGATTTCGATTTCTCGACGACGGTACGCATTCATCGGCGACA
The DNA here is from genome assembly GCA_029281495.1 of Mycena filopes. NCBI lineage: Eukaryota > Fungi > Basidiomycota > Agaricomycetes > Agaricales > Mycenaceae > Mycena > Mycena filopes. The sequence continues at coordinate 355,311 of JARIHR010000001.1, read as the reverse complement.
TCCGAGCCAATCTGCATGTACCTCGGCAATCTAGGTCACCTGTCCCCAGTGCGGGGATCTGATAGAGGGCTCGACGGTGAGCCCATCTGTTAGTTGTCGAATATTGGAGAGTGACAGAAAGAAACCCTTAGAAAGTATGCTCTGCGTGCAAGGCGGCCGTTTATTGTTCTCAAAAGGTGGGGTCCTCTTTTATCTGGCCGGAGAAGAGTTTGACGATATCAGTGCGCGACGGCGGCCTGGAAAACGCGAATCCATCCCCGCAGCAAAACACACAAAGAGCTTTGCGCGGATAACAAGGTAGGCGCTCTATTCCCTCACTTTGCGTTTACTTCTCCAATGAAAACCAGCGCCACATGCTGCGAACCCCTGCGTTTACCGCCGTCCTTTCTCAATTCCCTTGGGGCCGCGTTGAAAAAGACATGTCCTTCTGTGTTAATCTCGCCCGCGCGCGCTTCAAGGTACTCGGCGGGAAGGGCTTTCGGCTTACTGGAGCCACCGCGGGGGCCCCATCGCTCATCTCCCCGCCGGAACTTTGGCGGAGGAGTTGCAGCCCAAAGGCAACTTTGCCCCGATGGTGCAGCAGCTCCTCAAGGCATTCGACTATTTGGATGGAAGCGCTCTGCTCGAGACGCAACACTCGAACGACCGCGATTCGTGGAAACTCGAGCCCGAGTTGATACCCTTCCTCAATTTTTCGTCCTTGTGGTCGCCCCCGCGGCTTGCGACGAAGGTGGAGATCAAAGACTGGGACAGCTGGTATTCCTGGAGACGTCTTCCCAAGGAATCCCCTGCGGCATTGCTTTTGCATTATGTTATGTCTGTGTACTGGCTCCTCGTGGACACCCTCCACGTCGCGAACCCCAAGGCTGGCAAACCCGATTGCCCGCGCGTGCAGCTGAACATCCACTACATCGGGGCCGAAGTTGAGCTCAACTTCTTACCATTGTGAGCATTTTCTTCCCTTCTTTTCGGAATTTGAACCCGTTCCTAAAAAAATCAACCAGGTTCGGCGAACTCGCTCTCCTCCTCCCGTACACCGACATCAAACTCACTTGCTTCGGTCAAGCCGTACACACCATCGTCTCCCGTGCCAAAACATCCCACCCCAAAAGCCTCGCCGCGCGCGCATCGCCGACAGTGCCCGTCTACTCCTACACGGCCCCCGAGGATAACGGCTCAGGCCGCATCCAAATTTTCCTGCACGGCACCACAGACTACTGGACGTCCGCCGACGCAGACCCCGGCTCGCCGTGCGGCCGCCCCGATGCGCTGGTCGCGCCCAACGCGGGCCTTGCCTCGTACCCTCAGTGGTTCCCCATCATCATCCACGCGCACCTGCAGGAGGAGATACCCTTCGGGGCGACCGAGTACGCGGAGCAGTCCGCCGAGGCGCAGCTAGCGCTGTTCCCAGAGCTGCTGCGAGACGAGGCCATGCAGCCGGGGTCGGTGACGCAGCGAGCGCTCACCGATCGCGAGGTTGAGGCGGTGAGGAAGGCGGCTGGGAGGGATTGGGGGTATGAGATTGAGATGAATCCGTTCCAGCGTCCGGGGCAGCGGCCTGTGCCCACCAGGGTGCCTAATGTTCCCAATGGTTTTACCGTGAAGGTGGTGGGGAAGTAAGCTCTTGGCTCCTGTTATAATATTTCTTGCATCGAGCCCAATTTTGATTCTTGAACGATTGATCGGTGGCCATGATTTCTCCCTCTTTCACTGGACTTGCAATTCGTTCCCTCCAACCCGAAACAACTGAAAGCCAGAGGACCAAAAGAAAAATCAACCACTTTTGTATGTACGGTAGTCGAAACACCCGGATCCGGCAAGTACCGAATCGATCGACGGTGTCAAATGGCGGTGTTTGTTCCTCCTCTTCTCCTCCTCTGGACAATTCTGGTGCTACTCGAACTGGTGGGCGAATATCAAGACGGACGAACCGTTTGCACACGAGAAAAGCCTGCCTAGTGTGTTTGCCAACTCACCGTCTGGCGCGGAGGAATCATCTTGGCAGTTTAAAAAGAACTGGACACTTGCATGCGCTTGCGTCGGCACACGCGTGAAGGCAGACAGATACTCACAGGTCTATCTGCTCTTCCTGACTGCTCAAACTCCCGGACTTTTCTATGGCCTTGGTTTCCACGCGCGGCAACTCCAGCAGTGGCACCACTCCCGCTGCAAGTTACCTTCGAGCTCGGCCTAGCAGCGCCGCGGCGCCCTCTGGTATAGCCTTCTCCACCAGCCGGAGATCCGGACTGGTCCAGCCTCTAGCTCTGTAACGGCTCAACTTGAATATTTCTCAGCGGCGCCGTCGGCCTCCTTCGGCCAGGTTTCCGCCCCACTTACGGGAGTGAATCTCTTTCAAACCGATGTAACTTGAATGATGGACCGCAGGTCCCCGGGACAGCCCGCACGTTGTTGGACAGATTGGACTCAGGCTAGTCAGCCCGAACACTTGACCGATCTGACGTGTTCAAGTTACCTTCCTCCACAACGCCTTGGCCTGGGGGACGACAGTATGCTACTCCCAGCCCAAGGAAATACATTAGAACTGACGGTTGCTACGACTTTACTGCGCGCAACACAATCTGAATCTGCGGCAGTTCCACTGCAGCGCCTCGGAGTCCAATCTTAGCGCTATGATTCAGATCACGGCTGTCAGCTCTACTGAATACAGGCCTCTCTTAAAGCCTGCGCGCTGATGTCGTTCCCTTTGCCTCCCCCCCAGCCAGCCGCTCCTTACTTCGCCTCTTCGCCGAAGCTTTGTTTCTTTCGGGCAGCGCCCATTTTTGGTCTGAGAACCAATGGCTTCCTCCCCAGTGGACGAAGGGCGAGTAGTCATGTACTTTGTTTTTGCCCTAGTGGTCCAGACCCTCTTCTTCGGTAGCTACCTCAATCGATTCCTTTCGATGTTTGCTGATCGATTACAAGGGGCATACACGATTTTAATCCTGCTTTCAACCCGAATCTTACTGTAAGAATGCCGTTATACAAGAAGATAAGGGCGCAGCGTCTGATATCTGAACAGGAGACGAGGATTGAAAACCGGAGCTGGCAAAGCTCTATTCTACATCGGCCTAGCCATGTACTTCCTCACTCTGGCCCACTGGTCCTATTCCATCGCCGATGTATGGGCCCGAATGTCGATGTTCATCTATCCGGAAACTCGCGCATACTACCACCCCATGATCGCGCCATACAATTTGTTCAATGCACTTATTCTGTTGAACGTGGCCGCGAGTGACGGGATCGTAGTCTGGCGGTCTTTCGTGATCTGCTCTCGGGACTACCGTAAATTCTTGTACATCCCGATCGCGTTCCTCATCCTCACCACTCGTGCGTCCGATCTCGGCGACTTTTCGCCCTCGTGGCACGCTGACCGTTTATTTAGTGGCGGTCCTTGGAACGATTGGACTCAGAATTGCGGATCTAGCGTACCCTGGCTTCTCAGAAGGGAAGCTCTTCATCGACTTTATCAACACCCTGCAAGTTGCTGGCGTGGGGATGTCGTTGATCTCCAATTTGTCCTCGACAGCCGTCGTCGGAGCCACCGCATGGTTCGTCCATCGAGGAATCCATTGTTAACATATTTATCGTTTCTCCAGGCGGCATCGACGAAGTATCCAGGCAGCCTTCCAAAGACAAACGCACGCAGACAGAATATTGATGCTCTTGCTGGAATCTGGGCTTCTATACTCTATCTCTGGGGTGAGTGCCGGCCAGTGTTGAACCGCGAGGAGGTACTCATGTTCAAAACTTAGATAACGGTGATCGTAGCGATGCTCGTGCATTTGCCACACGGCACTTTGGGTATGTGAATCATCTATCGCGGGTGACAGAGTGGACTTCTGACCGCTTTTTAGGCGATATCTATATCCCTGTCAACACTCAAGTCGCAGTATGTTTTCACCCGCTCCCAATTTCCCGCTGCTGATTTCTTTACCTAGGGTGCATACGCCCCGATCGTGCTCTTGTTGGTGAGAAAGCAGAAGTCACTAAATGACACCGATTTCCTCGGTTCCGGCGGTTCAAGTACAAATACGCTGCCCGTGCGGAATGATGTCTACTCGCCAGGACAAAGTCGGGCCGCCGCGGGCGTCAGCGCAATTCAATTTCCTGTGAAGCCACAGAGAGATTCCTTTGAGTCAGGGATGGATGATGAATTTGCGCAGGATCTGAAGCCACTGAGGCTTGCTGATGTGGAGGCTGGTCGTCCTCCAAGAAAGAGTTGAATCAAGATGTTCAAGTGTTGAACCACCTGATGTACTATTTAGTGTAATTATATCTGACTGAGGGATATGGAGGCTATTCGTTTTGTTCAGACAGCCTTGATTTTTTTCCATCCCGTTCAAAAAAAAAAGGCGGTCAAAGCGTGGAACATCAAACTCCGGTCCAAAGACATAGCCGACCCGGTTGCGACCTGGCCCCACTTTTTGCTTTCCCAGTGCAATACTGGGCAATGCTCTTCCATTCCTCGTCTCTTGGTACTGGTATCGGCACCCTTATCTTCATGCTATGTTAGATCCCAGGTGCAAGAGAACTCGAAAAACCCGAGGCTTGGCTGAAACGTTTTTGACCCGAATCCCCTTGCTGCTATCCTGACCTCGAACCACCATGAGCATCGAATCCACCGTCTTTAAGGGCGGCCCCGACGGGATTGTACAGGCCACCAGTCGCCTGGATGCTCCTACAGGTAGCCAGGTCCTCGTTAGGATTACCCACTCTGGCATTTGCGGAACCGACGAGCACTTCAAGACCCGAAATCTCGTCCTGGGCCACGAGGGCGTCGGGACGGTCGAGACCGTTGGTCCCGCCGTCGTAGAACTCAAGAAGGGCGATGTTGTGGGTTGGGGGTATACGCACAAGGCTTGCGGCAGGTGTCCTCAAGTGTGAACTCGGTCGAGATCAATGTGAGCGCTCCAAGTTTTCCTAGAATCGTAATCTCACCTCGACAGATTGTCCGACGAGAGAGAGGCGCGTTTATTTCCCGCTTCATTGGACGTGATTCACTTACTGCGTACATGAAGGTACGGCGTCTCAAATCAACACCAAGGGCTCCTTTGGTTCGCACGCGGTCTGGGAAGAGGCGTTCCTTTTCAAAATTCCAGGAGGGGCTTGCGCCAGAAGATGCCGCCCCCCTCATGTGTGCCGGCTGCTACCGTCTTCAACGTTATCGATACCTACAACATCCGACCCTACGGACAGAGTGGGCGTAATCGGCGTCGGCGGACTGGGTCCATCTCGCCATCCAATTCCTTGCCAAGATGGGGGCGAGTGTGATCGTATTCTCCAGCACGGACTCCAAGCGCGAAGAATCGATGAACTTCGGCGCGACGGAATTCTTCGCCACCAAAGGAGTGGCGGTTTTCGAGACGGCACCAATCGACCATCTAATCGTCACGACGAGCTTCCAGCCTGAGTGGAAACCGTTCGCACCCTCTTCTCAATCCTACTGAGCCTTCGCTGATCGATGTCCAGAATCCTCAAAATCATGAAGCCGACCGGCGTCATCTACGCATTGACTGTCGACAGCGGCAACCTGAACATCCCGGTCACGCCAGTCGTGTCGTGGGGCCTCACCATCCAGGGCGCGAGCGTGGCCTCCCGCTCGGTCAATCGCAAGATGCTCGAATTCGCAGCGCGACACCAGATCAAGCCCGTCATTGAGCGATTCCCGCTTACGAAGACCGGCGTGGAGGAAGGCATGGCCTAAGCTGCGCGAGGGGAAGATGCGTTATCGTGGCGTGCTCGTTGCGCCGCGGGCGTCGTTGTAGTTGACTTTGATACATAAGTACGATAGGTTGGTGGTTCGTCTCGCATTCCCTAACGATTCTGACCTTTTTTCCCAGATATAGACGACGGTGGGAATTGAATTGTGCATCCCTGCCTATATTTCTCTTCTCCTGCTCAGGCTAGACTGCTGGCTCGTCCTCGTCCGGGCTCCTTACTCATTCATTTCTCATTCGACGTTCATGCACTGAAATCCTGACTTCACTTCGGGCTCAGGCGGTCCATGTGATACTCAGAATCAAGCACCCACCTCGGTTTTTCCTTTTCGCGAAACTTCGCGGAGAGAGAAATCTGGGAAGCCGTCCGGCATCGAATAAATTTCATCTGCTTCCTGCGGCATTTGATAAGGCATGTCGTTGAAATCTTCAACCATCCTCAGCGTTTTCAAGCGAATAACCGACCGTGGTTTATTGCAGAGGTTCACAGAGAGCAATCCATGTACATCTGCAACTGGTCCGCGGACACGCAGTCTGGTTTGGAAGGTTCCTGCCACAGTTGCTTTATACGGCTTACCTCCGTCGATGCCCATTGAGGGCTCATCTGGATCCCGCGCGCCGAATAATGACACAGACCATGACACTTCATGAGAAGAGGATTTCCGACCGATTTACGAATCTTCACCATGGGAGCGCCGGTCGGGGCCGCGTACGACTTATAAGGAGGTTGAAAAGGGTGTCGACAGCATACGAGCACTCGTATTCTAGCAGCACGATGAGCATTGACTCCACTGTATTCAAGGGATCTCCCGACTCCGGAATCGTTGAAGCCCACTGCCAAATCGATGCGCCGACGGGAAACCAGGTATGACTTGCCTCCGTCGATGGCCTTCATAGCTCAATGGGTCCAGGTCCTCATCAAGATCACGCATTCTGGCATCTGCTTCACGGACGAGCACTATAGGCTCACGGAGATGGCGCTGGGGCATGAAGGAGTGGGTATCGTGCAGCAAGTTGGGCCAGATGTGAAGGGATTCAAGGCTGGAGACGTCGTCGGTTGGGGGTATACGCACAAGACTTGTTCGGTTTGCGACCAGTGCTTGCTCGGTAAGTCGGCATAAACACCTCGCTGTAACGATTTTCATTACCGTGGTTGCAGGGGAAGACCAATACTGTAAGTCGTTCTGCACTCGGACGCTTGTGTGATTTGTACTAATTCGCGACTGAATAGGCCAGTATCGCGAATAGTGCGTTTATCTCTGCAGCTCGGATACCACAGGTCATTAACGCCATGCATAGTTACGGAGTTCATAATTTCACCAGGGCTCCTTTGGGCTCGCACTGCTGTTTGGGACGCGTCGTTTGTGTTCCACGTCCCCGAGGGCCTCGCGCCCGAATCCTGCTGCCCCCCTCATGTGCGGTGGCGCGACGGTGTTTCAATGTCATCGAGACATACAACATCCGGCCCACTGACCGCATCGGCGTTGTAGGTGTGGGTGGCCTGGGCCACATCGCGATCCAATTCCTCGCCAAGATGGGCGCGTCCGTAATTGTGTTGTCCAGCACGGACTCGAAGCGCGAGGAGGCCCGCAAGTTGGGCGCGACGGAGTTCTACGCGACCAAGGGCGTTGAAAAGCTCGAGATTGGCAAGCCCCTCGACCATCTTATCGTCACCACGAACTCCTTGCCCAACTGGAAGCTGTGAGCCAGTTACTCAAACCGACCTGACCCTATGCTGAATTCGAGCGCAAGGTTCTTGGACGTCATGAAGCCAAGGGGAACCATCTTCCCCATGACCGTCAGCGCTGATAACCTCGATATTCCATCGTTCCCGGTCCTCATGAACGGTATCACCATTCAAGGATGTGCCGTCGCAGCGCGCTCAGTTCACAAGAAGATGCTGGAGTTCGCGGCCCGACACGGGGTGAAACCCATTATCGAGCGCTTCCCGATGACGAAGAGCGGAGTAGAGGAGGGTATGGCCAGATTGAGAGAGGGGAAGATGCGCTATAGAGGTGTCCTCGTTGCCTAGAGCTTAGAGAGGCTCGAAACTGTTGAGTAAATTGATACAATGATAGTTGTGATGACATGGCTCCCCTAGGAACTCTCCGGTATCGTTATACCCTAACGAGGACGCCTGGGATTGAGACTCGGGGGCGTGTTAAACTTGAACATCCCAAGAGCGGTTCTTTCTTTCAACTTGAACGCGGCTTTCAACCAATAGCTTCGACCCAGGGTGCTAGGAAGTATCTCTCCAATCTTCGAATCCGATTTTCAGCATATAACTTCCAGTGACCGAACTTGAAACTCCCTTTGTTGAAAACAGTCGAAAACGGCAAGAATTGCAAAACCAACCGTGGGAATTATCGCCAAGCCGCGTGTGACCGCGAACCTGCTGGACCCACAAATCGTCCGTGCTGACCGCAACCTTCACCGATGACCACCTTCTCATCCAGCATATCGCCCCCCAACGTCCCCGATGATTTGACACTCGAACAGTTCATCCTGCGCGACACCGAAACGGATGGCCGCCCTGTTCGTCCTGAGCGTGCCGCCTGGTTGACCTCTGACGCGACCGGGCGCGGTGTGCACTTGAAAGAAGTAGGAATTCGTCGTTACAGACGCCTTTATTCCGTCTCATCGTACTCGCCAGATCCGTGAAAGAACACTCAGCCTTGCGAAGGGCCTCCACTCCCGATTTGGCATTCGTCAGTCATTCTTCAAGTTACATTCGGAGTGCATAGACTCATGATCATGGATTGTTAGGGGAAGATGATGTTGGTATGCTACGAGTTCCTTTTGTATCCTTGAAGCTTATCTCTCCACCAGTACTTATCATCAGCAGCAACCATATCGGTATCGCCAACGGCTCTCAATCTCAGTGAGCCTAACTCACACCGTGCAGATTATCCGGTCGTCATTTGGGCCATCCACCGCCTGTGTGCCATTGTCTCGTTCGTGATCCTTTCGAGGGATGCAAGAGATTGAAACTGACCTGGGAAATTTTTATCATGTAGCCCATGCAATCCGTCATCGACAGTCCCAGAGCTCGTGCACCAGCTGTCGCAAACCCGGCCAACTTTAATCATCGCGCATTCATCAGTCATTGATGTTGCTTTGGCGGGTGGGCAACAGGTAGGGATTCCGCCGGACCGTATCGTGGCTCTTGCAGACGAAGGAGAGCCCTCTCGAGGGCGGGTGACCATTCGTGATTTAGCAGCACACACCGGCGGTGTGAATTCCCTGACTCTGGGAAGGAGACTGCTGCCCGGCGAAAATCGCACAAAGATGGCGTTTTTCTGTGCCTCGAGCGGCACGACAGGAAAGCCCAAGGTGAATTCATCGCTTCTCCACTTTCACTCCCGTCCTGATTTTGCTGAAACGCCTTAGATCGTTGCGAATTCTCACATTTCGCTGCCATCGCGAATGTGTTGCAAATTGCGAAGCATAATAAAGTGACGGAGTCGTGCAGCCCGCGATACCGGCCAGGGGACTCTTGTCTGGCGGTTTTACCTTTTTATCGTCAGTCTTTGAATCTGTTCCAAGAGGCTCATACGCTGACGGCATTTGCACAGATATATACGGTCTCGTCGTCGCTGTAAGCACACCGTACCGTGATGTCTGTTGGCCAATTCTCAGATTCACGTTCTCGGCGCAGATTCACTTTGTGTTGTTCAGCGGGGTTTGTATTGATGAACTATGAACGAATTCTTCGCTGACCCGGATTTCATTTAGATGACGGTCGTTGTCGTGCCCAAATTCAACTTCAAGCAGATGCTAGAAAGCATTGTTCGACATAAAATCAACCAGTTGATGCTCGTGCCTCCTCAGGTTGCTTTACTCTGCAAGGTTCGTAGCCGTCCGATCCTTGATAGCCACATCTGATCATTGTCTGCTCAGGACCCAATTGTCAAGGACTACGACCTTTCGACAGTTCGCGCTGTTCTGTGCGCGGGAGCTCCGCTTTCAGGTTTTTGTTCTCTCAACTCAGTACTGGTCGTCATTTCTGAAATCGTGCAGCGGAACTCAATCAGCAACTAATCGACCTCCTTCCCAACGCTCACATTGGACAGGCTTATGGTCTGTATGCATCACTCCACCGAAGATGCAAGCAACTGATTATACATATCTTTTCTGGCAGGCCAAACCGAGTCCACCGGGGTAGCGTCCATGTGGTCCATTCGAACTCAACATGGGTTTAATGGAGGAGAACTCGCCCCGGGCGTCGTAGCCCGAGTCGTCAAACCCGACGGCACACTGGGGAGCTTCAACGAACCTGGCGAGCTCCTCCTGAAGACCCTGGCCACGGCGTCGGGATACTTCGGCGATGAGAAGGCGTATGTGAGTCTCATCAGTTATATCAGCCGCACTAATTTGACAGAATTTGCAGCACAAGAGAAAGTTTTGTCGATGGGTACGCGCTTATCGGTTCTTCGAATCCCCATTATCCAACTGTCTACTCTAGCTGGCTGCACACCGGGGACCAAGTCATGATCAACCCGCAGAACGAGGTTATCTACATCGACCGGATAAAGGTGGGTGTTGTTTCCGTTTCCCCCCCCCATATACGCTCAATCCAGGCCATACAGGAAATTATGAAGGTGAATCGCATCCAGGTTCCTCGTTAACTGAGTTCAAACTATCAAACGCATGGACTAGGTTCGAGGATTCCAAGTTGCTCCGGCCGAAATCGAGGGCTGCATGCTGGGGTCGGAATTGGTCGCTGACGTTTGTGTGGTCGGCATCCCCGATACCTACAGCGGAGAAGTTCCTCTGGCATTTGTGGTTCCGACTGACATCGCTTTGCCCATGATCCGAAATAATCCTGAAACCGTTAAGGCTTCGATTATGGAGGTGTGTAAAAATTTGCTTGCGAGCAAGCACGGCACGACTAACACCCGATGCAGTATGTGGCGACGTTGAAATCGCACTACAAGCATGTCCGCAGGATAGAGTTCGTAGGACGAAGGTTCCTAAGAATCCCAGCGGAAAATTCTGCGTCGAATCCTTCGGGAGCGGGCGAAGGGGTTGACTATTGTTTCATCCAAGCTGTAAAGTTGCCAGCAGTCCTCCTGAGCAATACCGATTCTGTGCGACTGCACGATAATAAGATATGTTGAGTTTATAGAGTCGAATGTCCCACGGTTGCATTCGGATGTCCGGGTCGCGGTGCCGGTGCCGGCATTGGTGAATTGTCACTTGGCTCTTGCCAACATCCTCAGCAGCACAACAGCAAGTCGATGCGCAACGCTCAAGGAAACTTCCAATTCGATGATTCCCTCGCTCGTGGAGGAGACTTCGGTGTGATGGTCCCTCTGTCGGATTCTGCATCCGGCTTTTTACCTCGAGAACTTGTCTGTCGCGGTACTCGCCAAATTTCATCGCCGGCGCTGCGCGATACTCGACTTCCCTGCCCCAGTCAATGGATATAATGGACAGGTATCGAGGAATGGTTGCTACCGGGAAGATACAGTACGACGAGGAGCAGATTCGTGTGATAATGCGGGTGGGCTTTGTCTCATTGTCGTTCGGCAGAGTCTAATCGAATGTAGTTGAGGAGGATACAAAGGACCTCATCGACTATACCCCGGCGATCGGTGGCACCACATCTTCTCGCCAGTCCAGAGACTTCGTCCGCGTGGTGGAATGTCGACGAGGTCGAGTCTCGATCTGGATTCTCGGGCAATTGTTTCCTTGAAAACCCATGCCGAAGAACTAAGCACGTTAGTAACGCCAAAGGTACTTGACTCCTTCCCTCTGGATAACGACGGGTGTTAACAAGCTTCAGGGACTTTTGTTGACGGGTCCTCCCGGCTGTGGCAAGAGTATGCTCGTTGATCTCTGGCTTTCCTGTATTCCGACACCGTATAAAACGAGGAAGCACTACAACCAACTGGTTTTGGAGATTTATCGGGGTGTTTGGGAGGAGACCCAGCGTAGAATGACGGCATTCTGACCCGAAGTCGAGATCCCACGAGCCCGAGCGCAGTCCCTGGAATGCCAGCATTCGCGACACCTGGCGTGAGCTCGCGAAGACCGGACGCCTTCCCCTTGCGTGGCGCGGCGGTACTCCATCGTATCCCAAGCAGATCCATCCCCACTATCGCATTCTCCGTCGCTCGTCGGCTCGTTCTCCGCCACTGGCTCCTCGTCTTTGATGAGATCCAGCTCCTCGACATCTCCAGTGCCACCCTCCTGGCCGATGTTCTCTCTTGGTACTGGAGAATGGGCGGCGTCATTGTCGGGACATCGAATAAGGTTCCAGGACGACATTTACAGACATGGAGTCCAGAGAGAACGTCTTGAGCCATTTGTCGAGGGCCTGAAAGTCCGCTGCCCAGTTCTGGTCATGCGATCCGAGCGCGATTGGAGGCAACATCAGCCCGCTGACCGCATTGATGTTGTCGGCCGGACATGGCTGCTTCTTGGGCAAGACGAGCAATTCCGGTCGCTGCTGAAGGGTTTCTCGCGCGGTGAGCTCGGTTTGTAAAGTTTTGTGTTCAGTTTTCGGTCCCGACTGAATATATCTTATAGAAGAGACGCACGAAGGATTGACTGTATTCGGGAGGCATCTACGCGTCCCTTGGTCATCGGGCGGAGTTGGTCAATTCACGTTCCAAGATCTCTGCGAAGACTCTCTCGGGCCAGCAGATTATCTCACTCTGGCTGCCCATTTCCACACGATCGGCATTTCGAATATTCCAATCCTGACACTGGCGGCCAAGACCAGGCGCGGCGCTTCATATCCCTTATCGACGCTCTTTACGAGGCCCGGTGCCGCGTCGTTTGCCTGGCTGCAACCGAACCAGAAGATCTCTTTTTTCCAGATGTGCCCGGTGGACGATAATGCGGATGTGATGCTGGCTGAGTCCTATTAGCGAGACGCAGGATGGCTACCGTCCTAATGTTTCTGCGTACTCGACGTCGCGCACTCATGATCCAATCCCGAAAGCGATGGCGCTGGATACACTATCGATCTTCTCAGGTATGTTTTGGTGCCTAGCTACCACAGCCAGACGCTGAAAACAAGTCTACGTAGGTCAAGAGGAACAGTTCGCATTCAAGCGCGCGCTTTCGAGGTTGATCGAGATGACGAGTTCTGCATACGCTCGGAATGTGGAATGGGCCCCGCTCGCAGATCGAGATCGGACTTGGGAGAAAAGCGCGTCCGATGCGATTGAGGCGTTTCCTCGTTATCGCGACGGCTTCTCCCCACCTCCCCAAGCAGGACGACGATTTTGCTAGCGAGGCAGCGTACACGCCGGGCACGGAGCACACCAGACCAGTCGCGCCACGGTTGAAAGCTGACCATGTCTGGGGCGTGCGCGACGATTGGGGAGAGAAGGCGGCTGCCTGGGGCCGAGGGGCAACAGCACATGTCGTTCAACCCAAAACGAATGTAGATTCTGGTTCGGATACCTAGGTCGTGTCATCATATCTCTTTTTTCTACTTCCTACATTTAAACCCTCTAAATGCTACAGTACTTCAGTCAGTGATCCTTGGTTACATTACAGCCAGTAATTCCTGGTTAAACCTAGTAGTCGGGGAACTCGAGCGCTATGTCAAGACCTTGTTTTACCAGGATCTGCATGCTATCGATAAAATCTTGGCTCATCGGGTCTCCACTATAACGTGAGACCGATACTTTTCGAAGACGGACAACATCTCGCTCCTCCGTGTGGTCAGGCCACCAGCGGGACCTAATGGCCGCTATAAGAGCTTGATCCGAAAACGAGTATCCAACACCGTCCAGGTGTAGATATTTGAGCCCGGGCACCAGCGGGGCGCTCTTGCCGTCATGTTCAATTTCCCCGAGAAACACATCGTCAATGCAATTGAAGCAGTTTCGGAGAATGAGTGTCGTGAGAGCTGGCACGAGCCCTAGAAGCGCGGTAAGCTCCGGGGAGTTGAGAGTGCAGTTCTCCAGCGTGATTTGGGTGAGGTGACGGGGAGCGGGATTGGAACGGCGTCGCCCAACTGAAACGAAACTGTCGCGCCGTGGCAGGATCAAACACAAGGGAAATGGCGTGTAGTGCGGGGAGGATCAAGGGCCCGAAAAAGGGTTCAACCTCAGTACCCCCATCATCGTCCAGGTTATCATTGAACGTCATCCTCAAGGTATCGAGGGCGGGGAGAATCTTTGCCTGTTGTAGCGCGCCGTTTGGGGCGAGGTCAAAATCCCAGCCGGTCGTTATGAACTCGACGACCACGAGAGGGCGACATTGCAGCAAATAGCGAGGCATCCCGACAGCGGTGCGTAACGCAGGCTGAGGTGAGTGAGCTGGGCCCACGGCATAAGGATGGTGGCTTTGTCGTGCATCGACAGTACGAGGCGACGAAGCGCTGGTGCCGCCGAAAAGGTGGAGATGGGATCCGACACCACGTTGGATCCGTCGAGGGGTTCGACGTCGTACCGCATATTGAGACTTTCGAGGGAACGGAATGTCCCGCCACGGAGTGTCGCTAGCGGATAGAACGAGGCCTGGTCGACTGTGAGGTGCTTCCACCGGGGAGCAGTGGGGACCATCGCCTGGATGACGGTCTCCGTTACGAGACTGGTCCCGAAGGTTCTGATTCCAAATCCGAAGCGGGTGTCGCAATCGGGGTCCTGCTGTGTGACGGAAACTGAGATGGGAAGCTGGGCGGAGCGCTCGAGGAGGGTTTTGAGCACGGGTATGTAGCGGGTCGCCGTGTTTATCCTGTCCAGGCGCACCTCCACCGCGTGTAAACTCCACAATTCCGGGGTGCTGTTGATGATCGCCATCCACCTCGAACAGACCCCAGAGAGGGTAAGCAGTTGCTGCATCGGAGTGCGTGTCAGTGTGCGACCCTCCGCTGACTCTGATGCCGTTAACTCCTCGTGGCAGGTTTGAACCGAATATTTGAAAATCTGAACCAGTGTCTCCACGGGCAGTTTGCCGATGGGCGCAAGCATCCAGAGGAGCTGCGCAAGCGTGCCGCGCTCTTTCTGGAGTGCGGATTGAAGTCGGGAGATATTGTCCTGGGTTGTGTCAATAAGGGCTCCAAGAGCAGCGGCACTCAGGAAACATTGCGTGACGGCGGCGTCGTCGACCATTGAGACTCTGGGCAGAAAGGACTCGGACTGCGGACTGGCCATGGCCAGGACGATTGTCACATCAGTGATCACGCCGCTACCCATTCGTGGTTGGAATACTCATATGTATACGCTGGGGTAGCCTGAGTCGACGCTCCCTTGGCAAAATATGTTCCAGACCTCGACGTCCTTGAGGTACTGTGCTATCTCTCATTGGATATCAAATTCGGCCTCAGAGGCGTTGAAATCGGGGAGTCTACGAGCTTTAAAATGCTTTGACAACAGGCCAAGTGGGTTGGACTGAATCGGGCGGAGTAGGCAGGCAGTGGTTGTGATTTATGTTGTTCCACAGAGCTCTTTGACGCTTTTATCCCTCGGGATCATACGACGGCACTTCTTCCCTGAAAGTCCAAAACAATGGGTTAAACCGCCAGCGTTAGTCCACAGGATGTACGCCGAGCTCTCAGAGGAAGGTCTTTCGCGTCAATCTGAGCTGTAGGCAGGGTCACTTCGAGACTCTGACATTTTGAGGATTATGGTCTCGAAGGATACTCTCAATGCAAGGTTTATCCTCTCTTCAAGGAGGAATTGTCTAAGGAATTTGACACCAAGAATTGGTGTTCGACGGCGGGCCACAATTCGCGTTGCAGATAATCGAAGATAAAGTGTATTTCAACCGTGGGAATATCCTCCACTGCCGCGTTGATCGGAGTGCTGTAATGGCGATCAATCTTCCCAGCTCGCCTTCTTTGCCTCCGCCGCACGTTGCGCCGCGCCTTTGCCACCGCCACACCGACATGTCTCAACCTCGTACCCGGCCGATTCCATACACGGAGCCACAGCTGAATTTTCTGAAGAGGTTGGTCCGGTGGCGTATGTGACTTGATGATTGAAGAAACTAACTTTTGTGCAGTCATCTGAAGGAATTCGAGCGCAGAACGAACGGGACTATCCGAGGGGACGCCAAAAAGTTCGCTCTTGAGCGAGCTGTCGATTTTATCGCTCGATTTGGTCTTCCAGACGAGGATGCTGAGGGAGACACTGCGTCAAGGTTTAAGGAAGTAAGTGGTTTCTGAAGCAGCGCAGCATTATGGCTCACGCGAACAGCAATTGTACAATTGGTTCAAAAACACCGTTGGGCGCAACAGGAGGAAGGTAGAAGGCAGACCCAGATCTTCCAAATGGACCGTGGAGAGAGGTGATATGGCACAAACTTTGTATCTATCTATTCCCTGATACCAGCGATGAGCAGGCCCCGAATCGTCCAGACAACACGACAACTGGGACCGCCAAGAACCGTACTATCATGCAGAGAGCTCATCGTCACGCACTTATTCTCCTCCTACTACGACTCCCTCCCCAACCGTACCCGCCCGAATACCTCTGCAGTATTCCGTACCAAGCACTTTGGCAAACGCGCTCCAGACCTCCCCCTCCCCCCCTCCGGTCCCTCCTCCTGCTTTGGTTACCGTCACGTCCCTCCGCGACGCCTTCCTCAGCAACCTAGATACCCCTTTGTTAGCCTCCCAGATTCATACCTTCGTCCTGGCGAATCCCTCCCCTCTGGCCCTCAAACCTGTCGTTCTGGCCCTCTTCCAAGCTATCTCAAGCGAATGGGAGAAGAACAAGACCCCGCCGAATTCCTTCCTAACACGCTACTTGGGTGCGGCGCACTACTTCCCATCAGCCGTGACCCACGCAGGTGCATCGGGCCCCGTCGCCGGGGCGCGCGCGCTTCAGATGCAGATCCGCAAGTCTGCGAAGTGGGTTCCTTCCTCGCCCGCGTCGGCCGCCTCCTCGTCGTCCATGTCGCACGAGTTACACCGCATCACGCTAGACCGGGCACGCCGCAAGGAGCACATCCAGTGGGCGCGTATTCACGCAGCGGCACTTGAAGTTGGCGTATTCACTTTTGGTTACGAACGTGTGGATGGCTCGTATAATTATGAGGAGAGTCGCGTTTTTAGCGACTTGGTCGCCCACGATGCTCTATGGGAAGATGACGAGGTGGAATGGGTCGCTGGCGTACTTATCCTGCACGCCCTTATTCGGACTTCCACGAGGAACGCAGGACAAGGAAGAGTTTACGAGGCCCTATTGGGCAACTACGAAGGGAGATGGAAAGAAATGAAGGATGAAGCGAGGCAGGCTTTGGTTACCGTGCGTTGTCCGTCTTCTTTTGTAATCCACTCGGTGATGATTATTTTTCTGTAGGAGGCCCTTCTGGCAGCGAAAACGGATCTGGCGAGACTGGGCGCTTGATCATCGTCGAAATGGTGTATTTGTATGGATAATGATTTGTGAGCGAATCTCTTGGGGATCTTGCCGATTCTAATTGCATTTATAGATTATTGCATGCTATGTTTATATTCTCCCGGAATTTCTTATAGCCACGCCTTGAAATAAGCCACCACCCGTCTCTGTACATCCTCTGCATGCTTTCGTTCCACGAATCTATCCAAAGAGAGGTTAGTCTGTGCAATGTCGCTCGTTTGAGATACCACTTACCCATGTGGCTCTCTAGGGTACACCACCAACTCTGCGGCCTCCTTCCCTCGGTCAGCCGCCCGCCTCTTCAGCCCTCGCCAAAACCCAAGTGCCTGTCCCACGGGAACCCGCTCGTCCTTCTCACCATGGAGAATCAATATCGCGGTACTGACGCCAGCGACCGAGTGCACGGGGCTCGTCTTGCGCTCCGACTTCTCTGGCGCGTCGTGGTCCCACGGCGTACTCTGCCCAATCGCCGCCTGCCAAAAAGGAATATGGTGTCAGCCTCATGCCACGCATTATGGAGCGACGGTGCATTTGACCTCGAGCTCGGGCGACCCCGATTCCATGACCATGCCCTCCCAATTGGTCGCTCCTGCACCTATGATCGCGGCCGTGTAGCGTGTCTTGGATTTGGTTACTCCCCATGCTGCGATCGACCCGCCTGCATTCGTCGCGTCAGCGAGATCAGTGCCGCGCGCGCGTCGGCAGTTGTGGACGCACCGTGGCTCCAGCCGCCCACTCCCAAGTGATTTTCGTCGACGACGCCCCGCTTGATCATCTCATCCACCATACTGTCGCAGTCCGCCCAGTCTAGGACTCCCACCCCGAGATTGGCCGCATGAGCGAACTCATGCCCGCGGCCCTGACCTTTCATATCGTTAGTGTCTCATTTAAGCTCTCAAAGTTACAGCCACTCACTCCCGCGATAGTTGGGCGAGATGACGAGGTATCCGGACCAAGTAAGAAGCTCGCGCCAGTTGCAGAAATACGGCATGTAATCTGCATGTGGCGTTAGTCTTCGGAATTCGGGAGAGATCTCGGCGCCTACCTGGTATCATTCGACTGCGGGAGACTTTGGGTCAGCTTGGATTACCAGGATGATAGGATGGCTTACCGATATGGACCACCGTGGAGGAACAGTATTGTCGGCAGCTTGCCGGACTCGTATCCTGGGGGGTACCTCACCAACCCGCTCAGCTGCGTGCCATCGGCAGCCTTCCAATACACCACCTCCGTCCTGAGGCGCGGCGCGTCTGCGAGCCATTGCAGATGTGAAGAGAGCTTCACCCGCGCCTTGAGCGCGCCCTTGCTGTCGACGCGAATACTCCACGCGTTGAGCGGTTCCCCGCGGGTGGCGGAGCTCAGGCTCGCCGCGAAAATGTACGACACCTCCCCGGACGCGTCGACCACGCGTTTTGCGTCCCATGCGCTGAACCAGACCGCGTCCTCCTCCGTCTCGAACATCTTCACGGACGTGCGGACGGTGCCGTCGGCGGAGCAGACTACGACGTCCATGTGCGTGTCGATGTCGTTGCAGACCTCGACCGCAATGAACGCGTCGCCGTCGGCGTTGCTGGCCCCCGGCTGCATGTTCACGATGCGGACCGCGTCCTCGAAGTCGCCGTAGAGACGTGTCATCGCCGCGCCAGTCGCATCCCAGGTTTCGCCGACGCGGTTGACGAACAGTGTCCGGGCGTCAAGGGTGTTCGTCGGTACGTAACTCTGGAGGTCGGCGATGTGACCGGAGGCCAACCAGAGACTTTGGCCGGCGGGCGAGCGCGGATAGGTCGCGACTGGGATGGGGACTGGATTTTCGCCGGCGATGGCGATTCGCTCGACGACGATTGGCATCTCCGAGTACTCGACGCCCTTGTTCTCCCGCATGCGGTACAGGATCTCCTGGCTGTCCGGGCTCCACGTCAGACTCTCGACTTGCAGGTCGTCCCGGACACCTTTCAGCGCGGAGGTCTCGCCTGTCACGAAGTTGTATAGCATTATACGCGACAGCGCGACCTTGTCGCCGTACACCTTCGCGTCGTCCTTGTCCTTCACCCGCGCCGCGTACTCGTCGCTCGTATCCGCCGGCGTCAAGAACGCAATGTACTTGCCGTCCGGCGAGACGTCGAACCCCTGCACCGTCTTCCCCGTCTCGATCGCCTCGGGCTCCGTGTCCACGTCCGCCGTGTACTCGAGGAGGTACATCTTCCCCGACTTGCCCGGCGTCGCGCGGTCGCTCAGGAAGATGATGCGCTTGCCGTCCGGGTGGAAGACGACGCCGCCGTTGGCGCACCCGCCGCGCACGAGGAGGCGCGCGCTCCCGGGCACGTCCGTCTGCGCGACCCACAGCCCCGCCTCCGCCGAGGGACCGAGCTTGTACTGGTACTGGTCCTGGTACACGACGTGCGCGCCGTCCGGGCTGATGCGCACTTCGCGGATTTTGCCCGAGGCGCAGATGCGCGTGGGGAGGTCGTCGCCGTCTATTTCCCAGGGGTGGATCGTCCCATTCGCGGCCTCCAAGGCTGGGATCGTTCCGTTCGCGGACATGCTAGATGGTAGATATAGATAGTGAATTGGTGTGTGCGTTGTAGGGATCGATAGCGTCGTTATGCTTTTCCATTCGCTGGGCTGACGCTCTATATACTTTACCGGCGGTGAGAAGTGTTTCCCGCACGCGGTGCCGGGGCTGGGAAGCGCGCGAGTCTCTTGGCTTGCGTTTACTCCGGTCGACGAATAGGCTGAGCGCATTCTCGAAGATGGGAACCGATTAACATGCCGCCGCGAGGGTTCTCGCGCCATGTCTAATTGGAGGATCAGAATTGCAAGGATGGCGTATGTTTATTCTCATCGTCGGCCCGCAGGACCGTGGGGGAATATTCGAAATATCCAATGTATTCGGGTTCATTCGACGGGGTCGTGTAACTATTGTAGAGTAGTACGGTGGAGCGACCCAGGATATATGTGTGCGATGGTATACATACGCGTTCGTAGTTTGTAGCGAGCCCAAGCGGGCAGGCGTGCGCCAGTAACAACGAGCTTCACGAGCACCAATAATAAAGGAAAAGTAGGGAGCATACCGAGAACCGCCCAAACTATGTCCCGACGACGACCATGTCCTCTTTCTTAAGCCGCCGGCGACCCGCATCCCACTTGCGCAGGTACTCGCGCGCACGGTCGCCAAACACCTCGCAGCCGTCGAAGAGATCCTTGGGGAGGATATCCTTGCGCTGCTCCCACGGCTTGGCGTCGACGCTCTCGCAGCGGTCGAGGCAGACGAGGATCATGCCGAAGCTGTACGCGTCCGCCAAACGCGCGTCGGTGCACTCGCCGCGCAGGACCTCGGGCGCGGAGAAGGGGCGCGTGCCGGGGTGGATCTGCTCGACCTGGCGCGCGCCGCTGCGCGCGAGGAGGAACGGGTCCGCGGGGGCGTCGTCCGGGGAGATGAGCTCCGAGTCCGCAGAGACGGACCTGCCAAAGTCGAGCAGCTTGATGGTGTCGCTGCCGGTTGTGACCTGCACGTTGAGGAGGGAGAGGTCGCCGTGCGAGAGGCCGTAGGAGTGGAGGTGGGTGAGGCCGTCGATGAGCTGGTTGTGGTAGTCGCGCTTTTGGGGCGCGGTGAGGGGGGGCCGGGCGATGACGACGTCGTAAAGGGTGCGCCCGTCGAGGTACTCGAGGACCATGCCGACGTTCTCGAGCGAGCCGAGGAAGGCGCAGACGTTGCGGTGCCGGCTGAGGGTCGTGTAGACGCGCAGCTCGGCGAGGAACTGGACGGTCACGTCCGAGGCGTTGGACTGCATCTCGCCGTTGATCTCGAGCTGGACGACGTCGGGCTTCTTGACTATGCACTTGAAAAGTTCAGAGGCGGAGCCGTGGGCGCAAGGAGAGAGACTGGCCGTGGGGTTGGAGGAGCCTTTCGGGGCGGTGTATGCGAGGGGGGTGGGGAACGAGAAGAGGGAGTTGGGGTGGCGGGAGACGTTGTATATCGGCTGGGACGTCGCCGGCGTCGGGGGCTGGCGCATCTTTGGCTCCGAGTGGTGCACATCGGATGGATGGTGGTCGTAGTTGTACAACGAGTCTATATTGTCCACCGCCGTCTCCTCCGACGACGAGAAAGACGTCACGTCCGTCGGCTCCTCCTCGTCCATCTCAACTGCGTGCACCCGAGTATGAGTATCCAGCCCTCGAAAGATAGGGAAAACACGCACCCATCCACCAGTTTTTCTTTGAGGTCAATGTGACGCGCTTGACGTGCATAGTGGACGTCTTTGGCGCTGCGACAGCGGGTGAGGGGTTCGAGGGCGTCACCAGGGGTGAGCTAGGGAATCCCCGAGCGAATACAGGGCGGTTTTGCATTGGAGGAGGTGGGCGGCGGGAAAGAGATGGAGCAACGTGCGCCGAGTTTGGATTCATCCTAAATGGCGATATACAGCTGATTGATTCCCCGGATTCAATTATGCCTCGATTTTGGCGCCAGTTTGCTGTGGGTCGATAACGCGCGCGGGAGAAGAGCGGTGAAGAGCATGCTAATAAAAAAGACGCGGATGGGTTCAAATCTGAACAACATTTCCGCAGCCCATCGACGCCAGCGGCAGAAACAAGACGAGCTGTATCTTTCATTGAATTTCTACAGCACATTATCTATTAGTACAGCGTTATTTCTACTTTACACGATAATTATCATATCATATCGACTCGTCCTCCTCCGCATCCCGCTGCTGCATCTTGGCCCTAGGCAAATCCCACCCCCCATCCGACGCCGACGGCAGCCTCCCCATCGGCAAGCTCCCACTCCTACTCCCCCTTGACCGTGCCCGGAAACTCGACGCCGACGCCGCCGACTCACTCACCGACGGCGCGCGCCCCAGCCCATTCCGGACGCCGTCGAAGTCCTCCTCATCGTCCCAGGTGCCCCGCCCGAACAACGGCGACTCGTTCTTCGTGCCGAGGAGGAGCACGACGTTCAGCGCGCCGCTGAGCCCGTAGAGCGAGATCACGCCAAAGGTCGCCGCGGAGGGGATCCGATTGGGCCGCCCGCCGCTCTCCTGCTGGAAGCCGATCCAGCGCACGACGCTCAGCGGGAGGACGAGGAGGCAGTAGCACGCGGGGTAGGCGATCATCTTGTACGCCGTCTCGCGCTGCACGCGGCGTGCGCTCGCGTCGGGATCTGCTGAAGCGCGGTGGAAGGCGACGATGCGGAACCACCCGGCGTCGGTGTCGGAGAGGGAGATGTTGCCGCGCGCCCAGAGGAAGAGGAGGAGGTAGGCGGCGAGGGAGACGGCTAGGGTGAGCCAGAACCAGATGTATTCGCCTGCGAGGCGGAAGCCGAGGTAGCCTTGGCCGATCCTGGTAAATTAAACCGATTCATCAGTTAGACGGCAGATGAAAAGCAAGAGATGGACTACTTACCAGCACCAGTAGGGCGTGGGGGACTCAAAGAGGTTGTGGGCACCTGAATGCATCGCGTTTCCGATGACGATCATGAGGATGACGAAGAGCCAGGCGAGCGCGACGGCCAGGGCCGCGACGCGCGTGGAGCCCGCGCGGTACCAGACGCCCGCGAAGGTGAATATGGCGATCAACTGCCAGTGTATAATGTCGGTTAAAATTTAGCGCGGATATTAAGGGAGCCGATTCCACGCACAAGCGTCGTAATCGCGACAGACGTCTCGCCGAGCTGCTGCACCACGCCCTGGGCGGTGCAGAACGACCCCACTTCGACGACGCCGTGGTGCACCCAATAAACAGTCCATCACCGCGCCGATCGCCTGCAAGGAGGTCCGCGAAGAAGAGGGAGAGCATGAGGACGTCCATCGGGACTTGGATGAGATGGCGTTTGCCTGTGCGTCGGAAGTGGAGGATTCCGTTCCGCTGTGGAGTCGCGGTGAGTCCAAATGGGTTGGTTGGTGCACCGTGGATGTAGGGATGTAGGGACGCACGAGAATTAGGGTGAATACGCCGAGCACCGCGACAAGCGAGATCAAGCCCGACTCGGCCGTCACCTAAGAAGTACACAAACGCATCCTCAGTTATGCCGTTCTTTTTTTTTTGTGGGCGTACGCCAAAAACAAGCGTGGGGAAGGAAGAAACAGACAGACATACGGTGAGGCCGATGCTCTGGCCGCGCGTCAGGCAGTGTATTGACCCAGGATCGGACTGGGATAGAAGCGTATTCTGCTGGGGTGCAGATGACGCCTGGGGGTGCAAAAGCAGACGCAGGACATGGATGGCGAGCAGCGAGAGAGAGGCGCAGGCGCTTGAGGGGGCATAAGATTACAGATACGAGCGCTCGGGGTAGGAGTTTGGCCGGTGAGATAGGGCATCGGTGGCGGCTTATGGCAGGTGTATCACGGGAAAGCTGTAAGCTGTTCCCAGGAGATTCCGCAGAGGCCGGGGAGCGAACCATTTGGTGTGTTGAGTGGAGTGGACCTGAGTAGACTTGAGTGGGCCCAGAGTTTACGCAGACGGACCACGGAGACGATGCTTTGCAGTTCAGAATCAGTTCGGGTTCCGTTTCGTTCGCGCGTATTTTGGGGGTGGTTTTCTGCGACCCTGGCCAGTTTTCTCCTGAGAAGCCGACAGAGCAGAGTTCCGCTAACGTTGTCGACGGCGTTTCGCTTGTGTTGGACGTTGAGCGCGAGTTGAATGAACAGCTCGTCACATCACGCATCACAGTCGCGCTCCTTAACCGTTAACGCTCCTCGACCGCCATCTTCAACAGCCCTTGTTCCACAAAGCCACGAGTTGAATCTGCTTCAAGTCCATCCCGGAACCTGGCTGCATGTGCTGGATGCGTGTTCCTCAGCCATGAATGGTGAGTTGCCTGCCTCTTGGAAATTAATGTCTGCGTTTGCATGCTGTTTCTGAGTAATTTCAGGGCAACACAGACATAATTAAACACATCCTCCGGTACCGGTGCACTGCCTAGGCCAGCCTCACAATTACCGCTGCACGGGGATCTGCAAATTCCAATATTACGACGGCCCGGTGCTCCGAAACAGAACTTTTCTGGCGTTTTTTGACATTTTGTGGACGATGGGTATCATGTTTTGTGCGACGAAACATACGAGGTCACAACGGAAAGGAGCCAACGGTGTCAAAAATACGGGCACATGTTGAAATTGATCTTTCTAAGTTCTTGGCGGGAGTTGAAAAAGTTGCCGCAGTGATGCGCCGGTTTGGACTGACCGCCCACTTTCTGCTAGCTGCTTGCCCTCCCAGGCAAGAGCGGGCCTATATATCCACACTCCTTCTCCAAGATACCCCATCCCCCCCGCCATGTCCCGTGCCTCCCTCGTTCTGCTCCTCCTTGGTCTGCCCTCTGTTCTCGCCCAGGATGCCTCCAGCACAGTGCAACAACCCACCGCGACCACCCTCAACCCGCCCTCACAGCCCTCGTCCACCGGCGCACCCGGCGAGTTCGAGCTCATCGGAAAGACTCTCGTCAGCGCCCAGCAGGTCGGTCGTGTGATCTCGCCTTCTCCCGCAAACACACCCAATTTACGCGTCGTCCCCGCCCTCTAGATGTTCCTCGGCACCCTCGACAAGGTCTTCATCCTGGACAAGGTCGAGAATAACGCGGAGCAGATCGGGGGGCACCCCGCCTGGGCCTCTGGTGCGTCGTGCTTCTTTCTTCATTCACGCGTCGTCGGCCCCTAACTACTAGGCCCGTAGAATACGCACTGGGAGCGAACAGCCAGCGCGCCATGGACTGCCATCACCAACACCTTCTGCGCCGGGGGCAACGTCTTGGGTAACGGCACATGGATCAATATTGGCGGCAACGCGGCCATCGGGTACGGGGGCGCCCTCGTCGACGGTACGGGGCCGTACGACGACCCAGACGGTGGTAAATCGTGAGCGTTTGCGCCATTCTCTTCGCTACACGCGAGGCTAACAACTTCTTCCTGCAGGATTCGGTCCGTTCCTATTCCTGGCCGCTATTTTCGCTCGTAGCTGATCGTTTCATTTACAGCACTCTGGTTCCCTGCGACGACGGCCAGTGCGACTGGGTCGATGGCGAGGAGATGACCACTCGCCGGTGGTACCCGACTGTGTAGGTCGTATTCAGTCGCCTTGGCTCCTCCGCGTTACTCGTTATTCAGGGAAACCCTCGCGGATGGCACCGCCATAATCGTAAGTGACGTTTGAACGCCAATCCCTAAACTTCAAGCTGACAGCGTCTCTAGATCGGCGGATGCAACAACGGAGGCTACGTCAACTCGCAAAATCAAGGACAACCCCACCTACGAATTCTACCCCTCCACCGGCTCCCCCATAACCTCGCCATTCCTATCCGACAACCTCCCAGTGAACCTCTACCCAATAACCTACCTCCTCCCCTCCGGCAAGCTGCTCATGCAAGCGAACCGCGCGACGATCCTGCTCGACCCCAAGAGCCACAAGGAGTCGGCGCTGGACGACATGCCCGACGCGGTGCGCGTGTACCCCGCCAGTGCGGGGAACATCATGCTCCCGCTCACGCCCGCGAACAACTGGACCGCGACGGTGCTCTTCTGCGGCGGGTCGGACAACGACGACTGGTCGACGGACTGGGATATTGCGTCCCTCCCTGCGTCGGCGTCGTGCGTCAAGATCACGCCCGACCGCGCGCGCAACTATGTGAAGGAGGATGCGTTGCCGGAGGGGCGGTCGATGGGGAGTTTGGTGGCGCTGCCGGACGGGCGCGTTTTGTGCTTGAATGGCGCGAAGATGGGGACGGCGGGGTATGGGAACGAGTCGTGGGCGGTTGGGATGTCGTATGCCGATAGCCCCGTGCTGACGCCCGCTATCTACGACCCCCTGGCGGCGAATGGGACGAGGTGGAGCCGCGCGGGGCTCAGTCCCAGCACTGTCCCGCGGATGTACCACTCCACCGCGCTGCTCCTCCCCGACGGCGCCGTCCTCGTCGCGGGCTCCAACCCCAACACCGACCTCAATGTCGGCCCAAAGGTGAAGTACCCGACGGAGTATCGGATTGAGAAGTTTTATCCCGAGTGGTATAATGAGCGGAGGCCGGAGCCGGTTGGGCTGCTTTCGCAGCTTGGGTATGGGGGGGAGGCGTTTGATGTGCTGTTGGGGGCGGAGGATTTGGGGGGGGATGCGAGGAATGCGGGGAATGCGAGTGTGGTTATCATACGGCCGGGGTTTTCGACGCATGGGATGGTATGTCGCCTGTCTCTACCTGCATACCGATGCTGACTTGGAACTTGGATGCACAGAGCATGGGCCAACGTTTCGTGCAACTCGACTCGACGTACACCGCGTACGGTGCGAACAACACGGCGACGCTGCACGTGTCGCAGCTGCCCCCAAACCCCGCCATACTCGCACCCGGGCCTGCCTTGCTCTTTGTTGTGGTGAATGGGGTGCCGTCGGTGGGCGTGCAGGTTATGGTGGGGTCGGGGGTGGTTGGGCCCCAGCCGGTTAGGGCGATTGGGGATTTGGTGGCGTCGAGTTATGTTGAGGCAAGTGGTGGGGAAGGGGAGGGGCAGAGTAAGAGTGGGAATGGGGCGTCTGGACTTGGATCTGGATCTGGACTACTGTGGACTCTTGGACTCGGATTGTTGGCGCGGACGCTGCTCGGTTCTATCTGCTAGCTGGCCGGCCTGCTTGTATTGCTTATGGCCGGCCTCCCTCACGTTCTTTGGTTCTCGGACCTTGGACTTTGGACTTTGGACTTCACATGGACTTGACGCACAGACACACCTACCTACATTACTGTAATTGTATCTCTCCTAACTACATCTACGCATTGTACGACATTTACCACATTTACATATACTATTCCATTTGTTATGAGACTTTGGCTGGGGTGTGGGCGGGGAGAGGGAGAGGGAAATTTCAGTGAGTTCCTGGTTCCTGGCTTCTCACGAGGATTTTCACCCGTCGGATGATGTTTAGCCTTTTTGGGCAGCGCCGACCATCCAATTCTTGTCCGATTCGCCATGGTGACGGTACGTATATTTGTCTAGCGCTATCTATGTGTCGAGTCTCTTCAAGGCGTCGCGGGCGAGTTGGAACTTGGGACGCCACTGCAGAGTTTAACGTTTAACCTTGGTTCAACTTGAGTTCGACGGCTGGCCATGGGATTCGACCAGGCTTCAGGCGGTGACGGTGCCAGCGTGTCGAGTATCCTATCCGAATTCACGTTCACTGATACAGCCGTACTTGGGTTGAATGCGGTTCGCTCTGATCCACCCTGATCCTGATCTATGTACATAGCTCGCTTCGGCGCCTTTCAGCGCCGTTCTCTTTCTTCCGAACCCCCACCCACTTTGGTCTCTTGTCGCTTTTCGGGTTTTCCTGCCTCCCTCAGCGAGGAATTCTTCAGCTTCTACTTTTTTTTGTCTTTTCAACTTTCAACCGCTGGCATGGCATCGGCTGTAGTAGCGGCTCCAGCGCCCATACTATCGCTGGACGCGAAACTGGACAGCGCGGGGACGGGGATGATGTATTTCGTGTTCGACTTGGTCGTCTCCACGTTCTTCTTCGGTCTGTCCTAAATTCCTTTTACACGTCGTCGCCGCCATCTAACCAACATTCGCATTGGTTAGGGGTGTACACCGTTTTGGTGTGGTTCGCGACTAGAAATCTATTGTAAGTCTCTCTTTCCGTTGACCGGCCGGCTTCTGCAGGAGAGTGTTAATTTATTCGATAGGGAACGCAAATTGACGACGCGGGTGAACAAGGCCATGTTTGGGATCATCACCTTCATGTACCTACTCTCCGCGGGCTATTGGGCGTACTCTGTGGCGGATGGCGTGGATAGGAGTCGATCGTTTATAGACCTGGCGAAAAATCCCCTCAAGGTCCGTCGCAGTTTCCCCTTCGTTCGCGCGCCTTGATCCTCACACTTGTTCCATTGTTGAAGTTCCAGCCGGACCACACGGAAGTGACCAAGTGGTCCCCGCTCTTCAACGCGCTCACCCTGCTCAACTACGTGCTTTCCGACGGGATCGTGGTCTGGCGCGCGTGGATCATCTGCAGACGCGACCACCGGAAATATTTGTGGATCACCATCTTTTTCTTGATCCTCACAGCTAGTGCGTGCACAATTCCTTCGCTCGATCCTGGCTTGACGCGATGCAGTTACCGTCTTCCTCACGATCCTCTTCCGGGTCATTGGGCTGGTACAATCTCCCATCGCCAACCTGCCTACAAATAGCGTCTTGGGCCGCGGGATCGACATCCTGCAGATTTCTACGCTGGTCACGTCCCTGCTGTCCAATTTAACTGCAACGGGCGCCGTTGGTGCTACGGCATGGTTCGCTGCCGCTTACCTCCACAGTAAACGCGCAGCTGAAGCTGACGCTGACTTTCAACAGGGGCCACTGGCGCACGATCCGCGCCGCGTTTTCTGAGAGCAAAGCCGGCTCGTTGCGGACGAACCATATTTTACTGCTTGTGGTGGAAAGCGGGGTGTTTTACTGTCTCTCTGCTGTTAGTCCCGCGCCGTCCAACGCTTGCCAATGACTGACCGTTCTTCAGATCATGGTCCTGCTATCTTCGCTCATCCGGTTGCCTCAAGGAACGTTGGGCGATTTGTACACGCCTGTGAACGTCCAAATCGCGGTCGGTTCAATTCCTCTTTCAATCGTTTTTATCTTCACGAGCTGACGCGTCCGTACCCACGCAGGGCGCCTACCCCACGATTGTGCTCCTGCTCGTCAGCACCACACGGTCCTTGAGCGAGTCGTCCTTCACGCAGGGCGACGACAGCTACCGGGACGCCTCCCAGCCCATCCGATTCAGCGGGACACTCGGCGCAGCGTCGACGTCGACTCGGACGCCGAATCAACCGCAACGAATTCAATTCGCGAGCAATCCTACCTTGTTGTCGTCTGGCTCTATGACGGAGACGTTGAATATCTCGCCCGAGAAGGGGGGGCGTCTTCAGAATCGACTGTCGGAGGATAGCCTTGTTTGATCTCGTCGTTTGACGTTTTTCTTTACCTTCCGATGGTTGAAATTCTTCCTTTTCTCCCTGATGGTTCTTTCCATACTTATTATCGAACAGTCTAACAGGAAATCACCGTGTATCCGTTGCTTGCCACCTTTTCTATATATTTTGACTGCGCTCAGGTGGGTTTCAACCGTGCGACGCTAACTTAAACCAATTTGATTGAAGTTCCGACGGTTTACACGTCGAGGTCAGTTGTCCTAAGGGATCTATTTCGTTCCTATGCCACAAATCAATTTTTTTTGGCAGCATTGGTGCGCCTTCGGCCATCTCGGCGATGTTCAACTTCGCCAGATCTAGAAGGACTTACTAGTATAACAAGTGTGGTTGCAAGGTCAGATGTGTCTCCCTTCCGCCTGTCTAGTAGGTTCCTGAAAGCCTGAGTTCTCGTGTTCTTCTTCACGTCTTACACTTATGCGAGGATTTCCATCCGGATTCCACAAGGGGATTCCAGCGGTGTTTTGACGACGAGGCTATGGATCAGAAGGAACGCAGATCGCCTTTTGACTTCGGGTTTTCCCGAGTCGGCTTGTCCCAAACGGTCGTGGTGTTTTGGAAACCAGTCCGAAAACTGCTGCCAGCTAGACTCAGGTACCCCTCTCCTTCCTGCTCATCCATATAACGCAAACCGACGTCTTGCCCTGGCCAAAATAAATGCCCAAATCGCTCTCTACAAAAAATCCATCGCGGCGTGTTGGAGGTGCAGGCGGACGAGCTGGAGGACGCTCTCGCCTTGATCGTCTACCCAGTTCTCTGGCTTCTTTTTAAAATCACATCCACCATTTTCGTCCTTTGCCTCCCTCCACACGGACGTGTCCCGATCTGCCACGATTGGCGGGAGATTGCGCTTGCGACGTGTGCGTTGGACTTGGGTCTACATAGTACTCTCGTACGCGGCGCTGGTTACAATGGCACCAGTGCTGTACTCCACACCTGGCTTTCTCGCGCCAGGACGAGAAGAGTTTCACTTGGGCCTGACTTTGCAACCTTCGGACATCGTCTCATCTTTCGCTCGGCAGATTCAGCGTCTTGATCTTCATCTCACCCGTGAAGAATCCCGGGAATTGTCTTTCATGTCCTCGATAAATTGAATTGCTTCGGTTTCGATTCTCAGCGACCTTGCACCACCTCAACTAGGGTACTCCAAGTCTCGTTCTGCCTGCACCATGCCGTAAAAGGTCCCATGGACCTTCGCCGCTTTCCTATGTCGAACCTCAGTCGGTGTACGAGAGAGAAAGACCGTCGGACCTTGCACAAGCAGTATTCTACTAGTAGGCCTACCAGGCTGGTCCTCCGCGGGTCTCCCCTGCTTCAAAATCCCAATCAGCAGCATCACCAGCCATTGCCGTGGCGCGTCGAGGTTGTCGAGACATATATGGAACAATGTAACCAATGGTTAGTATGGTACGTATGTCTGAAGCTATCTATGGAGTCTCGACCGCTCAATCTCCTGCAGGACTTCAAAGCGTCCCGGGTCCTCCGCGGCCTCCCCTTCGTCAGAACTTGAATCCCAAATCAGCAGCATGATCACCAGCCATTGCTGTGGCGCGTCGAGGTTGTCGAGACATATATGGAACAATGTAACCAATGGCACTGGTCATGGTACGTATGTCTGAAGCTATCTATGGAGTCTCGGCCGCTCAATCTCCTACAGGACTTCAAACTACAAAGCGTCGGGGGCAAATTGGGACGCCAGAGTTCAACTTGAAGTTCAGCGGCTGGGATTCAACATGGCTTCCGGTGGTGAGTTGCGGTGACGGTGCGAGCATCGCAGATCCAAAGTACAGCTGTACCTTCTCATTCCGTTCGCACGTACCCGGATCTTGATCACTGATACTTCTCGCCACCAACATACTTATTTCAGCTCCCTTCGGCGCCTTTCAGCGCCGTCGTTTTCTTTCTTCTGAACCCCCACTCTGGCGCACTGAGCCTCGATTTTCCCGCTTGCCTCGTCCTTCAGCTAGGGGTTTTTACGTTTCGTACCACCTTCAACCGCGGCTCGGCAATGGTGTCCACAACACTGGTAGCAGCTCCAGTGTCTGCACTATCGTTAGACGAGAGACTGGACGGCGCCGGGAAGGGTATGATGTATACCGTGTTCGACCTCGTCGTCTCCACGTTCTTTTTCGGTCGGTCCTTCCTTTTCATGGGGACCGTACGTCGCCGCTGTCTAACACTCTCATTCGTTAGGGGTGTACACCGTTTTAGTGTGGTTCGCGACGCGAAACCTATTGTAATCTCTCAAACCTTCTCTTGCGAGTTGGCCGCGTTCTGACGAAGAGTGTGTATTATAACAGGGAACGCAAATTGACGACGCGCGTGAACAAGGCGATGTTTGGCATCATCACCTTCATGTACCTCCTTTCCGCAGGCTATTGGGCATTCTCCGTCGCGTATGGCGCGGACACCAGCCGCTCGTTCATAAGCCTGGCGAAAAATCCCCTACAGGTGGGTGTAGGCCCCTTCGTTCGTGTGCACCGTGATCCTCACACTTTCCTCGTTGTTGAAGATCCAGCCGGACCATACGGAAGTGACCAAGTGGTCCCCGCTCTTTAATGCGATAACCTTGCTCAACTACGTGCTTTCGGACGGGATCGTGGTCTGGCGCGCGTGGATCATCTGCAGACGCGACCACCGGAAATATTTGTGGATCACCATATTTTTCTTGATCCTCACAGCTAGTGCGAGACTCCTTCCATCGCTTAACCCTGCCTTAACGCGATGCAGTTACCGTCTTCCTTACGATCATCTTCCGGGTGATTGGGCTGGTGCAATCTCCCATCGCCAACCTGCCGTTACATAGCGTCCTGCACCGCGGGATCGACATTCTGCAGATTTCGACGGTGGGCACGTCCCTGCTGTCCAATTTGGCTGCAACAGGAGCCGTTGGTGCTACGGCATGGTTCGTTCCTTGCTTGCAGTTACACAGAGTGGAATCTGACTTCAATTTTCAACAGGGGCCATTGGCGCACGATCCGCGCTGCGTTTTCTGAGAGCCAAGCTCGCTCGTTTCGGACGAACCGCATTATGCTTCTCGTAGTGGAAAGCGGGGTGGTTTACTGCCTTTCTGCCGTTAGTCCCGCTCCACGAATCGGGATTAGTATACTAATGACCGTGCTGAAACCAACCGGCATTGTTTAGATCGTGTTCCTGCTGTCTTCACTCATCCGGCTGCCTGCAGCGACTATGGGCGATCTGTGCGCGCCTGTGGGCGTCCAAATTGCGGTCGGTTCCATTCATTATTTTTTCCTCACCCGCTGACGCATGCGTACCCACGCAGGGCGCCTACCCCACAATTGTGATCCTGCTTGTCAGCAACACGCGGTCCTTGAGCGAGTCATCCTTTGTACAGGGCGACGACAGATACACCTCCCAACCCATCCGGTTCAACGTGACAGTCGGCTCAGCGTCGACGCCGAATCAACCGCAACAAATTCAATTCGCCAGCAATCCTGTGTTGTCGTCCGGTTCCATGATGGAGACACTGGATATATCCCCCGAGAAGGGCCAGCAACTTCAGAATCAACTCTCGGATGAGAGCAACGTCTGATCGGAGCACCTCCTTCAACGATTTTCTTCCCCTTCTTTTTCCCTTGATGATTTTTCTACCGGTACTTGCATATTGAACCGTGTGATAGAAAATGCCGGTGTATTCTTCACTTGCGACCTTTATACTATATCTCGGCTGTGCTGTAGGATTCAACCGTGCGATCGAGTTCACCCAACTTGAAGGGTGTTTCTGCCTGCACGTAGGAGTTTACTGCATTTCGTCCTTTCGAGGGCATTTTTGGCGTTCAACCTGAGTGCGCCTTCGGCCATCTCGGCGATGTTCAACTTCGCTTCGATGGCTGTGTTGATCGCGTTGCCCATGTTTGATCATCCTTCTTTTTGCTTCCCGCCTCCATCCTTGCTCCGTCCTCATCCGGCCACACAAGCAGGATGCACGATTCACTACATTTACGACACCTCTCGAGGCTCACAACTCTGCAAGTGAGTCAGCTATCTCGATCCCTTCGCCGTTCGACGCTGAATTGCGGCCACCAAGTCGGTCGTCCAAGCCGCGTCTGCCGGGTCATGGCAGGCTATTGAAACTCTCTGTGACGCGCTCGTGGAAATTCAGAAGAGCAGGGGGTCCTAGCTCTGCCTGCATTTTTTGCCAACCTGGACGCCGAGCGCATCCCGACTCCTTCCGACCTCGACACTTGCTTGAATTTGGGCATTCAAACACCGCATATCGACTGCGCATATCATGCCCTGTGCGGCCTCGGAGTCTTAGCTCTTCCGGACCGTATTCCCCTAGAAGCCTCAGCGGACCTGTGGCCGGGTGTATGGAAATGGATAGACTTCCTGCACACGCACTGGTACTATCTCCCGGTGACCAGATATATAGCCCGAGGGGCTATGTGCGTGCAGCATGTTCTCATCATGTTGTCCCTCTGCAAAGACCGAGATATGGTCTCAGCCATCCGCGCGACGCCTGGTGTTCTCCGCGTTGTCGCCGCGGCGTGGAAAGCGACGATTGGGGATCGGAGCCCGATATCGAGCCTAATATCGCATTCTCCTGCTGGGCGGTTGAACCTGGCGGTCGAGACAGTGTCCTTGCTCGTCAAAGGAGGTCTCTCGACGTCTCAATTTGACGACATCCTCGAAGGTGTTGGTGGCACTTTCCACAACCTAGCCTCCACGCTAGTTCAGCACTACTCGCACGTAGCCCCCAACGCAGACCTCCCCATCACGCCTAGATTTTTTGAGGTGTGCAGCGACTTCTTGCAATCTTCTTGTCCCGGGGAGAAACAGTTGCAGGACGCGCTTCGCCCTCTCGGCTTTGTCGCTCCTCTTATCTCCGCCCTCAGCGCGATTATACCCGCCACCATCTCCTCCCGCCCGTCCACAGTAGAAATGGCTCTCCTGAACCTGATCACGCTGCTAGGGAGCTCGGCAGACGTTGCACTGGCACTTAAATCTGGCTTCCTCGACGTTATAGTCGACCATCGCATCGGCCGACGTAAAGGGCAGGGAGCATATGCCTCTAATCATAAGACTGCTGTTGCAGGAACTTCTGCCCCAAGCTCTGGTACACTACGAGGTGCTCGTTGAGCTTCAGCAAATGTTTTGAAGACTCTGTGGCGCTCGCGACTCGCTCGAAAATCGACGCCTCGACCTTCTCCCAAGATTGGACAGATTTTTGTACTCTCGCTAGGAAGCGTCTGATCTTTCTGAAGTCATGGGAGGTCAGATCCAGTCCCTCGCGGTCGGCGTGTGTTGAACTCCAAGGTGAATCATTCCTCCCACCGATCTCGCCGTCGCTAATTTCCCCAGTGCGGGAAAATCGACGTAAAACGGAAGTTTAGGACTTGCTCGGGTTGTCGAAGCGTCAACTACTGCTCCAAAAAATGTCAGTTGATCAATTGGCGTAGCACTCACCGGAACGAATGCGACACTTTGCGCGCGCAGAAATTCGGTGGGTGCATTCCACCTCACGGTCTGACGCGTTCTGATCAGGAGAGTCAAGGCGAGACTCTTTCTCCGCAAGCAAAATCATATCTTAGCGCCCTTCTGGACGCCGATTATGCCCCATGCGATGGTGGAAATCTGTGCTCACCAGGTTCTGTTTACCCAGAGAAGCCGTTCGTCACACAGCTCACTTATCTCGGCCCATTGGACCCCAAGCCCAAGGTCATCGCGGCTCCAGCGACGGCGGCTTGCAGCGGCCGGACCGAGATGCACGTTGTATTCCGGTACGAGGGCCATAAGCTGCTGCAGGTTCCAGTCCCTATGTATCTGGCAACCTCCGCACTGCACGACCAGCTGCGTCGCCTTGCAACGATCATGCCGCGTGGCCTCACCGACTCGGTCATTCTCGGGACCACGAAGAAGGCTTTGCCAGAGCTGCTCACCCAGATATGTGGTGAGATCCTATTTGCTCATTACTAGTAGCCCTTCGTACTATTTTCTTGTATCCAGAGTACCTCTGTAGCCGGTCCGTAGAGTCTTTACTTGCGGCTTTTATATGTTGGAGCTGTGGGATTTAACCGTGCGACACTGAGTTAACTAACTTGACTGAGGTTCAGACGGTATAAACGTCGAACACGGTTGTTTTAATGGACACTATCTCGGACGAATGAATCTTACCGGTAGCACTAGCGCGCCTTCGGCCCATGTACTGCCAGCTGTGTCCGACATTTCTTTAATAATTATCAGGAAATACGGGGTCGACTGAAACCTATTTTCCGTTTTTGTTCCGTTTGTAGCCGGCCACTAAAATTTGCCGGCAATCACTTTATCGCTCTCTCCTGCTCTCATGTCCTCCCACACCCGGATTCCATCCCCGCTTCTCCTGAACTGAGTCAGCACACTGGTTCCTCAGTCGCACGAGCGGCCACTCATGGCTCCCACCGTCAATCTTTTCATTGGTCCAAGAAACAATTAGACAGAAGCTTACGAAAGTAACGAACCCCTGGTGGCTGCTCCTCTGACCAAGCACGGAGCCTTGCCATAAGCGCTGCGTTATGCACCTGGCACCTGCCTCAACCACCTCTGCAATCGATGAAGTGCACCAACAGCCTCGCCGCCTGGGTCGCACTGGGTCTCGCGTGCTGCCCTGGCTCCTTCGCGCGTATCTTCGACCACACGACGGACCTGCTAGCGGCCAACCTGACTTTTGATTTTGTTGTCGTAGGAGGTGACGACTCTTCTCTTCACTCCGCCCCCATCCGCCCTTCTCTTTTCAGATACTCATTCTTGTTCCATTGGAAGGAGGGACGGCGGGAAACGTCTTGGGAAACCGATTATCCGAAGACGAAGGGTTTTCGGTTCTGGTCATCGAGGCAGGCGGCTCGTGGGTTCTCTCCCTCAATCAATGCGACCTCAATCTGAACTTTGAACTGCTTAGGAATGCGGATGTGCTGAACATCATCGTTCCTTTTTTGGCACCGCGCGCGACGCCGCATACCGCGCAAGATTGGAACTTCACGACAATCCCTCAGGCGGGGATGAACAATAGGTGTGTCCCCTTTCTTCATTTTGCAGCGTTTATCTGATGAGCACAGATCCATTGCGTACCCCCGGGGTTTCGTCTTGGGTTCGTACTCCGTCTGCTCGCAGATAGACGTTTACCACGGAATCCCTGCTCATCCTTCACTTTGAATAGGTGGTAGTTCTTCTGTCAGTGAGTAGTACATCCATCGTTATCGTTGAATGCGAAACATTGCATGCCATCTCAGACTCGATGGCATATACACGCGGCTCAGAAGACGACTACGATCGCTTCGCGCGCGTCTCGGGGGATCCTGGCTGGCGGATGGGAGAATCTAGACAAATACAGGCGAAAGGTGCGTCCAGTTCATTTCTGACCAGACTTCATCAAAAGCTCATTCATAACATAAGAACGAACGATTCCACCCACCGCCAGTGAACAGCCCGGAACAGTACAACCCCGCCGTGCATAGCTTGACTGGGATCAACAGCGTCAGTATGCCGGGCTTCCTGCGCGACAGCGACCCGCGTGTCATCGAAACGACCTCTGTCTTGAGTGAAGAGTTCGCGTTCAACAGGGACATGAATTCGGGGACGCCATTGGGTATAGGTATTTCTTTTCTTGGCTTCGCGATTGGGTTCCGTTCTCATTCCTTCAGGGTGGATCCAGTCGACTATCAACAACGGCTCGAGGAGCAGTTCCGCGACGTCCTATCTGGCACCCCAGTATATCGCCCGCCCCAATCTGCATGTCGTGTTGAATACAATAGTCACACGCGTTCAACAGACTGGCGGGAGTTCTGAAGATGGCAAGCCGATATTCCGAACGGTTGAATTTGCGCCGAGTAGTGGAGGTGCGTCTGCGCTTGACCAGATCCCATCCATCGTCGAATTCAAAGCAATCAATAGGAACCAGTCGTTTTGCCCTGACCGCCAAAAAGGAACTGATCCTCTCCGCGGGGAGCATCGGAACCCCGCACATCCTAATGCTATCCGGCATCGGGGATGCCGCTGCGCTGTCCGCGCTGGGTATCCAACCCACGCACGACCTCCCCTCCGTCGGCAAGAACCTCACCGACCACCCCTTCCTGCGCCTCTCCTGGCTGGTGAACTCGACGCAGACCTTCGACGAAGTTGAGCGGAACGCGACCGTCGCAGCCGAGGTGTTGGAGGAATGGGAACAGGGAAGAACGGGCCCACTGGTGGATGGGGCGTCGAGCCAGTTGGGGTGGCTGAGGGTGCCGGCGAATTCGAGTCTGTTGCGCAATTCCACGGATCCGGCGGCGGGGGCGCGGAGTGCCCATTTTGAGCTTCTGTTCGAGGTGAGTAGGCATTATTGGAGAGTGGGTGCTCGCACACTCAAACTCGGGATCTATAGAACGGTATCGTAGGTAGCCCACCTCCCACTGGGAACTACTTTACGATCTCCACCGCTGTCGTCTCGCCCTCGTCTCGTAAGTCGCTTTCCTTCCAACATGATCAGTTCAGTAAAGGGCGGCCAGGCGGCACCATCACGCTAAACACGACGAACCCATTCGCCGCCCCCCTCATCAACCCCAACTTCTTCTCAGGACCCCTCCGCGCTCGACCTCGCGCTTATGCGCGCCGCCGTCCGCAGCGCCCAGCGCTTCGCCGCCGCGCCCAACCTCCGTAGGCTACATCCTCGCGCCGGTCAGCGTAGCAAGCAACATTCAGCGACGCGGAGCTCGACGCGTTCATTCGCCAGAACGCCTGTCACGGAGGACCACCCCGTCGGTACGGCTGCGATGGCAGCGGTCGACGCGAGCTATGGGGTCGTCGATCCGGATCTGAGGGTCAAGGGGTTGCGGGGGTTGCGTGTGGTGGATGCGTCGGTTTTTGTGAGTGTTTTCTATAAGCTTCTTTCTCGTGCTGACGAGGTGTGCGTGGTAGCCATTCATTCCGGCGGCGCATACGCAGGCGGCTGTCTATGTCGTTGCGGAGAGGGCGGCGGATTTGATCAGGGCGGCGTTTGCATGATTCGAGGTTGAGAGCTGCGAGAGGACACACATTTTTAACCTCGTATCCGATAAGTATATTGGTGAACAGGGTAAATCGGGCTCTTGAACCATGGGACCGCTCGTTGACGTGATTTGTGGATTCCTATCGGTAGTGGTTCAATTCCTGAGAATACCGCTTCGGCAACATTTTCGACACGCTGAATCCTAACGTTCGGGCACAGTTTCAGTTTGATTTTATCTGCAGACAAAACGAAGGAGGTTGTCGACTCAGCCTGATTTTCTTGCGCTTGCATCAGTCGCGATCATGATTCTGTAAGCACTCGCTTCTTTGCTTTACACGGTCACAATCCTACGCTCATTCTCCGACGCCTGCGACGCTGACTCGTGTTTACAGACTCGAGCACGTCCATGAGCCTCCTTGAAGCAGATCGTAGGCGCATTGCGGAGATAGATGCTCAAATCTCGGAGCTCGAGACCGCTCTCTCCGACTTGCGAGCCAAAAAAGCCTTCGCGCAGGAGCGACTCGATTCCTACAAGTACCCCGTCTTGACATTGCCACCCGAAATCGTGTCGGAAATCTTCACCCACTTCCTCCCGACGTACCCCGATCGCCCATATCTCACCGGCGGTCTTTCGCCAAGACGATTAACTCATATCTGCCGCGCCTGGAGAGA
Organism: Mycena filopes; assembly: GCA_029281495.1. NCBI lineage: Eukaryota > Fungi > Basidiomycota > Agaricomycetes > Agaricales > Mycenaceae > Mycena > Mycena filopes. Next base: position 316,683 of record JARIHR010000001.1, on the reverse strand, counting down.
TATTGCGCTCGGTACTCCTTCGCTTTGGAGAGCGATGATTCTGCACCGCGAGGGAGCGATGATTCTGCATCCCGAGGGTGACGACATTCCTCTTGCACAACTGGCCCGGGAACTTGACATCTGGGCCCGGCGGTCGGGTCGCTGCCCGATGGCGGTTGAGTTCGAGTTCCTCCCAGACACCCAGCTCAGCGCGGAAGTCCTTCTGACCTCGATCGCTGCCCAAAGCGCACGCTTGGAGTACCTAGTACTCTATTTGGAGGACACCGACAGTCTACACCCATTTTCCGGCCCCATGCCTCGTCTCCGTCACCTGGATCTAAATTTCGAGGACGACGAGTCCACGCCGGTCCTTGTGTTTTCGGAGGCGCCTTTACTGCGCACAGCTCTCCTCACCTTCAATCCAGCGAAGGTGGGTTTGCCATGGGCCCAGCTCACTTCATTGACATTACGCTACGTATATCCCAGCGAATGTTCCCCAGTTTTGGAGCAGAGTCCAAACCTAATATTCTGCCACCTTCACCTTATCTCGGACGACGACAATCCAAACTTTCCCGACATCACCCTTCGCTCCCTCACCTCGTTAAAGCTGGAGGAAGATCCGATCACCGATTATCTGAACACCTTGACTGTTCCTTCCCTCCGCTGCTTGGATCTTACAGAAGACTTCCTTGGCTCCGACCCACTTCGATACCTAGCATCATTCATATCGAAGTCTGGGTGCAAGCTTCAGGAGCTCATCATGTCTGAAAGACACGGTATTTCGCGGAACGCATATCGCGAAGCATTTCCTTCGATCAACTTTTCCTTTGTTGCCGATGGGGAGGCCACGGATGGCTCGGAGGCTTCGGGATAGCGAAACTTTGCACTGGAGGGGGGTCCTTGTTTGTCTTGGATGTAAGTGTGTTCGAGAAACTATCTTCCGATCCCGGTTTAACATTTTTTCGTTAGTGACCTCTGAGAGAGAGGGATCGATGCTTGTACCCTCGGACTCTATGATGTAGTCCAACTTGATCTCGAACATGAGCACGAGCGGTCCCAACACATTATTTTTGCTGCTGTTTGCGGAGTGTATCATCTAACCCAGAATCGTTACATTACTTACATTCTGTACCAAGCCTCCGTCAGACTGAGGCGGGCGTAAATTCTCGCGGCCGGCCATAAGGGCTCTTCGCGATTGCGCAAAGATGGGTGTTATATTTGCTTCTGATCCACAGCCACCCTGCCGAGGTAAAACACCGCTGGAATACCCTTGTGTACTGAGACAGGTTAAGAAGAATCGGAGAACTTCCAGGAACCTAGACGCTCGGAAGGGAAATATCTTCGATGCCCCGCAATCACACCTGTTACCGTTCCTTCTGGCGAAGTTGAACATCGCCGAGATGGCCGAAGTGAACGCATTTGGGTTGAACGCCAGAAAGGCCCTTCGTGGCAAAGCGAATGAGGACGAAATGTGGATTTAATAGTTGTTCAGCCCACAGGTTGTCCGAGACTGCCGGAGAGATAATTGAGTTCGTAACCTAGTTCAGTGTCGCACGGTTGAATATTGCAGCGGAGCCGATATATAAAAGGTCGCAAGCAGCTACACGGGTTATTTCCTGCTACACTATTCGATAGGTAAGTACCGGTAAAGAACCCTTGAGGATGTTGAAGGAAAATAAACATGATCACAAGTCGAAACTCAGACAGAGCTATCATCCGAGAGCCGATTCAGATTATGAATGTGGCGGCCCTTCTCGGGCAATATATCCAGCGTCTCCCTTACGGAGCCCGACGACAACGCAGGGTTGCTCGCGAATTGGATTCGTGACGGTTGATTTGGCGTCGACGTTGAGCCAATGATCCCATTGAATCGGATGGACTGGGAGGCGTATCTGTCGTCGCCCTGCGTGAACGACGACTCGCTCAAGGAGCGCGTGGTGCTGGCGAGCAGGATCACAATCGTGGGGTAGGCGCCCTGCGTGCGTGCGTACACGTCAGTGCGTGAAGAAAAAAAATGATTGAAAGAGGAATTGAACCGACCGCAATTTGGACGTTCACAGGCGTGTACAGATCGCCCAAGGTCGTCCCCTCGGGCAGCCGGATGAGTGAAGACAGCAGGACCATGATCTAAGCATTGCCAAGTTGGCTTCAGTACGTAACAAATCGTAGAACGCGGGACTAACTGCAGAGAGACAGTAAAAAACCCCGCTTTCCACCACAAGAAGTAAAATGTGGTTCGTCCGCAAAGAGCCGGCTTTAGCTCTCAGAAAACGCAGCTGCGGATCGTGCGCCAGTGGCCCCTGATGAAAGTCCGGCTTCAGCTGCTGCACACTTGATTGTGGAGGTAAGCAGCGAACCATGCCGTAGCACCAACGGCGCCCGTTGCAGTTAGATTTGACAGCAGGGACGTGCCCAGCGTCGTAATCTGCAGAATGTCGATCACACGGTGCAGGACGCTATGTAAGGGCAAGGTTGGCGATGGGAGATTGCACCAGCGCAATGACCCGGAAGAGGATGGTGAGGAAGACAGTAACTACATCGCGTCAAGTCAGTATCAATTCGTGAGCGAAGAAGGAATCGCGCACGCACTGGCTGTGAGGACCAAGAAAAAGATTGTGATCCACAGATACTTCCGATGGTCGCGTCTGCAGATGATCCACGCGCGCCAGACCACGATCCCGTCCGAAAGCACATAGTTGAGCAGGGTCAGCGCGTTGAAGAGCGGGGACCACTTGGTCACTTCCGTATGGTTCGGCTGGACCTTCAACAACGGACCAAGTTTGAGGTCACGGTGCACGCGAGCGAAGAGGGACTACACGGACCTGTAGGGGATTTTTCGCCAGGCTTATGAACGAGCGGCTGCTGTCCATGCCATACGCGACGGAGAACGCCCAATAGCCCTGCGGAGAGGAGGTACATGAATGTGATGATCCCCAAACATGGCCTTGTTGACGCGGGTCGTCAATTTGCGTTCCCTAATGATATACGCTCTCCGTCAGAACCTGCAGCCGGCCAACCAACGAAAGAACATTTACAACAGGCTTCGCGTCGCGAACCACACTAAAACGGTGTACACCCCTATTGAATGAAACTGTTAGACGGCGGCGACACGCGATCCACACAAAAAGAAGGACCTGACCGAAAAAGAACGTGGCGACGACGAGGTCGAACACGGTAAACATCATACCCATCCCGGCGCTGTCCAGTCTCGCGTCTAGCGACACTGGAGCTGCTGCTGCTGTTGTCGATGCCATTACCGGCCCGCGGTTGAAGGTTGAAGAAGGAAACGTAGAAAAATTCCTCGCTGAGGGAGGAGGCGAGCAGGGAAATCGAGGCCGGGGTGGGAGTTCGGAAGAAAGAAAACGACGGCGGTGAAAGGCGCTGAAGGGAGCTAAAGTAGTATGTCGGCGGCGAGAGGTATCACTGATCAATCTCCGTCTCCGTGCGAACGGAATGAGACAGCTTGGATCCTGGACACCCTCGCACCGTCACCGCCCGGAACCACGTTGAATCCCAGCCGCTGAACTTCAAGTTCAACTCGCAGTGCCGTCCCAGCTTGCTTGTGACGATTTCAAGTCCTGCAGAAGATTTAGTGTCCATAGATAGCTAAGTTAGACAAGGTAAGTACATACCGTAACGGCGGCGGCGGCGGCGTAACAAGTGAGAACCAGTGCCATTGGTGACATTGTTCCACATATGTCTTGACAACATCGGCACGCCGCAACAATGGCTGGGGACGCCGCTGATTGGGATTCTGGAGCAGCCTGAGGGGAGTCCCGTGGAGGACCGGAGAGTCATCGCCTGGTGGGCCGAGAATCCTGCCTAAGTAGTAGTGCTTGAGGTCCTGACACTAACACTGCGGCGAGTAGGCGGCTGCGGACGGGATTCCGAAGTCGCCAACCACTTTACAGCAGAATCGCCGGACGGACAACTCCTTCAAGTTCATTCTGCTATGCCAATGCTATGCGCAATACACCGGAGGGGAAGACCGTGACATCTTCGACGATATGACGAATCCCGTACACCATCGCATACCTGTGGGTCGGCGCAGGAAATTAGGAAAGTGGCCGCGGAGGGTCGATTGGACCTTTTGCAGCATCGTGGGCGTTGTCAAACTTGAAGAGGTCAAGATCATCGATTTTACGATCCGACACGATCCGACACCGCCTCCTGATTGGGGTTCAATTTCACGGATCAATCGTTCTAACTGCAACCACCACCTGCACAATCCGTGAGATATTTTCATGGTGGCCCAACCGCACGATAAAATAATAAAACTTCTTGAAACGATACTTGCTTACCTCCATACTCGATTTTGAAAACCATGCCACCCTGGGGTTCGGTCTGCATCTTGTTTCCAACCGGTATTTTATTTTTTGGTACTTGATGTTGACGGAGGTGCAGACGGGGTACTCAGGTGTTGAAGTGGTCAAAGAATGACGGTATCCGTAGCATACACTTGACGCCTGTATGTAGTACGGGCCCCGGCTGTTTCTTAACGGGACCACGCCGGTAATCTACCTACCTACCTACCACCTTTCCTTTGGTCTCTCTGGTACCCGTCGCAGGTCGACTTTTCACTGAGTCAGTCATTCCTTTGCCCTTTTCTTCATCACTCTGAATTTGTGACCTTCCAGCTTTATTCCTTCATTCGCTAGGCGCGCTGCGTGACACGCAGGCGGCTGTCTATGTTGTTGCGGAGAGGGCGGCGGCTTCGATTAGGGCGGCCTCCGCATGACACCAGAAGACACATGTTTCTTACCCTCGTACGAATAATTCCATTGTTGAACACGCCCAACCTGCAGTGGTTCTCAAGGGACCGCACGCTGAACTGATTTGTGGTTGCAACCCAGAATCCAGATCATAGCATCGTTCAGTTCCTGAGAATACGAATTACAGTTTCGGCATTTTCAACGTGCTGAATCCAACGGTTGTTGGGCGCAGTTTCAGTTTGATTTTTTCTGCAGACTTGAAAAGACTACTGTTTTCAGCCTTTCAGGAGCGTTGGTGACTTGGATGTCGGGTGTTCGAATTTAAATTGCAGTCGCGCTCCTCCGATCGGCTCGTTTTCTCCGTAGAGGTTACTGTAGTAGTTTTCTGAGGAGTCAACGGTTATATTTTCCGTCCGTCGTGATTCCGTAAGCACTCGCTTCTTTCCTTAAACGGTCACAACAAAGTCTCGCCTCTACGCAATCCGACGCTAACTCGTGTTTACAGACTTGAACACGTCCATGAGCCTCCTTGAAGCAGATCGTCGGCGCATCGTGGAGATAGATGCTCAAATCTCGGAGCTCGAAGTTGCCCTTTCTGCCTTGCGAGGCAGAAAAGCCATCGCGCAGGAGCGACTCGATTCCTACAAATACCCCGTCTTGACATTGCCACCCGAAATCACTTTGGAAATCTTCACCCACCTCCTCCCGACGTACCCCGATTGCCCGCATCCCGACGGCCGTGACTCACCGACACGGTTAACCCGGATCTGTCGTGCATGGCGAGAAATTTCGCTGGCGACTCCTTCGCTCTGGAGAGCCGTACGTCTGTGGCCCGAGGATGACGACCTTCCTCCTGCAAGACTGGCTCAGAAACTTGAGATCTGGGCCCGGCGGTCGGGTTGCTACCCGATGGCGGTCGACGTCGCCCTCCCAGCGGCCGCGCTCAGCTCGGAAGGACTTCTGACCTCAATCACTACTCAACGCACACGATTGGAGCACCTGGTGCTTTATATTGATGACGCCGACAGTTTACTCCCATGTTCCGGCCCAATGCCCCGTCTCCGCCACCTCGATCTGACCTTCGAGGGCGATGACTCCGAATACGCGACCTTTGTGTCCCTAGAGGCGCCTTTGCTGCGCACAGTTCTCCTCACATTCAATCCAGCGAGGGTGGATTTACCATGGGCACAGCTTACTTCGTTGACGTTACGCTCCGTGTTTCCCGAAGACTGTTCCCCAGTTTTGGAGCAGACCACGAACCTAATATCTTGCGAGCTCCGTCTCATCTTGGGCGATGCCGATCCCAACCCTCCGGTTGTCACCCTTCGGTCCCTCACCTCGTTAAAACTGGAGGCAGTTCCGATCGTCGTCTATCTTCACAGCTTCACTGTTCCCTCCCTCCACTGCTTGGATATCCCGGAAAACCTCCTTGGGTCCAACCCACTTCAATACCTGGCCTCATTCATATCGAACTCTAACTGCCATCTGCACGAGCTCATCATGCGTAGACACAGTATCCCGCGCAGTGCCTATCGCGCGGCATTTCCTTCGATCAAGTTTTCCTTCGGTGCCGATGGGGAGGCCACGGATGGTTCCGAGGCTTGATAGCGAACCTTTACACTAGAGAGGAGTTCTTGCTTGCTTTGAATGCCAGTGCGTTCGAGAAAATCCTGTTCCGATCTCGATATAACGCCTTTTATTAGGGACTTCTTGGAGAAGAGACTTTATTGTGTAGCCCAACTTGAATCTCGAATGCGATTTTTACATTTGGTGCGCTCGAGTTCAACATGCATTTGGGGCAGGCCAACGAGGATCTGAAGAATATCACGGTAAGATTCTCATTCCTGAGTCTGAGCTCAAAAAAAATTCCTAGGGACGCCGTATCCGTTCATGTCATTTTCGGTGTACTCGGAGTCGGGTATATCACCGCCGGGTGGTCGCGATTCTGGCGTCACCAAACAGAAACGCGGAGAGGACACCGGCAAGCCAATAAAAGGTTCAACTTAAACCTTTGAATTGCCAGTGATTGCATCCACGATTTTACGACAAGTCCACCACTTCCGTTGGAGCGGAAACCACTGCAACTTACTAGGAATAAACGTACAACAGCTGAGGCCAATAACACCGTTCCCCTCCGACCTGCACCCGCGCAACAACAACTACCTACCGGGCGTCACTCTGTATCAGCCCTCCTTCCTGTCAATGCCGAGTCAACACTCTCCGTATCCGTCCAGTGTCAATGCGCCGCCTGTCCCACGCATTGGGTCGCCGAAACGGCGCGCGAGAGAGAGGGGTGAGACTGTTCAGCGATTTGGATTTTTTTTGATTCGGGTTAGTCTGTTGGATTTTATGCATGTCTGTTGACAACGTCGATAAAGTTGCGGGCTTACGAAGGGCGTTTCAGCGACTCGGTTCGCCGCAACGGCGTCGGCCAAGATGTAACCGTCCGCCAGGCGGCAATCATCACATTTTTTAACCCAACTGAATCCCAGTTGAAATCATGCAAATTATCACGGCGCAGCAACGGCGCAGCCACTCGAAACATCGGAGCCAGCTCTCGTAGTCCACCTCGTCAGTAGGATTCCCAGTCACCGCAGCAGTATCCAATAACTGCCATTCGGAACGACTGCCATCCCTTTTGTTGGTGCTATGGGTTCACACCGCTTCGCCTTTGGTTTTTTTTTGAATCTGCATTTTTACTACCGCATTAGATACACGAGCTACAATACACGAGTCACTACAAAGCGGTGCCGAGAAGTGAGCGGAGAGATACGTCGTGCTGTCGTAGAGTTGTCCATTCCTGGGGTGTAATGTACAGGTGAGGTATAATGGGGAGCGACACATCGACATGCTGTCGGTTTCAACGCGGCTGACATATCGTTACCCGGGACCCCGGAATGCAAGAGAATTTGGAAGAGGAAAAGGCGCCATGTAACCCCCGAACCCGCTGCCGCGCGGGCGATGTTTGCTGTTAGCACACCACAGCCGAGATCCATTGATTAATACAAGCTTGAGCAGTGACATCAGGGGTGGGCCAAAAAAACTGAGAATTTGGAGTAGAATAGGACACTGGAGAGGGCGGGTTCGAGTGCGCGCTGATCGTGGCTGTTAGCCACGCTTCCTGCACGGATCCAACGGCACGGCACGTACGGTGAGTTCGATGTGGGTTTGCTGCTGAAGAGCGAGCGCCTTCTGGCGGATAGCGAGCTCGGCCTGCTGCGTCTCCACGCGCAAGGTTGAGGCGGTCTGCCAAACGGGAATCAGCGTGCCTTCCACAAGCACAGATACCGACCGACCTGGAAATCACGATATGCGTCGTCGAGCCGGGACTTGATTTCTTGTAAGGTGCGTTCAGTGCTGTTTAGATAGATGACACGGGGAACCCAGCGGGCGAGGACGATCTTCTCCATCGTGGCACAGATCTCGGCGAGGAGACTGGTTCGAACCCGGTTTAGTATGTCTGTCTGGAGTTTCAACGGATTATGAGGCTCACTATGTGAACCCCTCAATACTTTTGAGCATGGGACCGGGAATGGCCATGGGATCCGGGACGGCGTCCGCAATGAGACAGACTATATCTTCCGTCCTCTGGGCGATGTCGGCCGCGTCGGACTTGCAGCGTTTGGCACGCTGGATAAAACAAGAGAGAGGTGTGTCAGCGGAGTTTAGCCTGCGCGGCACGAATCACCTTGGCGATATCCCATAGCGCAACGACTCCACCGACGGTGCTCTTCAGAGGGGGAAACGCATCCGCGGATTCCTTCAGTGCGAGGAGGGACGTAGACAGAAGATCGGGGAGCGCCTTTGGTACGCGCAAAGCAGTCGGAGGAGGGGGCTGCTTCCGACCCCATGGCCAGCGACGTCCGAGAGCCATGGGGGATCCCGTCTAAGCGTAGTGGGGTGGTACAGCCTTATTATATGTCGGGATGAGGCTGTCCATACAGCTTGAGCGCCACTGGCAAAGGGAAGGGCTGTGTTTATGCTTCTTTAAGCGCTGACAGCACGAGACAGCAGTGCAAGGATGGAGTCGCAGCCAAGATCCCCAGATATACCGCAAGCTTCCGGGTTAAATATCGCTGAAGAGCGTAGAAGAATCCGAGTCGTTCTGACCGTGCGTAAGTGATATTCAACCGTGGGAAGAAAACTCATACGACAAAAGGCAAACGAGAAAATGCACGCTAAGAGGTAACAAGGCGCGGCGATCACCATATATTTGCCTCTATTCAACCAACACAACCTGAGTTGAAAACAAAAGACAGTACGGCGCAGTCACGCTAAATATAGGACTGAGCTAACTCTCCCACGGCGGTGGTTGAACATTCTGCGGCAGTTTCTGCCTGGGAGCTACTAGTCCAAGCTGCGGCGGAGTCAGTTCCATCGCGTCGGTTCAACCGCAACCGCAACCATGGGCGGATAGAGTACGAACTCATATAAGTAGCAGTGCGACCGTAGCGCTGAAGGCGGCGGCGCGATATAAGCCCATTCAGTCGGCTACGGAGTGTTCACTGGCAGAACCAGTCGAGCATTGTCCGGATTACGACCGACGATCCGCTGCAGGGAAAGCTCTTGCAACTTGAAGACTCATGCGTTTCTGCCGACGAACTCATATGCATCCGATCAGACTCGCTCGGGAAATAAAAATCCAACCTGAGCCTAAGTAATATTCAACCGTGGGAACAAAATTCATAGAACGGCAAAATGTACATTTATCGAAAGCGGCATGGGCGGCGTCGGTATGTTGGTATCCCCAACCGAATCGTAGCTGTCACACACCAGTAGTTTTCATGTCGAGGCCGACCAGGTCCAACCGGAATACTGGCGTCCCAAATGCGTGCCGCCAAAACACAACCGCCCTTTCAACAGATGTGTACTATGTACGCCGACGCGTTTATGAAACCCCCAGTGTGAAACGACGGCACACCGAAGACGGGTGGCCTGCAACACCGATTTTTCGACAAGCGAGAACCCGCGCCCGAATTCCCATTCCTGCTCGACCTTGGCTCGACCGTTCCCGCTCGGCGATGATCCGCCTTGGATCCGCCCATTCCTCTTCATATTGGATTTGCAGCACAAATCACTCAACACCGCGCAACATGAGTAGACATGAGTACACCCCTATCACCCGCCCCTATCCAACGTCCGTCCATCCCGCACATGCGCACACGGATCCGCCTTTCCCGGCGGCGATCCACACAGCGCGGACCCGGAAGCGCATGACGTCACACGCGAAAATTTTCAAAAAATGTCTTGGCGCTGCTGCGAAATTTATTGCGCCTCGCTGAGTTTTGGTTCTGCGCCAATAGTAAGTAATGTTCAGGCTCAGCCTCACTCCAGTTATAGGTAGTCAACAATTCATTCGTTATTATACAGTAGTTTCGATTCGATTCGGTGGTGGTGGTGGTGGTGGTATAGCAAAACAAGAAGTAGTTGTTTAGATGAGCAGTCGTCGAATAGCAGTTCAAGGTAAGCAGCAAAGTAAGTAGTAAGAAAGCAGGGTAAGGTAGGGAGGCGGGTGGCAAGCAAACAAGAAGTAGAAAGTAAACGAGTAGAGTACAGTACAGTAAAGGTAAAGTAGACGCGAAAGAATAAAAGGAAGAGAATTGAAACACAGACAGGAAGGGAGGGAGGCAGTCCGTTTGGTAGGATAGAGAATAATACAATACAGAGTACATCGGGCGCCGTCCGCGTCCCGGGAAAGGCCAAAGTCATTGAGGGCTTCCACTAGGCCCTCGCGAGGTCGTGAACATGCTGGTGCTGGTGCTGGTGGTGCGGGTGCGGTGGGTATGCTTTATTTTAATACTTGCGTGCGTGCGTGCGTGCGTGCGTGCGATGCTGGTGTTGGTGGGTGCTGGTTCTGGTGGGTGCTGATACAGTAGTGGTAGGTGACTGGGTGTGGGTGGGAGTGGGTCGAATAGGCGGAGTGGTTCGTTCGTTCGTAGGGTAGGCCGGGTCGTGCTTCGTGCTTCAGGTCGATTGGGCGTAGTCGGGGGCCGTCTGACGTCGTGGTGCTCATCGGCGCCCACCCAGCGGCGCCGCCATCGCATACCCCTCCACCCCAACCCCAACCGGCATCCTCCTCGGAATAATAATCCTCAACAACTCCCCATCAAACTCCGCCCGCACCTGCGCCAAATCCGCATCGTACCCAAACGAAATGCGGCGCTCAAAGTGGCCCCCGCCGGGCTCGTCCCACGAGTCGGCGACGACGTGCAGGATGCGGCGCTTTTTGGTGGCGAGTGTGCTGCGAGAACAAAACGCGTAAGTATGAGTAAACTGTGAGGAGGAGGAGGGAAAGAGGAGAGGAAGGGGAGGAAGAGAGAAAGGAGAGGGAATGGGAGGAAGGGAGGAAGAAAACGCACATTCCATCCCTCTTAAACCCCGGCAACCGCACAATAAGCCGATACTCCCCCTGCGTCGTCTCGACCTCAATCCAACTATCCACCGGCGGCGGCGCATGGCTCAAAAACGGCTCATACGACGCCCCGCTCGAGCGCACACTCCCACTCCCACCGCTCCCACCAGTCCCCCCACTAGCCGGACTACTCGGCCCCCCGCTGTTGGGTCTTGACGCGACAGGCGGCCCCGCCCCGACCCCGTCCGCATCCGCCCCGCCCGCAAGGATCACAGGCGGCTCAGGCGGTGGGTACTTCCTCAACGACGGCGTCCGACTGATCGCCGTCGCAGCGCTATCTGGCGGCGTGGGCGGGACGGGGGAGTACGTCGTGCGCGGGGGGCGGTAGGAGGCGACTGAGCCCGAGTTGGAGGTGGAGAGCTCGGGCGGGGGCATGGGGGCTGCGCCGCTGCGGAGTTGTTGTTTGGGTTTTGGTTTTGCGGTCGAGGTGGAGGGGGGTGGGGGTTTGGGTGTGGAGGCGGATGCGGGTGTGGGTTTGGAGGTGGATGCGGACGCGGAGGGGGGCGCAGGAGTAGGTGGGGGCGAGGCGCGGCGCGCGGACGGCACGGGCGAGGGGGGCGCGGAGAGGAGGCTGTCCGAGCTGTCGTTACTGCTCCTGCTACTCCTGCCGCTGCCACTACTCTGCTGCGTGGGCATAGGCGGACGCAGCTGCGCCTCCGCCGCGGTGCGCTCATACACCGGCGACGGCATCCCCGGGCGCTTGCCGACCTTGGGGAGGACGGAGAACGGGATCTGCATCGGGAGGGGGAGGCTCGCGGAGGAGGTGCGGTCGACCACGGCGGGGGCGCCGGGGGCGGCGGCATCGTGTTTCGCGCTGCTGCGCCCCTGGTAGGAGTGCGCCTCGGGGAGGGAGTAGGGGCGCGAGAAGGGGAGGATGGTCTCCTTCGTGCCACCCTGCCCCTGCGTAAAGGACGGGGGCGGCAGCGAGGATTTTAATTTGCCGATTGTCTTTGAGGAAAAGGACGGCGGTGGGGGCGGCGGCGGGGGCTGTGGCTGGGCTTGTGCCTGTCCCTTTGTCGTCTTTTCCTTGTGCAGTTTCGAGCCCCCGGCTGAAATGAGCTCCCAGTCCGGCTCGTCAGCAAAGACGGGGGAAAAGTGGGAGCTGTTGTCTTGTTGGCGCATGCCGGGGCTCTGGGGCTGGGCTGGCTGCTGCTGGTGGGACGACGAGGAGGGGAGGGGGACCTCGCGGGGCGAGTCAAAGGAGGCGTGGCGCCTTGAGAAGGAGGAAGTGTGTTTTGGGGGGGCGGGACGCTTGTTGGCGGTGGTACCTGAAAGAGAAAGATATTGGTTAGATCCCCGAATGAAATATGTGGACCATGCGGGCTGCATCATAGACCGCCAATCCAAGGCCCGATCGCTGTCTGCCTGCATGCCCGGGAGAGACGTGGAGTGCTCCTCGCAGGGACGCCGTTAAGGGCTCCAATTGCCCAAATTTAGGACGAGGACGGTGGCAGCAAAGGGGGATGTGGAGGATGTGAAAGAGTACTTGCCTCTACCGCGGTCCCTGTCGTCTTTGTTGTGCATATCGGTGTCGGGTTGTCGTGAAAGCTTTCTGTGAGTGGATGGGCGAGTGGTACTGGGAGGATTCATAAAGTAAGGCTCGGTGGCGCAGAGGGGTTGTCTGTTTGGGCTGCCTTGATGTCATGTGGAGCGACTCACACCACCGAGGTTTCCCATCATTCGCACTCTGTGTCTCAACCACAGCCATCCAAACCCTTGCGAAAAATAACTACTGGCGCCCATGAACGATGCATGTTTCACAGCAGTTGGGCAACCAACCGCACTGCGCCCTCACTTTGCACTGGCACAGTACTTTCAATTTCCGCTGCGCACGGATCTCAGGCTCGCTCAGACTCAATAAATAAACTGCGCGCGGCAGCACTCGGTCAGTAACATTGCAACGAGTCAGTCAGCCAGCCAGACGTATGTACAGTCATTCAGGCATTCAGTCACTCAGCCACGGATCCAGCAAGCAACGACGCATAGCAGGCTCGATGGGGTCGGCGTCCGGTTGAACGACGCATAGGCCTGGATGGGCCGAACGACGACGCACGACGCACGACGCACGACGACGGCCGGGAATCGCCGGATGCAAGTTTGAGCTTTGACCCACTCCACGATAGAGATGGATTGCACACTGAGACGGACAGCAGTTGTGTTTCTGGTGGTGGGGCCGCAACCCCCGCGTCCGAGTCCGAGGGAGCCGCAGGCAAGATGGATGCTTTTTCAACAGCCTTAGACTTGGGCAGCCAATGGCAATGGTAGGTACTGAGGTAGCGGGCCCGGGCCCCGCGGAAGATCCGACTGCGCCAGCGATACTGCCATATATACCGGCGACTCGAAATCATCGCATGCACCCAGTGTATAAAGTTACCTTAACTTTCAGGCTCTTTCAAAGGTTCGGTCTCTCCGCGCCGCGCAATCGTACAATCAAATGTCTTTCGTAGGGCGCATGCACCCGCGGACGAGTTCGACCCGGAGCCGGAGCCCGAGACATATGCGCGCGAACGCTGCTCCACACGCATGGCCGGCGATTCGATTCCACCCGACAAAAACACAAGTTTCCAAGGCCGCTAAGTCCGAGTCTCTCCCACCGAACACGACTCCGACTCCGCCGCAGGTCTACGTCGGACACACGAGTGGGTCCCTCACCTGCACATCCCGTGCGGTTGCTGAAACCAAAAAAAAAAAAAAAAAAAAAAGGGAAAGGAAGCCACCGACGTCATAAGTGATTGACATAATCGATCGACCCACCCGCCTCGGCTATCAGTTTTCAATATTGAAAGTCGCCGCTTCCGCTTCCTTCGTTCGCCGCGGGAGGCGGGCACTAAACTTATCATATGCGAGTTACTAAGTAGGTCGCCGGTGGGTACCGAGGATCGGGTGGGTAACTATTGAAGCTGAAAGACTTATTCCTGCCCATAGCTGGTAACGAAAAAGTATCGATATCGGAGTCCAGGACTTATACGAAGCGGTCCGGGGTTCAAAGCCGTTGGTGGTTGAGTACGAATTTGGTTGGGGGATACAAACGTACGACTACGTCCGTGCGCCCCGACCCTTTGGTTCAATACGGGGGGGGGGGGGGTGTTTTTCTTTTGTCGTCTGAGGTATGTTCCCACGGTTGAATATTACTTAGGTTGAGGTATTTCCCCAGTGTTTTCTGATCGGGTGACGCATATTTCTGTGAGTGTTTCGTTGAGACTCACAATTACCTCGAATTGCGCTGTTCCTGCAGCGCGGCTCGTCGGTTGTAACCCCAACAATCCGTAAGTTCAACATTCTAGCCGCCTATAGCTACCTGTTCGACGCTCAATACTACCCGCAGTCGGTCCTGTTCCCGACCGTTGATTTCAACCAGAAATACACATACATCCACTAATACCATGGCAGCTCCTGGCTGTTAAAGGGGCGGGACGCAATGACGGTCCCATCCAAGTCACCCTTTGATCATCCTTGAATTCGTCGCTGTCTTTGAGGCTCAAGGTTTGAGCTCCCCCCAAGGAAACGCTACGAAGGAAGTTTTCGGTTCTTGGGGTTCATTCACGATATTAGCATTAGCGGAACTGTGACTGCAGACAATGTTTAACACCGGTTAGCTGCCTGCCTCATCGATAAATTGGTCCTAGATACCGCTCCGCTCGTTGGATCTTCCGTCGCTTTACACATCCCCTGGAGTCTGAGTTACGAACGCGTCGGCGAATCGCACATTCGTTGGGCGGTTGTGTTTTGGGGGGAGGCGTTTGGAACGCAGTTATGCAATTTCGGTTGGATCCCGTACGCGGGAGGAGGAGGGAGCGAAAGCTATTGGTGTGCGCGGGCCGTTCTTCACTCTTGCTCAAAGGCTCGTTCGCCACGCCTTGTAGTGGTCGTCAGAGTACTATCTGAGGGAGAGCGAGAAGCCGCAGCTTAGGCATCTCAAGGCCCTCCAGGAAAGTCTCTGGCAAGGTAGTCGAATTTGGTTGAACTCAGTTACTCGGCTATCTTCCGCAGAAGAGGATGAATTCTGTGAATTCTGGGGTGTTCACAGCAACTTGGAGAGCGAAAGCTATTGGTGCGCGCGGGCCGGTTAACTCTACTACATGTAGGTACCTTCCGCGGAACGACATGAATTTTGTGGTCCTTACAGCAAGTCCTCGCAGCCTGAGATCTTGAGCCGCACCTGATCATGTCATTAACGCGGGGCCGTCGTCAGTCCGAACGGCATTGGTTATCGGATAGATAGTGCTGTCACTGCTGTGGTCGCTGTGGGTAACTGGAACCCACTCCGATGTTTGCAATGGCTGTGCCGTAGTACTTTGTATGATTTCAAGCGGGATTCAGAAGTTGGGTTGAAAAATGTGATGATCGCCGCCTGGCGGACGGTTACATCGTGGCGAAAAGCCGTTGCGCCCCCTCGAGATCGCTGAAACGCCCTTCCCAGGCCCGCATTATCAAGGTTGTCAACCCGAAAAGTCCAAATCGCTAAACGTATCCCCCCTCTGCCTCGCAGGCCGTTTCGGCGACCCAATACGCGGGACAGGCGGGGCCGCGAATGGATAAGGCGCCCTACTCGGCCGGAAGGAGGACTGATGCGGAGTGACGCCTGCGAGGTAGTTGTTGCGCGGCTGCAGGTCCGAGGGGAATGGCGTTATTGGGCTCAGCTGCCGTACACTTATTCCTAGTAATTTCAGTGCGTCAGTATCTTTGTAGGAGGAGGGGAAGGAGGAGGATTGGGCGTACCACCCTCGTATTCGGAACCTGAGCTGTGGCGAGCAGCACGAGCCGAGCGACGGCGGAGCCAGATGAAGAGGAGGAGGAGAGCGAGGATGACGACCAGGAGACCAGCGACTGCAACGCCGACTATTGAGCCGAGCGCGGCCTTGCTTGTGAGCGCCGTGCGGAGGGGTTTCGTGCTTGGAGATGACCCGTTGTTGTTGTCGAGACCGGCTGGACGGGGAATAAATATATAGGTTTTAAACAGGCGGATCAACGGAGTCTGTACCTGGAGGTGGGGTGGTGGCCGGGGTTCCGCCCACGACCGCCAGCCCACTCGTCGATGAGCTGTCAGAGACAGAGCTTGCTTCAGTGGCCGCCACGGCAGTAGGGACAGAGCCTAGAGTCGAAGCAGAGAACACAAAAGACTCCATTGACGTTGACGCCGAAGAGGTCATGGAGGATGGCGAGAACGGGAGATCAGCCGCTACCGGGTCGGTCGGTAAGGCACGCATATATGTGAGTGAGTGGTACCCACCCAGTACAGTTTCCGCCCCAACTTGTGCGCTGGCCGGGGGCGAAGCATACACAGTCTCAACGCTCACGACCACAATAACGTCCTGTATCGTCGTCGTGGCATCGGCTGATCGTGTGGGGTCTGAGCTTGAATGTCTATGGCTCGAAAGAGAGTTCAAGTCGGGCGTGGATATACTCGTGCGCTGGATACTCTCAGGGAGAGATTCGCGGCAGTCGTGATTGCATGAATTCATGAGGGCGACAGAAAGTGAATGAAGCTGCAATGTATGTCACTTCAGACTGGTGAAGAAAGGAGCCGGAGGAGTGACTGACTCAGTGAACTTGAAAGTCGACCTGCGACGGGTCTCTACCAGAGAGACCAAAGGAAAGGTGGTGGTTGCGGTGAGAGCGACGACTGATCCGTGAGTTGAACCCCGATCATGAGGCGGTGCGCGAGTTCAATGGTCAACCCAAGTTGCACTCGAATTCGTCGTAAACTCGTGGATGCAACCGATTCAAAGCTTCAAGATGAACCGTTCGTTGGCTTGCCGTTTTCCTTGCCGCGTTTCGGTTTGGTGACGCCAGAATCGCGAACACGGGCGGCGGTGGGTCGGTGGGCGGAATGATCATAGCTCGGATACCGAAAATGACATGAACGGATACGGCCCTAGACAATATGTTGAGTCCATGGTCGGGAATGCTTACCGTGATATTCTTCAGATCCTCGTTGGCCTGCCCAATATGCATGTCAAACTCGAATGCACCAAATGTAAGTAAGAACCTTCCGTTCGGTGTCATACACCGTGACTCCGCAAAGCAACGAAAAACATATCGCATTCGAGATTCAAGTTGGGATACACAATAGAGTCCGAGGGTGCAAGCATCGGTCCTTCTCTTCTCTGGAATGTCACTAATAAAAAACGTTATATCGAGATCGGAAGACGATTTTTTCGGACGCACTTACATCCAAAGCGCCTCTCTAGTGCAAAGTTTCGCCATCAAGCCTCGGAAGCATTCGTGGTCTCCCCGTCGGCAATGAAGGAAAAGTTGATCGAAGGAAATGCCTCGCGATAGGCGCTGCGCGGGATATTGTGTTTTCTACGCATGATGAGCTCGTGCAGATGGCAGCTAGAGTTCGATATGAATAAGGCCAATGATTGAAGTGGGTTGGGCCGAAGGAGGTCTTCTGTGATATCCAAGCAGCGGAGGGAAGGAACAGTGAATGCGTGCAGCCAACTTGAATCAGCTGTTGGATCTGCCTCGAGCTTCAACGAGGTGAGCGACCGAAGGGTGACGACGGGGGGGTCGCGATCGTTGTCGTCGTCCAAGACAAGAATGAGGTGACAGAATGTTAGCTTTGTGGTCTGCTCCAAAACTGGGGAACATTCGCTGGGATATACGTAGCGTAATGTCAAGGAAGTGAGCTGTTCCCATGGCAAGATCGGCGTCGAAGGATTGAAGTCGAGGATAACTGTGCGCAGTAACGGCGCATTCGAAAACACAGTGACCGCGGAGTCGGGGTCATTGTCGTCAAAAGCGAGTTCGCACTGGCGGAGACGAGGCATTGGGCCAGAAAATGGGAGAAGACTGTCGGCGTCCACCAACCGGAGTACTAGGTACTCCAAGCGTGCGCGTTGGGCAGCGATTGAGGTTCGAAGTACTTCCGAGCTGAGCGTGGTGCCTGGCAGATTGGCGTCGACTGCCATCGGGCAGCGACCTGACCGCTGGGCCCATATCTCAACTTCCCGAGCCAGTTGTGCAGGACGAAGGTCGTTATAACCGGGGTACAGAGCCATCGCTCTCCAAAGCGACGGAGTCCCGAGCGAAATTTCTCGCCACGCGCGACAGATTTGGGTCAACCGTGTCGGTGAGTCACGGCCGTCGGGATGCGGGCAATCGGGGTACGTCGGGAGGAAGTGAGTGAAGATCTCCAAAGCAATTTCGGGTGGCAATGTCAAGACGGGGTATTTGTAGGAATCGAGTCGCTCTTGCGCGATGGCTTTTTTGGCTCGCAAGTCAGAGAGAGCGGCTTCGAGCTCGGAGATCTGAGCATCTATCTCTACGATGCGCCGACGATCTGCTTGAAGGAGGCTCATTGACGTGTCCGAGTCTGCAAACACTAGTTAGCGTCGGATTGCGGAGAGGCAAGACTTTGTTGTGACCGTTTGAGGAAAGAAGCAGAGTGCTTACGGAATCACGACTGCCGAGATATAAAATAGTGGTAAAGACCGTCGATTCTATAGCTATCTCAGACGACGAATACTACAGTGATCTTTACGGAGGGAAATCAAGCTAATTGGAACGCGACTGCGATTGAAATTCCATCGAAATTGAAATTCCAACACCGTTTATTGCTGTTTTCAATTATAATGACACACACTCGAAAAAAAAAAAAGTTTTGAGGTTGCTAAGGCGCGAGTTCAAGCCGAGATGCCGTCATCACTTTTGAGACTTAACACAACCACACAACGCGTCGCTTCTCTTTCGCTTCTGCCTCCACTTCCCCCCACATCCTACTCCCAACTATGGGCAACCGTAAAATAAGCGATGACCTCAAGGAGGCTCTACTTCGATTGCAGGACCGAGGACGGGACTCGACAGCAGAAATCCTCAAGATTGGGCAGATCTCGCGCTCGACACTATACCGTACGCGCAAACGACAGCGGGACACCGGCAGCGTGGCAAAGGCTCTGGTGCTAGGCAGAGGACGTCCGCGCACTTTAGCGCAGTCGGACGCCGACTATCTCGTCCGTCTGGCACGGCACAAACCTACTATATTTCTTGATGAATACCGCGAGCGGCTGGAACGATACCGCCATCTCCCTGCTTCACTATCCTGGTAATCCACCATCCACCGCACCTTCATCCGAGCACGCATCAGTCTGAAACAAGTTCAGAAAATGGCGTCCGAACGCTCTCCTTTTGCCCGCGCTGGTTACTCCCGCCGCATATCCATATATCCCGCCCGGTATCTCCTTTCCATCGACGAGGTCTCCAAAGATGACCGCACATACTCACGTATCTTTGGCCGGTCTGAAATTGGTACCCGAGCAGAAGTGAGCCAGCCCTTCGTGCGCAAGCGGCGTCTCACAGGAGTGGCTGCAATGGCATTGGGGGAGGGAATTATTGCTGCCAAGGTCGTCGAGGGTTCCTTGTGTCGTAAGACCTATGTTGAGTTCCTGCGTGACAGCGTGGTACGTTGAGTCATGTCTGTGCCCGTTGAATGTGCTATTCACCTTCGCTGCAGCTACCCCTCACGACGCCGTATCCCGGGCCACGAAGCGTCCTTATCATGGATAATGCGCGGATCCACCACGGCGACGAGATTGACGAGTTGTGTGCTGAATATGGTATGGTTCACTTCTCCTCGCTCATGGCCAGGCTGTTTATCTGTCGTCAGGTGTTCGAGTGGAATACCTACCTCCCTACTCCCCCGATTACAATCCTATTGAACAGGCTTTCTCCGTGATCAAGTCCCACCTCCGTCGGATGGGGAGGAGGAGGAGGATTGCCTGTGCAGTCCCAAATTGAAACAACAGGTAGCCGTACTACGTAGATAGACGTCTAATATATCTACGTTACGGATGCCCAAATCCCTCGGCCGTTGTGAACAGTCTACGCTACCTACTACAAACTCCCGGCCCTTCTAGGCAAGCCTATGAGCAGCACACTCGACGGGAACCCAGTCATAATCAACCAGGAGTAGGAAAGGAGTCCCCCCCTTTCCGACATAACCCGCCGCCATGCGAAGTCCGCAATAAATAACAAGTCCCGTCTCGCAGCTTCAGCAAAAGAGCACGATAGAATTGACTGGCCCTAGTACATTGTACGTCTACTGATCACCTCCCCGAATAAAGTGGGTTGCGGGGATGAGCATATCCTCGGCCTCGAAAATCGTGAAGATATCATACACAAACTTCGCGAGTCGCTTCGTAACGGCTCTCGTGTGCACCAGCTTCAGGAGGAAATCGCAGGCAGACAACGTCTCCACCGCCGTCCGAAGGTCGGGATCAGCCGTGTAAGCGTCGCGCAGGAAATTGGCTCGGAGCTCAGTCAGGGAAGGGCGGCCGCGACACACCAAAAACGCGTGGCATTCGTCTTCCACCGCGGCGCGGCAGAAGCGACAAAGTCGCAGCTCCCTTTCAACGTACCGCCATACCCGGTTACCGTGGCGCAGGCCCTCCACCGCCAGTCGATGATCCGACGCCAGGAAGCGCGTGTACGCGATCCTGTGCGCCGCATTCACCAGCCGGAGGTAGTCGCGGAAGCGCAAGGTCATGAGCTTCAGGTTGCCGTTGTCGTCGGACTCGAGACGGTTCTTGAGAAACTGAGTCTTGACGAGCCGTGCAACGTCGCTCTCCAGCGCTGCCTCGCACGCTCTCTCTACCCGTTCCATAACCCCGTCTACTCCATCCGCGGTCAGCAGGACCGCGGGGTCCAACGCGACCGGCACCGGAAGCGACGCCAGTACCCACCGCAGATCAGACACCCACGACAGGTGTCCGAGCCCTGCGAGACGCAAAGACTCTCGGAACGCCGCTCGGGGCAGATCTTCAACGTCAGGGGGGATAGCGGCAAAACCTCTCGCATATCGCAAAGCCAGTAGCACACGTCGGTACCGGATAGGCATGACACCAGTCTCGGTGAACAGCACGGCTAGCATCGACTGCCGATTCAGCCCGAGGAGTCTGCGCAGAAAGTGAGTTTGCGGGACATCGAGACTCGAAGCCAAATTGCGGTCGACGTCGAGCGCCACCTCACACCCGGACGTTAAGTGCGGGTCCACACGAGCCTTGTACAGGATGAGGCCCTCCCGGGGCGGGAGGACGCCAACGAAGGACTCGACGGAGAAGGCGGTGTACGACACGCTGCGTGCTTTAGACGCCTTGAACGAGTAGTGTTTCGAGAAGAGGTGGCGGGTCGTCGAGGTGAACCACAGCCCCACGAACTTGTACTCATCGACCAGTTCGATTGGGGAGTCGCCAACGAAGACCACCGGAAGGATAAGGGGGAGAGGGCCGAACAACATCCATTGCGTCTTCACCACGCTGATGACCATGAAGTTGGACCGGCACCACGCGAAGAATGAGTCGACACGACGTTGGACGCCTTCAAGCGAGGTTGAGAAGAGGGCAACGTCGTCGGCCTGCTCAACGTGGCTCACTGCGATGCCGTCCAGGAGAATGTCGTCGCGGTCCGGCGGAAAGAAGAGGTCGGCAAAGAAGATATTCCACAGGCCCGGTGACGCCGAGTCGCCTGTGAGAACACCAATCGCCGATTTGAACGCCTCCGAGTACTTTCCTCCGTGGCGTACCACATACTTCATGCGGGCGTACAGCATGCGCAGCCAGTCGAACAAAGGACCGGAGACCCCCGCGCGATAGAGCTTCAACCAGAGGGTGGGGATATCCGTCGCTGGGAACGCGTTTTTCAGGTCCACGAAGACGACGTAGAGGCTTTTGCCTTCAGCCCAGGCCTTCTCGATCGCACAGCGGAGGATGAAGGAGTTGTTGTTGGTCTTCTTCCCCGCTTGAAACCCATTCTGCGTGTTGGGAACGATGTTGTTCTCGCGGACCCACTCCAGGATGCGCTGGTCGATGAGGAGCGTGAGGACCTTGAGCAGGCAGCACTCTAGGCCAATAAGACGGTAGCCGTCTGGATCCACGGCGCGCTTCCCTTGCTTCAGAATCCCAATTAGAATTGTCGTCAGCCATGAGCTCGGTGCGTCCCGATAGTCGATACAAGCCTGCGTTGAGGAGTGAGGTCAGGACTCAATCGACGCAGCGGTAAGGAGGGAGAGCATGCCTGGAATAATTTAACCAGCACATCGTTTGGAATCTCCAATATTTTGAGATACGTAACGCGATCAATCCCTGTTGCGCTCTTTGCTTCACGCTTCCGTATCCTCACTTTTATCTTCTCAATATCCTGCACCGTGAACGGACGCGAGAATATCTTCCCGGTCGTACGATCCTTGGTCACCTCTGGGATGTTGGCGGCCATGAACGAGTTCCACTCGTGCTGCTCGACGTGAAAATGCTCTGGCAGGACATCGGGCGGGTTCAAGCGTCCTTCAAACACTGTTCGCAGCTGCCCCGCCGTTACACGACTCGCGCGCGCCTTCCGGTCCGTCCAAAGCCGCACCAAGCTCCAATACTGGGCGCTCGAGGGCGAGTTTACAAATTTCTCCAAGTTCTCCCGCTGCAGCTCGCGCTCTTTCGCCCGTCCACGATGCGAGTCCTTGTCGCGGCTCACATCCTCCTCCTGCACGCGAATCGCAACGGCCTTTGATACACTCTCAGCAGGCAGAGAGGTCGAGACCTTGACACCCGGCAGAGACACCGCGCCAGAACAGGGTACGGCCAGCGGCGGCGAGGGAGGAAGCTGTGGTGTTGGGAGGGGAGGGTTTGCGCGGGCTGCGCCTCTCGCCAGCCCCTGCGCGCCCTGCCAGTGCATGTTTTTACGACCATGTGCGACATCCACCCAGCAGAATATAACCACGGCCGGCCTCGCACGCAGGAGCTCTGCCCCTGCGCGGATAAGGTCGGCATGCTTGCAAGGCCATCCTCGGGTTGCGTTCCCTGCCGCCAAGTAGCAGAAGGAGCGAATGGCATACTGGGACCCCGAATATATCGTGAGTGTTCGTTCCCGTGGGGCCCGAGTTATCGCCAGAATCACTGCATACAGAGCAGCGCGCGCGTCCGTTTGTTCACCCGGGACTGCACTTGAAGCATTGCCGGCGCTGTTCTCGCCCCAATACACCCCACACCCGCCGCGGGCGTCCGGTTTTCCCCGCCTTCGTGCACGACGACGCAGCGTATACCGACGCGGGATGTGTCGCAGCGAGGACAGGCCCATAATAGACGACTGTCTCCTCCTCCGGCGTGCGCGCTGCCTTCAGCGCATCGACGACCATGCCATCGAGCACAGTCAGCGTCGCGAAGGTAGGGGGACGATCCCCAAGGCCCGCTACGTCCAAGCTAATCACTTCCGCCTCCACAGGAGCATGCAGTGTAATGGCGGCGTGGTCCGACCATAGGTAGCCAAAATCATTCACTACGAAGCACGCATCCATCATTTCTGGTAGAAATGAGTTGGAGACCATCGCGTAGTCAATTACACTGCTTCCCATTGCTTGGAATGAAGTGAAGTGTGCATGCGCATCGAGATCCAGGGGTGAGCCGTTGAGGACAGACATGCGCGCATCCTGACACACTGAGAGAAGCCACCCCCCTCGCGCGTTACTTGTCTCGTCCGCGGATGCGCGCACCAGAGTGGAACGGACCGGTGTCTTGTCGGCGATTCGTCCATTCATGTCGCCGAACGAGAAGCAGGGTTTGGCCGGGTTCGAATTGCAGAACAGCAACATCTCAGCCACCTTGTCCTCGAGCTCGTCCCCAGCTGACCCGGGACGTACATACGATCCAGTGACGAAGAAAGTGCCAAAGTCCAGGGCGATGATGTCGGGACCCGAGTGCGCAAGGACATTGAAGTCCAGCGTCGACTTGATGACTGCCGCAACTCCTCCCTGCGACTGGTGGCCTCTGCCGTCGGGGCGGGGCATTGAGACAATGACATACCCCCGCGGCAGTGAGAGAGAGTCGTCCTGAGTCGGTCTCAGCCATGTTTCTTGAAAGATCATAATGTCGTTGGCCAAGATCATCGACACTACTTCTGAGCCAGTAATTTTCAGGGCGAGATTGCCATGTATATTCCAAGCTGTTATGCGTACACTATAACATTTGGAGCACGACGTAGTGAGAACCCAGCCCAAAAACTGGTAAGTAAATAATCTACCCAGAGCGACCGTTATAGCCTTCGCCGCGGATGAGGGAGATGGGGTCAGCCGACGCCGGGGCCCAGACTGCATGCATGCCCTCGAGGCCTTTTGGAGTGTCGTGCTCGATGGCGTGGATGAACGCCGCCGCAAAGGGGTGGGTGCGGAATCGAATGCTGATGGTCGCGGCCCGATTTTTAACGCGGATAGCGTGAGCGAAGGAGTTAGCGTTCAGGCCCGGCACCTGCTGAACGGCGGCGCGCGCGATATCGCGGGGGTCGGCAGTGGTGGAGACCGGGCTGAAGAAGACATCGTAATTGGTGTCTGCGGACGACATGCACTGTCTTTTGGCCGCCGGGGCACCATCGTCGAAGGTAGCGCTGGTGGCGACAGGGGGAAGGGGATCGAGCAGGGAGGACTGAGGACGAGGCGGCTCCGGCGCCACGCGCAGGTCGTCTGCACGCGCCCTTTTGAGGTCGTTTACGACCTTGATAGTGTCTCCCAGGGCCCCACGGGTGGCACGCAAGGAAGAGCGTAGCTCCGCGATCTCCGCACCCGCAGGCGCAGGGTCTTCGGACAGAACCCTGGCCCTGTGTTCGGAGAACACCAGAGTAATCTTGAGGTCGGAATTAGAATCAACGACGTTGTAAAGAGAATATTCGGGAGAGTTTGCGAACCTCCTCAATCTTCATTTTCAGGACACGCTCAATGGACGCAATTTCGTGCTTGTTGTCCAACGTCGCACGAGCGACAGCCATGAGGTTGTCCGCGAAACGAATGCGATGATTCACTTCTTCAACGAGGACTCCGCATATTATGAGATGTACCGCGCCTTTCAGATGATTATGCCGGAGATGACTTATGGTTTCTTCCGCCATTCGGGCTACTTTCTCGGTTGATTGTACATCTCAAATTCTACGAGTATCATGGTTGTTGTATGTACAAGTTGCACGTATCCCTAGCGAATCAGTTTACAGTCTAGAGTCCACAATTAGCTCCACAAATGATTACTCCTGTCCCTCCCCCGCCATCCATCTGTCCTGCGCATCGCGCACATCTGAGATCTCTGCAGGATTCAGTCCAGCCTCTGCCAGATGTTCGTTTTTGAGGTGTCGTAGTGTTTGTGGACCAGTAACGGAATACGCATCAAGTTTATCGCGGATAGTCGCACCAAGGTTGAAGTGTTGGCAAAAGTATTCGAGGGAAAGCTGCGGCGGAATAGGACGACGAATCGGCTGATTGACGTGGGGCTGCTGCACGGGTGGCGCGAGTGCTCCTGCCGGCGCAGTATCAGGAAGGGTTAAATTGATGGTAATGTTCGAGTCCTTGGTCGACGTCTTCTGGGCTCGCGAGCGAAGCAGTTGCTGGTCCCCAACATCGGGCTCGAGGTACTCAAAGAGCTTGTCATCGGGTGGGTGTTGGAAATCGACCGGGGTCCCGTCCTGATTGACATGCTTGCCCTGCTGTTCGGACAATTAGATTTGAATCATCCACAAGGAGGATTAACGACGGGAAACTCACGATTGCAGCGGCCCATGTCTGAAGATGAAAATGGGTCAAGTGAACATGGTTAGCCGTTGCACGGTCGGGATAGCATGTGAATCGTTTGCATTTCCTATCCTCGCATTTCCACTCCTGCGTCAATTTCACGATATGCTCGGTCTGCTCGACCTCCTCGGGTGATGGCTCATATCCCTAGTCCACGTCAGTTTGACTGGGATGTGCAAGGAATAATCACCCAAATGGACGCACCTTCTTCTTCTTCTTCGGCCGATGTGCCTCTTCCTCATCTGACGACTCGTCCTCGTCGGCACCTGCATTTGTCGCGCTCTTCGCAAGAGTCAGGGTCCATCACGGTAAGCTTTGGAGCGACGTACCTCGAGCTCTTCAATAAAAACTTTGATAAGGCCGGGAACCTCCTTCTTTTGGGCTTGGTCGAGGAGTATAGCATAGTCGTCTGCATTACAGAGAGACATTTCTTTGAAGGATGTTTTCATGATACTGTAGGTCATTCCAGGGATATCGAATGTGTTGCTAGAGAATGTGCCATCGCGCGGGGACCAAGAAAAGGTAAGCTGATCGTCGCCGGCTTCACGGCCAAGGGCCTTGATTGCAGCATGCAGCATGTCGTTCAACTCCGACTGCTCGTGGACATAAAAGTTGGATTTCTTGGGGTTGGGCTTCTTCGCGTTCGCGCGCCTTCTCTTTCCGGCAGGGGGTGGGGGCGGAAGCGGTGTGAACTCGACAGAGAAAAGCAGGCCACGGCCTTCGTTGTACTCGGACACCGGCTCTGTGGCCTATATGTAGCCAGGGTTTGTTGTAGACGCGTAGTATCGCACCTTCTTCTCCTGGGGTGAGCGGGCTCGACATGGGAGGGACGGCGGCAGAGGTGGAGGCAGAAGCGAAGAGAAGAGACGCGTTGTGTGGTTGTGTTAAGTCTCAAAAGTGATGACGGCATCTCGGCTTGAACTCGCGCCTTAGCAACCTCAAAACTTTTTTTTTTTCGAGTGTGTGTCGTTATAATTGAAAACAGCTATAAGTCCGCATCTCGATCGACCAACAGTCCCAACCCCACCGGCATACATGTACACCACATCTCATTCCACCGGACGAGGCAAACCGGCCCCGCCCCTCGCGTTCGATCGCGCTGACCAGCGTCCGAGCCAGGGTCTTCAAGTTGGCGAACTCCCAGACGCTCTTGTCGTGGAAGGTGGAAGAAGGAGGAAGGTGGACTGCTCTGTCTTGAGCAGGCTACGCTGCGACGACGACGACGAGCGCTTAACGCGACTTGCGTAGGAGTATCCCTTTCCCACACAAACGACCAATGGCCCTCTTCTGCATCCACATTGCGACCCCGTTTGTGGATTGCGCTCTGTCGGAGTAATGAAGCCGGAGGGTGGGTGAAAGCTGGCCGTGTGCCCACGGACGACGACGGGGACGATAAACACTCCATCGGCGGGAAGAAGTCAGCGGGTGGATTCAAATATTGAAAGGAGGCGAGAAGATTAAGCCCTCGGCGATCTGGGGCATTTTTAGTGAACCGAAGCGGGATTCAGCGCGGTTGATCAGCAGGATAGAGGTTACTGCGAGGACGATTCGTGCGTAGAAGCTAGGCTCGGCAGGACTGGAGAATGTTACCAAGCTTTTTGGAATTTGTTGGAGTAGGCCGAGGGCGACACCCTCGTCGGTCGTGTTGCAGCTCGCCAGGGAATATAGCTTGCTGAATGTGGCTGAATGTGCGCGGAGGGATATCTACGACGTTGCATTTGCGCGCAGATATGATGTTCCAATGGGCAGAGGGCCGAAGAGAGAACAGAAGCCAGATAGGTTCTCCATAGCGAGATAGGACCTGTGCTAGGATTCCAACATTGAGTCGTGAGTCGATACACCAGTGAGCGAGCTACAAGGTTTTTTTACTCCAAGATATCAATCACCGACGGCTGTTGGATCTCTCCATCCACATCCACAGGCAACCCCGCCTTCTGCCACGCACGATAACCACCCACAATATCCGTCGCGTTGAGCAAACCGAGGTCGAGAAGCGCCACTGCCGCCGTGCTGCTCGCCACACCGTCCTCACAAAACACAATTACCCGCAGGTCATATCGATCGACGATGAGCAGGCGCTCTTCACTCCGTGGGTCAAGTCGCCACTCGAGCACGTTTCGCTCGATGATGAGCGAGCCCGCGATCCCACCAGTAAGCTCACGCTCGGCTGCACTGCGGATATCGACCAAGAAAGTGGGAGCACCGACTTCGGGTGTGAGGAGTTCTGCGTAGGCCTGTGCCGGGGTGAGGCGCTGCAGGCGCGCGCGAGCGGCTGCGAGAGCTTGAGCAACACCGCGGCTGCCAGGAGGTGGGATGAGAGGGTCCATTGGCGCCAAGGCACACTTCCTCAGCGCATCCCAGATAGCAGTCTCGTCTGCAGAGGCGGGCGCAGGGGAAAGATCGCGGACAACGGCGACCCAGATGGACCCATCGTTGTGTGCGACTTGGATGCGGCCCAGAAATTTCGACGACGCGAGAAGGACTGCGCGTTGAACATACGTTTCTGGTGCGCCGCAGATGAGGAGTGTGTTCTCCCTGGGATCTGAGCGCGTTGATGGTCCGGTGGTGGCGATTGCAAACACCTGAAATAAATCCGTTGAATTGATGGATATTGAGCCAGGAAGCGCATACGGACGTGGTGTTGGAGTATCAGCTGGTGCTGCAGATTGTCTGCGACGCGGCGCAGAAATTCTTCGTCGTCGGTTTTGGAGAGGGTGAGCATGACGCCCAAGCGCACGCCGTCGACAGTCTCGCCTTTGGTCAATGTCCTCACAGCGATCTCTTGGGCTACCTGGTCGCGGACATCGTCGAGAGTGCGCTGAGGAACCGAATTCGTGGATCGGGTGGACTTCTCGGGGGCAACCGATTCGCGCGATGCTGCCGATGACCGAGGTTTGGAAGAGCGATGCGCCGACATGGAAGTATGGCTGTGCAGATTTTAAACTCCGACGACAGCCGAAGCTCGGCTTACTTGGTTGAATTTCACGCACGCAATTTACAAAACCAGTCCACCCGACTATTCTACTGCAATGCAATGACAGTTCCTGGGAGATAGCAGCATAAATCGTGTCCCCACTCGCCACTCAGCCAATCTGGTTTGACTCTTGGTTTAACTGATGATTCAGATCGAATAGTATGGAATTCGTTTCCTGTCTCTTCACCTATAAATTGTTCAGGGCGCAGAGCAATTCAGTAATGGGCTGACGCCCCGGCCAGTGAATTCCGAGTCAGATATATCTTGGAGCACAAGATACGACGTATGTATGTGGGCGCACTTTGAGAGATAACTTCAATGTTGAATGCCTGGAAGGTTACTGTAGTCCGATAAAAACCGAGAATTCACAGATCGAGGTCCTCGAGCGCAGATACTAAGTATGCCTGTGGCCTCATATAGACTGAGGGCGACTCAGAAGAGGAACAGATAATATTCTTACAAGATTTCAACCGTGTGAAAACCACATCAAAGCGTTCGGCTTGAAGCCGCCGAGACAAAACAAGTTGGGTGAGGTCGATTGAGGAGATAAATGGCTACTTACGTCTCCTGAAACCATAATGAAAGTGGAAATGAATTGCAGCGGGTACATTCGAACCTTATTTGTGTGAGGCCGACAGACGCACAAATAGAGGGTCAGCGATTGAAAGGGAGGTCAGAGGGGCAGAGTGCCTCACCATGGAGTGTGTACTTGAGGAATAGATCGATTTCTGTGGGCTGTGGATGGTGATCTGGAGGAAGGTCGGACGAGTTCAAGAGATATTCAACCCGACTTACCCTGACCGTAAAAACCACCTTCTCGCTCTTCTCGATATACTCTCGTTCGCCTAGCTTGCGACGTCGACACGCGTCTCGGTGCTCTGCACGAGTAGGGTGAAAGAGTCCGTGATGACGAGGGAGGTGTCGACGACCTTGCCCATCAGGCCATGATCTTGGGAACGCCAGAGCGCGCGTGAGACCTGGGATGGGTGAGTACTGGGCTGGGTGCTCAAGAGAGAGATAGAGGGACCATCTTGATGAGGGCGACGCGGACATCTTGCAGGATCTCAACATTCCAACCCACTGAGACCTCGAAGGTCTCTGGAAGAGCTACCGTGAGGACGAAAAAAAGGCAGATGGAGACAATACACCGTGTACTCAGAATACATAGACATCCAGGGTCTGACACTCATCCCGACAGAACCTTCCCACCACTCTCGGTCTCCTTCCGCCCCGATGAATTCCAAGGGCCCGCATCACTGAGCGAGCAGCCGCCGGGACAGACGCATTTACCGCCAAACTCTTTGGGGAGATTCTCGGCATCGATCTGGGCGAGCAGCTTGTCCTGATACGCGCTCCCGAGTATATCGATCTTCGCCACAGTGACCTCGTCGAGCCACGGCTTTATGAAGCTCCAGACGGTGGAGAACATGAACGGGGCATTGATGATGTAGAATTTGCCCATGCACTCGGGATAATGGTTCTGGCCGATGCTGGACGCCTGCGAGACGTAGTCTTTGACGCGGTAGAAGTTGCTGAGGGAGACGTTGTGGAGGTCGAAGATCGTGCATGACGTCTCGACAGGGTGGCCGGCGACGGCGGAGCACGCAGGAAGGCGATCGCGGATGAACTTTTCGTATTCGAGGACGAAACGCTTCAGCTGGCGCTCTTGCGTCGTTACGGCGTAGAGCGCATTGAGGTCGAGCATGCCCAGACGTTCGACGTATATTGGGCGTCCGTCCTGGAGGGCACATGAGCATTCCCTTCTTCCTACTTATATCACCGTAGGGGCGCGCACCTTGTCGTTTTTGTGGTAATACTGGGGATAGTACTTGTCCACCTCAGGCAATTCCGGAAAGTCAAAGTTCCTAGAATGCCACGAATGAGGAGATGGCGAGATGATAGTGCGTTGGACGCGTTACTTGACAATGTCCTCGACGCCAAAGTCCTTCCGCCACTTCTCGTTAGCAAGGAACATCTCTTTCGTCTTGGGGACATCGAACTTGCGTGCGCGGAGAAACCTGATGCGATAAGGATGGAGCGTAGAACATAGCGAATTGTAGCACCAACCTGAGGAGGGTCGCATCATTCATGCGCTGCTCGCCTTCAATATAGACCCCGTCCTCGATGAGCTCCTTCTTTAACTTGTCGAGGGCATGTTGCTGAATCACGGTGAGATTCCCCAGTCGCCCTGGTGGAGGCTTGTAATTGGGGTCTGTGATGCCCTCTGGGAGTGCGCTCGCGCTGGCTGGGAGTGTGGCTTCGCTCATGACTGGTCGTCTACGGTCTATAAGGTAGGAGGACGTTGAATTGAGGATCGGCAATTCGCCCTTGGGCGTTCGAAAGAACGCTGCCGGTTTAGGCGCCTTGCCAAATCGGGATGTTGGCTCGAGCGCCCAAGCTGTTTGGTCGCCTCCCTCAAACGCCTTGACTAAAAGCTCTCCTTTATGGCCTACGCGTCAGCGGAGCTTGTCCGCGGCATAGGCCTTGCATGTTCTCAAATTCACTCAACCACCAACCCGAAAAAGAGGCAAAGGAATCATCAAGGCCAGCGGAGCGCATCGCTCGTGTGCCACCGTGAAGCCCTCACCCACAAGTCCTTTCGGCGCATCGCGTAGTCGGAAAAGGGGAGCTCAGTAGCAGGCATCAACGCGAGTGACGGCGGACCGTATCGTCGAAGCCCTTTGCAACGGTGAAGGATCGACTCGAGTGACGGGAGACCGTTGCGTCGAACCCTCGAGGGATGTTGGGGTGCTGGGGAAACTCGGTGCGTTGACCCCTCCTCAAATACCCCGTTCATGCCTCATCGTTTTTCAAAGCGTCAACTACGAGTTTGGGAGTGACCATCGCCTGACGCTGGACAATGGTCGAACGCGATCGTTAATGTGGATTACAAGACCGACGGGTCATCCAGTTCTCGCTCCGCGCCGAGCTCCCACTGCGGACACCAACCTCCTCTCCTCACCGTTGCCACGCCCCGCCTGCAAACCATCATGGACGCAGATGTGAGTTGACACCGGCGGCCGCATCGTGCGCATTTCTGTATTCGGCTTTCGTTTAGATGACTGACTGACGCACCGCAGGTCGAGTTGGACACGCCCAAGAACCTGCTCTGGGCTTATACGCGTCGATGGATACCCCGGGTGCGGCGCTTCAATGCTCCTCCGACGGGTGCGGGTGAGGCGCGACGGCGCAAGAACGTCTCAAGACTTCCAATTCGGATTCGCATCGCGCGGCACCGTCCCCGTCACACCCTCCCGTATCTTCAGGCCCTGGCGCGGAACCCAGCATGTTACTGCCAGACCAAAGGACTGCACTTCTTCTCCGTATCTACCATTCTCCTCTCCTCGCCACTATTCTCCATCATCATGGCGCCCATTGTGCCACGGCCTATACGCCCTCCTCCGCGACGACTCGGCAGCGCTGTGGCCTGACGGGGCGGGCCTGCGCGGAAGGGCTGGAGTACGTGGCGCGGCGCGATATGTGGAGCGCGCGGGTTTGCCCGATGCGGATTGGACGAAACGTGGGCGCGGTGGGGTCATCCTGGTGGGGAGAAGTGCGCGACTGGGCCTTGTGCGATGGACATGAGATGGGGTGGGCTGCGCCCCGTCGCAACGCAAGTGTGAAGCGCTGGAGCAGGCGCCAGTACCCCAGTTCAGCGGCTAATGATGTGTTGGCCGCGTATCCTCTCATGATCATCCCGTCCGACTGATTCGTTCCTCGCGCGTGGAGAAGGGGAGAAGCTGGGTGGGTGCGATTCGGATGATTGTACGCAAGCCGAGCGGGTTCGTGGCTGTTGTGCGCGACTAGTCCGAGTCCGTGCCAGGACTCGCTCACTTCTTCCTTCACACTGCACGCTCCTCGGCACAGACGCAGATGCGGGTACGGTCATTTCGCGACCGCACCGGAGCGCCTGTGGCCGAGGACGTCCTCGAGTCCACGTCGCGCGAGCTCTGGCCGCCTGGATAAGATAATGTGTTGCTTTCAAGCGTTGTAGGATGGAGTGCGTGAACGCGGAGGCGTAATCGCTGGTCGTGCTTCTTCAAATTATCTGCGTAGCTATCCATTACTGTAATTCTCTGTCAATATCCAGAGTCGAGGGCCTCAGTAGTCTCAGTCGAAATCTATTATATTTCTGGTCGTTTCCTTTTTGGTCGTGATTTCGTAAGAGTGGAAGTTTTGCTTCATACCGTCACTACTGGCAGTGGCACTTCGCCACAAGTTTCGTTTCCGACCTAATGCTCATGCTGCGACGCTAACTCGTATTCGCAGACTCGAAAACGCGCCCATGAGCGTCCTTGACGCAGATCGTCGGCGCATTACAGAGATAGATGCCCGAATCTCGGAGCTCAAAGCCGCTCTCTCTGATCTGCGAGGCAGAAAAGCCATCGTGCAAGAGCGACTTGACTCTTACAAGTACCCAGTCTTGAAATTACCCCCCGAAATCGTATCGGAAATCTTCACGCACTTCCTCCCGACGTACCCCGATTGCCCACCTCTCAGTGGCACTCTTTCACCAACACAATTGACACAAATTTGTCGCACATGGCGAGAAATTGCGCTGGGGACTCCTTTGCTCTGGAGAGCAATAAGTCTGTCCCCCAAGGACGACCTTCCTCCTGCACGACTGGCCCAGGAACTTGACACATGGGTTCGCCGGTCGGGTTGCTGTCCGATGGCCATCGACGTCGACGTTCCGGACTCTAAATTCAGCTCCAAGAGGATCCTGGAGCTTCTGACCACAATCGCTGCTCAGCACGCACGTTTGGAGCACTTGGTGCTCCATCCTGATGATATCGACAGCCTCCTACCATTTTTCGGCCCAATGCCCCGTCTCCGCCACCTCGATCTGTATCTAAAGAACGACAACTCCAAGGCGTCCACGGTTCTTGGATTTGTACGGGCGCCCTTGCTACGCACGGTTGTTCTCACCTACAATCCAGTGTCGGTGGCTTTGCCATGGGCACAACTCACGTCCTTGACGTTACGCAACATCCGTCCCAGCGACTGTTCTCCAGTCTTGAAGCAGGCCAGAAGCCTAACATCTTGCGACCTCCTTCTTGTCTTCGACCCCGACAGTTTCGACCTCGGTCCTGACATCACCTTCCGCTATCTCACCTCGTTGACTCTAGATGTCAATGCGCTTCTGGGTGCATCTGCGATCCCCGCCGAATATCTACACACCTTCACTGTTCCTTCTCTCCGCTCCTTGAAAATTCCAGAAGGTTTCCTTGGGCGCGACCCCGTCCGAGCGCTGGCGTCATTCATATCGAAATCTGGCTGCAAGCTCCAGGGGCTCGACATGGGTGGAAAATGTCGTATCTCGCGCAGAGCATATCGCGAGGCCTTCCCCTCGATCAACTTCTCCTTTCTGCAGCGATGAGGAGGACGGCTCCGAGTCGGAAAGAGAGGGTACCGAGTTTTTGGACCCGGTTTGGCTGACATGTAAGTACGTTCGGAGATCATTTCCCTGCCGACTTAATACTCTTGGTCAGTGCTCTCAGGGATGAGGGGTACGGATACCTGCATTCCTATACTGCATTGTGTCGCCAGCTTCTGGATCTCCGAACCTGGAGACGAGCGGTCCCTAGCAAATTGGTTTTTGGTGTTTTTTTTTGGTGTTCGCAGATAATGGGAGGTTTGAGCGAAAAAAATAACGTGTAGCTGATTCGGCACGTCCCGGTTTGCCTCGGCCCATAATTTTCCTGTATACCGTAGCTCAATCGACTTTGTGCGACCTCTGGTGGCTCGAACTTCTTTGGTCGTGTTTACAATTGTAAGACCACTTAGCTCTCTCGCTCTTCTCCTCAAAAGGTCTTTCGAGCCCGTACGCCAAGCGGTCCGAGGCCTGTCCCCTCATCAGGAACAGCAATCAACTCGCAATAACGCACACCAACTTGGCAACACCACACCTACGTTATTTCTTTGTCTGCGCGGCGCGTATGCACTGTCGACGTCGACGCCAAGTCGACGCATGGACATTGTGGGCTCTTCGCAGTTTTCCAATGATGGTCTACATGATTGTCTGCCGCGAAGCTTGGAGTCGCTCATCCGGCGGAAGACCCGTTCGGAACACCCGTTGGCCACCGCAGGCCATGCCCGCGCGAGTCGGGAAATGACAAGTTTATGCGGAATTTCTGTCCGGAATCTGACTTCTTTTCACAGCTGAATAGGAGGTGACCATAAAGGCGTGTTTGCTGCCCACTGTCCTCGATAGTCTGGTTTGCCAATGTCTTCAATTGTCATCGTTGGAGCTGGAATCGCTGGCGGGTCCACTCTCGCCCGCACTCTCTCAAAGAAACTGCCTTCCGCCAAAATCACCCTCATTGACGCGCGTCCTTATACCATCTCGCTGCCTACCCTCCCTCGAATGACCGTCTCTGACGGCAACGACCTCTTGACACCGCGTGATTCCGTCGACAAGCTCTTCCTTTCCAATGGCACTGTCGTGCAAGGCAGTTGCAAAGGTTATGAGGCTATTCACAGCTCACAAATCACACAAAACATGGGAGAAACAAATGGATGTGTTCGAATGAATTGATACAAACTAATCTAAACGAGGACTGAATGCTACTGTACGCACCAAACAAGCCTGACGAGGGAGAAAAGAATGCTGAGACAAATAGAGAAAAGCACGACATATTACTCACCGAAAGCAGGTCCCGTAACGATTGAGGCCGGCGGCAGAGAGCCTATTGATGAACTTGACGCGCCGGGGTGATTTGAAGGAGTTTGACGCGCCCGATTCAGAGGTGATTTGAAGTTGAGGCCTTCAACGGACTCGACAAGAGTGAGGAATCTTTATGTTTGTGGTGGATTTGAGGAAGGGAAGGAAAAGGCTTGACGTTTTGTAACACTTGAGCGTGGACATCGAACGACGTGTCGACAAGGCGTGGGAGTGATGCCGACGCAACGAAGGGCGGGAGTCGATCTGTGGTTGCAGGAGGAGCCGGGGTGAAGGAGGAGGAGGTACAGTGATGAAGAAACAAAGCCCGGGCAAGTGTTGGTGAGACCGGGGCAGAGGGCGACGCGGACTTGATTGAGGGTATTCACGAGGGTGAGCAGTGATCAATTGTGGCGGCCTGAGTGGGGCAGGTGATGGGGGGCTTTCTGGGGGGTTGTAAAGGGCTCCAGAGGTCTTGAAAGAGGAGGATATAGGCTGGAAGGGAAGGGGGGAGATGGCGGGAAAGGAAGAAAGACGACAGCGCATCCATCAAAATGTTGGACACATCACGCGATCGTGCACGGACCTGCGGAGTTTGAATGACTTGTGCAAGGATCTGAGAAATCTCTATTGTACAGTTGGCTCAAATGTTAAAGCCAGCTTGTTTCATGAGGTGGACTGTTCTGCTCGAGTTGAAAGAGTCTTGAACACACTCATGAAAACTGTCAGGTCCGCGCCATTACATCAAGCCGCTACTGATCCGGGTGTGGTAACTACCACGCGCTACAGATCGGTGTCCGTCGGCAAGAGTCGGCCCAAAGGGGTCAGTCGTGCTTGCGGATGGCCGCGAGTTTGCGTACGATGTGCTTGCACTGGCGCCTGGCTCAGTTTGGGAGGGCCCGATTGATTTCCCTCTTGACGCTGCGGCGGTCCCTGCCTTCCTCGCCGAGCAGCGTGCTCAGTTTAAGAAGGCACAGAAGATTGTCTTGGTGGGAGGCGGTGCTGTTGGTGTAGGCAAGTCTTATTCTGGATGGACCGTATCGCGTTGGTTACTTACTGCTTGTAGAATTTGCTGGAGAAATCAAGGATGTGTGGCCGGTATGTCTACTTATCAAGATACCTCAGCCGTTATCCTTATATTCCTCCGAGGAGAAGGAGGTTACGATCGTGCACGGCGATACCGCTATCATGAATGCTACTTACCCCGCCAAATTCCGCACCAATCTCGCGCAAAGCCTCGAAGCGTGTGGTATCAACATCGTCTTGGAGGACTACCTCGACGAACTCCTTCTTCCGGGCGCAGCAACTGTAACAACACGGAGGGACGTGTCATCGAGGCTGACCTCGTCGTACGTGATGCTCACAATGTTCGATTCCAAAGTTGACTTGACTTCTTCCAGGTGCCGACCCGCGGCCCGCGCCCGCGTACCGAGTTCGTCGCTACATCCCTCGGCGCCGCCACCCTCGACGAGCGAAAGCAGATCAAGGTCAAGCCGACCCTGCAGCTGATCGAGCACTCCGATATCTTCGCCATAGGCGACGCCATCGACACCGTCGAGCAGAAGCAGGTCATGAAGGCCGCGGCACACGCGGCAATTGTCGCTGCGAACATCGTCGCGTACCTCTCCAATCGTCCTTTGAAACCATACAAAGGGTCGATCGAACTCATTGTCGTTACCAACGGCAAGGTGAGATTTTTGGCTCTCGATTGTCCAAGGTACTCACCATGTGGTTCACAGGACGGTGGGCAAGCATATTTTGGGATCCTTTGGGGAATCACGCTCGGCTCTTGGTTTGCGAGTATGGTGAAATCAAAAAACCTCCTTGTTCCACGGAGCCGCAGTGCCATGGGTTATTGAGCTTAGCTAGAGCCGGGGCTTTCTCGTTCGGTCTTGGATTATACCCCTCCTTTGTGAACCCCTTTGAGTATAGCGCCCTACTTGCGCTCCAGGTCAACCTGGCACCAATTGAAATTCAATCTCAACGTTTTTTTGCATAATTACCGTTGACTGCTTCCCCATGCCACCATAGTATATCGAATGCTAAAGATCCACCCTTGGCTTACCTTAGGTTCGTGTCCAGACTTGCATTTCTGTCATCCGGAGCTTTGGTTCGAAAAGGTTGAACCCCCTATTTCCACAAACTGTTCATCAAAGCGGTTATGCCAAGCCCGTTGGTCCGAGGCCATTACTGTTGGTCTTCAAGCTTCACGCCGAATCCTCTGGAATACTGTGAGATGCGCCCTTCCCTCACTCCTGCATGCTGCAGATGACCCAAGTCCCGCAAAACAGGGCTGCATTTACTGCGCACATCCCAATTTCCGTCAAAACCGTCGCTGGACACCTCGGAAGTATTCAACTCCTTCTCGATGTACAACAGCGAACTCCATGCATATGAGAGCGGCGGGTTGGTGTTTCTGCACGGTATTGTGGCGGGAGGAAGAGAGAATCACGCCGTGACTTCACGTTGGCCCAGTCATCGTCCCTAGACCATCCTCGGTCGTCCGAAGCCCATTCTCCGGCGGCCGTTTAATTCCTTGGGGGCTCACATAGTCAAGGAGGGTATAGATCCGCCGAAATCTCTCCTATTGAGGCTACTCGTATCCCGCGCGCGTCCCGAAAAACGCCCCTAATGGAGGGAAGTGGGTGGCGAAGGACCTCGGGCCCGAACTTTCTATTTCTTGCCTTTCCTCTCTTTTCCACCACCGATGTTCAGTGCTTCAATGCCGAGCCTGGCAATGCCAACGCCCCCGGTTCTCACCGCTGCGGCTCTAGCCACCGCGTTCCTCCTCTACAAAGTCCTTTTCCGTGCGCCCACATAATTTTCCACCTGGTCCACGAAGGCTGCCCGTCATCGGGAGTGCGCTCCAGATGCCCCGGACACATCCGTGGTTGACGTTTTCGGAATGGGCGAAGACGTATGGTACGCAAAGGTGTTCTTCTGTTGAGACGGGCCATGTCACTGACGGCAAATATCTGAATAGGCAGCGTTGTATACGTCGATGTTGTGGGACAGCCTCTTGTTCTGCTTAACTCTACCAAGGCTGCGATGGAGCTTCTGGACGGGCGTTCCTGCCATTTACTCCTGACCGACCACGGCAACTGGGTGAGCCAGATTCCAGCAGCCCGTCCATCTTCAACATCTGCTTACTCGCCGAATCTACAGGTAATGGCGACGCTGTACGTACCCAACTTCTATTTCTGTTCTCGTTTGAACAACGATTTTTTTTAGCTGTGGCTACACGGAGACTTTCGTTCTAAAGCCGTATGGCGAGGACTGGCGCCGACAGCGCAAAATCGTCGTTCAAGATTTCAGCCAATCGGGCATCACGCGCTATCACGCGATTCAGGAAAGAGAGGCCAGGAAATTAGTATGGGGCGTCCTTAACAACCCACGCGCTCTTCGGTCGGAGATTCAGTTGTGGGTGCTCTACCCAGAATACTGCATTCACCGCTCTATTTCTGATCACCTATGTTACTGTAGGCGACTTGGAACGATCATCATAAGGGCTACCTACGGACACCAGATTACCGGACAGGATGACCCATTCTTGACCTCGCCTCTGACGGCGATGGATAATTTCAGCAAGTCCACGCAGCCGGGAGCTTGGCTCGTTGACTTTGTGCCTTCATGTACGTCGTTTCAGGTCCTCCTTTGGTTCGAAGTCTCACCGAGAATTGCATAGTGCAATACTTACCGACCTGGATGCCCGGTGCGAGATTCCTCAGAACAGCTGCAAACTGGCGAAAAATTGTCATGGACACCTCGTGGCAGCCGTATTTGTGGACCAAGAACAACCTGGTGTGTGCTACTTGATTCGGGTTGAACTTGGTTTCCAACATAGAAATGTAGTCCTCCGGGAAAGTCCTCCTTCCCAACATGTGTGCAACCGTCCTCGAAGAGGTTGATGGTAACCCGTCCTCGAAGGCGGAGGAGGTCCTGGCTTATTCGGCGTCGGCGGTTATGGGCGGCGGAATGGATACGGTGGGCCCTGCTTCACTTCATGGCTTTCTCAATCAATGACTGAAGCAGTTTAAATTTTTATCAGAACACGACGACCCTGTTGGTATTTTTCCTCGCGATGATGTTGAATCCTACCATCCAAGAAAAGGCAAGGAAAGAACTCGATGAGGTTATTGGCCAGGACCGGTTGCCCACGATTGCGGATAAAGGCTCCTTACCGTACATGAGGAGCCTCATGACGGAGGTTTTCCGGTGGCATCAGGCAATACCTTTGGGTATGAATGTCTCGTTCGTCCAGAGTGGGTAATTTAAGCTGACAATTCGTATCAGGGATTCCACACGCGCTCATCAGGGACGATATCTACGAGGGAATGTACCTGCCCAAGGGATCCCTGATGATCCCGAACGTATGGTATTTGTTCGGGTTCCGGTCCTACCATCTCTTCCTCATGAACCGATCACTAGGTACATGCTCCACGACCCCGAGGTTTACCCCGACCCCCACACGTTCAACCCAGATCGCTACAAGGGACTCGACTCCGAGATGGACAAGGTCACTAATCTCGCGTTCGGGTTCGGGCGCCGCGTTTGTCCGGGAAAACTCTTCGCCGAGGCAACGTTCTTCACCGTCGCATCTACGATTCTCTCTACCTGCGAAATTATGGCCCCCGTTGACGCCCAGGGCAAGCCCGTCATCCCAAATATCACCTTCACGACCGGGACGATCACGTACGGTTTTGCTGCGCTTTTCAACCAAGTCTCTTACATATCATGCTTAGGTTTCCGTCCGAATTTGAGGTGAACATCAAGTGTCGGTCGGAGAAGGCACGGGAGATGCTTCAGTCCGTTCAGACAGACGAAGCCCTCTGAGTATAGCGCCGTACTTGCGCTCCAGCTCAACCTGGCACCAATCTAAATTCAAACCTAGTTCAACCTAGCTATCAACCTTTTTTTTGCATAATTACCGTTGACTGCTTCCCCATGCCACCATAGTATATCAAATTCTACAAATCTACCCTTGATTTACCTTTAAGTTCGCGTCCAGACTTGAATTTCTGTCATCCGGAGTTTGCTTCGAAAAGGTTGAACCCCCTATTACCACAAGCTGTTGGCATCAAAACGGTTATGCCGGGCCCGTTGGTCCGAGACCCTTTCTTCTTCCTTCGACCTTCAGAATTTCTCACCGCGCGCCATTCACTGTTGGTCTTCACCCCGAATCTTCTGGGGTATTGCGAGGTACGCCCTTGCCTCCCTCCTGCATGCTGCAGTCTCAGCCTGCAGATGACCCAAGTCCCGCAAAACAGGGCTGCATTTACTGCGTCATCCGAATTTCCGTCAAAACCGTCGCGGAAATGAAACTCGTTCCCGGACGCCGGCAGAAATGACCATGACCTTGGGATGTGTTTAACTCGTGCATGTACAACAGCGAACTCCATGCGCTACTCGTCGCTGCATTGCAACACTCGTCTGGATCGTAGCGACCGCCCTTTGAAAAACAGTCAAGACATCGCGAGGAAAGCTCGAAAACGGCGAACTCATAAGCGCACCCACTGGAATGACTAGTCCTCCCTGCGCTGTACTCTGTCTCATTCTGACTTCTCATGCAGTAGACGCCGGAAATCGAGTCATCCTCGGCCAATCCAAAATCCTCGATCTCTCAATCCGATTTGGATGTCGCCACTACTTGGTTGGCGGCTCTACGTCGACTTATGAATCCAACACAATTCCTGCAGCTCATGCACTCGGAATTAAGCTTCCTCCGATTGTTCGGTCTTAATTCCTTACCAATACTCCGTCCG
Organism: Mycena filopes; assembly: GCA_029281495.1. Taxonomy (NCBI): domain Eukaryota; kingdom Fungi; phylum Basidiomycota; class Agaricomycetes; order Agaricales; family Mycenaceae; genus Mycena; species Mycena filopes. The sequence continues at coordinate 275,650 of JARIHR010000001.1, read as the reverse complement.
CGCGACCACGCACTTCACTCAGCGGGGTCGGACGGTGTGTGTCGATCGCCGGGCGTATTTAAACAATAGCTCTAACGCACCGGATCCCCCAGCTCTTTCATGGCGTCCACCGAACTCAGTATCCCTCCCTCGACAGCCACTGTCTCCGTCACGGCCTTCGACGTCTCAACCGACCCCCGCGCCGTCTGTGTGCCTACCGGCGCATTTTTCCAGCCTGTCCTGCCGGGACATGAAACCCTTCACTTCCCCCTCTTCGCCTTCCTCGTCGAGCACAAGGCACAGGACTGGCGTGTGATGTTTGATCTTGGTGCTCGCAAAGACAGTGAAAACGCGGCACCGGTGGTCCGCGAATTGCTTAAGAGGATGCTCGATGCAGCCTTCCCAATCGACCGGGATATCGTCGAACAGCTCGTGGATCACGGAGTTGATCTGAACGTGACAGCATCGATTCTGTGATTTGGAGGTAGATTGATCCTTTCACTATCAGAGCACGCTCACAGCTCATCGTTTATCGCAGCCACTCTCACTTTGATCATGTTGGCAAGTACATCCTTATCACGAAACTCCTGCTCTAATAATCGTATATTCAGGTGACATGTCCAAGTTTCCTGCCTCCACTTCGCTTGTATTCGGTGGAGCGACGGCGACGGAGACTCATGTCAGTGAACCCAGCGAGTACGTTACTTGAGAGCGACTTTGCGTGCGTCTCGTTCCACTTCGTCTCCTCCCTCATCTTTTCATCACTTGTAACAGCGGTCGTAAATTGGTTCCTCTCAATCTCACCGAATCGCCTCTCGAAATCGGCGGATTCAAGGCCCACGACTTCTTTGGAGACGGGAGTTTCTACGTGCTTGACGTTCCCGGTGTATGTTGCCTCGGTTCTCCCAGAGACCCACCGAACCTGACTCTTCCCCAGCACGCCACGGGCCATGTCTGCGGCCTGGCGCGGGTCACCCCCAATACTTTCGTCTTCATGGGCGGCGACTGCCTGCCATCACGCTGGAATGCTCCGCCCCACGGCCGCCCTGCATCAGCACGCCCCATGCCCCGACGACCTCCTCGCAGCGACCCGCCACTCCGTCTCATGCAGCGCACTTCACGCCCCTCGACGCCGAAGGGCACTTCGCCCTCGCCGAGCGCCATACGCCCTTGTTGGCTCCCAGCACCGCCGGGGGGTACGCGGACGTGCCGACAACGACTGCTTCGATTGCGACGATTGGGGGGTTTAACGCCAGTGCGGACGTCCTGGTGGTGTTGGCCCACGATCATTCCCTCGTCCCCGCCATCGGGCCCTTCCCTGTGTCGCTCGATGCGTGGAAAGCTAAGGGGTTCAAGGATCAGGTCACCTGGGCGTTCATTGAGAAAACGAATCCCGCTTTTGTATTCAGCCCCAAACCTGCTGCTTCTTGAGCAGAATTGTAGGTTCGACTTCATTTCGACATGTCCATGTGCGCTCAGATAGATTCACTGCCTGGAACAGTCGACGCGGTTTTCTTACACGCTTCAAATGGGACTCGAGCCTCATAGCGACCGAACGACTGCGTGTGTAAATTTCTGCCTGAAATTCGAAGACAGTAATGGGTGCGTTGACACCTGCCAGTGGGTTAAATATTTGTCTCAGTGAATATGCAGAAGTTTCTGCACAGTACTTAGCATCCCCAAATTTCGCAGTCATTTTCTTGCGTGATGTTCGAGTTGGGTCCCGAAAACTGAGGACGGACCTCATGCCGTTGGTCGACTGATCCCGGATCATTTGCAAGCGGGCTTGACCTGAACCCTCACGACCAATTCACGACCCTGGCCTTCTCTTTCTTCTGCAACCCTGGTCTCTTCAGAATTGACTGTACCACGCCATCATGTCCAATCTGTGAATTTTGGCAGTGCGCTCGCGGCGTTGATCGAGCTTCAAGTTTCCATAGGCTCGGCTGAGGTCGGTTGCCCACGTATACTTAGACGCTGACTACTGCTGACTAGATGACTCCTGGTAAGTTCGCTCGTGCATCCGAGAATGAGGTATCGATTATCATGGCCCGTTGACAGTGACTGCCTGCGGCCGGACTACCCGGTTTGAATTTTTTTATAGGACACGGTCGTCACTGATCTCCCTTTCTTTAGACGGGCGTTTCGTGGCCACAGGAATGTAATCAACACTGCGAAATATCCCTCGTTGAATCATCGCTCTCGAATTCCCCCAGGCTCCACGGCTATGTTTGCGATAAGTAACCGCTACCAGTCAGGTTCACCAATGACAGTCGTGAGTTGAAGCGAGTGATTATACCGCTCCGGCAAGGATGTTGAAGGTCACTATGATGTCTCCGCTCCTCCGCCACCTTCTTCAACACTTGCCGGTGCGCATCATCGCCGCTGACGGCTTCTGCTGACCTTCTGCTGACTGCTGGAATCTTCAGCCTTCATGTGACCCATATCTTTTTAAAAAATCCTTGATTCAACGCCGCCTCCGTGCGGCGTTTCCAACCCGCCAAGTCGTTCGTCGACGGCGAAAACTGCGGGGAATATCAGGTGAGCTGACTGACCCACCATCCTACTTGGTGAATTTCATGTGGATCCCCCGTTCGCACGCTTTTGTCGCAGCTTTGCACGACCGGCGGACGAACTAGCAATCCCTTTTCGAGAAGGGCCATTTAGCCGTTTACCCATCGCTCCTTCGCGGACTTCCTCGATTCGCGACGGATGTTCACATCATCACTTAGCACTCTCACTATATAAGGATCCAATGGATGACCGCCAGGTTCTTCACTCAACATGGAACATCTCCCCATCGCGTTTACAATTTTTGTGGCCATCTACTACCTTTACCGTCGCTGGACTCGCATCTCGGTTGCGGATATTCCTGGACCAAAGCCGGATTCATTCCTTCTCGGTAAGCTCTTCCATTGTTTAAAAAGAACTGCTTGTCAATAAAGTGCCAGGAAATCAAGTCGAAGTATTCCAAAATCAGGCGGCCTATGTATGTCACAGTCACCAGACTTTCCCTCGACACACGTCTCGAACTTACCAATACCCCAGGCCGAGTTTAAGTGGCAGGAGCAATTCGGGGGCGTGGTCCGGTACAAGGGCATTCTCGGGGTAGGATTCTTCCGGAAAAGCTCCGCCCTCCTTGCGCAACTAACTTGGGGTTCGTAGACCGACCGTCTCCTCATCTCTGATCCGAAAGCACTCCACCACATCTTCGCCTCGGGGTACAATATCAGGAAGACCGACTTTAGACTCGAAGTCACCCGCATACTGACTGGTCCCGGCCTGGGTTGGGCAGATGGTGTGTATTCAACCATGAAATTTTGCGACATGGTGCGATCACAACGCGACAGGCGAGAATCATTCTCGTCAGCGGAAAATCAACTCGCCAGCCTTCGGTGAGTTTCGGCGAAGTACAGTTCATTTTTGTCCCTCATCGTGTCAAGGGATGGCTCAAACACGTGCATACGTTCCGATTTACCAGTCCTATGCTAATGTAAGTGGTTCTACCTTGTGCCGGATCCTGATTCTGACTCCCGCTTTAGAAAGTAGGCCGAATGGTCGCTTCTGGAATACATAGTTAACATTGTCAGCTGTCCACCGAATGGAAGGAAAAGCTAGGTTCCGATAGCTCCCTCGTTGTCGATACTCCCTCCTATTTCACCCGGTTCTTCCTTGATGTTATCGGCGAAGGTCGGTGCTATCTTTGCTTTCAATCGACTATTTCACCCACTCTTCTCTAGTTGCATTTGATTACCAGTTCGGCGCGACAGACAATGCGCATGACCCCCTGGCGGAAGTCCTATCGAGCGTCGTGTTAGTCGAGTTCAACTCTTAACCTGCTTATTTATTAATCCTCAACATGAATAGACCAAACTTCACCACGCCGAGCAAGTTCGACATCTTTGTCTTAGGGCTTCTGGAACTCGTACCCGTACCGCTTCTCCATGCATTCATGATGTACGCTCCCACCAAAGGTCTCCGGAACAGTCGCCGCGTAGAGCGTGTCGCGACAGCTGTTGCAAAGCGCCTTGTTGAGGAGAAGTCCGAGGCGCTGATGGCAGGGAAGGGCAAGCGGGACATCATGAGTCTTTTGGGTCCGTCCTGTTCTAGTTGCGTTGCGTTGAACCTTGTTCTGACCTCATTCGACGCTTGGCAGTCAAGGCCAACGCATCGGCGAACCCGCGTTCAAATCTCAGTGCGGAAGAACTTTATGCGCAAATGCAGTAAGTGCTCATCCGCTGCAAGTGACCGTATGTCCAACTAATCGTGGCATGTAGAACGATCATGCAGGCTGGACATGTTCGAACTGTTCTGAACTACTTGACTTCCCTGTTCATCCGATCTTTTCTGTAGGAAACTACGGCCACCACGATGTCATGGACGATACTAGAGCTGACGCAGAACCCTCACGTGCAGACGAGGCTTCGGGCAGAGATCCTGGCAACTCACGATGCGATTCGCGAGCGGGGGGACACCGAGTTCACTGCGGCCGATTACGACGTGATGCCCTACACCACCGCGGTCATGAAGGTATTAAACACCATTCTCCCACACTGGCATCGTGATTTACTTCGACCATCCAACCCAGGAAACACTCCGGTTCCATCCTGTGGTGTACGTGCGACTCGAATTCCCTCACTTCGTTTGCTCAGTGGATCCATATTAGGTTCAACACGCTCCGCGAGGCCGCTCGCGATGAGGTCCTGCCGCTCTCGAAACCGATCGTGACTCTCTCTGGCAAGACCATAACCGAGTTGCCCATCCCGAAACACCAGATCCTCGTGACTTCGATTGCGGGATATAACCGGTGCGCCTAGCAATAGTCGACGGCCATTGGCGAGCAAGCAACTCAACCTTACACAGGAACACCGACGTGTTTGGCCAGGATGCGCATCTTTTCAACCCGGAACGCTGGCTGGATGATACGGTGAAACCAGCCGCAGGCGTGGGCATGTACGCAAACTTGTATGCCCTCCCCATTGTATAGTTGGATCCTGTCTTACTTTTGCCCCCGCAGGATGACCTTCGGCAGCGGCCATCGTGGATGCATCGGTAAGCATTATTTTTGCCCGTCGAATGGACCAAACCGCTCAATCCCTATTGAATGTACAGGCTGGCGATTCGCGTACGTCGCAGTCCTTCCAGCTCCTAAGTATATCGCTAACGAAGCAATCATCCCAGGATATACGAATACCAGACCTTTCTCATCGAAATGGTGAAGAACTTCGAGTTCTCGATGGATCCAACCACTGCGGCGAAAATTCGGCGGGAGCCGGGGATCGTCATGATTCCGACCATCGAGGGGGAGGTCGCGAAGGGGCCGCAGTTGCCTGTTACCATCCGCCCCGTCGAACTCTGATTAGACTTGAACTACCGTTGTATAAGACCTTCCCAACAATCTCGATTTTTCTCAACCACTTTCCACTTTGGGCCGCGATGGGTAGTTTTTGTGTATTTGGCATCTCCGTCTCACCCGAATCCCAGATTGATCCCGGAACTGAAACTGAATTCAGTCGTACTAATTTAAACTCCATTGCATTTCCCGGGAGGTTGAAGTTCAATTCCAAACAGATCTTGCCGCCGCTCTCAATGGTCTGTCAGTCCTGTCTCAACACGATGGGCGCCACCGGCGCGGCTGTTGAAACACCCCCCGAAGAGCGCCCACTTTCGGAGTCGGTCACTAGTCTCTCCCGACGGATCGAAACTCTTAGCCTGGTCGTTCACGGCCTCTAAATATCGAACCATCATTCATCCAAGATATGCGCTTCAATTTCCAGTAAAAAAAAAGAGCAGCTCTTCGCTAAATTACCGACTTGGGTCTGATGTTTATATATTGATATTACCTGAATAAATAATGGCCTTGAATGTCTCCGCCGCCTCGAGTTTGACTAGAGACTATTAGGACGGCTCGGCAGCCAGGAGAGATAGTCGTCGTAGAACGGAGTTCCAGCCATATTATCCAAATCCCACGGAAAGGGCGCGGGGATATGGGGATATGGGGGGTCGAGAGCACCTGGCACCGCGTTGAGTAGTGAGTCCCTGATTTCAGATGAGTAACAACAGAGTGAAAAGGAAATGATTGCGACGGACTTGACCAATACATCCAGCTCTGAAACCAGGGCTGCGAGCGCGCAGTGGGGGTTGCTGGCGTGGCTCTGCGAGCGCGCAAGCGCCTCGGCCGCACGGCGTAACCGTATTGATAACTCGAGGCCGGCGTTGTAGCACTCAGCCTCAGCCAGACACCCGCAGGGTGCCGCGGGACTCCCGCGGCGGCTATATATTGTGTGTTCCGAGGAGCACATCGACAAGAGCGATTCGACAGAGTCCCGTCGTTCGTGCGCGACGAAAGAGAATTGCGTCGTCGGCGGGACGGAAGCAGGGAAATTGGCCAGGGGAGGGGCAGCGGGGAAGGCCCACGGCAAGCCATTCGGTGGAGAGTAGCCTTCTGAGGCGTGCAAAGCGAAGTGAATCTCCTCCGCTGCGCCCGTTGTTTTACTGCCCTTCTCCGCGAGCCACCGTGGATGGGGCTTGTTTTTCATCTACGTGGATAAAAAGGTGAGTGACCGAGGAAGCAGAATAACGGGACAGCCAACTACCTCCCGGATGACGCCTTCGAGCTCCGCGATGCGGCTCTTCATCCTACTCTCCTCGTCTTGCTTCCCTTGCCGGCTGGGATCGTCGACTTCGTATACGCAATTCCCGGTCTGTCGACTTTCGGTCAGTCAATCTTGGCGGTGCTTGAGGGCAACGCACAAGTCCGAGTTGAGAGCATCTTGAACATGGGCGTTTTCTATCGCACTACATCCTGGTAAGTAAATTGGGCAGAAGGAATTCGGATGGAACGTACCATCCGCTTGGTTGCATGACAATTAAGGCAGGCTTGAGTCGTCCGATTGCGCCGACTTCAGGTTGGACAGTTCATGGTCAGAGGCTGTATATCGTCGACCTCGTTTGCTTACCGTTTACGATGATCACCGTCAGTTGGCGATTCAACCTTGGGTTTACTTTTGGGCGACGGTGGCGCGCAAGGCATATTACTTGGAGAAGTTGGGGTGGGTCCTGTCCTGGAAAAGTAAGAGCGAAGGAATATAAGCAGAAACAGCCGCGGATTGAAACAGTGAACAAGAATCATAGGGAATGAATGCGATCCACGCATGCTGTTAAACTGAAGTAAGTTAAGGGACATCGGATGTCTCGGGGACGAAACATGGGGCTGTCGCTTTCTGTCGGTGTCCGAGTGTGTTGCGTTGTATTTAATACTTCCCTTTGACGGCGGTGTTCGGAGTGCGGCCCTGCGATGTCGTGCGGGACCAAGGTGCCAGGTCTCTGAGTCGGCGACGTCTGCCAAAACGGGTTGGTTGTTTCACCGACTTTATCGATGCGAATCAGATGCTAATGAGGGTATTATATCCTGAACTTGAGCGCTGGTGTTGAATTTCAATGAGCTTGAGCCTTGGTTGAGTTCGTCGTGGCTGCAGGAGCAAACATTGTTCAAGGCGCAAGCGACATCAAAACTATCTTCCCACGCTCCACCACATTCAAATTCAGACGCCGAAACTGCAGCGCAGTTTACAGCGCAATCCTGGACACCGACAGCAACCGCAACGGATTCATTGTGCGTCTCCATTTATCCACCAGTGACCGTCTACATCCAGTGATTTAATCTATCATTCAACTCCTGAGATTTCGCGGTATAAAGCGGGGCGACAACCTGCGGATAAGAGCGGCCGCCACTACTAGTCATCTCCCTTTATATTCCTCCAGCGGTCCCTGTCATAGTCCAGCCACTTCAAGCTGTTTATATCGTGGACAACTAGGCAACATTGATCGGCGCCACAAAATCCAAATCGCCATCGGGAGACCAAACTTCCCCCAAACTTCAAGCTGAAGCTTCAAGGAGTGTGTGGCCAGTCTTCTGGGAGTCTTGGACCTCGTGAAACTCAACGAAGCCCGCCGACGACGGATGAATATCTGCTTCCTCACGGTCTTGACGGTCGATTCTCTTTCAAAATCACTGCAACAGCCTGAGTGCTCCTGATCTTTAAATCCACCCGTCCGGGGCCATCCAAGAGTACAAACGACTCGACGGACGGGCATTCTCTACCTCTTTGCTTCGCTGCAAGGATGGCGCATCGTAGACGGACGCATGGGTTGGTGACAACGCTGTTTGTCTAAAATCGTCGGTATGGATCTCGGCGACAACGACGCGCCAGTCATTCATTACCTGCCCCTCCGGACGCAGGCTCAACGATCGTTTTTGGCGACATACAAGGACGGTTGTAACCGAACATTTTTCGTCAGGCCCTCGGGTAATCAAGTCAGTCCCCAGCCAGAGGACGGTAAGTGGATCACTCAGCGAATGTACACTTCAAGTTGACGTGAAACGCTGTGTCTGATAATCTGAACATATTTTCAGGAACTGATCAATGGAGGGTGCGCCCAGGCCTGCCTGATTTTATGCGATATGCTGGTAATTGAGAATCGCCGCCGGTATAGTGGCCCATCCAGGCGCATACTGCGCGTGTAGATTCCTCTTCCTCGACGACTTTGCCTCCGTCACGACTAGATCCGGCCTGCAGCGGTGTTGCACCAGAAACCAAGTCAATAAGCACGGTTTGTTCGTTGACTCTCCGTTTGATAGATACTCTCCCGTCCACTGCCGGTTTAATCAGAGGATCTCAAGGTCAGTTTCCCCATATCTCTGGTCAGCAAGCAATCGAATCGAATTCACCGACAGATACATACAAGTAAACCAAAAGTCGAACCACGGTTGAAATCTCAATTGTGAAATCTAGGCAAATACTCGGACCAGATCGTGTCAGCCGTCCCAGGATGTCACCCATTCCGGTTCCGAAAACCTCCGCACAGCCTTGGTGCATACAGCGCACGCCGCAGAGAGAAAAAGCCCCAAAAGTCTTCATTAACAGCTGCAACCGAATCAAAGGCGGCCTGGACCTACGACAAAACCTCACGACAACCGAACATCTCCCTCCTCCAGACAACCGAGCAAAAACGGCAGCGGCTCGTACTGGGCACGGCGGGCGAGCTCACCCACTGTGCGCGGTAGACATCCCGCGCGGTTTAACAACGCGTCAACGAGGGCCGCGTTTGAATTAGCGTCCACGTCCGCGGCGTCTGTGGAATGGACCGGGATCTGCTCTGCCTCTGCTGGTGTAGGGAGAGAGTCTACGGGAACTCCCGCAAAAGCGGCGGCTGCTTCTACATCCCCGCGAGGTTGCTCACACAGAGGCAGATCTGCAATAGCTCGGAATAGCGCGCGGGCGGCGGGTAAGGGAAGCGGCCCGACCCGTATTTCGGTGAAATTATGAAATCGCCGGGCCTCGGCGGGGACACGCGTCGCCAGCAAAAGCGAGACGTTCCGCATGTGGGCGAGGGCTGTGAGCATGTCGACTGTGGTGTCGTGTGCGCCATCTGAATATTAATATGAAAAGAGCAATGAATTAGTGGCGTGAAGGGGCCCACACAAGCATGGGCGCACCGAGGACAACGAGGGTTTGATGTGGGCAGACTGCGAGCGTTGCGAGCGCTAGCATGGGGTGGAGGCCGAGCGCAGACGCTAGGGCAGCGACATCGTCGTCGGTGCTGTCAGTGCATCGCACGAGGAACCTTCGTGTCCCGAATGCACACACGACCTCGGGACGATGTAGGAATGCGAGCGCCAGCGTCGAAGTCCCGGCGCCTTCCACGCTAGTCAGCGTTGCCTGCACCTGCCGTGGGGGGGTAAATATGTCTATGAGCGCCGCTAGCTCTTGCTCGCGGCCACAGAATATTTGGGGCGCGGGCGGAAGCTCTGGCGGCGTTTCATGGTCATAGGCATGCGTAGGCTCAAGGGACCGATGGATTCGATCCACAAATGGCGCGTTTGTCCCTTCGTGAATGCCGCTGTCAGCGTTGATCTCCGCTAGCAGCCGCTTGACTGGGGCAAGTATTGCGTGCACCTGCGTCTCAAACGCTGCGTCGGCGGCGTCCCTGCGCCGGAGGGCAGCTATGACTTGTGCGCGCGCCTGGAAACTGTAAATAAAGGTGTAGGAGCGGCTAAAATTAGGAGACTAACATGGTATACATCCACATATCCCTTCTCGCAGTCTAATAGTAATGGCGTCTTCGAAGATAGTTCTGGATCTGGGGGGACATGGCGAGTGAGCCGTTTCCATACGAAGAGGCGGACAAATCCTCTGGAGACATTTTAACACGAGCGGGGTGAGGCGAAAGATGAGAGACCGCACCGAAAAAGGTCGTGTATTCTGTCGAGAAAGCGTGGTACTCGTCTGGCGTCCGCAGCTGCCGAGATAAGTTCGATTCCCATCGAGAAAGATTATATCCTGCGCAGGAGTAGGGAGGGATGTTCAGTGAGGAAGCCCGCGCGGTGCTGGCAGGACCTCGAATAAGTACCTTTAGGTGTACAGGATTTTAAGCGTTAAACGGCGGCAGCGAAACTCCAGTGGAACCTCAGCGCACGAATGACATTCGAGAAATTCTGCGCAGAAACCCGGCAGGATCGAAATACAGCCTGTCGTTTTCCGCCCGACTCATCTAGAACTGATGTTTCCATACTCTGTACAGCCAGTGTACAGCCCCTACTCAGTCCGAATATGTTCGTCCGTCGAGAACGGAGTTGAGCGGCCCATGAGTGTCTTCGCATCGGCGAGAGGATGTCGCAGTTTGAGGGAACTGGCTCGGACAACATCTTGCGCCGAGAAACAAGTCTGAGCGCCGGGTACACCGCCATCCGGGTGTTGGCGCTGAATTTATACATGATCCATAAAGGAGAGCTGGGTCTTGTCACCGTCAGAGTTCCTTTTCACTGTGAGCGCTGGGGGTAGGCAAGGAACGTTTGTGTACAATCTGATGTTCCCACGACCGTGTTATTCACTCCGGCGGTTCGGCTTAGGGGAAGGGAAACTGAGGAACATCACGAAACAGACACTGGTTTCGCCGAAAAAAGACTACATTCGAAGCCCACAAAACAAGCAATATGTACAGTAAGAAAAACCAAGGACATGGACAATTTCAATCGAAAAGCGAGATGGAATCATCAATGTGAACCGGACTCTCTCCGAGCGTCACCCCACATTGCTGAATGAACGCGAGCCAGGCCGCGTCTGTCCCGGACTCGTTCGTCAGTCCCAGGTCGACCATCACCGAGCTCGACGGGTCCGCACCACCCGCCGCGGGATACATCATCCCCGCCTGCAACGCATCGAATTGCGGCATCGGGACGGCTTCGTGACCCAGAGGGTATGCGCTCTCACCCTGGGGATACAGGATGTTGTAGACGTCCTGGGCGACGCTTCGAGTTAGCATCCGAAACTAGTTACACAAAGGGCAGACAGCGCACCGGCGGCAGCCCCATCGTCGCATCGTCCATTCGGATGTCGCTATTCGCGGCGACAAGATCGTCCAGCCAAGGAAATTCGTCCACCTCACCCTGCGCATTCTCACCAGCAAGCGGCAACGCTGGCGAGGTCGATTTCGCGCGCTTCGGCTTCAGCGCCAACAAGCGCGTCTGCCCGCCGAAGATCGCCAGGTCGTCCGTCGTGGGGCCGTCCGGGGGCACCGTGCCCTGCGGCGGCGCCGGGCCCGCGGTTGGGTTGCTCGCCGCGAATTGCGTGTAGGCGCGCACCGCACGCTCCTTGAGCTTCACGAGCACCGTCTGTGAGGTTTGCGCCGTCAGCTGCCACAGGAACGGGGGTTCAGATGAATGACAGACGAAGGCAAGCTTTCCGCGATGCGACTGCTTCGCCGTGCGCTCAAACAAATCGACCGCAAGTCCGAGGTCACGGAGCGCGCTTACAGCCATAGTTGACTGCGGGGAGAGCGTCACGACCGTCCCCGCGATGACCTAGACGGCGTCCAATCAAGGGAAACTCCATGTGATGTCAAGGACCTAAGGTACATACCGCCGCAGAGAACGTCTGGTGCATGAGCACCCATACGCGCATAGCCATGTCCGCGCAGCGGTCGAATTGGTACGCTGTGCCCTTAATAATCACGCTCGCGGAGCGGTACGCCGTCAGAAACGACGTCGCGAACGGACTCCGGAGGGGGTTCGCAGGGAAGTCGAGCATGGCCTGGGCGAAGAAACTGCGGTGCAGGTAGATCATCGCTGGGGACGCGTGAGCATCAAATTAATGGGATGGAGATCGATGAACGTACTGACTGCCCGGTACTGGTTGGCGTATGAGCCACGCAGACTTGCTGAGCTCGAATGGTATTCCGCTTCTCCGTCTGTGCGTGTCGGATACCTAAAAGATATGACACTGTTAGCTAGGCAAATGTGCGAGAGACAAGGATACGCACGGCTTGTACGAGTCGGGCACACTCAGCTCGCGCACCCGCCTATCGAGCTCGAGTACAGTCGTATACCCCGGAGGCTTCGCGGCCAGCGTCGCCTCGGCCATCGCCATCCATATGTCGCGCGCAAAGTGGTATTTGGAGCGCCAAACTGGGGCAAAAGGGTCGTTAACATACGGAATGACGAAGAAGAGAGATACGTACAGCCAGGCCGCATCTCCCCGTCCTCAGTCAGCGAACACTCCTCGTCCTCCGGGTACTCGCAGTCGACGTATGCGAGGTGTATTGCAGGGGGACGACCCATCGCGAGGCACTGCATATGTGTAAGTGCGGGTCAGGGTCCCTGCGGTCGGTAAAGCGTACATGGGATAGATCTGCAGTGAAAACCTCCCAGAACAGAGTCCTGCCAGCCAGTCAGTCCTGCGTGACCATAACGAGGGGAACGCGGACCTGCGCTTCTGCACCGTTGTTGCATCCATGTACCATCGCGCGCTGTCACGATCTAGGGCATCGTGAGTAATCTGGTTCGGGACCAAGAGCGCGACTCACGCAGTCCTATCTAAGAGCCCATGAGCTAAGATGTAAGACTAAGGAGGAAACAACGCACGCTCTGCGCCAACTTCGCCGCCAGACTTATCAGACACCACGCGCTGTCGCGTGAATACTTCTTCCCCGCCAGACTGTGGTACGTCGCCATGAGGCCGACGCCGCGTACCGTGTCGAAGAGGGGCGAGTCGTACGCGGAGCGGAGGGAGATAGCTGCGCGGCCCGCGCCGTAGTAGCGCTCCGCCTCGGCGTTGTACGGCGGGAGCTGCAGGTCGAGCAGCGCGCCGAGTGCGAGCACGAAGAACAGCACCGCGAGCGCGTGGGCGACCTCGCCGTTGCCGAGCACCGTGGGGTCCTGCGGCGCATAGACCGTCTGAATGAATGGCCCCAGTAGCTCGTCGCGCTTGATGGGGCGGAAGAAGAGCGCGGCGTGCGAGAGGTAGGCCTCGCAGAGGGCGACAGCGCGCGTGTACGGCGGCAGGAGGGTGCGGATGCGTTGCAGCTTCTCGAGGTTCGGCCGCGCCTGCGGGAAGATGTTGCCGAGCTCCAGAATGTCGAGAGGGATTGTGGCCTCTGTATCTGACGGGCTGTCTTCCTCGTCCGATTGGTCTTCGGCAACGAGAAGCGACTCGGTCCCCGCAGAGCGTCCGAAGTATTTGACCTCGCCCGCGTCGCTCAAAGTAAGGGTGCCGAAGGCATCCATGGGCGTATCCTGCTCGCCAGACGGGGAGTTCTTGCGCGCTGGTGCCTCGGCGGCAAATTTGACACTGAGTAGGTCGCTTGCAAGCAGTGGATGACGTTCACTTGACACGACCCCTTGAAGGATTGCCAAAGCCTCCTCCAGTTGACGGATACGCTGGCTCATCTCGGCGATTTTCGCATGTAACTGGTCAGTGTCGGCCAAGATAAATCTTAAACATCCGTTAGTTTCTGTCTGGACGTGAGCAGCAACGCGGAGCAGCACCTCGTTCCCTGGCCCGCAGATAAATTACCTGTCCCCGAGATATCAGTCTTCCAAGTCGGATTTTGAGGAAGCTACGCACCAACCGGGCATATACTATCGCAACCCCGGCGCACGCAGGATCCACAGGGCACATTCTTGTCGCATTTGAGCTTCAGTCTGCGGCATTCTGCGTTCGTTATTCAAACGGTGCCTCGCGCGATGCTATTCGAACTACCTGCACACGCAGTCTCCAGAAATTCGTTAGCTCAGGCGGCAAACGCGAGAGAAATGCGGTACTTCTCCTAGAAACGACCATCGCGTTCGTCAGGCTTCACTGGACGAGAGCCGCACGAAATTGCACACACCACGAAGGCGCTTGAGCTCGATTTCCTTCTGCTCCTCCTCGGTCGGGGTTCGTCTTGGGGCACGCCGCGGCTTCCCTGTGGTGTCCACCGGCATGATTGCAGACTTGGTCCGCCGAACGATTCAGCTTTCGAACGATGAATTGGTCGTCTCGTATCCTATGGCGGCAAACTGCGTCCAGGCTCAGGACGCTATTGGTTCGGTGAAGTGCGGGGTACCCGGATATGGAGATGGAGGTTCGCAGCAGCAAGCGACCTAACTATCGCACGGTCCTGATAACGGGCCGACCTTAGTTTTGGGGAAGGCAATGTCAAGTACAACAGACAGACCGCCGTGAAATTGGGGAAAACATATGTATTCGTGAATCTTCGTGGCTTCAGTACAAGTACAGAGGATTTTACATCCTAGCTAACTTCTTGTCTTCCGAATCCCCTTTTACAGCGCAGTTGACGCGCCCGCAGCATCCTTCATCTTTTCAAACTGCTCAGTAAACTCGTCCATCGCATCCAACGTCTCCATAAAGTGTCCAAGCGCCACCCCCTCCCGCCGCCCACGTGCCAACGAGTGCGCCGTCCTGACCGCGTTCTTAATCTGCCGCCCGTTCACCTCACGCTGCGCGAGCATCTCAATCTGTGCGTCGTCGATCCCCTGCACGCCCGCGCGCGCAATGAAGGCGCGCCATACCTGTGCGCGCGACGCCGCGGAGAGCTCGCCAAAGTGCAGCGCGACGTGAATGCGGGAGAGGAACGCCTCATCGAAGGCTTGCACACGGTTGGTGGTGAGGAAGAGGATGCCACGGTAGTACTCAACATGGCGCAGGCTTTATGGGGGAGCGGTCAGGTCAGTGGATGTGGGGGGCGAGCGAAGCAAGACGTACAAGACTGCGACCATGGCGTTGCGCTCGAGGTCGTGCAGCGAGCGGCGCTCGAGGAAGACGTCCGCCTAGATAAGGATTTGAAGGTCAGCGTCTAGGTCTGCGGTAGTGCGGTAGTGAAACAGCCGAGGAGACCCACCTCATCGATGAGCACGATCGCCTTCCAGGCGGTCGCGACGTCAAAGACGCGCTCCAGCGCCATGTCGAGGTCGACAGCGCGAGTGCCCAGGTCACCGCCCCCAATAACATACAGCGGGCGCTGGACGTGCTCGCTCGTAGCCTCGGCGGAGAAGGTTTTGCCTACGCCAACGACCGTTAGAGTCGCGGAAACAGGACGCAATGAACGACGACGTACCGACGCCAGGCGGCCCAAAAAGATTGACGACCAGCCCCGCACCCTTGCCCTTGACAAAGTCATCGAAGCCCGCTTCCTCGTGGTGCGCCTCGACAAGCGAGCGGAGGAGGGTCTTGCGGTCCGCGGGGAGGACGAGGTTGGCGAAGGCGTCGGAGTTCCACTGGACCGGGACGACCTTGGTGACATCGAACTCCACTGCGGAGGTGTAAGAAAATAGTGGATTCAAGAGGAAAGAATACATACGCCAGATCTTATCGGACAACGAGAAGCCGTACACCACGGTGGGCGTCAGCAGCAAATCATCAGACGAGAGGTCCGCCGTCTCCGTCGTCGTATTAGCCTGCGAGTGGACAAGTGCCCCTGGGTGCACAGTCAGTACGCGTCACACGGGCAGAAAAAAGGCCTTTGTGTACCATTGCCAAACGCCTGGCCGGGCATGGTCGGTGGCTCAATGGGATTCCCGTACATGTCGTACCCGGTCTGGCGCCCCATCCCGTTAGGATCATTAACGTCGTGATCAGTCTTGGGCGGTACGGGCGTCGGGAACATATAGTTAGGGTTGAGACGATGAAACGTCGCTGGAAAGGAACCAGTTGTTACAGAGCGATGGAAGGCGGGTGGGGAGAGTCCTACCACGGTCGATCATCACCCGGCCCTTCACCTGGAGAAACGACGTGAGTAGAGGAGCGAGGAAGGGTTGGCGAGAAAACGAACATTGTGGCGCATGAGCTTCATCCCAACCTTGAGGGCCGCGATGCCGCTGTACTGCATGTGGTGGACACCAATCAGGTCCACCCACTGCTGACCACGGCGGGCGACCGTTTCCCGCAGCTGCGCCTCCGCGGCATGGAACTTGAGCGGAAACGCATCCAGTGAGTCGATGCGCATCGCGCCTTTGAAGTACGGGATGTACATGCTTGTCGACACGCGCCCCACCACCACCGTCTGGGTCATCGGGCGATCGACCAGGTCGATCGCCTCGAGCGCGAGCTGGTAGACGGGCACACCCTCGACGGTGGTGCGGGTGAAATACTGCAGCTGGAAGAGGCGCTCGAGACCGGTGACGGCGCAGCGAGCGACGATGAGGGTGCGGGGAACGAGGATGGCGTAGAGGAGCTCAAAGGTGATCTCGCCGTGCGCGGTGAGGCGTTCGATAGTGGAGATGGTGGAGCGGTAGTCGGTCGCGAGGAAGGAGAGGAGCAGGTTGACGGAGGAGAGAATATTGTTCTCCTGTTCGGTGCGGCGCTTGCGGGCGATGAGAGCGTCACGGTACGAATGGAAGCTTTGCAGCCAGGTGAGGAAGATTTCTGGCTCAAGCTGTAGACGCGTTAGACGCAAGCAGCCATCGATGCAGTGAAGTGCTTACCTCGAGTGGGTCGGAATTCCAGGAGACCCCCGGCCAACTCTGGATTACATCCTGGCAGGCCTTGAGGATGTATTCACTCTTGATAACGACCTTGAATGTCGGCTGCCGGTTTTCTTGCTGCGGGATCGTGCGCACAACACTGGGTGGATCCAGTCAAACTTTGTATGGCGCGGCTCGGGAAAGTACTAACACAAAGCTGTAGTCCTTCCACGGGTCGTTGCTACCGCCACCGAGGATGGGCAGTGTCTCGACTGTGACCTTGGAATTCATATTCTGGGTTGCCACCGTTGGTCGGTGTCGAAAGAAATGACTGCGCGTAAACCTACCTTGTACTTCCATCCCTTGGACCACCGCGAGTAGAAGTAGTCGACGCGCTTGATCTTCGAAGACGCAGGCGGGAGGGGCTCGTCCCTAACGATGGTCGAAGTTTTCGATTCAGCATCGTCATCGCCGTCGAACGCTGAGGAACCAGAGGCCTTGGGGGATTTGACTAGGGAGGAGAAGCGTCGATGCATGGTGGGGGATGAGGAGTGAGAGAACTCACAGTGTCCTTTAATACCTCGAAGAACTCCTCGGGCGTTAATCAAGTGTCATCGGATTTGGAATTGAAGCTGTATATTGGTCGATATGACTGGAAGGCTGCGCAAGTTATTGAATGGCTTTCGCTCCCGAAGGACACGTTGACATCAAAGGGGTCGTGTCCTCGATAACGGTAGAAGCAATCCCGTGAACCGCAGAAAATAGGGTACCGGTGCGGTAATTGCGCCAAGAACGGTGCCGACATCTCTAGAAGGTTGGGGCGTCTCCTCCAGGCTCATGACCATTCAAGCAAGTCCAATGCCGCCGTCGTCACGGGTGCGAGAGGGTTAACTCTCCTCATGTATTATGACTGGAGCCCGTACAAGCTCTTCAATAGGCCCTGGTGCAACTTCAGTGCCGTGTCCATGCTGTTTGGCCCTAGTATCTCAGTAGGATAGCCTCCGCTTCGAGGATTTGGAAGGATAGGGCGAGCAAGGCAGTGATTAATAGAGGTCAAGCCGCGAATTGGAGGCCGTAGGCAAACAAAGGTACACCGGAGTTCGCAGAGATGAAAAATATTGGTGGACGATAGCATTTAATTTCTACCAACAGCAACGGAGGCCAGGCTAATATACTCGTTCTCTGGCCCGTGGCTGCCCATTTTACACAGCTGAACCTCGGAAACGGCCCACGTCCCAAAATCAACCTTGATCGCCTTGTCCTGCGGCGCCAACACCGATTGAGAGACCACCTCCGACAGGGTTTCGGTCGACGGCAAGTTGGAAGCCAGTTGGCTTTCGTGAGCTGCGTGAGCGAATATTTCTTGATACGAGAACGTGCGCGGCATGCGACGCGGTCTTCGATGGCTCGCGTTGATCAAGGTGCAGTGGAGCTAAAGGCACGGCTTAGAGCGTGAAAGCAGGACTTGAAGAGAGAGGAAACAAAACGTACCACCGCGGGCCGAGGAGCCTCTTGTATGAATCCTTCCTGTCGAAATTTTCGTCCGACAAGATCTGGTTTCCAAGTCAGCAGTGCCCCACCCTCATAGGCGCAGGAGCATACCAAAAATGCGGGTAACCTTGAGGTTATTGTCGCTAATCTCATCCCCCGGACCGAGATACAGGACCCCTGCCTGCCCGCGCTGCGTCTTCAGGACACCCATTTTATCCAACGGGACAAGGACGGGCTCAAGGGTTATTGCATTGATCTCGGGAGCGAGCGAGTGGAGAAGGGCGATGGCCTCCGAGAGTGTCTTGCCACTTGGTGCGTCTGGAGCATGAGATTGCTGCGATTCCGTCGAGGAGAGCGTCATCACGCCAATGGTAAGGTGTAACCGTCTCGGATCGACCAAGATGGACTGGTCGAGTCCTTCGATGGCATTGTCGGCGTGGCCTGGAGTTAAAAGTCTCTTATGAAACTGGTTTATCTTGTCCCTTAGCTCTGGATGTTGACCCTGCATGGGTATGATTATGGGGGCAAATTCGAGGTTGGTTCATGACTTACGAGCGGCAAAGACAAGACTGGAGACAATTAGACGAGGCTGGCAGCATTTAGGGGCAAGCATACAGTGTGTAGGCCGAGGCAAGTTCTTCTTGGAATTTTGGGGCTTTCTGGGTGGTCGTTTGGAGGGCGCTTGCGCATCAACAGAGTTCGTTCCTGTTGCTTGGTTCTCAGCTTTGCCAGCCATATTGCCACTTGAGAGTCTTTTCTCTTGAGGGTGACACTGAGCAGAGGGACCTTTGACAGCCTCAGACTCACGTATACGATCGTGCAGCCGCCAGTCGGATCCGCGACATGAGAGTCAGGTCGACAATGGCCCGGGTACACATCGACAAAGATAATTACGTCCATCCTCCCAAATAGGAAGTTTGGGGCGGTGATTGGAAAGGGACTACGATGTTGAGAGTTTTGGACGGAGTAGCTAGTTCAAATAACAAGGTTGTAAAACGGGCATGATCGAGACAATTATGAGCTAAATCACTCCGCCAGATGACCGTATACCCAAAGACCACCCTGCAAGGAGATGAGTATCCTAGGGCACACAGGCGCACCCGCAAACGGACCTTGCAGTGGAGTGTGAAATTGATAGCAGGGAACATCTTCTCTATCCCCTGGCGCCCGGGTTTTCCTTCCCAATCCTTCGGCGGTAGCGATCCGGCGGGTTGAAAATCCGGCGCCAACCTAAACGCGCTGAACCGCTGGAGGAGTTTCACCACAAAGAAGCCGGCCTCATTCAGAGCAAACTCCTGGCCGATACACTGTTTGACCAGTCAATGTGATGTCTCGATGGGCATGAGGAGGAGTTGCTCACAATGCGGGGACCCCCTCCGAAAGGGCAATACATGAACGGCGTAGCGTTGACTTTGCTTGTAGTGTCACCCTCCAGCCAGCGTTCTGGCCGAAATTCATCTGCATCCTCCCCCCATAGGTCGTGGCGGCGGTGGCAAAGCAGAGAGGCCATCATGACCTGGGTTCGAGGAGGAAAATAGAGGGGTCGAGGTTCAGACGTTGGGATGACCAAAGGAGTTTGAAACGAAGTTCGCGCAATCAGCGGGGCACTTGGGAACAGCCGCAGTGCCTCGTCGAGTACGGCACGAACTGGTAAACGATTTAGGCAAGCTCCAGAGTCGCAGAGAATATCGCACGGTATTTCATTTTCCTCAGAGTGCCGGAAGTCGGAGACTCGTCTGGTCCGAGTACTTCGAGCATCTCGGTACGCAGACGGTCACAAATTGCGGGATACATTGCGAAGAAATACACCAAGAATGTCAACAGGCTTGCCGTCTAAAATCGATGAGAAGGCTAGCGAAAAAATGGATCGCGTAAAAACCCACCGTGTCTCTTGAAGCAATGAGGAAGGTTATCAATTCGTAGCGCATGTGCTCTACGTCTGCGAGAAATAAATATCGGAATCGAACTTGGGAAGCAGGGTTCGTTTACCGTCTGTTTTGGACGCCAGGAAGTGGAGGAAAACGTCTTCGCTTGCATTTGTCTTCAGGCCGGCCGCTTTCCTTTTCTCCTTCTCCGTCACGGCGCGTTTTACCACAGGCTCCATCCAGTTCATAATAGTTGCGAGAGAGTCTTCGGTTTTGTCCCGGAATAATTCGAGGAGCGGCCATGTTTTCCCCTGAACCCCACGACGCGTTATTATGACCGCGATCTCCTCGAACGCCTCGATAAACTCGTCGAACTCCGTTACTGCATCAATGGGAAGGGAACCCTTGGGACCGAGTTTGACTTTCCCAGGTACGGTAAGCGGTAGGGAGAGTGTATCGAGCTTCATCCCAAAAAGAAACTCGGACGCGGAATCCAGGGTGAACCGAGAGACTAAATCTTGAATGTCGATTGGGAGGCGATCATTGGCGCGAGAAGCAATGAGATCGAGGGTTGTGGCGGCGGTGCGCTCGAAGATCTCAAAATCCGAGATGCGCTCTTTAGCAAAGAATGGTCGGGCAGTGGCCCGTCCCTGCAACATCTGTGAGTAATGAGAACGAGGTTTGGATGAAGTCGAACCGTTTTCCAGAGGTCGCCCTCCCTGTAAATACCTCAGTTCAATGCCCAATATATATACAATCGTTTGATATGACTGACGCGTTGAGGAGTCCCGTTCCGAGAAGTTTGTCTATCCGCTCATGCCACATAATCCCTTTTCCGAACTCCGAAAAGTGGGTCGACGATACAAATTTCATGACGTTCTCATCTATAGTTATCATCTTCGCGCCGCGTGAGTCTCGAGTTGGTTCCAGATTCTCAGCCATGAATGAGTCTCGTACCTGATCATCCCAGAACAGTCTCGTATTCAGGGTGGTTGTATCGTGCTCCCGAAGCAAATCCGCGAAAACTTGCAACACATATCCTTGCTCGAATGACTTGAGGAGTCGAATGGCCACATCGAGGTTCCCGGGCCATTTCCCTTTAACTCGGGGAATGACTGTGGCGTCGAGACTTTTGGCAGCCCTCTCGTGAGCCCACAGGGTTAGAGATGAACGCATCGAGATAGCAAGGGGGATGCTGAGTGCGGCGACGATCGCAGTGCGTATGCCGAGAGGTAGTCCCAACACAAGACACAAGAGCACAAGAGAGACCAGCGGTGGTATGATAAGCGCTTTCCCGAGAGAAAGGAGAATTCTCTTGCGATAGTCTGGGATACTACGCTCGAAGGAAGTAATTTGCCTTTTCGCCATTAGAGCGGGAGGGGAAGTCGGTGGGCATTTGTGGGGCAGCGACGGCAATGGTCAGCGTCACGGAGTTGCCCTTCTCAGTAAACGCCGTCAGGACCACTGCCTTGGGTGAGGTCGCCCAAGTTCGCACAAGAGCTCATCGGCGATGGGTGCAAGCCCGGCGTGCCGGTGACAGCCGTATTGATCCGAGTTGAAAATATGCACCCACTTGGACCCACGGGCCAACGACTTACCCTGAGGCCTGAGCCCCACCGCGCCCTTCCGAGTGCAAAGTCATTGAGCATGCCTTGATAGATAAATAATCCTTGAAGCACAACATAAGTGAAAATTTGACCAGGGTCCCCTCTCCCAATTTCAACCAGATCTCAACCATGACGAGAAAAAGCGTCCTTCGGATGCATCACGTTGGCTGCAAGCATATGGTACTTAGAGCACAAACGCAGGTACAAGGTGAGTAGAGAGGAGCCATATCTGCGGAATAAGTCAGTTTATAGATTTCGGGATGTGAAATTGCGTACGTTGTAAAGAATATATGTCCGGCTATCTTCCGCCGCTGTCCGAAAACAAAAGTATCGACCGCCAACGACAAAACTGAGACTGATAAGGGGTAGCATAACATAAAGCTGGGGCGACCAGAGCAAACTCAGGGATATGGAGCAGATGGGGAGTGCCGCACAGATGTACACTCGAGAAGCTCGGGGATACGCGATAGGGAGAGTGATTCTGCCCGAACTGAGATCTCCCTCGACGTCTGCGAAGTCCTGAGCGTGGATGGTGAGCAGAATGATCATCACGCTGGACAGGAGCGCGGCAGCGCATCTGCTCGTAAGATTTGCGGATCCGGCTTGGGTCTGAATTAGCACGACCAACCGAATGGATAATTGGACGTGAACACACCTATAATTTGCGTAGCACCGAGCTCAAAGGAGAAATATCCAAACGAATTACAGAGGGTTTTTCCGACCCAATGGTTGGAGAGGTTAAGGTCATCGTGCAGTATCGTTGTGAGGGTCAAGAGAGTGCTGGCTTGCGTGACCCCGAAGAATACTGAAGTAATCTGACAGACTCCAACGACATACCACCGCAGAGCTCGAGCCTGGGACACCGTCATACGGTCGGCTGGAAGCGGACGCCAGGGCTTGTTGATCCTATCCTCGGCTTTGCTATCACACTGATTGGAGATGTTCGCTTGAAGAAGGTGCACCCATGTCCAAAGAAAGGCCCAAAATATGGAATAATTTGAGTGGACCAAGGTCACAGCAATGGCGAAAGCAATCTAACACGTCAGTAAGCTTGTGAACTCAGAATTCACGCAAATAGTCACCACGGGGAAGAGTATGGTTTTGAAATCGGACCAGGTAAACAGTAAGGCCGTCAGCGCGTGTTGGCGCAGTTCGGCGACAATATGCTTATACGCCACGAGTTTGGAGATACTGTGAGGGGAAGGCATGTTGAAACTTGGAACCAACTACCACGACTTTTGCCCTCCTTATATTATACGGGCAATGGTCCGGTGAAATGCAGGTTCAAAACGGATCAGTTTATTATGGCGGACAAGCGAGAATGGGCAAAAGGAACAGTGAATATTGTATGCAGCGGTGCTAGCGCTAGGCCCTCAATGGGTAGAACTTTCAAGTTCTCCGCGAATCAACTCCTCCATAACGGTTGACCTCGGGCGGATGATGTAGGGGATGGAATGGACGTGACTGGTAATTCTCACAATTCAGGACGTTATGCCCACGCACAGAATGACAATACCCACCTGACGAAGCCTGCCGATTCATCAAATAAGGCAACGAAGTCATAAAAAAGACGATATACCCACCTCCAGAAAAGGAAGGTCGCACGGCGGGGTCCTCGGCGGAGATCGAAAAAGCCGCCAGAATGGAAACCATGTTTATGGAGAGCACCGCCGTTGTATACTGGACTCCCAAACAAGCTCGACGGCCAAACCCAAAAACGCTTGCTGTGGGATCGGGCTCCGCTGCGATGCTGTCTGTTCCAAGAAACCGTTCAGGGACAAACTCGTTTGGGTTGAAATATCTCGCGTCGCGATTCATTCCCCTAGGTTTTGAGATCAGGTCTGAAGGGGGGGGCTTCAACGGGTATCCTACCAAATATTCGCGATAACAATCGCTCCTTCGGGAAGACGGTACCCTGCGTATATTGCATGTCGAGTTGCGCTCTTCAAAGTGGAGTAATGACAACAGTACCTTCATAGATATCTTCCTGCGTCAGTCGGTGAGCTATACCTGTAGTTTTGTCCAATAAACACATCGATAAAAATACATAAAGTCGCGCCAACCTAACGGAGACGGGGGATGGAATCGCAAAGTTTCCTTCATGATAGCCTCGATATAGGGAAGGTGTTTGAAGTCCTCTTTGGTCGGCAGACGCGTCCCTCCGGTAATCGCATCAATGAAGCTCTGCGCCTTGTGTTGAATTTCGGAATGAGTAGCCATCATGAATAAAAAGGTCGAGAGCGCCGAAGTCGACTGAAGTTCCACGTTTAGCTTGATACCTCTTTCGCCGTATCGGAAGAACGCACCGATTCCACACCCGCTGTACAGAAAGTTAGCACACTGTGGGATGCAGTTGACATACTGCCCCAGACGTACCGCCATAGAGTGAAGCGGCTGCCCATTTAATTTGATGCTCCATTTCTGCGCGCCCGGCCTGTCCTGTTCTGGGTAGGAGGTGCGGATCTGTGAGCAGCGCAGGAACCATCGCATGGCTCGACTCATCAAGCATCTTGGGATTACAGTCAGTCAACAACCGGTCGTGGCAGAGGATTGAAGACGAACTGCTTTGGAAATTTGAAACGGAGCGTTAACCATATTGTGGCGTCGGGAGTTCGCCAAATGAGCAAGGCGTTTGAATCCGGCTCCGGGGAGCCAGGAGGGCACGTATTTCACTGTCAATGAGAAGTGTGCCGGTATGAACATTGGAATATGGTTTCGTCGCTCACATATCGGGAATATGTCCACAAGAAAGGTTCCAGGGACTACGGCGTGCTGTATTGTCTCGTGTGTTTGTTGAGACAATAATATGAACTGGGTTTACATTGAGTCAAGTCAATGACCAGGATCGGCTGTGCGCACCTGGTCAGAAGGACCGTCTATCGTGATCCCATACGTGCTCTCCACAATGTTCTTACCCAGAGCACTAGTTGAGATGCGTTAAAAACTAAAATGATCACATTTAGGCACTTGCAATCGAATGGCCGAGGCATGATCGTCGGGCGATTCCCCCAGGGCTCGCAAGAGAAGCCGTGAATCCGATAAAATGCTGGGCCAAAGAACATCCATCGATTTGCTCAGGAACCGGGCTGTGAGTTTCCGCATTGCTCTCCAGTGCTCGCCGTACGGCGCCAAAACCATTGACGGAGCAAATCCCATCCTGTGTATCATCCATTTTAGACCCCGTTGTTTCAAATGACTGCCACATACAGCTCGCCGACCATAGGGAGACGCGGTCTATCCGAGTAAATTCCTTGGTTTAACAGACGCTGGGCGATTTCGAGCCTTCCGATGATGATGATATGCACGCCGAATATTTGAATGTGGACCAGATCGCCTGAACGTTCGACGAACCCATATTTTAGCACCTATTCGCACCAGTTGAGGACCAGTCCTGACCGTATTTTTTGGTCCACTCGGCAAACTTCAGCCAGCCCGAGTGGAAGGGCCAGTCCAACAGATTTCCCAGGATAGGGAGCGGAGGAGGGCCTGGGGGAAGGTGAGGACCGGGAGATGACGAGACGAGTTTCAAAATGGAGAGTGCAATGAACAAAGC
This sequence comes from Mycena filopes, assembly GCA_029281495.1. Classification (NCBI taxonomy): domain Eukaryota; kingdom Fungi; phylum Basidiomycota; class Agaricomycetes; order Agaricales; family Mycenaceae; genus Mycena; species Mycena filopes. The sequence goes on along the minus strand of JARIHR010000001.1, from coordinate 250,414 downwards.
AAGAGAGAGACTGAGCGCCACCGACATGGCAACAGTTGAGGCAAGTAGGTCCTACTTCTACGCAATATATATCTGAAATGGGGCCTAAACAACTCACCGCGCTTTTCTCATTTTGGGACAAGAGAATGGAGGGGATCCGGCAGTGCACAGAATGGACGCCGCCGTTCAAAAGCCGTTCAAATGGATAATGTACAGCGCTTTGACCACTTTCAGGATGAGCTGAAATGGACATGACTTGTTCTGGTTTGGCCGCCAAATGTGGCAGTGTCGCTGCACCTGATCCTTCGGGTACTCCCGACGCCGTCTCTTCTTGACGCCCACCATCCATTGCAACAATGATGATACCGTCCCCCTTGTGCTCCCTACCGAGGCCGCGGGGACGGCGACTCTCCGTTGAGTACGAAGAATAATAAAGCCGTTTACTCAATTATCCCGCTGGTTCTCAGGAAGCAGATATCAGAAAACCGACCTCAACCTGTTCAACAAGTGACTATGGCTTCGGAACCCGTTTCGTAACGGCCCATAATAAATAAGACGACGGCGTTTGCATACACTGAGGACCCACCACCATGCTCTCGTTTTCTGGCGCTGAAACGGTTGCTCTATGCTTGGAGTCCCTTACCTATGGTAAGCTGGGTGCGGCACCGGTTACGTTCAGCCTCATACCATATTTGCACAGGGATGTACCTCATCCTGTTCTTTGCCTGTTTGAGCGTGGTCCACACTCGACGCAAAGAGGACAGACACCTCAATTACAAGTTCTTAGCAACTTCGTTGATCCTTTTCGCTTTCATCACCTTGGTTAGCAGTGTTCCGCCCAGGTCGTGTCTCACCCCTCGACCCTTTTCTAGCACCTCGTCATCGACATTGTCCGACTTTCTTTGGCGTACCAGCATGAGACGATCCTTGAGGCCGATGCATACTACGCGAATCTCCCGTCTGCACTCAGCATTATGAAAACCGGCGCTTATGTTGCCATAACCGTCGTGTCGGACGCCTTCATCGTCAGTGAACATCACCACAACACAACCTACTACTAAACCCCCACTCCTAGCTTTATCGCTGTTACGTTGTTTGGGAGCGGAAAATTCTAATTATCGTCCTTCCGGCACTGCTCTTTTTGGCAGACATAGGTAAGCGTCTCACCGAAACCACTGTGGTAGTTGGCCCGGTAATGATTTCCGATTTTCAGGAACGGGGATTGGGGCTGTGATCGCTCTGCACCAAACCACCTCAAGCTTCTATGTGACCAAGCTCGCTCGTATCACCGAGGCGTTCTTCTCGATGACTCTTGCCGCCAACGGTCTCTCTACGAGTAAGCATTCTCCTTCGGCTGTTCATGTCTGACGGATCACCACAGTCCTCATTGCGTTCCGGGTGTGGAGAGGCCAACACCAAATGGCACAAACTGGTCGATTGTCGACGACTACAGGCATTAACAAGGTCATGATCGTTGTATTGGAGTCAGGTGCTATATACTCGACCACACTACTGTTGGTTCTCTCCACGTACGTTGGTCAAGCCTCCGCGGCGTTCAATATTTTCCTTGACATTGTGAGCCCTGCGAACCTTCAAGCACTCCATACTCCTCTAACATTGCAACCCAGACTTCTCCTGTGATTGTGAGCGATATCACTCCATCTGTCTTTCCCTAAACTGACCGCGGGTTATCGTACGTGAGGGTATCGCGGTAAGCCTGGCCCACCTAACTGTTTCCCCATGCCTTAACACCCCCCAGTTTTCCCTGATCATCGTGCGCGTCAGTCTTGGATTCAAAGCTGACGGCACTGGACCGCAAGGACACGTTTCCACCCTCCTCTTCCGCAAGGCGGAAGGCGGCACCGCGGGGACACAGTCTGAGGCGCTGGAGCTGAAATCCGCCGGTCGAACTGGCGTCTCCACGATGTCCAGCGGCACCAGGATCGGCACGACTTTTGGGTCGGAGGTGGATGTCATGGGTGGGCTCAAAGTCCCTGGTGCTCCGGAGTCGGACGACTCTACTACCACTGGAATAGTCTTTGCGGATCCTATTTCGTGACCGCCCCCCCTCCACCCTCGTTTCTAGGCAATTCTTGTCCAGTTATTTTCTCATATCTTGCTTAGCACCCTTTCTCTGTGTGCTCAATGTCGCTGAAGAATGTCCCTCCAACTGGTAGAATGAATTGAAGCTTTCCTGGATTGTACCCAGGCTGGTCGAAACGGCCTTTCTGAGCGGGACCACCATGCGTGTCGGTGGGCGTCTGTGGGCGCTGGGCAACGGCAGAGTGATTGAATAGAAGTCAGGCGTCGGGCTCGCAGGACACCTGATGAGTAACAAAGGCTGCAAATTGCAGGTGGTGGCTTCGGTTCAAGAGGACCAATATGATTCAATCAATATTCCACCGCCGGCGCCAACACGCTTGAAAGAATATGCAGAGAAAATATGCAGTCATGGTGGAATTTACGCATAGGTACACTAATTAATTCGATGCTAAGTAGCAGGTTCGTATTTCATGTCCTTCTCCAGCCTGCTCTCTCGCTGTTCCTACTACCCATCTCACGCACCCTCCCCGACCTCGACGCTCACAGTCTCCCCAATCCCACACACGCCAAACGCGCCCTCCTTCACACCCACCTTGGCGCACTCCTTCGCAAGGAGCGCGGGCGGCTCGAGGATGTCTTCCGTCGTGAGGATCCAGGCGCTGCGAGCGCCAACCAAGTCAGTACGCATACATGCTGCAAGGGCAAGAAAGGACCACCCACCCCCAATGCATTCCCAACCCGCGCCGTGCGCGAATGTCGCGGAAGATGCCGACGCTATCGCGCGGCGCGCAGTGGATCGGCGACATAAAGTGCCGCGGCGCGTACGCTCTGTTGTAAGTACGGTCAGCACACGCCCCAGAAAGCAGTCCCGCAGCACGCACCCAATAGGAATTAACGCGAGGTCGAACGCCCCAAAGCGCTCGCCAATCTCCTTGAACGCGGGGCACACGGGCAGCGTCTCGGGGCCCTCATCCGTGGAGGAGGGCACCGAGCGGTACCCCGTGTCGCCGCCAAAGTACACCCGCGCGGGCGCCGCCTCGCCCTCCTCCTGGACGCCCTCGACGACCCACCCGCCCCACAGGCTCTTGAAGCGGTCGAGCAGCCCGCGTCCAGTGAAATGCTGCCCGGGCGTGAACGTGATGTCGAAGCTGACCGTCTGCGACGGCGAGACGTGCGCGGTGACGCGGCGCGCGTCCCACCAGTCGATGCAGTGCGCGCGGGACGCGGGGATGCCGAGGCCCTTGAAGTATGCGGCGTTACCGATGGGGGCGAAGACGTGCGGGGCGGGTGTGCGCGCGAGGAGATTCTTGAGGGAGGTGGTGTCCATGCTGCACAGATGCAGGCGTGAGTACTCGGCGGGGGGGGAGGGAGGGGAAGGGGAACGGCTCACTGGTCGTAGTGGTTGTGCGAGATGACGATGGCGTCGATTTCGGGCACGTCTTCGAGTGCACAGGGCGGGGCTGCAGAAGCGGTTAACATACGCACAGCGTTTGTGGAAAGAGACTTGCGTGTAAAGCGCTTCGGGCCAACCCATTGACTCGGCGAGCAGCGGTCGCTGAAGACGGGGTCGAAGAGAATGCGCGCGCCGCGGACCCCAGCAGTAGACGACGGCAGCTCAACGAGGAAGCAGGCGTGTCCGAGCCAAGTAGCCTTGATCTTCTGCGCATTCTCCGCGACCTGCTTCGCCTCGAGGCCCCACGTCGGCTTCTGTATAGGAATCTTCGCAATGGTCTCCTTGGAAGGACCGGACATGGTGTGCGAAATCGCCTGCGGCCACAACTTTCGAACGCCGTGAGCAAGAGGAGAAAGTAAAGTAGGCGGGAAATAGGCGCACCTCGACCATCTCGCCAAAGCCGCCCCACCCTTTCCTGAAGCTCAGCCATGGATTCACGAACTGCGTCGGCGTAGAATGCACCCAATGGCTCGGCTTGCCCAATTTCTCTCGCTCCACCCGCGCGGAGGCCTGGGTGGAAGTTTCGGACACTTGAATGGCGGGAATAGACATGGGGGACCGCAGCAAAGATGCCTGTTGTTTAAGACTTGCGCCTTGCCGTGTTGACGCGCCTCCTCACTGCCGACTTTGCGTGTAACCGGTTCTGGAGCCGGTTTGCTGAGTCATATCTCCTCTGCTTTTCGCCCTTGGCCCCTTGCGGCTTGCTGTCCCGTTCCACATCTTGCAGGCCGCCGGCGGACGAAGCCCGGCGACGGTAATCCAAGGAACACCGAAGGACGTGAAGCTTCCACAACGCGGGAGAAAAGCGTCTTGGCCGCGTCGCGATTCTTGCAGGCTGCCGAGGCCCGAGATCTACTTGCTGAGGTCGCACTTGCTGAGGTAGCTGTCGCCAGAGTTCTCGGTAGCCTGTGGCCAGAGCTCTCGATCTGAAAGCCTTCTCCAGCGTCCCAGCGGGGTTTCTCTTGTGTCGCTACCAGATAGGGAAGCTTGCGGAATTCAATCCTTGGACCTTCGACATGCTTCACGAGTCCAGAAACCCTTGTTCACGATGTCCACGTCTTTTGGTTCAAGCGCAGTACGAACTTATCTTGGTCGATGTGAGTCCCGAGAAGCCCGTCAAAACGTACATAATAACCACCGCTTTGTGGGTCCACCTGCTGTTAAGTTACATAGCCTCAAAACCCAAGGACTGGCAGATCTGGATAATCTCGACGACCACGACCACCTGAGCTTTCTGTGCGTCTGGTCGTCTGTTTTGTGCCGCCTGTCGGTCCAGATCTCCGTCGAGGACTTGAGCCCTGCCCCGAAATTCTGTCCTTTGGCCTTCTTCGGCGCCTTCCTCGCCGTCTGCGCCCGCCAGAGAAAGAGAGTGGATCCCGTTGTGGGTCCCCGCAGAAGATCGTCAATCACATCTCTTCCCCGTGGCCGTCTTCGCTCGGCCTGAAATCGACGTCGATTGGAGGAAACTGGTCGACGTTGGTGTCGAGGTGGCGGATAGCGGGCTCAAACGCGACATTCTGTCCTCGCTGACTTGCAATAAACGCCTTCGCGCACCAGATCCCTATCCCAAATGTGCGTGCGGAGTTGCGAGATGCACTTTCCATGGCAATCTCCCTCGGGCTCTCATCCACTCTCGGGAGGCGAAGGGCATCGCATGGAAACGACGGCAGAGTCTTTCATAGAGGGAAGTGTAGACAAGTACTTGGACTAAAAATTGAAGCAGTTCGATTTTGTTCAGGACATTTGGAGCGCAAGAAAGGTCACAATTGGAATGGCCGTATATACATTGGTGTCACTGCGCAAGCCCCGCCGGCGCCGGCAGGCCCTCCACCCACTCACCCACTTAGGCAGTCTGCCGCTGCTCATCTGCTGCGAGGATCTAATCCTGTCGACGGCCCCAGAGTCCACTCACGAAATCCTGAATTTCCTGCAACCTCAATTGGGCAGTGGGAACATAATCCGCATCGATTAGCATTCGGCCTGACTGGCGGGCTGGACGCGGAGGAAGCGGCGGTCTGGGGTCTTGGTACTCCCTTGCCCACGCATTCATGGCGGCAACGCCGTAGCGATAGTCGAGGAGGTGGGAGGCAGGGAAGACGGCATTGGTCTTTTTGAAGTATGCATCTAATCCTGTGTGTGTACCTTCAGTTTCAGATGCGACCAATTCAGAGATAGCTGTATCACCGTTGTAGTCAAAGATTGGACTCGCCCACTGTTCCATCAGTGTCCCTTCCAGTTCTCCAATTCGTTGCAGAACGAAACGTCCACCAGGGGGCAATACTCGATTTGATCCCGTCCGTGTCGTATTAGGCCGCGTGTTCACGTCGTCCACTCGCATCGCAGGATTGGGGACCTGTAAGACGTTGAGAACAACATATGATTGAAGCAAGTCACGGACCGCGATCACAGAAAAGAATAATGCGTCGAGTCTCCTATGGACCGCACTTGAGACGAAAAGCCCATTCCTGAGGTCCATGATGCCCTCCACCGGGGTCATCGTTCGCGGCGGTCCTTGAACCATCGGAGAGAGCTTGTGATCAAGTCAGGAAACATCTGGAGGATTTAGTTTTACGTGTTTGCTTGCCTTGTCGCTTGCGATGATATGAGACGCTTGGGAATCCGCCCTACCCTCGCCGGTGAAAAGGCAAGCTGCACCAGCGGCCTCCAAGAGCGCCGCTCTGAAATTATTCTGTACCACCCGAGCGTCCGAGGGAGCCTCTGATGGCGATTCTTTGTAGACCGAGCGGTACACTGAGTGATCGTCTGTGGTGGCCCCCGTCAGCGGATTAGAGGTAATCAGAAACAACTCACATCCTTGGAAACGGTACTTTGTTCCCGCCAGAGGGGAGTTGTCGTCCAGGAGTTCCCAAGTTGCGGAGGCAGGTCGAAGGCCCTCAATGGCCAGGTTCTCGCGGATAGATGTGATTGTATAAACCAAAAACTTCAGATACGGGATGGACCGGACAGAGTTCCGGGCAACTGCAGGCCGAGTCCGGAGGGTCAGCTTGTCCTTGACGATTTCCAGGTCGATGGTCTCCATCAAGGACGTGAACGTCGAGGTTGAGGTCGGTGAGTTCCAGATTGATCGCATCACTAGCCATTCGGGTCGGAGATTTTGTTTGAGAAACACTAGGCCTAGGGTTCAACGTTCAACGTTCGATGTTGCGGCCTGTCGGCTTCATTTTCACTTGGTCCACCAAACATGTTACATTTTCACTATGCTTCCCCTTCAACCGTGTGGAAAAAAAAACATTTTTTCGATGTCTTCCCAAGGCCAAGGCGAGAACGACGGCAGGGGCGCGACAGTGCCGGGGACGCGGGGCGGGGGAAACGAGACCATAAGGATAAATTGACATGGGCGTACAATACTGAGGATGCGTGTAGAGATACATGAATACATGGTGGCGATGAAGAGTCGTGGGCGGCGTGCGTGCGTGGGTCGATGGTCTGTGCGCGGGAGAAATTGGGGGTCAGCGAGGGGTCTGAAAGAAGAAGCGAGATAGCAAAACGTACCCCCAGATTTATGCGCCGAAACCGTAGAGAGTGCGGCCGGAGCGCTTGAGGGCGTAGACGACGTCGAGGGCCGTGACAGTCTTACTGTAGGGAGCGGGTGCGGAGTGAGTACCAGACGACGGATGCGAGGGTAGTGAAGGAGGGAGCGAGAAAGGGGGGACGCGACCACGTACCGTTTGGCGTGCTCGGTGTAGGTGACAGAGTCGCGGATGACGTTCTCGAGGAAGATCTTGAGGACACCGCGCGTCTCTTCGTAGATGAGGCCCGAGATACGCTTCACACCTCCACGGCGAGCGAGACGGCGAATGGCGGGCTTCGTGATACCTGCGAGGCATGGTTAAGACCACGTCAAGGACAAGATATAGCGAAGACGGACCCTGGATGTTGTCGCGAAGAATCTTGCGGTGACGCTTGGCTCCGCCCTTTCCGAGTCCCTACAGCAACGAGGCCAGTCAGATTTTGTGCAAACGACTTGAAGCCTGCGGCATGCCCACCTTGCCACCTTTACCACGGCCAGACATGTTATAGGATGAGTGTTGGGGGTTTGAGAAAGTCTTGAGGGAGGTCGCTGGGTTGGCGACGGCGGCGAGTGTAGATGGTGGTGGTTCAGGAGAAAGAGGCGATGTCACACCGGTGACTGTGACCCAACAGAAAGGCCGCGTTGTTGTCGCATGTTGACGCGCCGCCTCTGTGCTTCCAATCATCTTTCTCCACAGTTCTCCACCTTTGTCTGAAGCCGGCAAGCCTGTTGATTTCGCGGATAAATTTTTCTCAGGCCAATCGATGCGCGCTTGGCCATGGGAAAACTCTTTGGCACGCAATTTTTTCTGCAACCTCGGCAGCATCGTCCTTTCACAGCTCGTTGCCGCAGCAGCCGGTCTCGGTGTCGCAGCTCCTAAGCCTATGGAGCGACTCAAGAACGACTTGCTTGAATTTGCGATGGATATGCCAATAAAAAGAGTTCGGTTGAACAAGGGAGCCGCTTGGGAGCGCACATTGGATTCGCGATGGATTCAGAAACAATCCAATCATGGCAAGAGCCACAAAGTACAAGAAGAACGACGTCGGCTCACGCGAGGATCATGTGTGTGGTCCAAGCGGTCGATCCCGCTGCCATACCAACCTTGTATCTTGTAAGCCTTTTGTTCTTTCTTCTCGACCTCAACGCCACTGCGGCCGCTTTCCCTCTTCGGCCTTGTTCCTCCTCCTGTTGGCCAAGTCGGAACCTTTCCAAACATGATGGACATGGACCGACGCAGCGTGGCTGAGGAGAGCATGAAGCGATTCAGCCTGGACCGACAAATTTTGCCAACCGTCGGCGCATGCGCCGTGTTCAGCATTGATCCTGTCGCCTCTTTGGATTCGGATGTACAGAACGACGCCGACGCCGTTGCCGCCTGCAAGAAACTCGTCACCAAGAAATATGTCGGGCTGATCTCAAGCGTGCGTGGATTGGCCACTTGACTCGGAGATAGTTCACTGATGAGTTTCCGGGGCAGCGACCGACGCTGTACACGCCATACGCGCGCTTTAATCCGTGCATAGTCCGCTTCATTCTACAGGGTGAACCCCCGACCATCCCAGATCGATGCATAGAACCGTCCATGTCCATACCCATGATTCCGATGACCGTTGCAACCCATCCATCAGCGCGCGATCCAATGAAACCCTCGAAACCTTTGCCTTGGAACGACTGCTATGTCAGTTGCTATACCTATGCCCAAGTCAGAAGTCGGACGACTTTCACGAGAGACCCGATTGACTACACATTCGACGTCGAGGAAATGTCGAGACACGACTGGCTTTTGGGGAAGGATGTCCAGAGGAAGAAGGTTCTGCTTCGTGCGAAAGGGGCGGCGCAAACTGCGCAGAGCACACTACTTGTGGACGCGAACGTTCGAAAGACTGGTGCGGAAACCGAAAAGCGAGGCGGACTAGCAACTGGCCTCGAAAGGACCTCAGCAGGAACGACGTCTGGCGCCCAAACGCCTGCGGATAAGGCAGTCGCCTCAACGAGTTCGCTCGAGGATCCGGAACCGCCACTTCCTGACGGGGCGGTTACCGTTATCTTCTCGCACGACCTGTCGACAGCGGAGGAGCTCACTGACCCTGCGGACTACTTCAAAGAGGTGGAGGCCATAGTGAGGTCTGAAGCCTCGACCGATTCTCCTTGTTATATAGATCTAATTCGGGTTCTCATGCAGGATTCAGGAGGAGGCATGGCCCCGGGTCGTCGCAGCCAAGGCACGCGCGACAAAGGGGGCAATGAGACAGGCGGAGCGAATAAACGCCCAGGCATACGACGATCACACCGGTACGTTTAACCGTTAGATTCGTTCCAAAGCACCTTGTGTCTGATGCGCCGCTAGTCGATTTATTGATTGAGCGCACGACGTTCAGAGGTCGGGCTTCTCGTCTCACGTCCAAGATTAAAGCCTTCGGGAGTCGTATCGTTCACTTGACCCGTCTACGTCGAAATAAATAGCATTGAACCCGAGGAAATAATTACACCCTCGCCGGGTCCATCGATTGCTCGTTTATGTTTCGCCCGCTTAGGTTGGATGTTCTTCTGACCAACTTTGAATTCTGGCAGCAATTCACAAGGGGTGTTTGGGTCGTGTGGTTGAAAAGTTGAATACCGTGGGATTGTCAACTCCGGCGATCACCGAGGTGCGTAACTTGCTCCTTTCTGCCACCCTCACCCTCAGCGCTCAGCTTTGCCCCACCAGCCCTTCTTGTTCAAGGCCGCTGAACGTTTCGGGCGGCGTCCACTGCTTTTCTCTCATTCTGCCCTAGCCCGCTAGCCCGGGATACTCCTTGTCTGCATCGTGCCGCCCACGCATTTGGGGTCCCGTTGTGGGTCCCCGCACTCTAATGAAAGAGCACATCTCTTCCTCATGCCCTCCTCCGCTGGCCGATGGAGAACGTACTCAGACTCGGAGGCACTTTTTTGGCCATTCCCCGGACTAAACGCGATTGGAGGACAGCGGGCCCTTCTTTTGGCCACATTTTGCCGTCACTCTACTTATAATCAACTCCCTCCGGCGCTCGCATTAAACCACATTTCGCCGGTCACCTCATTATTAGGTCGTATTGTGCACGGTACCTGAGAACTTTCTGTGGCGGCTGATCTTCTTCTCTTTTTGATTCTGTCGCCATCCTTTGTCGGAAAAATCCCAATCGGGTTGAGTCCGCATCCAACCTGTTCCAAGCCGTTGCATGCTGACATGCCTCGGCCTGGCTTGGAACGCACAGGTCAGAAACCTCCATGCGGTTCCAAGCCACCTCGCGTGTTCCAACCTGTGCCATGGTTCAATGGTGCTTGGCAACCTTTCAACTGGTTCTATGGCTCTCGAACGAGCAAGGCGGCGCAGCGCCGCCACAAATAATACCGATTAATTTCAATATTTGCAATTCCGCACGCGCGAAGGAGGGAATAGAACATATATATTGAACAGTAATACACGGTACAATATAACAACAGCTATACAAGAGCCGCGCTGTTGCGGGTGAAGGGATTGGAAGAGGGATTGGAAGCCTGCGGGTGAAGGTGAGTGCGTGATCGAGATTGACGAGTGAGGCAAGCGTACCGAAATGCGGGGAGATAGGAGGAAATGAGCAAGATAACGAGGGAGGACATAGACAGACGACGTACCGCACACCCCACGTAACAATAGCAGAAGACTACCTGGGCGGCGCAGAGCCTAGCGGCGAACTCAGTAACAGAACAATTAGCAAGTTTGCATCGAAGGAAAGCCCAACAAAGGAAAGCCCAACATACACGGTCGTGGTCGGTTTGCCAGCTGATCAGGAGCGACGGGTAGCGGGGGCGCACATTCGGGGGGGTGGTGGTGGGGGGAAAAGAAGAGAGGTGGAGTCACTCAGTCACTGGCCGCCGGTTAATATACGCCGGTGACATCACTCCGCTCCACCAACTCCACTGCCCACTCCACTACCCCAAAATGCTCCCTTAGCGCTCGTGGGTTGCCCTCACCTCTGCTTCGCCGCACATCGTCTCACTACCCATGTCTCTGATTCCGACTCAGAGCCCGTGTGCGAACTTCACCGTCGCAACACCGCCCAATTAAGTTCAGATTAAGTTTGAAACTTCATTCCCGCCGGACTCGCCCACCCCGCATCGCACGCCACTCTCTCCCATCTCGAATACCGTACAACTTGAAGGCACTGCCCTGGCAGTGCCCGCCGATTTGAAGGCGTGCACTCCAAGCACGTCTCTGCAAGCCGGAGGCTGAGATGGGGGAATTCGAACACGATCTCCGTGTTCTAGCTTAGCGGCTCGCAGTGCGTTTCTACTTGTCTCTTTTCCACGATGTACTGACTTCCTGACTTCCTGTAAAGAGCAAAGTAGAGCTACTGAATCTCCCCAGCGCACGCCTCCCCCGAAGCGCCCCGCGCGCCGAGCCTGCACACCTCGCTGATTGGAGCGCGACGATATTGCGAACTGTGTGGCAGAGTAAATCCAGCTGTTGCGCCGTCAGTCCCAGCGCCAATTCCTCTTCCCCGCCCCTCCCTCATCGCGTCCGCTGCGCACGAGGAAACCGTTGCGTCGAAGGGTAGCTGAATTGTACTATTTACCTCAATACATTCAAATTCCTGGTGCACGAGCGAGATACAGGCAACACGAAAGGGCACAACAGAACTCATAGTGTTCATATACGATACAACGATGTTGCTATGTGAATTTGAGAATTATGCGGGCGCTGGCTTGAGTCGGCATGGCAGTGCTTGGAACTGGAAGTGCGGCTTTGGACGGCTTGGAAGTGGTTCTAAGTGCCCCTGCCATGGCTTGGAACCACTCCGAACCCGTTCCAAGGTCCCATGCCAGACCATGCCGTTGCAAGCTGACTGGGGTTTTTCCGACATTGATGTGCGGCGGTGGGGCTCGCTCGCGGGCGCCCTTAGTGACTAGGCCAGGCTGGGCTCGGAGAAGGGCTGGGCTATGTCCACGCTCAATCCCGACATGGAAATGAAGGTTCCGATCAAGAGTCCCAACCACGACTCCTTTGTTCCCTCATCACAGCCGCTCACACAGGTACAAGTATAGCATGCGGCCACACAAAGAAGAAAGGCGCTCGCGGTAACCGCTTCTCTCAGTCCCACCATGTCGCTCCTGCCCTTCAGCCTCCTCCTGCTGGTGCTCGCCCTCCCCATGGCCTCAGGGCAGGACGATACGACGACTCACATCGACAGTGCAATGAACTCCAAAGTCGCCATCACTGGTGCCATTATTGGCGGTGCGCAATATCTGTGGCCATTGATACCCTTCTGATGTTTTCCAGGCGTCCTCTTGCTCCTCGCACTCATCGCAGTTGCTGTGTACTGCATCGAGCGATGTATTCGCCGACGCCGCGATGCCAAGTTTACACCTGTCCCCACGCAATCGGCGGAGGCGGAGCCCTATCAGTACCTTTCGATGCCGCCGAGGCGCGCCAAGGACAGAGGATCCTATTATCCTGCGACTTCATCTCCATTGGCAAGCCCAGACGGCCGCCGCTCGTCGCGATACGCATCGCCGGTGCGCAATTCTGGGGCACGGGCGTCCCAAGTCGACACGTACGGGCATGGGCCGTACTATCCAGGCCCCAGCGTCGCCTCGCCGCCAGCGAGTCCGGATTACGGGCGACGGGCTTCGTCCCCGGGCGCGGGCGCGGGCGCGTCGAGCCCCATGACGCCGTCTTTCCGGGTGCCGAACGCGCGGAGCTCTTTGTATCAGGATATCCCCACTCCTAACAGAAGCGCCACGGTGAGCCGGTCATTTTCTTATGATGTTCCCAGTTCCACTTACCAGGCGATTCAGACAATGACAACGACGACGACAACATCCTCTTCCTCCTTACCGCGTACGGAATCCGGGACGGCGACGGTAAGCAGTGTAGATGATTGCGACTCATTCAGGTGGCTCACTGTGTTTCATTCATATGTAGCTCTCGCGCGCAACGACCACCACACTTAACTCTACTACTGCCCGATGATGCTCAACGAAGACTCCACGCATGAACGATTCCGACTCATACAATGTAAACTAAAGTAACCGTTATCTCAATTATTTTACACTGCAGTGTAAAGACGGTTCAACTTGATCGGCGTCCTGGCGGTGAACACACTGAAACTACGACGAGGCTCCTCACTTTGTGTTCCGTTGGTGAACCATCAGCGCTGCAATCAGACAAATTGCATCGAAGAGCGCTCGCTATTCATGGTTTAGGGTTCCGAGTGTTAATTTCCATCAGACCGTCTTGCATGCTATAATTGACGCACAGTTTGTAGATTTTGAGTAAGACAGTGGCGTGGCTCCGAGGAATTCGCCGAGCTTCAATTCATGTTGAACAAACGGGTGATAGACGGCGTTCACCGCCTGCTCATGGCCAGTGCGCACAGAAACCCGAACCCCGCCGGTTCACCGCCTCTTTCGGGTTGTCCGCGCAGGAAAGCTGGATCGATCACACCGCATCGTCCGGGCGCCCACAGTCTGGATCATATATAACCTCGAAATACGCAGGGAGCTTTTCTTTTCATCCGCTCCGCCCATGACTACTTCCTTGAGCGTCCTGTTCGTCTTCGCGGCCCTTTTCCTCCGCCCCGCACGCGCCGAGCTCTACATCACTGGCTCGCCCGCCGGGATCATCATCGTGGTCATCATCTGTGCGTCCTACTAGTACCACCATAACTGAGAACCTACTGAACAACCTCGCATATCTTCCAGTGCTCGTCCTAGTCGGCGGCGGAGTCACCGCCTGCGTCCTCGTCTCCAAGCGCAAGTCCACGGCGCGCCGCGGCGGGCCCCCGCCGGTGTTCGCGCCGCAGCCGCACCTCCCGCAGGACCAGGTCCCCATGCTCGCGCCGCCCAAGGGCCCGTTCACCGACGCCGCAGCGGTCCCGAACAACAACGCGTACCAGCCGCAAAACACCAACAACGCGTACCAGCCGCAGAACACCGGGTACGCGCCGCAGGGGTACGCCAACCCCAGTCCGTACCCGCAGGCGGGGTACTCCACCTCCAACGTCACCCTCGGGGCGTACCCTCAATCTGGAGCACACAACGCGAATATGAACCCCGTGAGTCCCCTTCCCTTCTTCCTCAGATCGTTTCCACTTGCTAACGAATCCTGTTATCTGAAGTCAACCGCAAACGCGAACCCGTTCTCGCCCCCGCCTGGCCCGCCGCCCGTGGGTTCCATTTCTTACTGAAAAGCGTCATGCACTCAATCGATAATGTTCAACTGCAGCCTGCGAATCAAGATCCGTTCTCGCCTCCCCCTGGCCCGCCGCCTCCAGTCGTGAGTTGCCTTGTTGCTTCTAGGGTGTGTCTTCCAGTGCTAATGAGGTGTTGAAAGGTTTCCGTGTAAGAAGTAAATCGCGCTCAAGAGCTCCCTATATAAATTATTGGACATTGTGTGTGTTTACGAAAATCAATTTGTATGGTTGAACCATGGTTCAACTTCGCCCTTCAAGGTAGCCAAAGTCAGCCATCGCAACCAATTGAACTCGGTAAATCAGGCGGAACATCGATTATCGTGATTGAATTCGAACGAAAAGAATGGTTATTACAGTAGGTGTACAGTTGCGATTATGCCCCCTGGGCGAGATAGTTTCACAGAAGCGAGAGTATTACTTCAACTTCAAAAACGGCTTCGTCTCCGATGAATCTAAACGGGAAGTCAGTATCTTTCAATTTCCCAACAGTCAAACCCAAAACGCACTACCACTCTGGGCATAGCGCCGGATTCAAGCGGGTACTGAAGGGTTTCAGCCCGATCGTGCGCCGTAGGGAGCCGACAAAGCCGCCCCCCCGCTCTCGTTCCTTCCGCCGTTCTTCAGGCGTCTGAGCGGGTGAGACGGGGGGTGCGCCGCGGCCGCGCTGGGGGCGCGGAAGGCGCTCGTCCGACCCGCGGGAGGTGGTGAACGGCGGGGGGACGGTCGCGGGGTAGGTGACGCTAGTGGTCGAGATGGTGGTGGTGCAGCGGATGGGGGAGGCGTCGCTCGGGCTGCTGCTAAGGCTGGACGGGGCGAATGAAGCAAAGGATAGGATGGATAGCTGCTTTGACTGGCGCTTGCCTGTGGTGATGGATGTGGTACGGAAAGTGGCCATCGTGGTAGTGGATAAGGGCAAGTAGGGAATTAGTGGTGGATGGTGGGCGGTGTTCTGTTGGTTCAGGAGAAATATGGGCTGCATTTATATGGCCTGCGTTGGCTTGGAGTGGCGGAAGTAGATCACTTCCGCGGGTTCAGATCTTAGACACGACCACGCGAGGGGAAGAATGGAGGCGCGTCCTGCCAAGGGCTTGAGTGGAGCGTTCTAAGTCGGGGGACTCGCGATATCGTCGAGACTAATATATTTCGGAAAGGAGGGATACAAGGCAAGGAATGTGATAGTACACAGCTATATGTAACAGTAAAGTTCGTGTGTTGGCTAAGGACAGAGCATGGCGGCAGGCACCAAAAATGCGACGTGATTGGAATATCTCGAAGACTCGCGAGACTGTCGATGGGTATGGGGGATAGGGTAGGTGGTATATGATGATGGCGGCTGCTGCAGGAATACAATGAGACGGGGACATCGGAGAATCGGCTGAGCAACATACGCGTGCGGTGAATAGTGAGCGAGTACGTGTGTAATCATGCAATTATGCATGACCCGCAGGAGCCGGGGCCCTTGTCAAAATTGACGGTTTCGATTTCCGGGAGACTTTCGACCGCTGCCGACGCGGGCTGGTGGGCGGGCGAGGACGAGACGTATGCGACGGCGGAGAGGATGGTAGTGGTGAATGCGTCCATGATAAGGGTCTCGGTGTGCGAGTAACGATGTAGAAGTCGCCAAAGTCAAAAGAGGTTTTCGAGGAGGCGAAAGGGCGGATAGCGTTATCGACTCGAGGGTGCGGTACTTATACTGTCCACGGAGCTCGGCCTGAATTGGGACGACAATGAGCTTGACTGCGGGATCTATCATGGTTATTGTTGAAGGGCGGCGTCCTGTGGAACGTTAGCGCGATTCGGCCATTCGGCATGGTGGGTCAGTCCCGAACACAAAAGAGTAGATGGGCACGCTGGAGGGAATCATTTGCGTTGAACAATAAGGGATGGACGCGCGGTATAAAGTGTGGGAGGAAGGAAGGACGAAGACAATTGAACCGTCACGCGGAACGCTGTGACAGGCGCGCCTGCCGCCAACTTGGAGAAGCTCCGATGCAGTGAAGACAGGAAGAAGGGCAAGAGTCGTATTTGCGGAACCTCGAAAATGTTCGTGTTGGTCGGGATACAATGGAATGTGCGGATAAGGGTTTTTAAGAAAACACAACCTATTTATGTTTACTTGAGTTATCAGGTACGACGCGGGTGGGTACTTACAATTCATCGCCATTCCTCGCACACCGCAGGGTCCACCGACGGCTTCCCCAACTTGATTGACTGCCGAAAGCTGCGGCGCTTCTCCGCGGGCGTGAGCGCCGGTGCGACGGGCGGCGCCCCGCGCTTGGGACGCGGGAGTCGCTCGTCGGACCCCAGGGAGGGTATTTCCACGGAGAGCGACTGAGGGGAGACGGGGATGGGTAGAGGAACGAAGAAGCGCGCGTCCGATGGCGACGGGGGGTCGCTGAGCATGTTGGTTGGGGACAGTTTCCATAGCTGGAGGAAGCTGATGACAGGCGGCGCGTGGGTTTCGAGGAGCTCGCCATGAGTAAAAGACTGAAGGTATATGGAGGTCAAAAACCGAGTGTTTTATGTGGTCGCGGATGCAGGCGGGTACCGGAGACCTCGATCGATCAACTCCAGTGAGTTTTCCTTCGTCCTTGCTGATGGTCCCTGCACAGAGAAGTTATGTCAAGGCGCTGTGTATACAGATACAAGCGGGAACCAGGAGAGTGTGCCATTGAACGTGTTTGAACCGGTACCGACTCGGACAGCTGAGTTTTTCGCGGGGAAATGGACGGGAGCACAACGCAAACGGCGAAATGGTTGGTTGTGCCGAATGGCCTGAGGGCGGTTTCCTTCACAAGCAGAACAAGCAGACCCAGCGGAAAGGGAGCTACCGGGACCGATTCGCGGCCAACGTGAGGTGGGAGCAACGCTTGAGTGATGCCATCTGCGAGGCTGTGTCCAATCAAAATGACCCTAGACCTTCACTGTCCGTCTTTCCCTTTCCCTAGGTCTCGAGGGCTCACCACTCGACTTCCCCTAGACTTTAGACCCTTCCTGGCTGGTCAGCTTGTCGCCACAATATTCGTTCCTGGGTTGCGCGCCAAGTCACCGATGGAACATTTCTCCAACATTTCTCTCAATTGTAGTCAATTCTTATTCGCTCCGCCGATTGTAGAGAACCCTCAGCCTCAGTAACAACAACGGACCTAAGATACAATGGCAACTAGACCGACATCTTGACGCCACAGATGAAGAAACGGCTCAAAATATCCACGTCACCAGAATTCAGAATTCCAGTCCTAGTAGGCCGTCGCCTTGTACCTGAAATACCACTGACAAACCAACACCTCGTTCAAGAAGAACGTATTCGACGCCATCCTGTATCCGGACCGCCTCCTGCTCCTTTCTGAGCATCATCTTGTTCCTAATTCGGAAATCTCGTCTGTTTCCGGCAACCCTTCATCCTCCTTCATCCCAGGTCCTGGCCGGCGAGTGACTGCGCCGTTGTCTGTAGACTTTCTCCACGTTTGTTCGCCCTCGATGTGACAGAGAAAAGTTCAAGCCAACGTCCCAAAGCGGCACATGGCGTTCGCTATTAAAACCAGGTCGATTCGCTCTTACTCTGCAGTTCCTCCGGTCCAAGCGTTAACAGACCCGCATCCGACTCCAACATCTGGCGCACCTCCACCCATGCAGTATATACTCCTCGTCACGTTCGTCGTCTCCTGCCGTAGGCATCTCCTCCCATTGTCGGGATCTCATACTGATTATCCCCAACCTAGTGGCGCTCTCGATGAACGCTACCCCGGTCGCCGTCTCTGACGCGACCAACTCGAGCTCAGACATCCTTGCCCGCACACCTGTGCGTCCCATTTCTTCCCTCACCCGCCACCACTGATCATCCTTTCCCTCTCCAGGAACCCGGCGTAGAAGTCCCCCGCGCCCCCGAGCCGGAACCCGGCTGCAAGATGTACTCTTGCATCTGGTGCGCGCCCTCCTAATCCTTCACTAACCCTGGCTCAGATGCATCCGACACAGAACACAACGAACCCTCTTCGCCTCGAAATTTACCCCGCACATCGCCACACTCCTTCATACCCTCTGGCCTCAGTCTCCGCTAATCCTCCCCTCCACCCCACTCAAGCGCGTTCCTCTTGTATTTATGGTACCTTTTACCATAGGGCCTCCCAGCCCTTGTTCCCTTCGCCCCATTGATTGGGACATGATACCTATACCAGTGGCGTTTGTATTTTTTACTGCTGAATGTATCTGGACCTTGATGTAATTCCCTGCCCTTACGTCGACATTGGCGATCTAGCTTCCATCATCTATGTTATTCCTCCAACTGCATTTTTGGCCTCGCTGGTCCGTGCGCATCAAAGAAGTCACGGACGCGTGACGTAACGCGTTCTTCGTCTTTGTTTATCTCTTCTCCACAACCACCACGCCCCCCCCCCCCCAGTATCAGTATGTCGCTCGTCGTCGTCGTCCACAGCGAGCTCATTGCCCTCGAGCCTCATCCACCACTACACCACCCCAAACCCAGTATTCTACACAATGTTCGGACGCGGCCGTGCCTATAACGAATGGTATGCCTAGTCTCTCTTGGTAACGACCACTTGTAACCTCGCTCTACAGGCTTGACCCCTACGGCATCCACACCCACTACGGCTATGATGATTTCAGCGATGGGATTGGCCGCTCGTCGTTTGCCCCGGTGTCCGGTCGGGCCTATAAGTGAGCAGCCTCAGTCTTCACGAAAGGTCAAAGTCGCTCACAGGCGTTACAGGGCATTGGATGAGGCGCGTCCTCTCTCCGTGGCTCCATTTTCCGTGCCACTGACCGATTCGTTTATAGGCAAAGGCCGTCTTTTTGAAGCACCTTGCGTCAGTCGACACGAGCGCTGGACCCGTCAAGGCCGAGATCATCACCTTCCATCTCGTTCCGGACATGAAGAAGGCGTTCAACAAGTATGTCAAGGAGCATGGGTGCACGTACGTCGTTGGACGGGATATTTAATCGTTACTGACCTTGACGCCTTCAGCGCTTCCCAGAGGAAAATTACGCGCGAGGAGCAGGACAAAATTAACAAGACGCGTAAATCGGTGTGTTCCGTCTCCGACCCACGGCCCCAGGCCCCCAGCTGACACGCCTCGCAGCTCATGGTCTTTAGCTCTGTAACTGTCTCGCCAGAGGCCCAGAAAGCGTATCTCGCTAAAAATCCCACCACGGTTCCGGCTGCCGGTCCTTCCAAGACTGCAGAGGCAGGCAGCTCCAAGACCGTCGCGCCTCCCGAGCCCCTCGGAACGAGCCAGTCCTTGAAGCGCTCGGCGAACGCTGCTCATATCGAGGAAAGCGGCAGCCTCAACAAGAAGAAGAAGCTTTGACGCGTCCAATTTTACTGCTCGTACATTATACATTAATTCTATGTTACAGTGGGTGACTTTCCATAAGCATTAAACAATGTTTTTCGAATATTTTCGGTGGTTTTGCCGAGGTGCCGGGTCAGACATCAGGACCCCATCGGATTCAGATCTGGAATATCGGGGTTTTGACCCTCGAGTAGAGCTTAATTTATTTAAGTCTGAAGAGAGGGTCCCCTCCCCCTCTTCAAAATATTCTTCTGTTGGAATAGACGGTTTTGGATCCTTCGCCGGTCGCTCGTCAAATTGGGGCTGCTCGACATCATTGATGGCTGTCCGACGTTCGCCCACTTTGCGGCGCTCACGGCGGTGTACTCCTCCCGGATCTACCCAGGTTGAGTCTGCGCCTGCCAGCACTATATTTCCAAGACCTCAATTCGGCTCGAGTCGGGAACCCTCCAGTATCCCTGCCATTGCGGTCCAAAGAGCTGAATTTCTTCTTCCATCACGTCCTCTTCCATCTCCCCGAACTGCTGGTGGACAGAAAACACGTCGATATCCATTGTGTTGAGCGTCGTGGAGGAAGGGGAGAGACGTGTTTGACGCGTTGTTTGTCAACGACGGGCCCAATCAACCGCGACATATTATTCAAGAGCGGGCAAAGAGCAGGTTAGAATAATATATCGGCGCAGCTTATGGGAACCCAAAGAGCATAGATTTTTGGACTAAATCGAGATGCCGACACCTCTGGAACCCCTCCGATATTCCGCAAAACATTCTTTATGCTTATGGAAAGTCACCCAGTGGGTGACTTTCCATAACGAATAGTGTATTTTCGCGCCTTTCTGAGCTTGTTTGAGAGTGCCAGTGATGCTGGCCACTTTGGGAATATTCAGCTGACGTGCCAACCACTGGATTTTTCTAACAAAAGAAAGAAGAAATGACTTGTGCCGTTTTGACCAAAGGAGGAACGGAATGGACTCCGTAACGCATCGTAAGCTCACTCCATTTTTCTCAAAGCAGGCGGGCCACTCAGTCGTCGAAGACACTGGCGGCAAGTTGCTGGGTACCGCCAAAGTAGTTTATTCTTTTTCGTTTAATCTGAAGAGGGGGGGTCGACCCCTCCTTCAGATTCTAATATATTCGAATAGATTCCTGACGTTTTCCTGTGCCCGAACTGATGGGGTCCCGACACCTGTCGCGGCGTTTGGTCGGAAAGCTTCCAAAATATTCGGAAAACGTTCTTTAATCGTTATGGAAAGTCACCCAGTCTCGCTACCTAGCTATCGTACGCATTTTCTTGTATCCAATTATCCGTATTTCTTGAAATCATTGAAGCGTTGCCGAGATGTCGTTATGTTGATTTCGCCAGATATGTGCCACGGGTCCGCTTCTGCCCAGTCGGGAACTGCTCGGAATTCAAGATGGAGTCACTCGCCAAATCCCTCGTTCCCTTGCGTCCACAACCCTAAGCAAACTGCAGAACATAGAATATGGTGTATGTGCTTTCCTATCTTGCCCAGGCTTCAATGCTGACTGGCGCTCCTCCAGTAACTTTACTGTTGGTTCGTGAATCGCACACTTCGCACGACCAGGGTTGAAATGCATGGGCGGCGCAGAGGAGGTGCGGAGCCTCATGGATCGGCCCACGAATATCCGCAACATCTCCGTCATTGCACACGGTGATCATCCATCCGTCCGCTCGTGTCGAGTAAGAGTCTTACTCGGGGAGGGTAGTCGACCACGGAAAGTCCACCCTCACGGACTCGCTCGTCTCCAAGGCTGGGATCATCGCGAACAGCAGCGTCGGCACCGCGCGCTACACCGACACGCGCCCTGACGAGAAGGAGCGCGGGATCACGATCAAGTCGACCGCGCTGTCCATGTGCGTGGATCTCAAGTGAATTTCGGTTCAAGGCTCACTCCATGCAGGTACTTTGAGCTCGGGAAGGAGGATGTCGCGTCGGTCAAGCAGAAGACGGATGGTGCCTCCTTCCTCGTCAACTTGATCGACGTTAGTGCGCTGCTCCGAGTCCTCGATACTACTTTCTGACATGTTTTCAGAGCCCTGGGCACGTTGACTTCTCGTCCGAGGTGACGGCGGCCCTGCGTCTCACTGACGGTGCGCTCGTCGTCGTGGACACCGTCGAGGGTGTCTGCGTGCAAACCGAGACCGTTCTGCGGCAGGCCCTCGCGGAGCGCATCAAGCCCGTCCTCGTCATCAACAAGGTCGACCGCGCGCTGCTCGAGCTCCAGATCGCGCCGGAGGTGCTCTACCAGTCCTTCCTCCGCACCCTCGAGAGCGTCAACGTCGTCATCGCGACCTACCACGACCCCGCGCTCGGCGACGTGCAGGTCCACCCCGACGAGGGCACCGTCGCGTTCGCCGCGGGCCTCCATGGCTGGGGCTTCACACTGCGCCAGTTTGCGAACCGCTACGCGCGCAAGTTCGGCGTCGACCGCGAGAAGATGATGAAGAAGCTCTGGGGCGACAACTACTTTAATCCCGCGACGAAGAAGTGGAGCACGGTCGACACGAACGCGGGCGGGAAGCCGCTGTCGCGTGCTTTCAATGCGTTTGTGTTGGATCCCATCTACAAGATATTCGACGTCATTATGCACCACCCGGACCCGGCGGCGCTGGCAGGCATCATGGAGAAATTGGGGATCAAGCTGGACCCGGAGGAGCGCGACCTGCAGGAGAAGCGGCTCCTCAAGGCGGTGATGCAGAAGTTCCTCCCCGCGGGCGACTCACTGCTGGAGATGGTCGTCCTACACCTGCCGTCGGCGGTCACCGCGCAGGCGTACCGTGTCCAGACGCTGTATGAGGGCCCCATGGACGACGAGTCCGCGCTGGGCATCGCCGCGTGCGACCCGCGCGGGCCGCTCGTCGTGTACGTCTCCAAGATGGTGCCCACGAGCGACAAGGGGCGCTTCTACGCGTTTGGGCGCGTGTTCTCCGGCACTGTGCGCGCGGGGCCGAAGGTGCGCATCCAGGGACCGAACTACGTGCCCGGGAAGAAGCACGATCTGTTCGTCAAGTCCATCCAGCGCACGGTGCTCATGATGGGCCGCTCGGTGGAGGCGCTGGAGGACTGCCCCGCGGGGAACATCGTCGGCCTCGTGGGCATCGACCAGTTCCTGCTGAAGAGCGGGACGCTGACGACGAGCGAAACGGCGCATAACATGCGTGTGATGCGCTTCTCCGTCGCCGCCGTGGTGCAGGTCGCTGTGGAGGTTAAGAATCCCGCAGATCTGCCGAAGCTCGTCGAGGGACTGAAGCGGCTGTCCAAGTCGGACCCGTGCGTGCAAACGTGGCTCACAGAGTCGGGAGAGCACGTCGTCGCAGGCGCGGGCGAGCTTCATATCAACGTTTGCATCAAGGTACGCCTCGACCGTTTCCACGCTCTTACATCTTGGTCTTAACCTCATTCGCTAGGATCTCGAAGAAGACCACGCCTGCGTCCCACTGAAGGTCTCGCGGCCCATTGTACCTTACCGTGAAACCGTCACCGCCGAGTCCTCCATCGTCGCCCTCGCCAAGTCGCAGAACAAGCACAATCGCCTCTACGTCAAGGCCATGCCGCTCGGAGACGAGCTCACCGAGGCGATCGAGAGCGGGAAGATCGACCTGCGGGAGGACGTCAAGGTCCGCGCGCGTACGCTGGCGGATGAATATGGCTGGGACGTCACGGATGCGCGGAAGATTTGGGCGTTTGGACCCAATGGCAGCGGCGCGAATGCGTTTGTCGACACGACGAAGGGCATTCAGTACCTGAACGAAATCAAGGAGTCGGTGGTTTCTGGTTTGCAGTGGGCGACGTCGCAGGGTGTGTGCGCGGAGGAGGCTGTGCGCGGTGTGCGCTTTAATCTCCTCGACGCGACGGTGAGTTGGGCTTGTAGGGCCTCTACGGGCACTTTGACTGATGATGATATCGCAGTTACATGCGGACTCGATCCACCGTGGAGGCGGCCAGCTCATCCCGACCGTCCGGCGAGCCATAAACGCCGCATGCCTCCTCGCCGAGCCAACGCTCATGGAGCCCGTATATCTCAGTACGTGCAAGCGTCAGTTTCAGGCTACTGTCCGTGCTCACCGTAGCCAGTGGAAATCCAATGCCCCGAGGCGGTCATCGGAGACGTCTACCCACTCCTGAGGATAAGGCGCGCGCAGATCCTTGGCGACCACGACAGCGAGGAGCAGCGACCAGGGACCTCGATGTTCACGATCCGCGCCTACCTCCCCGTCTCCGAGTCCTTCGGCTTCACCGACCAACTGCGCGCCGCTACCCGTGGCCAAGTCTTCCCGCAATGTGTCTTCGACCATTGGGAGGTCATGGATGGATGTACGATATCATTTCTCTACATTTCTGTCCATCGCACTTATAAGTTTGAATCTAGCACCGCTTGCGCCGGGTAGCAAAATGGAGCAGCTGGTGACGAAAATTCGGACGAGGAAGGGCCTGAGCGTGGGTGGTCTCGTCGGAATCGCGTCGATCTGTCTGACCCTTTTTACAGCCAGCAATTCCTGCTCTTGACCATTATCTGGACCGCCTATGAGAGTACTTATGTCGTATTTGTACTTGTCCGGAATATGCATTGACCCGTGTCGACGTTTCCTGTCCATAGTTGACGGATTACCAGCGATTGAGTACCTCCTTGAATTTTTCGAGAGCGATTTTCCTTCACGGTTGTTGTTTGGTTTTGATCTTGATTGTACTGAGTGGCAGTGCTGTTTGTCAGCACCCTTTCTCTTGCCAAAAGCCACTCGGGTTCCCTCTCTCGTTTGCTCTACTCTCCCTCTACGCTGCAATGGCCCCCGAGTCTGAGGATGCAACCCTCCACAAGGTTCAAATCCGTTTCTACTCTACTATCGGACCCTTCTGGATACGCGCCCCGACGTGAAGCGTGTACCGTGGTACTGATTGGTTCGCAGGCCAAGCGGATGTTTCTAGACCACCTGGAATCAGTTGATACGAGCGAAGGACCCACCAACACCGTCGTTCTCAAATTTTATCTCGATGCAGAGGTCGAATCGGAGCTGGACGCTTATGTGACCGAACATGGCTGCTCGTACGCGTTTTTTGGCTTTAAAACCCCAGATTCATACTTAATGTCGGGCTATTCATTCGCAGTATGCAAACCAGGGTGATCTCTCGCGAGGAGCAGGATAAAATCGACAAGAGGCGGAAGACGGTGCGTAGATCATTGTCTTCGAGACATTTCCTTTGAGGCTGAGTATTATTTTACCCAGTGCGCGCAATACACGCATTTCATGGTGACCCCAGAGGCCCAAAAGGCGTACTTGAAGAGTAACAAACTGCCTTTGAATCCTAAGAGCCCGTCAAAGGCTCCGAAGAAAGCGATTACTCCGAAAAAGGCTGTTACCCCGAAAAAGGCTGTTACCCCGAAAAAGGCTGCTACTACCACGACCCCCAAAACGACGGCGTCGCGCGGTCCCACAAAATCGGCGCAGAAGTCGAACGGCAAACCCACCAAGAAACCAGCCGTGAAGGCTGAGGACGCGCCCGAATGTATGCCCCATTCGAGCTCATCCTTTCCCTTACATTCGCTTACCCGGGGTATAGCTGAGGAAGAAGAGTCGCCTGCGCCGGAAGAGACCTACGACGCGCATGACGTCGTCAAGATCCCCCTGGGGCAATTCGACAGCCTTTGTGGACGACTGGCCGACGCGCTATTAAGTCTCCCGACCGTGGATCCCAAGGTCGCGACCGAGTGCCGGGATACGCTCCTTGACGTCGCGCATGACCTGCGGCAGCTGCGACCCTTGAAGCGTCCCTTCGACGAGGCCGACGCGGATAAGGGAGAGGGATCTAGCGCTGCCCCCAGAAAGACGAAGAAGCGTCGCCTGTAGCTCTTTTTCGTTTGCCTGCTATTTTTTGCTGTCGATTTGTGTTTTCAGATTAGGTCTACCCTGGAAAAACAATTTCTGGATACGGTTTGACTGTATTTCGTTGTCTCCTGCGCCATGTTGTACTCGGACGGTGTAAACTGGACACAATACCCGCGCCAAACGGTTACGCATCCAAAGTTCGAATTCAGTGTCATGCACGTGGAATCGACTATTTCAAGCGAATTTCCTGAGAGATACTGTACGAAAACAGGACACGTAAACCAAAATCTGGTGATAACGCAACTGCCTGTCGTGAAAGGATAACAATGCGATGCGTAGCATGTTCTTTCTTTAGAAAAGCTGGCTCCAAAACCTTCTCGAACTCCCCAAAAAAGAAACTCCACAGCAAGCAAAAGACCAGCGAGGAACTGGTTATTCTGCCTGTTGGAGAGTTGGCGTTTGTTCGAGCACAAAAATTCAAGTATATCTTACCGTAATCTAATACGGTTTCCTCGCGACCGGATTGGATGTACGTCCCAATTCTAAGTCCCAAAGGCGGATTGAAACAGATCAATTCGGAGTCCAGCAACTGAGCCATGGACTCCTTCCCATCTGGAGGTGGCAGAGTCGACGAAAGTCCTGCCGTTCGAATTCGTCCACCTAGCGCGGGGAAACGGTGAAAGGGTGTCGATGTGAGGAAGGAAGGTGGAGATCGAAGGTAGGGGTTTCTCGTACAAGCACCCAGAGCGAGGTTAGAGTGCACTGTGTTGAGGATAGTGGTCAGAATTCCAAAAAGAGGGTGTCTCACAATGAAGCCCGGGGATCAAGAGCTGATTTTGTGGGAGAGGGCGAGAAAAGTGATCGAGTTGAAAAAGAGAAATCGCAATGAGTGGATTGCGAAACTGGACGGCTTGGAGGAGATGTGCGCGCGGAAGAGCAAGGCGAACATTCAACGAGAGTGAAGAAGATAACGCGGAAGAGGAACACGTTCGCTCAATGCTCGGGGAAGGGCACATCGGATTGGCAGACACACTGGCGGTCGAGTGAAGTCCGTACAGGGCCTGAAGGGAGCCAACGGAACAGAGACTTCGGCACGCTGCCTGTGCGACGAAACCATGGACAAGCCAGGGGGGAAGGTCGGAACTCTTCAAATAGCATCGGTGCGATCGTGGAACAGGGTGGGGGGTTTTGTCGGGATTAATCACCGTTGTTGAGATGGAGGTGAATCACAGCAGCAGATTCGAAGATTCAAGAGAGTACAACCTGTCAATGGAGGGTGAGAGATGGAGAAAAAAGTGCGAATGCCATTCTTCCGGTTGAAAGACTGCCACGGAATGCATCGTCGCAGTGAGCTTTTGGGCCGCCGTGATAATGCATTGTGCACCACATCAAGCGACTCGTAACGCCTGAGCACTGAAAGCCGAAGTGTCGCAGTTCAATTCCGTCCAACCATTGAGACGCTCGAGTTTCTCCTGCAGCTTGTTCAAAATCTCCCCGAGTTCCCTGTATGGTCTGTAAGTCGCAGCTCTCCCACCAGCAACAACTCTCAAAACCGTTGGGCAAAGTTTCTAGACTTGAACTTCAACATGCCGTCCGGCAAACCCGAACATGCCGTCCGATCAACAATGCCGAAGCTTTTCGAGTGTCACAGTGACGAGTGACAATATTTACGACATGACTCAATGGGCGTCACGTCCTTCTCAGTCTTTCCCGGTGGGCTCAACGCAGGCGCGGTAACGCTTCAAAGCTTCAAGCTTCAAGTCCTACAGAACATCTACAGTACATAGTTTCGAAACCCGGGGACCTCTCGCATTCAGCTGCAGCAATTCACGGTCTCGAAATCACTGGATTCCACATTTTGCTGGTCGCTCGTACTCGAAGATACTCGCTTTCCCGGCTGACACTTCCATGAGTACATGGCCGCGAACAATCAGAGCACCCACATTCAAAATCAACTCGACTCACTTGGACCACACATCTGGATGATGGGCGACCGTATTCAAGAACGCAAGGGTTGGCAACTGTGAAGAGAGTCAGGATGAATCTCTGGATTGAATTATGACTCCTACTTGCGAGGTCAAATCCGCCTTGAACCGCGTAGGCTTCGACTCCCTTCTTTCGCAAAACACTGCTCGCAATGACCGCGGTGTGGCCATTGTACGAATTGATTACCACAGCCCGCTTCGAGCCGAGTTCTAGGTCCTCGGCACTCAAGCGACGGTCCAGCTCAAGCCATTGGCGGCGAAGGGTCTGCGGGCTCGTGAACGGATTGGCCTCCTGCTTGCAACGCAGATCCAGATTAACCGATCGCGCGATTCGCACCGCCGCGAAATCCTCCGAGTCCCGAAGATCTAAAACCAGCGCGCAAGCCGAATCCGCCCCGATTTTGGAATAGGCTTCGTCTGGAGATATCGTCCAAGTGCTGCCATACGGATATCGGTCGACTCCGATTAATTCGTCGTTGACGATCTTTGGGAACAGACTGGCCGGAAGCTTTTCGAAATATTCACCGATATATGGAAATGGCAAGTCGCAGCAGATGAAGGCGCCTGAGGTGAGATGCGAATATTAGTCCTGTCCGTCGCTTAACGATTTACTCACACTTGATCTTTCCATCAGGCCCTCGCAGCTTATCTAACGCGCCGTTCGCCTTCGTTTTCTCCAGGAAGTGGTAGAGTCCCGTCAGCGCCAATCCAGAGCTGGGCCCGACCAAAAGGCCTTGACGGCAAAGTTCAACGCTAGCTCGGTACGAATCTACCGACGTCGCGAATTCCGCCTGGTCAATAACATCCTTCCAGGGCAAATCCATGTCCGCCGGTGGGGGCGCAAGGTCGATTGGGCGCGGCCCAGGGACTTTGTCCCCAGGCGCAGTGAACACTCTGTGGTTTTTCTTGAGCAACATATCAATCCGACAAGAAAAAACGCTACCCGACGTTGATGATGGCAGGATTCACCGATTTCAGGTAGGTGCCGACCCCGGTAATGGTACCTACACGCATCAGGAACCGTTTCCTCAAGAACTAGCTATAACCCACCGGCTGTTCCAAGTCCAGCGGCGAAAACCGATAGATCTGGAAGCTGCATGTGCAGTTGCGGACCTGTCCATCGAATGTGCGCCTCCGGGTTCTGCGTTTCATTGTCAGCATTTCTAATATATCTTTGAAGGCGACCTACCCGTGCGCTGGTATACTGTGAAGGGTTATAACAGCCCTCTTTGGCGCCGTCGACTATCGCCGCATGTATTCCACCGTCCACATCGTCGGGATTAACCTGAGCCGGCCCACCGAACAAGGAGCTTCGGGTTGGAGGTCAGCGCAGGATCTAAGCATACCGCGGCGAGTACGCACAGTTCCAGTCCCTGCAAAGATGTCAGCGTGCCAACATTTCTATCAGCGAACTTTACTCACAAAAAATCGGAGAAGTTGCATCTTCGTCTCCGGGTTCTTGTTCGAAATGTACGCCGAGACGTCGCCCAACCCGTAAATGCGACTGAGGATGGCCAAGGAAATGGCGGTGTTGCCGGAGGACCACTCAATAATCCGCTTTGTGTCTTCGTTGATCTCTCCGCTCTCAACCGCCCGGAGCAACATGTTGAGGGCTAATGTGTAGGGTCAACCCTCATTCAATCGGTGTAATAAACCGAATTACCAGGGAGGGATTTGACGTTTCCAGCTGGCAAGAGAGTCAACATCTTGGCGAATATTTCAACGCCGTCGTCCTCGAACGGGTGACTTGGGAGCTCCACAAGCTGGCAACGGGTGAGCGACCCCGCGCTTGAATTAATCTGGAGAACTGACCGGTAGTGGCACATTCTTCTCTGGGTCGTAATAGTCCTTGAGTGCGTTCTTTCCAGAGAAGACGTTCATGGTAATTGTTCGAGGAAGGTGAATATCCACTCCGTTTCCTGCGATGTTGTTCTTATACATGCGGGAATGCAGGATCAACAATACGTTAACCACGAACCAGGCCACCGCTAGCGGTCTTGCGCGTCACGTACCGATGGGGAACGAACCAGTTCAATTCGCAGATTATCCCTTCTTGCTAAGCCCTGTCGCCTGTTCTGTTTCCGATCTCCCTGGCGCATCACTAACAATAATCAGGCGAATGAGAACCGAGTACATGTGGACCAAAAACTACTGTTAACGCAACCATCCCCATTAAAGCATCTCCCTCAATCTGTCCCGCTTCCCCTCCGCAAGCCAATCGTGGCAAGTCATCGAATACACTACGGCATCTTCTGTCACCCTCCCGGAACCGTCTGGAACGGGGACTTCGGGATACGGAGAGGATGGACCGAGGTTCGGCGAGACTTCGTAACATCTGGCACGCGTCAGCACGGCGCGTCCACTGCGAATGAATTGCGCACCTCATGATGCCTTCCCGGAAAAGCCCCAG
Organism: Mycena filopes; assembly: GCA_029281495.1. NCBI lineage: Eukaryota > Fungi > Basidiomycota > Agaricomycetes > Agaricales > Mycenaceae > Mycena > Mycena filopes. The sequence continues at coordinate 220,659 of JARIHR010000001.1, read as the reverse complement.
CTTTTCAGCGGCCTTCTGGCTCTGGATATTCTCAGGTGGGGTCCGCCACCCAACGCGAACGAGCCCCAGTCCGCCGTCTTCAACAGAGTCGAGGGCGTAGCTCAGCAGAAGGTAGCAACCGTGTTTGAAGACGTGCGTGCCGCGGAACTTGAGGAATATCTTGATGCCCATGAGCTTCACGTCGAGGGTCGCCTGCGCGGGATCGCATCCCAGACTAGTTCACTCGGATTTAGAAATGTAGAGACTGTACGCGCGGATGAAACATACCTCATTATTCCAGCAAGGTCCCCAGACTGACGGTCAGTGACGGCGAAGGTGAGCAGGTTTGCTCGAAGACGCTGTTTTTCGATGTATAGCAATGTCTCCTGCTTCGACTCTGGAGATCGTTGGGTTAGTTTTTATCCCTGAGTAAAATGAGAGGGTTCGGACCAAACGGTTTGCCCTTGGGATACGGGTAGAACCAGATATCTGGATCATTGCCTGGCGGTGCGCAGAACGCGCGAGACAGGGCGTCTGCATGCAAGAGCGGCTGAACAGCGAGTCAGTTTGATGAGTAGAAGTTGAAAACTGCGCACAATGAACGGTTCAACAGTGACGAGAGCCGTTTGGAGGGGCGCCTTCGGAGCAGGGAGGAAACTGTTGAGGTCGTATTCCTCGACCGGGGTGCATTCATGGAGACTACCCAGCACCGGGACGGCGCGGGGAACCACCTTCTGAGAGTTGAGGTAAGACATTCCGAGTATGTGAGCGGCGGAGACAAAAAACTTTTCTGAACAAATTATTTTTCTCGATTGAACCTAAACCAGTTGACACAACTGGGCACGGTAGATTCGCAACATGACGGCAGGAGTCTGGGCTGATAAACGATTGCTACCTATAGTTACGGTTCCTTGTTTGCTGGAGGCTCACGCGCGCTCTGTACACGCGTGCCCATCACAAACGCCTTCCCCTCGACCTTGAGTTTCGCGTCGTCCTCCCGATTGAGATCTTGATGCGTCATGAGCGCGAGAGCGACGAAGAACGCGAATGCCGCTAGCGAGGCCAGGATGATGAACGTCGTCCTGAAACCCTCGTGGTAGCCCGCAATTACGCCGGAGAGAACTTTGGGAGAGAGGCCCGCGCGCGCCGAAACAGGGTTGTCAATAATTGAGCGGCGAAGCTCGGGGCTGATGTCGAGCCGGGATACATGTGTTTCCAGAATGGTGTTCCTAGACGCGGTTCAATTGAATAAAATGCAATGAATGAAAGGCGCACTGACACTATTGTGCCGGTGATTGCAAGTCCGATGGTTCCACCGATATTTCGCGCGAAGCTGGGAATACATACGTGAGCCTATGGGGAACGGACGCGGACGGGATGGCCACCTTCGCATAGCAGTTACAACGGCCATGTCTTTCCGTTCCAACGCCCCTTGGACCGCAACCAACGATCTGCGAACAAAGTTCAACTTTGGAACAATATCAAGCGGGAAACCGTATCCGAACATACGGTTGAAATGTTTGCCCCACTCCGACTCCGGTTAGCAGAGCATAGCCCAGTTGCTGGCCGAGCGTGGAGCGCTCATTGAGAGTGGCCATTAATCCGAGCCCCACCGACCAGATCGCCCAGCCAGCCAAGATCAACTCCTGGAAAAGTGTTAGTTTGACAGACTCGAGGCCACGACAGCCTACCCGGTAGCGGCCTGTCGCAGTGACTATCAGGCCAGATCCAGTTGAAGTAGCAGCTGACAGAGAACCGGGGTCAGTTCAGCAAGTTCCGCAGAAGGCGGTGTTGACAAACTTTGAACCAGGGTTAGTGGGAGAACGAGCAACCCAGATTTGACCGGCGAATAACCGTACGCCAGTTGGTAGAATGTCGGTAAATAGAACACTTGGACCACGGTCAGGAAACCGTTAATCGTTTGGGTTATTCCCGCTCCAACAACGACTCGGTTCTTGAATATGTACACTGGTTGAAGGCTAAGACGGATGAAACTTGACGCAAAGATAGAAACTGACTTGGTATAACAGGAAAAGCGGGGACCTTCCATTCCCAGAGGACAAACAGAACACTGATTACGCCGCCGACCACCAGCGTTGCGAAGACGTGGGGATTTTGCCAATTATATGAGCCGCTTGCCCATGTCAGAGACAGCTGGAGACATGAGCTTTAATATGGAACTCGAAAGCAGCTGGACGGAACTGACCACAAGCAGGGTGGACGCAAGGAGAATCAGGGCAGAACCCCCAAAGTCGATGCGCCGGAGTTTTCTGTACCATACTCAGCAGTTATCTGAGATAGTTGGGCTTAACGCACTGCTTCCAGTCTCCTTCGACCGTTTTCAAGGGCATGAAAAAGTACACGGCCACTGCAGAGACAACGGTACACGGGCAAGTGAGCCAGAAAATCCAACGCCTGCGCGTTTCAGTACTCAGAGGCCTGTGACGACTCAGAACCTACCAGGTGGAGTGCTCGACGAACAGACCTCCGAGGACAGGGCCACAGCCATATGAAATTGCTACAGAGATGCCCTGTTGAATACTGAGTAACATTGAGTGCGTTAAGGTACGATGAACCTACAAGAATCCCCTGATATTTTCCGCGCTCACGGAGCGATACGATGTCGGAGACGATTATTTGCGCAACGGTGGACAGACCGCCTCCGCCAATCCCGGAAACCTTCCAGTCCAGGAATTCAGTAGAATATTATACAGAGAAGGAAAACAAGACTCACAGCTCTGAAGATCAGTAACTGAATGAATGTCTGCGAGAATCCGGACGCAATATTGCCGCTGACGTTCACTTGAGCGCAAAATTCCGAAGTAACTTCAAGACTAACATGAAGAATATCAACATCAATGCGAAGAGCACGACTTTGCGAGACCAGATATCGGAGAGTCGTCCGTATAGTACCTGGCACGCCGTACTCGTTCTGCATCGCATCTTCAGCCCAAAGAAAACTCGCAGATTTGCAAACAGACAGAACGTACACAAAAAAAGCTGAAGCCACCCAGCTAATTTGGCTTCCAGCTCCAAGCTCCGAGCTAATGGTGGGAAGCGCGACCGAGATCATGGTCTCGTCGAGTAAACCAACGGTCCCAACCGACGCGCATGCCAGAAAAACCTGCAAGTCAGAGTCAGGAATAATGGTACGCGTCCGGTTGAACCTGACTTGCTGTGATTATCGTCCGGCGAGGTAGATAATTCGTTTGATCAGTTAGTTTTGCGGGCTGGGGTGCGCTGCCTTCGGGCATGGTGGTTGCGGAAGACATACGATGGACGCATGGGATAAGTCGCGTCGCGTACTGGCCATCACGATGGGGTCCGACCTTTCGGGGTCCTCCGAGTCCTAACGTAACTCAAACCTCTTGATCCTCGACTCCCACCTGGTGCGGTTCCCCATCGACGCGTGTCACCCCGAACGGACAGATCTAGATTGTTCAGAAATCCACCGGCGCATAAGTATGGAAGGAATGACTTGGCTTCAGCGCAAATCTCACCTCACCGATGTCCTCAGAACCCTTTCTCAACGTCTTCTCTGGAGAGCGTGCGCTGCATGATTTCTACGACCCGGACAAGGGGCCGCTCATCCCGGTGAGTTCTGGTGTGTAATGTAGTCGCAGATTTTGACGCGTTTTGCAGCTGGTCGAGCTTCCTGAGCGCTTGAATCCATACAAGAAAGGTGGTTCCTACACTCGTTAGTATTCGAAGACGCCGCTGAATTGTTCCCTACTAGATGGAGTCCAAATCTTCGCAAAACTCATGAGCCATGTGCCCGCCACCAACGTCAAGTCTCTGCCCGGTAAGTAATTATTCTGACCACGTTCAAGTCGATCAACTCACGCAACATCCACCCAGCTCTGAACATGATTCTACGTGGGCAGGAGAAGGGCAAGATCACGAAGGATACGCACACGCTCGTCGAGTACTCGTCCGGATCCACAGTCATCTCTATGGGCATGCTCGCCAATATCTACGGCATCCAGAACACAAAGGCCTACCTCTCGAACAAGACGAGCCCCACCAAACTGGACTTGCTTCGCTTCTTCGTGAGTTGTCATCGGATTTCTTTTGGCGGGTCATTTGGCTGACGAATTCTGCAGGGCTTGGACTTGTCAGTCGCGCAAAAGTCTTCGCCTACCGTGTTGAAGCTCACGCTTGACTTCACAGGACACTCTTCGCCGGACACGGGCAGCCAGAGCCTCTCGACCCCAACGGAGGTATTTTCACGGCCACCCAAGACGGCAAGCAGGAGGGGCACTATAACCCCGACCAGTATTCGAACCCCGAGGTAAACATGCAGTCGTTTCTCTGCTGAATTAACAAACACTGAACTTCTTTCTCTCGACGGCTAGAACTACGAGTCACACATGCGCTGGACTGGACCCCAGATATTCAAGCAGCTGCCGAGTATCTCGGTTTTCGCGGCCTCCATCGGGACATCCGGTATATACCTCGCCCCGCCCTCTGTTCTTGTCTTTATTATCGCTCTAGGTACAATGACTGGGACCGGCCTATATCTCAAGTCCGTCAAGCCGTCCATCGCGCGCGTAGGGTGCGTCTTTCCTTCATTCCCTCGAAAACGACCCTCCCTCACTCAACGCAATTCCACACACACAGCGTATGCACGACCCCAGGCGAACGCGTCCCGGGCCCGCGCATGTTCAGCCTCCTCGCGCCGGTCGAATTCCCCTGGCGCGACGCCGTCGACTGCATCGAGGAGGTCGGCCCGTTCGAGTCGTACGAGAAGAGCCTCGAGTTGTGCCGGAATGGCCTCCTCGTCGGGCCCTCGTCTGGCCTAGCGCTCTTGGGCCTCTTCAAGTTCCTGGAGAAGAAGAAGACGGCTCCGGGGGGGCTGGACGCGTTGCGGAATGCGGATGGGAGTATCCCTTGTGCGTACTCGTCCAGTTAATTTGTACTTGGTACTGACGGAGGGATGGACAGGCGCGTTCATCTGCTGCGACCAGCCCTTCCAATACATCGCCGAGTACTTCGACAAGCTCGGCCCGTCGTACTTCCTCCCAATCAGAAACGCCGAGCTCATCGGCGTGGACCCGTACAAGTACGCCCCTCTCCTCCTTTAACCCGTCGCAAGCATAGTAATAATACCCATCCATCCGCAGCTACAACGTCGACTGGGAGCTCACCCCCGCCGCCGCGCACCAAATGCTCCTGGCCGCCGCCTCTCCCGACCCCGCCACCCCCGCGCCCAGGGTCACGGTCCTCGACCTCCGCGACGCCCCCGACTTCGCCTCCGCGCACCTCCCCCACGCGCTCTCCCTCCCCCTCGGCGCGCGCGCCGCGCCGAATCCCTACCGCCACCCCCCCACCATGGTCGCGCAGTTTGCGCTCCTCGACGCGCGGCTTGGGGTGCAGGATGCAGAGTTTGGCAAGGCGCTGGAGGGGGAGGGGGAGGGAAGGGTGGTGCTGACGGTGTCGTATAAGGGGCATGTGGGGAGGCTGGCGATGAGCGTGTTGAGGAATCGGGGGGTGGTGGCGCATTGTGTTATGGGCGGGGTGGAGGCGTGGGAGGTGGACGGGCTGTGGGGGGAGTCGTGTGCGATTGGGGCTTGAGAGCGGTCGTGTGGGTGTGTAGTGTGCTATGAATGTACTTCAAGGAGGTGAAATAACTTCTGTACCCTGAAAGTTCGATTATCATGGGGACACGCGTATCCTTGAATATTTGGTTGACTCTATTACTACGAACTAAGGCAGCCTTGCTTTTTCTTTGGACGGATGGATATGCGTTTAGCGGGCTTAGGACTCAGTCGAGTGGGGAGAAATGCGGATAGCAAGCATGACATTCAATTCGGAAATATGCAGCAAGGATTCAATGGTTCAGACGACCAAAAGCCACCTCGCCCACAACCACCCCAAAGATAACTGCGATAATGAAGGCGGCGTTGAAAGTCCTGCGGGCCAGTCAGCTTCAATGCTACGTGCACATCGAGGCGGGGGGTGCGTGCTACTTACATGACGACGAGCATGAGGAAGTAATGCAAGGTGGATTGAAGACCGGCCAAAGCGCCACGGCTGAGCTCGTGTGAGAGGATGAACCGTGTCGAGACTGCGGCCTCGATGGGCTCGATAGCGTCGCCAGTGATCTTGGAATCGGAGGCCGCTGCATCGGTGAAGTGATATGCCGTCGCAAGGCGTTTGGTCCTAGAGAGTCGAGGGTTTCAGATGGAATAGATATCCAGCAAATGAGTACACCCCGACCTCTGTGCAATATTTTTCTCAACCCCGCGGCATACGGCGCGCAGGTAACGGTCCCCGACGGAGACCAGGAAGAAAATGAGGCAGGCCCCGAATATCGCGCCGGGGGAGTTGGGGGCGATGGATTGGAAGATGAGGACGTCGCCTGGGGTGAAGTGCAGGTAGGACTTCATCATGGACGTCGACATCATGCTGGTGTCGGTCGAGTTGGAGGTTGAAGTCGAGGTCATGTTCATGGCGTCCATGGTGGGCAAGTCTTGAAGGGTGGGCAACCGTGGGTTGAACGATATTCCAGATGATATACTGATACCCCAGCGTAAGGGTCGTGAACCAGATCCATGGCCAGATCAAGCGCCCGCTCGTAGCCGTGTTTGTTTTCGGACGACAGGTTGAAACGAACCAGTTTGAACCAAGGGGCGACCTGCGATGCGAGATCAATGCTGTTGGTAAACACGAACACACTTCCCATGAACCACCGTGTTTCGCCGAACTGCCGACCTCTCCCGTCAGTTCACACACCCAGCCAGCCAATCGCAGATATGTCTTGTTGAATGGGGATATAAATGCCTCGACGACAGCCGGTGCTCCGTTCCTCGAATCAAATCATTGCTCACCCTATATAAGCTGTCGTGACACTTCCTCGCTCATCTTTCCACCCCCCATCATCCACCCCTCCACTCACCTCGTCTATCCTCTCTCTCCTGGCTTTCTTCAAGCTTATCTGGTCCATATCTGGGTCTCCTGTGGCGCCGTCTTACTCTCAGGATCTATGGACTGAGGTACATCTCTTTTTCATGGAACTATCCTTTCTCTTCACCACTCTTGGGCCATCCCAGCTCCTCTACCGCCCCTCTACCTCACCTTCACCTTTCCCTCCCCAACCCCCCGGCATCCTCACAATTCCCCGCCAACCCAGCTCACCACGAGTCGAACCTACCCCTCGCCTGCTCTGACCGGTTCGTCTCGCTCCAGCTCGTCCCTGCCCATGTGTCTGGTATCCATCGTCGCCATCTCGCATCTGTCTGTTCCCTGGCGACATGCGTACTAGCTCCATGGAGTGGGTTCCCGAGCCATTCACCGAGTCAACGAATTTTGGTCACATTCCTCCTCCTTGGCTTTTTTTTTCCACTCTCTCGCGGTTCCACGCATCAGTTTCATGTCTTCTTGTATCCCCCGATTGTCGGGTTACCTGTCGTTTTGTTTCCAACCCCAAAATGAATTTATTGGCGCCGAGCCGTTGGTTCTTTTCACAGTTTGAACTTGCCCGAGTTCTTCTTGTGCTCTCCCACTTCCCCTTCCCTTGCAACAACATGGGCTTGATCTGGTTGAAGAAACCCGTCCTTTGGCACTCGTCTCGCATCCCCAGCGGCTACGACTACGATGCCATGACAGCTGAACAGAAGGTCCTCATCGTCACCCGCTGGCACGACGTGAATATTCGTCCACTTTATTTCTTCACGACCTCGACACTGAGATCCGAACACCAGTGGTACACAGCTGACTGGGACTATGGCCAAACGACGGTCGCCTTCATCTGCGCGGCCATCGCCGTGTCCGCGCTCCTCAATATCTTTGCGTCGTTCCGCTCACGGTCGAAGATGTACGGTCTCTCTGTCCCTTCAATAATTATGGCTCACTCTCGGTCTCAAAGCAGCCAACAAGCGCAAAGACAGACCCTCCTCGACAGACTCACCGCCGCCTTCAGATACACCGGCGCACGCCAGTTCCACCTGCGCGCGACCAAATGGTATGCGCCCCCGCTCGCCGCCGTCCTCGGCGTTGCTGGAATGGCCATATTCGTGATATGTAGGTACCTTATCACCCGCCTACCCGATACTCACTGACGCGTCGTCCACAGCGCTCATGCTCGCGGTGCGCCCGTTTTACTGGCCCAACGAAGAAATGGGCCACAGTCCGCCGATCGCGACGAGATCGGGGTGGATCTCCATCGCCATTATGCCGTTCATGATGTATGCCCATCCCTCCTCCCCCGTTCTCTTTTTAAGTTTTTCACTGACGCTGACACACCCGCGACGACGACAGAGCATTCGCGACAAAGGTCAACTTTGTGGGCCTCCTCACGCGGACGTCGCACGAGAAGCTGCAGGTCTTCCACCGCTGGTCCGCCGTGCTCATGTGTGCGTCCCTCCCTCCCTCTCCCTCTCCTTCTACACGCGAATGCTGACTGGGTGGGTCTTCAGATATCACCTCCCTCGTGCACACCTTCCCGTTCATTATCAACGACATTATGATGGGCGAGATGAGGGTCTCGTTCGCGACTACGCCGTGGTACTGGAGCGGCGTCGCTGCGCTCGTGCCGCAGGTGTGTGTTTCCTCCCCCTCCTTCTCATCACCATATGCTAAGGAAGATCACAATTTCTCAGACCTACCTCATCGCTCTTTCGTGGGGTGTCTTTCGGAATCCTCACTACGAGATCTTCAAGAAGTGCGTAACTATCCACTATCCAGCCCTCGCTCTGCTCGTGCTCTAACGACGGTGTTCTCCTTATGAATCCAGACTCCACTTCATGTATGCATTGTAGGCGCATCTATGAACGAATGAGAGAACTAACAAGTACCCAGCGCCTCCGGAATATTCATGGCCGCCCTCTTCATCCACGTCAACTTCCGCCTCACGTCCTGGTGCGTTCCATCCCTTCCTTCCTCTCCCCTCCGCAAAGCGAACCTCATATTATCATTTTTTGCAGGGACTACTTCTGGGCCACCGCAGCCATCTACACCCTCGCCTGGCTCTTACGCGTCCTCCGCACGCTCTACACCACGCGCCTCGGCCTCTGCGCCACCGTCTCCCTCGTCGGCCCCGACCTCATCAAGCTCAGCGTGCGCGTCCCCACAGGGCGCTTCACGTGGGCGCCGGGGCAGCACGTCTTCATCCGCGTGCTCGGGCTCGGGGCGCGCCATGCGTTCACGTCGCACCCGTTTACCGTGAGCTCCCTGTGCACGACGGGGGAGGGTGCAGAGGGGGCGGGGGAGGAGGAGAAGAAGAACACGAATTCGGCGGAGCTGGTGATGCGCGTGCACGGGGGGCTGACGCGCGCGCTGGCAAGGCGCGTCGAGGGGAAGGCGGCGTGGAAGACGCGTGTGGTGCTCGATGGGCCGTATGGGGGGTTGCATGTCCCGCTGAGGGCGTACGAGCGCGTGTACCTCCTTGCCGGCGGAACTGGTACGTGTCCTTCGTTGTATTCGTGTGAACAAGCGGCTGAGGGATGACATGATACACAGGCGCGACATTCATCCTGCCCATCCTCGAAGACCTCGCTGCGTCTATGAAAACTGGCGGCGTCGGCGTCGTGTGCCAGCGCGCCGAGCTGCTTGTCGCGGTCCCCGACGCTGGTGCGCCCCTCCATTCTACGTAAGGACACTGCTGACTTGCTGACTCGCGGCGGTGTAGACACCTACAGCTGGATGGAGCCCACCGTAACAGCGACCGCCGCACAGCTCCCCGCCACCGCGCTCGGCGTGCGGGTCCACTTCACGCGCCTCGAAGAGGACGACCCGAAGGGAAGTGACAGCGACGCGAGCACGAACGTCCTCCGCGGCCGGCCTATCCTCGCCGACATCGTGCGCGAGGCGCACGCGAGCGCGGGCAAGGTCGCTATCGTCGGTGGGTTCCTTCCTTTCCTTCCTTTTCCTTCGCTTCTCTTCTTTATTATTTGAACATCAAATGCTCATTATATCGCAGCGTGCGGACCCGACGGCTTCCTGTACGACGTGCGGAACGCGGTCGCGGAGGCGCAGCTTGTTATTGCGGACGGGTTTGGTCCGTGCCGGGATCTGTTCCTCCATACGGAGACTTACAGGTGCGTCTTCGTCCTTTGTTGTATGTTTCTGGGGTGCGTTTTCTGATTGAGGGTATCTGTAGTTGGTAGGTCGGAGGTATGGAGGCGGAATGCAAAGCAAGCCGACGACATGGCGTTATTGTTTATATTTTTGTTTGTGTAAACTTGAGTGCGGAAATAAAGTTTGAACAGTACTTTAGTTCTGCCCGTAGTTCAGCGCTGGACCTCGTGTTCAAGGACCACAAAGGATTCAAGAGGCGAACAACTCATCTACCAAAATCATAGAATGCGAACAAATTAGCAAATTTCAACAACGCCGAGAAGCCCGAAGCGATGGTTCAACCTCGACATCGGGAAGCCGAACTGCAGCGGCGATCCAGCTTTCTCGTCGCGAAGTGAAGCCCGAGTTGGGGCTTGACAATATGTGCATTGATGATACGATAGTGAGAAAACTAATTCCTCGTCCGGGCACCGCCTGTCGTTTCCCGCAATCTTTTGTTACAAGTTTGACGCGATCCCTACTGCTGAGTTGGACAAAGGGATTTTGCTACCTTCCATTCAGTATGTAGAGCTCGCTTTAGGCTCCCCGGAGACGCTACTCATCATGGGCCAAGTCGGGGGTACACTTAGTAGTATTGGTCTCGATATGTGCGTACTCCTCGTGTTCGACTCGACACTTCATGCAGTTTATATGTCCATTTGAGCGCTCTATTGGTTTGCATTTACTATCTACTGTATCCTGCCTCCGTCCCGTTCGGCTGTGGCATCTTCTTCGTCTTCACTGCAACGTTCACGTACCGCGAAACTGCACATGCTGCCAGTGGGCTCTGCCAGTGCTTGGCCATTTTGGTCCAGGGTGCGGCTGAAAATTTGACTGCGGGCCGGGGCCCCGGAACCCATTGCTGTGTTATTTTGAAATTGCCTCGAGGCCTATTTGCATATAAGCTCTGGCGCCCATCATGGGCGTGCTCTTCCCCCCTTCACACCTCCCATGAGCAGCCTTCAATCCGCTATCCAGATGGTGACGCTAGGCGGTGCGTCTACAGCACATGCCGGTTCGCAAACCGCACTCCTTGGAATGCGACCACGTCCGGGATCCACGCGAGTGGGTGAATTCTTTGTGTGGCTGAGGGGACAGAAGGTGCAGAAGAACGTCGTAACAGTGCTCAAATGTTCTCGTACGTGTTCCTTTGTGTGCCGATGAATGTGTCCGAACAATTTGAAGGAATAAATGTTCTATTGGTGTTCCTACCACTCAGTGTCAGCAAAATCCCTGCAGCCCTCCATCAGTAGACTCTGTTTACCTTCTTTGTACATAGGTGATATCTCAGATCCTGAAGCTGAACGCCAAACTTCAGTTCGCATGTAAGCACATTTTCCCGCAAGAAACGAATGATGACACAGAGAAGTTTCATTTCTGGGGATGCTACCGGCGGCCAAGATTATTGGATTTCTGGCGGACGAGGTGTCTCATGGGTTCCCCACCGGGCTGGGTATTTTCTTCCGATGCACGATGGGGAATCTGATCGAACTCATTGCCGGGGTAGGAAGATCCCACACGGATGAGACTCTGGCCTTACCTTCAATCCACCCAGATTTTGTCAATCACGAGTTGTCAACTGGACCTATTACAGGCGTCTCGTGAGTTGCTCCTAGCACCCGGGCATCGTCGCCAGGACACTTACGCCCCATAGTTGCTGGCTCAGTCCTCGTAAACATACTCCTGGTTCGCGGAGTAGTCTGTATGCAAACTCAAAACTTGGGGGGGATCATGATGCACATTTATTCTCGCGCAGATCTTGTGTCCGGCTTCAGATTCAAGGAGACAAACTACCGAGTAACCGCAAATCTGAACAACTGCACTCTCCTTTTCACAAGTACAGTCGTTACTCTTATGCCAAGTACGTATTCCACAGTCACCTTCAAGTCACATACCTATTAGAATTCAACTTCGTAGCCATTTTGGCTGCCGCGATCTCCGGTGCTTCCCCTTCCGAACTCGAGGCGGGGTCAAAATCCATCCTCATTGCTAGCCGTGTAGTGCGTGTTCACCACAAAACACTGAAGGCTGGAACTGTGGGCACTGAATGAGCAGTTCAGATCTCCCTCTTCCTTCTCCCATTGCAAGAACCTCTTTCATCCGGTATTTTCCCCGGGCCCTCCTGATCCGTCCCGCAGGTACACGGGATTCGGCTTCTTTCAACTCAAGTGTGTAGGCCTTTTTCACTCCGAGGATTAGCTTGACAACATTGCTGGCAGATCACACCCATACTTGTTTGAAGGCGAGGATGCTCTCGAAGAGGATGCGGAGCCGTCGGTGAATCTGGTGGTTGCCTTTGGTTTCGGAAGTGCCGCAATTGCAGTGCGAATGTTTTTGCTGCATGAAAGTGGTTGATTTCAATCTCGCCAGATTCTTGTTATCGAAGGAGAATTGCTGGTGGGGAGCTTACCGCAACTAATATCCGCCCAGGCCAGACCAACAACACACTGGATTGGTCTCATACTGATCCCTTTGGTTTCCACGCTTGCTCGTCCGTCACTTAGCTGTAGTAGACTTTGTGTTACTGACACTGAGTCCTTCAGGTCAAGACATCTTCGAGGCCGCCTCCAATGCAAGGAAGGTTGGTCGTGATGTTTGTGTAAATGACCGGGTAATTCAGCCACACTTTCCGCGCAGGGCAGAATGGAATTATGTGTCTCGTATGTCTTGTTCTTCTGAGGAATTCGGAGCTCATGTTGTCATCTTCGATTGCAGAATGACCACGGGTGCCAGTATCGTGAGCCTCGTCATTTCTATGCATAATAGCGAAACCCAGCATCCATTGCAGCATCTTGTTCACTTTGTGTTGCCGTACGTCTTCCGATTCCGACCGAAATAATTTACACTGAAGCGTAATCTAGAGTTCTGGTGCTTTTGGCGTGGATGCTCGACAAGGTATTTGTGGATCCTCACCGTTTCTATCCTCACCCACTCATGTCCATCAGAATTTGTCCTTACTACTCGATCCATTCCAAAGTATTGTAAGCTCAGTTGCTCAATTTTCTGCGGAACTGTTGCATGACATCCCATCCACAGACATTGTTTTTGTCTGGTATGACCATCCGCTAGGAATTTATCCTTACACTCAATCGCTCACCACCGAGGCAGCAATCGCCGTCATGTTTGCGTCGATGGATGGGAAAGGCAATTACCTCCTCGGTATGGCCCTCCTCGGTATAGATTTTTCCACCCATCCTACATACCACCATGTTCACCTTCTGCTTCCATTAGTCTTGTATACGACACTGGTGCGTGGGCCGTCAGGCTCCCAGTTTAAACTAACACAATCTGAACTAGGCGATATCCTATTGGTTCTATGTGAGTCAAGCCTCCCAGCATGTGAAGCATCACCAATCCCCGTAGCCGGGCAACAACACATATCCTGGGTTGAAGCTGTCCTGCTCTTAGTGATTGAAGTGGTGAAGACTTGAAGGAGACCCAACCGGCTCCGACGTGCGTGACTATTCCCGGATCCATGTATTCCCCCGTCCTTTTCACTGCATTTTCTTGTTTCGCACCGTCGCAGCTTTGGTCATTCGCGTTTTTCCTTGTACAGAGTCACAGCCAGCGATATACCATCTTAAATGAACGAAACAATATTCTTCCCAACACAGAGCGTACAAGATCTGACGATTCAACTACAAATTCGACTGGACAACTCGCTCTTCTTCGATTTCATATTAGAGTTCGATTTCTGAAATGGCAGCGTCAGTCTCCGATGAGATATCGAGGTAGACGAAGTAAGCACCTGAATTTCAAGGCGTCGGGGCGAAGAGGGCCACGGTCGCGCAGGTGGCGGAACAGGTGCCAAGGGCGACGTTGCAGGCGAGGGCGGCGGCAGGCGCAGCGGGGGCGGCGATGACGGTACCGAATACGAGACCCGCGCCGGCGTAGCACGCGACTGCGACGGTGTTGCATCCTGTAGAGAAGATGGTGAGCCCAGTATACGTAGTGCATGTCGCGCCGCGGAAGGAAAGGCGAGCATACCAGTCTGGCAGAGAGCATAAGCGAGCGGGCCAGCCTGGACGAGAGGGACGGCGGCAAGAGCGAGGAGAGGCGCGAAGAGGACTTTGAAAGCGTGCATGGTGGGTTGGTTGTGGTGGGTGCGGATGAGAGGCGCGGTGGAATCCCCACCAGGTATTTATGTCGCCAAAATAGGCGCCCCAGAAGTGCCCGGTATGGGCGCTTGCCAGATGCTTCGGTGCCTCGCGCAAACGTCCTCTGGGGATTTAATTTAAAGAGGCGCCCGGTGGACTGTTGTAGTCTTTGAGATTTATTGTCGCGGCCAACTCAGCAAAGCGGCATAGGATGTATTGCAAATTCGGGACCCATGTCTTCCTAGGGTCTCTTATGGCCGCCAACATGGAGGAGAAGTGAATTTGCTGTGGGGAAGACTGCGCAAGTAAGCGCCCAGCGTGGAGTAGAACTGCAACGAGGGCGGAAAGAAGGGCTCCAGCAGAAGGGCATGCGTTCCATTAGCCGCCTGGTTGAGTTCCGGCGCTTGTTGTACCGCGTTTTCTTTGCTCGTGGATATCGCACCGAGCCCCGGAGGATAGGCTCGTTGATATCATATGGCAGCTTCCCGCCACGCCTCGATCTTTGGAGTGTAATGTTTTGCCGAAGGTTTTTGCGATGAATTTTGCCCGTAGCTCACAATTCGGTATCAACGATCACTGAACCTAGGTTCGTCTTGATTCATCCGCCGTCTGTTTGCGAGCGAGAATGTCGTCAGACAAGCGCAGAAGGAAGGACTTGGACGACATACAATGCTCCCCGCATCGAGCCTGGTATGTAGCTGTGCAAATGGATATTGTAGGTGGTATAAGGCGGTTTAGATCGAGGGCGCTGGAAGAGTACGTTGGCCGAAAGATTGGACACGCCAGAAGGCTAACTGTGAAGCAGCAACTCAGCAAGTCTGACAGAACGTATATTGAATGTTCGATTTAGATATGTACAGCTTCGCACGAGATGACGAACGAAGAATGAAATACAGCCCAATCCAGCGGCAGCCGCCAACTATTTCCCTTTCGCGCTCGGCTCGAATTCCCTGATGCGAACCTCGTACTTCAAGCGCGCCTCCTGGCGGGCTTCCGAGAGGTCGACCGCAGATTTAGACGTCCGGCGATCTATCATCTTTTGTCGAGGGTACAGGAACATGGGCGTCATTCCGCTAATCAGGGCCTAAAGAAACCACGGATAAATTGGCTAAGTTGAGAGAGAGAGCGTAGGATCAAAAACAGGACTCACGACGAAACCAAAGGCGAGAATCACTCGATCTGTCCACCTATCGTCCACCCGTGGATTCTTCCATTCCGCATACTCGTATTCCGCCCTCCGGGAGTGTGAGTGTCGAGATTGGGCCCGCTTCCGGCGGTCAATTTCCTCCCATGTAGAATGATCGCGCTCGCGGTCCGGCATGACTCGCTTGTGGTGCAGGGTTTCGTAAGCGGAAGCCACCATTTGGAATCGTCGGTGTCGTTCAGCTGCCGAGAGATCTCTGGAGAACTGGGCGTCGGGATGATGTAGCTTCACCAGCTCAATGTCTAAACGCCGTGAGTCGAATCACCGATTGAGCGGGGAGAAAAGGGAACGCACAGCGCCTCTTGATAGCTTCCTCAGAGGCGCCGCGGGGTAGATGAAATATGTCATGGGGTGAAGGTCGAGGTTGGGTGGGGAAAGCGTATGGGTGACTGCCAGACGCCGTGGAGTAGGAAAGTCGTGCTTGAACGAGGAGCTGGCAGTGAGGGGGGAGGTGGTTGAGCCTGGCGAGTGTGGGAACCATATTCATGACCCTTGAGAGGCCTTGGGGAAGGGAAAGGAGGGAAAAGGATTGGAGAAGGAGGGACGGGATCGAGCCACCGTGAGAGTCTGTTGGGATCAAACGCTTACCGCATTTCAAACCTCTCCCTTTTCTCCATCAGCTGGCGCAAGGTATGGATGGGGTCGTGCTCCCCAGAGCGCCGCAGTTCTTCGTGAAGGGAAGACCGGGTTTACACCATGTTCTATTGCCTGGATCCTGTCTCAGCCTCGTCTGACACGAGTCAGTGGTGACTGGCAAAAATACCTCCTCGCATTCGACGGCGCCGCAGAACTGTCCGCCGACCCAATAACAGCTTGGATAACAACATACCGGGTAACCCTGCAAATTTATAGCTCGGCTCGACTAGTAACTCGGCTCAACTTGCGTCACCTTTTGGCGAACTTTCGGCGGATATTGTATAGAACTGTTAAAGAACACCTCAGCTGATAATTTTAGACTGTGCCCGCTCTCTTTCGGCAGATCTTGGTCGCCCTCCATGCTCACCGACCCTGACTTTGCAGTTTCTCTATCGCTCTAGTCCACAGTTTTCCTCCCTCAGGTCCAAAGACACAAAGTCTCTCCGCGATCCATTTACTGCATCTCCGTCACCTCGCGCGCAACTCATTGATCGAATGTCTTCCTTGTTAGGGTCCGAAAAGTCGGATGATATCCGGCAAGAGTCCTACGCGAGGTTATGCCGCTCAACACCTCGTCTTTGGTCCCCTCTGCCTCCTTCAACAAGCTCTAAATTGCCTTGGGTCATTGAGACTCCCACTGGATGTGCCCACGCTCCCGATGCGAAGCAACCGACGGACGCCCCCAGGATGGGCATTTTTTCCCTGCCCAACGCTCGGTTGAATGATCCTCAAGTTGACGTCACACGGTGAGTTTTTCCGGTATTCAACAGGTATGGTATAAAATGGGCGAACGCTGCGTCGAGGTCTACAGCCTGTTCTACCCGCAACGATGGTGTTCAAACTCTCTGCCCTGATCGCACTTGCCGCACTTCCAAAGGCGCTCGCCCACGGAGGGGTGCTGTCTTACAACATTGGTGGCAAGGTATACAATGGCTGGTCACCGTACAACACGCGTGCGTCGGACACCCAGTGCTTGCGATCATGCCTATGCTCATCGACCCTCAATTGTAGCCACCGGTCAGACTACAATCCAGCGTCCGTGGGCGACCTAGTGGGTGGTTTCATTCACTTTTGCAAGATGCCGTGTTAAATCAGCCTTTATCCTCCAGCAACCCGATTCTGTCGGCGACCGACCCGACGATTGCGTGTAACGACGATGGAACCTCGGGTGCCCTCCAGCTTACTGCAACCGCGGTCGCAGCTGGGACGCCCATCATTGCATACTGGAACCAGGTCTGGCCACACCCGTATGGGCCGATGGTGAGCGCTTGAGCCCTTCCCTGTGTTAAGGTACCACCATTGATAAAAAAACCAGTTGACGTACTTGGCCCAATGCCCCGGGTCGACTTGCACCGGCGTGAACGCGAACACGCTCAAGTGGGTCAGTAATTCGTTAATCCTCATAACGACTACCGGATCTGCTCTGACGCCGGGAAAATAGTTCAAGATTGACCAATCTGGACTCATAAACGGGACAGTCTACAATGGATATTGGGGAAGTGGGAAGATGATCGCGCAGAACTCGTCCTGGACGACGACGATCCCTGCTACTGTTCCGAGCGGCAACTACCTCATTCGCTTCGAGACCATTGCCCTGCACTCGCTGCCTGCCGTGAGTTGAACTTTTGCCCCACCAACAATGTTCAGAATCTCATAAAATTCGTATCATCCAACAGCAATTCTATCCTGAGTGTGCGCAGATCGTCATTTCGGGTGGAGGGACCCTCGCCCCGACCGCGGCGCAGCTGGTCACTTTCCCCGGCGGATACTCGGCCACGGATCCTGGACGTTAGTGTTTCTCCGGGTTCCAACAATCTCCCCCTCTTTTAACGAACGCTGCGAGACAGTGACCATCGACATATACTCCAACGCCGCACAGACGCAAACGACGTACCCTATCCCTGGGCCGCCGCTCTACGGGTCCGCCTCGACCGGGGTAAGTGGGGTTTACTCCCTCCGGTGGGCGTGAAAATGATTTCGTTTTTATATGCGCAGAACCCCACGACCACCATCAAGACCACGACAACCATTGGGACGACGTCGACTACGGCCAAGACGACGAGTACCAGTAGCACTTCTACGGGGCCGACCGGTACGCCTGGGACCGTCCAGCAGTATGGGCAATGTGGAGGCAGCGGGTGTGTGGCTCCTTTATGAAAAAGAAACAAAATTCTAAACATATTCGTTTGCCAAAGGTACACCGGGGCCACAGCATGGTACGTCTTCACTTCTCAGGCCGGTGAACCGAGGAATCCTGATTTGGTTGAACAACAAACAGCGTCGCCCCCTTCACTTGCCATGTCGTCAACGGTGCGCTTCAGTGTCCTATCTTTCCTCGTCTTTTATGCTAATGTTTGCCACGGAAGACTTCTACTCCCAGTGCCTTTGAGCTGTGTTGAAACCCGAATCAAGGTGGTTTCCTTCTAGTAATATTCCCCAAGTCCCTGTATAAGTATTTAAATTACAACCTGTTTGTGCATCTGGCTTCCGCCAATTCCGAACATGTGGAGAAGGCCGCCCATTTGTCTAGATTTCCTTGTAATTTAGCGGAGATTCAAACTAGCGCGAGTTAGGTTAGGGTTACCGACGCTCACACTGACATCACCTTGACGGAAGCTTTTTGGAGTGCTGCTTCCTTGCTCCTGACCTCACCGAGGATCCAGTGGACCAGATGCTGCCCGAAGTCGACCTCGTTATTACCTTTCGAGCTTCTCGCAAAGGCAGTCTTCCTAAACGCCAGGCGCTCGAAGATGCACGCAAAGCGGAGGAACAATACTCCCGTCTCATAAAAGTACTCACTTCTGCGGGCCTCCGTGCTGTTGGAAGACGAGGAGAAGCGTTGGGGCATCTCCTGGTCTTTGTTTCGTGTCCAACGAGCCACGCGCATACTCTCATCAAACACGAACGGTCAGCGGTTTCGTCTGCCAGAGCTTTGAACTGAACTGATAGAGCACACAGGCATTCTGACTTTCTTCATGGTCTACCAACTACACCGGTGAACAAGGACGACGAGCCGCAGCCGTTGTGCCCCGCCGACCGAATCCGCCTCGTGCACGCCTTCATATGCTCCATGCCCTCGGACGGCGGGCTGGGAATCTCTCCCGATGCCCCCGAGTGGAACCTTGTGGAATCGGTCATGGCGCTACATGACCGCGAATTCAACGAGCACTGGATACATGCCTGGACAACGAGCCGTTTCGTCTCTGTCAAGCAGGAGCGCCTCCGCGAGCAGTTCGGCGACTCTGTGGCCCTGTACTTTTCCTTCCTGCATTCATACACGCAGGCCCTCGTCTTCCCCGCCGTCCTGGGCATCCTCTTCTACTTCTTCGGCTCCCCTTACTCCCCGATATACTCCATCCTGATCGTCCTCTGGTCGGTGGTGTACGTCGAATGGTGGCGGGTGCGTGAGCGCATCTTATCCCTGCGGTTCGGCACCCGCGGCTCGTTCCGCGTCGAGAGGCGGCGCGCCCAATACGTGGACGGCTTCCCCTGGTGGAAGCACGAGCTGCGCATGGTCGCGAGTCTCCCCGTCATCCTCCTCTTCGCCGGCGTCCTCGTCTCTATCCTCACTGGCATCTTCGTCTTTGAGGCCTTCGTGACGCAGCTTTACACTGGTCCGGGGCACAAATACATCGCCTTTAGCCCCACCGTCCTCTTCGTCGCCCTCGTCCCCCGCCTGCTCGCTGTCTACCAGGCAATCGCAACGCGATTCACCTCATGGGAGAACCACGCGCACCAGTCCTCGCACGCGGCGTCGCTCACCGTCAAGACCTTTGCCCTCAGCGCGCTCGTCGCGTACATGGGCCTGGCACTGAGCGCGTTCGTCTACGTGCCGTTTGGTGAGGGCATCATGCGTATGGTGCAAGTCTGGCTCTTCAAGGGAGCCGTCCACGCCGAAGCCGCCGCCGATGCGCACAACGTCACCGCGTCCGCGTTTAATGCCACCGCCGTGCACACGAAGGGCATGTGGAACGTAGACACGTCCGTGGCGGGGCAGAAGCTCAACGCTGCGCGCCTGAAGGACCAAATGTTCGCGTACACGGTCACGAACCAGATTGTCAACACGTTCGTCGAGATTGGCCTGCCGTACGTCCTCCGTGCCGTCGGGTCCTTCCGCGCGAAGAAGGCGGCGGCGAACGGCAAGGGCGACAAGAAGAAGCGCGTCGTGTTCGAGGACGAGAAGGAGAAGGGCGGTGAGGAGGAGCGCGAGTTCTTAGAGAACGTCCGCGCCGAGGCCGCCCTCCCCGAATACGAGCTCTTTGGCGACTACAGCGAGATGGTCACCCAGTTTGGCTACGTAGCCATCTGGAGTGTGATTTGGCCGCTCGCCCCTGGTAAGTAATTTTTGTTTCTTCTGTTCCAAGGCCGCGAGCGCTAATTAAATACCCTCAGTCATGGCGCTCGTAAACAACTTCTTCGAGCTGCGGTCGGACGCGTTCAAGATCACCGTGCATAACAGGCGCCCCATCCCTGCGCGCACAGACACGATCGGGCCCTGGCTGGACACACTCACCTTCCTCTCCTGGCTCGCCGCCGTCGTCAACTCGGCGCTCGTCTACCTCTTCTGTCCGCGCTCGCAAAACTACTGCAACGCAGCGCCGAGCACCCTCGACAAGGTGCACCAGCACATCATCTCCGCGGCTTCGTCGGCGTCGTCCGCCCACGCCAAGCAAGGGGCGAAGCCGGTGGAGGATGGGGGCGCGGCGACGCGCGAGCTGCTGCTGACGGCGCTGCTCATCGCGCTCGCGGCGTCGCACGGGTACATGGCGCTGCGCGCGCTCGTGCGGCACGTCATGGAGAAGGCGCTGTGGGACGCGAGCGCCGAGGTGCGCACAAGGGAGAGCGGCGAGCAGGAGGTGAAGAAGCGGTTCCTCACCGGACTCGGGCTCGCCGACGTCGGGGTGAATGGGCGTAGTATCGATGGCGCGGAGGTCAGTACGGATGCTGCGAAGGATGCGCCAGTGGATGGGCTAGGCGGGTTTTGGGATCACGATGAAGGGGTTCAGGAGATTCAGCGGATAACGAAGGAGGCATAGATAGAGATTCGGACGTTGTTATTTCCCGCTGATTCCTATGTTTTTCTGGATAATTCACGCGTGTATACTGTACGGGCCTCATAATGTCCTTTGTTCTCGACGCTTCAAATGTTCCAAAAACCAAATTTCCCAAAAATCCCAAGATAAACGAGTCCGCCTCAGCACAGCAAGCCGAAAGCATAGATAAAACAAATAATTAAGGATAGGTGCTGAGGTATCATGCATAAGACCTTTGCCCGACGCTCTGATGCCCCACGCTCCCTTGGCTCGCTCGCTCCTTCATATAGTGATTCTCGCTATGAGCATCCATATTCATCGCAGTCGCCGTCGACCGGCCACCTACGAGCGGCCGCATGTCCTCGAGTCCGACGTAGTCGTACGCATACTCGCCCATGTCCGTCTCGTCGATGCCGAGGTCCTCCGTCTCCTCCGAGACGCGCACGCGCATGCCGGGGACGTAGTGCATTACCCAGAGGATGAGCGTCTACGCAGATCAGTCAGCGTATGCGGGGAGTGGGTATGTAATGGGTGACGACTGACGGTCATGACGAACGAGTACGCGAGCCCCGCGCACGAGTCGGCGACGTGCCACCCGAGCTGGACCCAGTGGCGGTCGAGCCAGCCACCGGGGATGACGGTGAAGCCGTCGTACGCGGCAACGCTCTTCTGCGCGAAGATCGCGGTAAGGATGTTGCCCACGATTCCACCCACTGCATGCGAGGCGAACACCTGATTTGGATTATGTGTGTAAGCAAAGTTTTTGCAACGAAAGTTCGGGCGCACGCACGTCGAGAGAGTCGTCGTAGCCGGCGAAGAACTTGATTTGGGTGGCAAAATTGCAGATAGTGCCTGCCATGAAGCCGAACAGGACGGACGCAGCTGGTCGAAGAGGGGCGTCAGGAGGGTGCCTGGTCTAGGCGGGTGGGACGACTTACGGGACCCGACGAAGCCAGATCCAGGGGTGATTGCGACGAGGCCCGCGATGGCTCCTGAGCAGAATCCAACGGCGGACCATTTCTTTTCGATGCGGTAGTCCCATGCCATCCAAGTCAGGCCGCCGACGCTTGCCGCGAGGTTGGTGACGATGCAGGCGCTTGCGGCACGGATGTTGGCGGAAAGTGCGCTCCCGCCGTTGAAGCCGAACCAGCCAAACCAGAGGAAGAGCGTGCCCAGAATAACATAGGTGGTGTTGTGGGGCTTGTATGCGAGGGCCTCCGTCCCGTAACCGCGGCGCTTGCCTAGGTATATGGAGATGGCGAGAGCGGCGGTGCCGGAAGAGATGTGCACCGGCGTTCCGCCAGCAAAGTCGTAGGAGCCGTGCACGAATGACCAGCCGTGGGAATTCCACGTCCAGCAGGCGATGGGGCAGTATACGAGGGTGGACCAGGCGAAGACGAAGAAAAGGAGTGGACCGAGATGCGCGCGTTCGGCAAAGCCACCCACGGCGATCATGGGTCTAGGGACGCGAGTTTTAATACAGAAGGCAAAACGGCGAAAGGAAAGACCGACGTTATCGCGGCGAACATGAGTTGGTAGACGCAAAATACGATGGAGGGGATTTTAGCGCTGCCGATGGAGGGTTTCTCGAGGACACCCCGAAGAGCGAAGTGTTCTGCGCGCGGTTAATAACCTGGTGTGTATGATAACGAATACGGCTCACTGAGGTCGCCGATGAACATGTTGGCCCCATCGCTGAAGGCTAGCGAGAAACCCCAGAAGAACCACTAAAGTGAGTGGAATTAGGATGTGAAAGGAAACAAAGTGCGAAGAATGCGCCGACCTGGAAGGAGACTACAGCAAGGGTCATCATGCTCAGATAAATCATGGACAGAGCATTTTTTCGTCTAACGAGAATGTGAGCGAAAGTTTGCGCCAAGATGCGAGACCGAATACCGTAGCAGGCCCGAGTAGAAGAAGCCGACGCCGGGCACCATGATCCAGACTAATGCTGTCGAGGCCAGGACCCAGGCAATATCACCCATGTTATACACCACAGTCGAGCCATCGGTCGCGTCTGTAACGACGAGGTCCCCAGCTAAAGTTTGTGGATCAGCAACGGAGAGGGGTTGGATGCAATTGAGAGGGACTTGCACGCGTCGTAAGTGAGGTTGGGCATCCTTCACTTGGGTAGTGGTGGGAGTCGAAAGGAAAGGAAAGGGAGGGGTCAATGGATAAGAAAGCCCTTATCTGGGTTTCTATATACGCGCAAGGCAGATCAGAGATTTAATTAGTACTGATTTCCTAGCGCTCCATGACAGTCCCCTTGGCCAGGCTATTATAGGGTGAGTGTTCCCCTCTCCGAGCTCTAGATCTTCTCGCTCCTCTCCGCGGTGGAAGCAGGCCTGGACCACAAGGTATTATGTGCGAGTCCTGACAGTGGGAAGAGATCGGGAGGAAGGGGATGGATATTCCGTGGGAAAAGATTGGGTAAGCCGGGAGCTTTGCGGACTTTTCCTGGCCTTGCCTTTTACGCTGATCTGGGCTTCCAGGACCAGTCTGGCTGTCCATCGTCGAGCTTACTCCGGGAAACCTTACCTTGAATTCGCCGCCGAGGCCGGAACTCTAGCTTGAAACTGGTGCCTTCTACCCATAGTTGGCCTATACATACATATGCGCATAGTGCAATCAGGTAGGCTTCAAGCGAGTTAGCGGCCGGCAGCGGCTCTCCAGCGGAACCATACCTCGGGTTGACCAGCTCAGAGCAGGCAAGGTACGAGTGGAACCACACACGCAGACCTGAACTTCGTTCGTTTCGACCGATTTCTGGCCCTAAAAGGTGAATGTTAAACCCGAAACAACGTAAGTACGTTCAGTCTTGAATTTTTCAATCTTCCGAACTGATAACGGCGCCAATTTTCACAGAACGCCGGCCCTGCTGTCCATCTCCCGACGGGCCATCCCCATTGAAATTAAACGCGGGTCTGCCCACAGTTGGACAGCCTGTAGATCTTCATTCCGCCGCCTCCTTGTACTTATTCTCCATCCCCCGCCCTTCACCTTCCCTAAATCAACCCTAGATAAAGCATCTACCTGCGCGTCGAACCTGAACCACTGTATCAGCCGCCGCCGGGACGGGACTCCCCGACGAAACCTTGCGGGCAGGTACAAACACTTTCAACTCGGTGTCGGTCAGACTTCATGCCCTGTCTATGTTCTCTACTTTGACGGCCGGCCATGCGAGACGGTGAGGTCAAGGGACAGTTCAAAAGCGGTAATCTCACGAAAGGAAGAAGCGGCGGAGGCGGAGATCTTGGCCAAGATCAATCAAACCGCGGAAAAGTCTCCAGGACTGTTGGTTGCGCCCAGAAAATTCAAGAGGTGCCATCGCAGTTAGTCAGAGGTATGCAACACGCGAAGGCACCCCATTTCTGACGCGCCGCGCATTTCTACGCCGCTGTACAGAAGCACTGAAGTTGAACTTACGAGCTTGTCGGAGCTATATTTGTTATCTCTGCTCTCAACGACAAGTCGATATTGAATGAATGGACGGGGGCGAAAATCAATCATTCACCGGGACGCTTAGACTGTTGGTTACTGTTGGGCGGCTTTACCATGACTGGCGACATCGACACACGGTGCGCCTGCAATTCAATTTTTTCTTGCGGAAGCTTCAGTTCTGACTGTTCTTGTCAGGCGACCACCACATCGAAGTTGTTGTTTGAGACTCACTAACAGGCAGGGTGGCAGCAACGCATGCAAGGGAAAGACTTCCTGGCATCTCGGAGAAAGGTGGGACCCAATTCTTCTCCCGCTATGCTATTCATCTTACCGCAGTGGTAGTTGGTCTGAATTGACCTGTTCTTCTCGTCTCTCTCCGTCTTCGGCGGGGCCGGGAGCTTTCCACTCAAGGCCTGGAGTCTGCCTCATCCTCCGCCGTACGTCGACGTCGTGCCTCCTGCGTTGAACCATCTGACAACCAGGTGTTGAACGTATAACCACACAGCCGAGTTCTGTCGGGTTTTCTGGTCGCTTTCGACCCTCCACCCATGCGCCGTCGGCTAAGAAGTAGCATTTTCTGGCAGTGGACCCACGCTTCGACATGAATTCAGCCTGCGTGAGGTCGCATCTGTATTTTGTTCCCCGTCGCAACTTGAACCTGCGCCGTCATCCCTGTATCAGGTTCTGGTCGAGACTGCGACGAAATCTCTTCTCCCGTTCTATGTTTCATGACATGCGTATGTTCTTGCGAAGCGGTAAATATCTTACGCTCATGTCGGGAACTGTTTGAATTTGAAACGGCGACTTCACCACCTGGGCAGGATATTCAGTCTCTCTCAGGCAGGGAATTGAGTTGATTTTTGGATTGCGGTGGTTGAGGTTGGTTCTCACTTGTCGGCCACATGGCTCGCACCCGGTACGCCTCCAAACTACGACCATGGCCATGTGTTGAATCGCACATAACCAGTAAACGCCGTGATTTTCCCCTTGCTTCTTTCGCGCGAATGAGTTCGACCAACTGCAAGCGCGGCGTTCCCCGGGAAGCGGTGCAGGCCTATTAGGTGGTCCGTCAAAATGTGATGCTTCTCCTTATCGCGCCAACAATACTTCCGTTCTCTTCAGGACCGAGGTAGATTGACTCGGGTATTGCGTCGGGGATGCGCATGGACACTCCAGGGCTATGACTTGCGCTGGTTAGCTTTGACTCGTTAGTTGCGAACCGCTGCCTGCTCCGACCGCGCATGAGCGTCCCAAATAGGCAATGGAAGTGCCTATTCGGGATGTTACGTATCTATATTCCCACGCTTCGCTTTTCACACGAACGCACATTTTTCCGAATCTTGGCTCTGTACCATCTGGTACATCCGTCTTGTCGCATGCCATCTTCACACCGTCCGGCCGCCCTATCGCGGTCCTTTGGAATGCCGACCGAGCTGATAGGACCTGGATCTGCCCTGCCAGAAAGAATCCGCAAACAGGCCGATGATGAACAGCCAAAAGGTCCTCTGCAGCGGGAGGACAAAAAAAGACGGGAAGACGAGTGCGCGCCACTCTGGGGCGCAAGAAGGCGATCTGGACCAGCTTGAAGACATCTTTGGTGAGCGTCAATTCCGGCTTAGGCTCGGCTTGACGGCGTGAGTATCTGAACGTATGGATAGGATTCAAGTGCAACTGTTATCAGTACCGGTTTGTGTAGCCGACGAGCTCGTCGAAGCCGAATACGACACGGTCTCCTCCCGATATAACCGCCAGGAGCTCACTCTCTCAAGCTTTCGACTCCCCCCCCACGTCCCAGAGTCCGCCGCCGTCAACCACAGCAAGCGCGCGTCTGACTGGTTTGATAGTAAGTCAAGCGCGGCGGTGTACGCTCAAGCTGTTAAAGATTCTATAGGACGTCGTCCCCGACTTCCGGCCATGTCGTCACGGGCAGCATCAGGTCGCAAGAAGTTGCGTCCCTCTCAAGCGGCGCCTCCATTTCCATCGACCATCTCCGAGTCTGCATATGGCTCTCCTCGCCGAGAGCCACACCGCAGCGCGTATTCCTCTCCGCAGACCCCTCCCTCATCATATTCCCCGCCTTCGACAACTCTGCCGCTACCGCCTTCGCGCCCCCCGCGTCAATTCTTCTCATCCCAGTCCCCGCGTGACTCCACGCAATCCATGCAGTCGCTAACCGTCGGCAATGGAAGACCCTCTGGGCTCAATCCTACCCCATACCCCACTTCTACCCAATTCCAGCCGACCTTCCAGTCACCAAAAAAAGAGAAATCTCTGCCCTTCCGAGCCACAAACCCAAATCCTTCATCTCCCACCACCCAAACGTCTCCTTTGGCGCCGCCGTACTGGTCGCGTTCTGTACAATTCTTGGACGTCGAGAACACCGATTCGCGTCGTATATCGTCCGGCTCGCGTGCCTTGCCCCCATATCCCAGCCAGCCGCCCGTGAATACGGGTTGGGCTGCACTCTCCGACGTCAAAGTCGCGTCGGCCATGGCGGTACCGCCTCGCTACCCCGAAGACGGTCAGAAAGCGAATCCGTGGCCCTCGCGCTCGTCGAAATCGCCTCCCGTCCCGCAAGAGCCGAACTTTACTCGCTCAGGGTCGGTGGCGTCGTCTTCACGATTACCACCGGCCCCGATGCGCTCCGAGCTCGCCGAGATCTACACATCTGATCCTCGGCCGCCCCACTACTCCCCTCCTCCCTCTGCGCGTCTGCTGCCAACGCGTTTGAGACTTTCCAGTTCCCCCGACAGGTTTTCGCCTCCCCATTCATTTTCGCATCCGACACAGGCATTTTCACATCCACAGCCGCCGGCAAATGGTCCCTCGCCCGACGCGGCCTATCCGGACCAGCCCTCCTCGAGCTCCTTCTCCTCGCCTACGACGTCGATGTCCTCCCTCGCTCGCGAGTTGCAAACACACAATGAGTCTAGCATGTCGAGCTCGTCCGATTCGATCTCGGGCCGCTCATTGTCCCCTAGCTCGCGAACCCACCCAAACCCCGCCATGCAATCTGTGTCGACGTTTTCCTCGGGCTCGTCGGACCCACCGGTAGCACCAACTCTTCCTCAGGCGACTCCCCCCGCGTTCGTGTTTCCAGTTTCGCGCTCCCGTGCGCGGCCGAACGGGACCACCACCACTCCATTCAGGTTCCGTGGTCGACGGAAGGCGAATTCGGCGCAGCAGTTCGCCAACGTACAGGTCCTCGCGCCGGGGACGCCCATTCCCGCGGAGGGCGTCTTTACAGCGCAGGCGCAGCCTCCTCCGCCCGCCAAGGCACCGAGCCGGGGCCCGGGCCCGAGCAGTCGTCTGCAGCTCAGGAAGACGTCCTCGGCGGGGTCCGGCTCGTCGGGGTCGGGGAGCCATGACGGGCCCGCGCATTCCCCTGCCGCTGCCACCGCTAATCCTGATCCGAATGCCCCGCCGACGTTCTATTTTCCGTCGGCCCGAACGCGCGCGCATCCCAAGGGCCCGCCACCGCAGTTTTCTTTGGGCAAGGGGAAGAAGAAGGAGGCAGGTGCGGTGGGGACGGGGACGGGAACGAGGGGCTTTCTACGCTTTCGCAAGAAAGTTGCTCCAATCCCGTCGCCACTTGGACCTGGGGACGGGCCTCCTGGGGAACGTCCGCCGTCGGAGAGGTCCTTGCCGGCGTTACCTGAGGGTCCCAGTACCCCCTCGCCGCAACTTGAGACGTCGTCCGAAGAGTTGGACTTGGACCGGCCGCCGGAGATCGTCACGAAGATTGGGTCGTATCCGTTAGATTCGTACGACGCTGCGTTGATCGAGAAGTATGTTTCATTCTCCTCGTCTGTGAAGGCCACGTGTCTGATACGGTCATCACGCACAGCGACCGCCAAACCTGCGAGCTTCTGCGCAAGGTGAACAGCACCAACACACCAAGCTTCCACGATTATGGCGGGCGCCCGCCGCGTAATGTGCTCGACTTGGGCTGCGGCGCCGGACATTGGATGCTTGATGCGGCGATGGCGTGGCGGGGCAGTGGGACGCAGGTGATCGGGTTCGATATGGTGGATACCACGAAGGGACTGTGGCCCATGGTGCAACGGCAGGGGCTTACTGAGAACCTCAAATTCGTGCGCGGGAACTTGTACGATTTGTTTCTTCCCCTGATGCGATTGCATGCTCACGGTAATTTTATCTAGTGTGAAGCAACCACTGCCCTTCCCTGACGGGTCGTTCCAGCTGGTGCGGATGTCGAGCCTTGCTCTGTGCATCCCGCATGAGAAGTGGGAGTTCGTCCTGGACCAGGTTTGGCGCGTGCTCGCCGTCGGCGGCCGGCTCGAGTTCATCGACGACCATATCTTCTTTCCGTACGGCAAGCCCCCTGTTCTTCACTCCAGCGCATCGCCGGCACCCGCTAGCGCATCACCGCATCTCGAAATGACGATCCCCTCGACAGTGTTCTCGCGCCTGAGCCTCAACGCAGTGGTCAGGCCGGGCAGCATCAATGATGAGGGGGACAGCGAGATCTATAACCTTTATGGTGTGGAGGAGGAAGACGAGTACGAGGGTTCCGACGCGGACACCATCGCCAACTCGGACGCGGACACCATTGCGTTTGGACGGTCTGGGCGCCAGCTCGAAACGCCGACGCCGCAGGGCTACGCGCCCCACCGCCCGTCCTCGTCCCGCTCGTCCCTCTCCAGTTCGCGATCGGGGTCTTTCGTGGGCACCTACACCAGTCCCGAAGCATGGCACGAGCAGGCCGCCGGCGCGCGCGAGGTCGAGGGGCTCTTCGAGCACATGCTGCACGCAAAATTCGGCATCCAGCCCCGCCCGTCCGAGTTCGTCTTCGAGCTGCTCATGCGCGTCTTTGGCGGCGTTAAGGAGATGACGGCGATGCATCTCACTCTTGCGCCGCCGGAACAGTCTGTGGATGAGAACGGTCACGCCTACCAACGCCCGCCGTCGGTTGCCGGAAGGGCGCAGTCGGCGCGGTTCGCGCAGCAGCAGGGGCCGGGACCGGACGGTGCGGGGGATGACGCGCTGGGACAGTGCCCGGGCCTGATTCTGTGGCCGTCGACGTTCATCCCGATGACGCTCGCTGAGCTCGAGGCGCATGCGTCAAAGCATCTGCGCGTGTTACTCTCATGCAAGTCAGCGCTGATCGATTACGCGGCGGAGATCGCGGACCCGGGTGAGGGGGGAACACAGAGCGAGGCGGCGATGGAGGCGTTGTGGGAGTACCAGAAGTGAGGGGTTGTGTTCTTGCTGCACGCGATACTGACTTGCCGTTATGTAGCTTCCTCCGGGAGCGCTTCAACCCCCCGCCCGAGGATCCCAGTCGCTCGAATACCTCGCTGGACGACGACGGCGCCTCCATCTTCTCCATCAGCTCGGTCGGGACCGAGGCATTCGACGCCATGCGCGAGTATCAGAAGTACGTTCCCCACTCAACTCGGCGCTCATGTGCTTATTTCAATTTTTCGCCCAGCGAACTGCAGACCCACTTTGAATTCGCCCCGATGCGCGATACGGCGACGCCCACGCAGCACATGTCCTCGCCGACGTCCTCAAGGAACTCGGCCTCGCGCTCGCTCTCGCCCAATGCGCCTGGGGGACTCTCGCTCACGCCGCCGCCCGGCCGCGTGCGCAAACGCGGGAGCCGCAGCCGGACGCGCGACCGCACGTCGATGGTGTCGAATACGAGTAGCGTCGTGCCGCCGTACTCGCGCATCGAGCTCACGCATGTGCGGACGTTTTATGTGTATGAGGCGGTGAAGCAGGCAGATGGGCGGTTCGTGCCGGGGAGGGGGAGGGCGTGAGCGTGAGCGTGAGGCTTGGGGATTTGTACATTTCGGACGGCTGTAGAATGGATTTACGGAACATTATCTTGTGTAACTTAAATGTATGTACACCAAGGACTTCATAGTTCTATCCTCCAGTAGAGAGTCTCGTCTCAGTTGGCTTTGTTTTTGTTTTCACCGTGACATTCATGCCTTGTCTCTTCCCACCACCTCGACCGCATTATCGAATGGTACGGGCTCTCCGTCGTCCATCCTCGCCTGCCCTCACGTCCATTTAGCCGTCATAAACTGCCCACGGACCCTCGACGCGTACCTGGGCCCCACGCAACCCACGACGAGCTGCCCGCGAATTGGTATGCTTCGCTTCTTCACGCCATGTCTGAAGTCACTCACCTTCTGCAGGACGACCTCAACCTGGCCCGCCCACCGACTTCCCGACGCGCAATTGGGTCTGCGCACAGACGGACGGTAGCCTAGCCGTTGACCCCGACGCCCGCTGCAATATCACCCCGACCGTCCTCGCAGTTGCGAGTTGCTCACTGTGGACGCGCGAGGCTCCGCTGGTTGTCGCTCCGTGGTCGTAGTGAGCACCGCACGAGGTCCGCCCGCGGTCTGAGTGGGTTGCAGTTTGCGTGTTCGCGCCCAACGCTCAGTGCTGAGGGTTCATGAAGTCATAATTCGCATACTTGACTTATGGACGTGGAGAGTGGGGGCATCGCGGCGGAGGAAACGTTCAGCGTTCATTCTACTGTGCGTTTTACCTTTCCTTTCGTTTCACTTGCCTTGCTCATTCTCGCCATCGTCTAGTATTCTTCTCTTCCCTCGCAGTAATAATATCTATGCAATCTACCTGGCTTCCGGAATGCATATTGTCTGCCTGCGTTTCCCTACAACTGCTAACTGTTACGACGTGTGAGCTTTGTGGGTTTGCTGTTGAGAACCCTCATCATTGACGGATATACCATGATCGAGTACGACGCGCTCAAGCTCTCTTACCAGTCCCGCTCGCCCATAGGAATCCTTAACCGCATGCCAACTGCGAAACCCCGCGAATAATGATAAGCTTGGGTGGTCGATGACCACATGCTTTTGTTGAAAAGGTCGAACCATCCTGCCCCACCAAGAGGCGGGTGGCCATCGAGCGCAGGAGTCGGAAACACAATGATATTACATGCACACGGCACTGATGAGGAGAGTAGAGAAAATGTACATGTAATGTAACAGAGTACAAAACGACGCAAGAAAACTTCACTGCAAAGGATATCAGACGAGGAGCGGCGCGAGGGAGGGGACAAGAACGCACCATGGGTAGAATCTACTCGAGCTCCTGGGACGCAGCGCCGCCTTTGCCCTCTGGGAGAACAGGTCAGTACGGGGTGAATGAGGTTGGGGCGTTTTAACGTACTCTTCGTGCCGGTTGGCAGGAGAGACGGGTCGATGTGCGGGACAACTGGTGGAAGAAAATAAATCAGTAACGGAGTTTTGAAGAAGAATATGCAACTCACCTCCGCCCTGAGAGATGACCACATTGCCGAGCAACTGAGATGGTCGGATGAGGTGGAGAAGTAGACAGGAACAAAAAGCGCGCGACACACCTTGCCCAGCTCCTCGTCGTTGCGGATGGCGAGCTGCAGATGGCGAGGGACAATACGGTGCTTCTTGTTGTCGCGCGCGGCGTTCCCAGCGAGCTCGAGGATCTCGGCGGCGAGGTATTCGAGGACGGCGGCGAGGTAGACTGGATGGACAGCAAGTCGTTAGGGTGAAGCCTTGGAGCAAAACGAGGGTATGTGTGTACTCACCGGGCGCTCCCGCTCCGACGCGCTTCGCGTAGTTGCCCTTCTTCAACAGACGATGGATACGACCGACAGGGAACTGGAGGCCCGCCTTGGACGAACGCGACTGCGATTTTGACGCGTCGCCGCTGGCCGCTGCTTTGCCGGACTTGGATTTGCCGCTGACTTTTCCGGACATATTTGTGTGAGGGTAGCGTGGGGTGGTGGTGCGAGTGGTGCGAGTGGTGGTAGGAGGAGAACGAAAACGGTCGGTGTTTGGTCCATCAAACACGTATACATGAACAACCCAACGAAAACAACCGTGACCGAGTCACTGAACCTTCAACCGTACCACCATCTACCTTTCATCGGCCCGAGCGTTGCCCGAGCGTCGTTTCTAATTAATTACCCTTTCTACCATTTTGACCGGGTTCACCATTCCCCTACGCTCATCCGCTCGCAGCGACGTGGTTCAAATTCATGAATCGGGGTTGGAATCGCGTCTCGATACTCCAGCAGCGATCCGACTTGTCTTCTCGCCAGCCAGTGGAGTCCCCAAGAGTTTCTCGCAGCCCTTCTGTGTCCGGCGGTTCCCGGATGTCCGAGGAATGAACAACTTGTCCATTTTGTGATGGCCCTGTCTATGATTGCTACCCTAGACAGGTTTCTTACCTCGCCCCGACGCAATGGCTGCACGAACGGATCCCCGACTCCCCCTGGACATCGAGCGCAGGATCTTCGAGCTGGTGGCTTTCTCCAAACCCATCGACGCTCCACCGCTGTTGCGTGTAGCTTGGCGCGTGAAGCACTGGTATGTCGCACATTTCACTAGGCTGGAGCTCGTTGACCACTGGGCACTCTAGGATTGAGCCACTGTTGTATCGCATACTCATTGTGACGCCTACCGGGGAGCGATGGGACGGCATACCGTCCATCCGCGCAACCACTCTCCTCAACCGAATCGGATCGAAACCCGCGGCATTTTTTGCATCCTCGGTCCGCTATCTATGCCTGCTGAACCCAGGGCTGGGTGCGATGGATTCCTTCGCGGTGGACGCGATCCTCCGCGCCTGCACCGGCGTTACAACCCTCTCTAGCGGACACATCAGGGGCCCAGCGCAACTCGACGCGCTCGCGACGCTCGACGGGCTGCACACCCTCACAGCGCATCTGGACTGGATATCCTGGAAAGACGTCCGACCCAGCCTGGAGCACCCCGCGTTCCGCAACATCACGCATCTCGAGCTCCCCCCGGACCACGCCTATCTCACGGACCATTTAACCATGCCCCGTCTCACGCACCTCGCATTCCACGACGACTCCATCCTCGCCGTTCTGCCCGTGCTCTTAGGCGACTACCCGCAACTGCAGTGCGTTGTGTTCCTGGCGCGGATGGGTATGGCCGGGATGTTGCGTACGCAGGAATATTTCAAGCCGCTGTTGAGCGACGACCGCTGTGTCGCGGTTGAGCTGGGTGAAGAGGGGACAACGACGCGATCTTTGATTCGGGGCGCGGCTGTCGGCGACGATTATTGGCGACGTGCCGACAGGCTTATCGCCGCCAGGCGGGCGAAGACGGTGGACCGTGCGTGGTTCATCCTTTATCCGTTTACTACATATTCCAACTAATGAATTGTTCAGGTTCGCGGATTCGTTGTCTCCCGTTGGAATTCAATGAGATGTTGTGATTGTTCCAAGGAGGGTCAGGGCTGAACTACCGATGCCATTGCGTGCAGGTGTACGAGTCATCATGCTCCAGAAAGGCAATTCTGTTAATGACAAATCGCCACGCTGGGACGACAGAGATGACCAGGAGACTCAGTGTCGCCCATTGCGTCGCTCTCCTTCTTTCGAATATTGGCGTCCTCGCTGGGAGAATCATGTATAAGTGGACAACCGGACTATTCCTTTGCGAGTATCGTTTTGGTTAATCTTTCGTTCTACTAGCATCCTGCCCGGGTCCGTTCTTCTGTCTCTGAAATTTTGAACCGCGGGAGCGCAGAAGAAAGTCCGTGATCCGCTCGCGGCGACTTGGTCGTGGTCCAAGCTTTCCACTGCGCTCCGTGGCGACATGGTTGAAAATTTCATGAACCGGGTTGGAACGGCGTCTCAGTAGCGATTCGGCTTACCTTCTCGTCAGCCAGTAACGTTCTCAATAGCACTTCTACCCAGAACCCTTCTCTCGTAATCCAACCTTCGCTCTTATAAAACTCGCCGTCTCGCCCTTCAAGGTCCTTCCTTCCCCAACATACTGCAGCAACAATAGTTCGGACACTCCCGGTCTGCGTTGTTGTCTTCCTTTTGAATCTTTTCGCCGCTGGGCCGACTCGGAACGATAGATGTACTCGGCCGTCGTCAGGATAGAGTGGCGCTCCCAGTCACGCGAACAGCGGGCACACTGGCTCGCTGGAGTCACGGTTAAAAACCCCACCAGCATCACCTCATCCACCTTTTCCATCTCCTCCCTCTCCCGCACAACCCCTAGTGACCGCGTAGACATCCCAGAATCAGCGGCGCGGCATGCCATCCGTCAATCCATTCTGGGCGCCATTCAATGTCTCTATTGTCTTTAACGAAACTCAACAGCCTCGAACTTAATGCCGCTGCCGCGCTGGCAGGCTGCGTAACGGTAGTCTGTAGTTGATCGCGGGGCCATAACCGGTCGCCTGCTTATTACCAATCATGACCAATCTTTTTGGCGGGGGCTTGCCCGATCATTTTCCTTCTCGACTCCTGCAGCAACCACAACAGACCATTACCTCGAAATTTTGCAAAATCGGTGAACTTTAGGTCCACTCCGAGGCAACTAGCTGTTCAAAATATTTTTTTGCGCCTGGTTCAATTCGAACCAAGAGCTCGGCTGATGCGGCATGCCGGTGGATCAAATCTCGGCTTCCTCCGCACGGAGGTTTGACACTGCAAAGTAGTGAAGGAAAATACTCATCCAACCTCCCTGAACATGTTGACACCGTAAAACGCGTCGGGGACGCGCCATAAGCATGTTTTTAGCACCCAGAAAATTGTGATTGGTAATAGGCGGGCGAGCGATCGAGTGATGGGTTTCATTAACAGACTACAACATAACGAGGTACGAGATAATTTGTTGTAGCGTCTGTCTACGAGAGACTAGCGTAACGGCGTCTCGCGTATTTTGGATCCGGTTGTATCAGCAGTTGCTCGCCCCGTACTCAGTCGCTCATCCTAGAGGTAGAAGAGTTCAAGGCCATGGTTGCTCCTAACGCTTCAGTTAATATGGGTTCTTGGGATTTGAGGACGCGACGCGACGCGTCTCGCTTAGCTCCCTTACGTATATCCACCGTGGGACAAAGATCGGGCTTCACTGTGGCGCCGACTCACTTTCCCATCAAGCCGCCGGCGTTCCACGAGACCACGACCAATATACTTAACCTGCTGTCCACTGAGCACACCCCAAACTCTCATGGAACTGTGCCACTCTGGCCCATTCGATTTCGAGGATGCCTGTGTCCGGAGCTCGTGGAGCGCCCTGGCACCTATCCTCGTCGTAATAACGATCTGCATCTCTGCTCTCCCAGTCCGGTTGCCTGCACCGCTCAAGAAACTCGGAACGCCGTTCACTACGTTCCTCACCCTGGAGGCAGCCTCGAGCCTTCAGGAGATATCCGCCGAGGATGCACCAGTCGAAATTCCCCATGTCATACCTCGTTGGCGCCCGCTGGTGTTTACATTTGCGGGACTCGCACAGACCATCGGATGGATCGCATCGGCGGTGTTTTACTTCTTGACAACCCAAACCGTCGACGCGTGGACCTTGATCCAACCTCTGCTCACCGCCCTTGCCTGGCTGTACACCGCTGTGCGACCCGTCGTGTCTCCACCCGCGACGGCACCGTACGATCTGTTTCTGCTGTACGTCTTGCAGCTCACCGGCGGCCTCTTCATCCTGGCTGGCCATATCTTCGACTATGCAGTCGCCGTCTCGCCTCTGCCTCCAACGGCCGTCGTGGTGGCGCTATCGACCAATCTGCTCGTCGTACTTGCGCTGCTCTGCGTAACCGTGCGGATGCCTATGAATTTGCCCACTGCCCAAATAAAACAGGCAGATATTGTTCGTCGCACGTTACTTCGATTTTCGGGATGCTAAGCTCTCCTAGGGCCAGTCAGTTTCCCCGGAGGATTATACCCGACTGTGGGGCTGGATCAGCTTCAACTGGGTCTATCCCCTCGTCAAACGCGTGAGTTTCTTGTTCCACCCGTGTTTTCTGCGCTCAACGATCGGCAGGGAACTCACACTACCCTGAACGAGAACGACGTCTGGGGCCTCAGCCCAACTATGCAAGCCCGCCCTGTATTTATAACGTTCCAGAACAATATGTGCGCCGCCCTCACTCAAACTGTTTCGGCGTCTCAGTTTCCCTCCCTTTCAGGCACTCTGTTACGCTGCTTCGTCATCTGTTGGCCACCAACTCCCTTGATCTCATGTCGGTATAATCCGTTCTGTCTTCCACCTCGCTAACTCCTCGACAGGCTCGACTTCATCGGCACGGTGCTTGCAATAGTCTTCGAATATTGCGCGCCATTCTTCCTCAAGTAAGTGGTCTCTTTCACGTCCTACATTCATTAATATCCTTCAGGCGTCTCCTGGACTCCATCGACCGACCCGATCCGACCCCGAGAGAAAAGGGTATGGCCTATGTCTACGCTGGGCTTATGTTTTTGTCTTCCCTTCTCAAGGTAACGACTTGGTCTGACGAGATGACTGAGACTTATGAATCCCACAGTCGCAATGCGATCTTCAACATCTTTGTTCGTTATCTTAAACATCGGTGTCCCATTACCTAGGCTTGACTGTTGACTACAGGGTACGCCCGGCGAGCGACGACGCACGTTCGCTCCGAGTTGATGTGCGCGATATACGACAAGGCCCTTCGGCGCAAGGACTTGAGTGGCATCGTCAAGGACAAGGACGAAGAGACCAAGGGCAGTTCCACCCCCAAGGCGACCAAAGAGGACAAGGCAAAGGCCAAAGCAGATGAGCAGAAAGCGGACGAACCGAAGGCCGGCGCAGGTCCGTCTTACCTTCTTATCTCATTGTTTGACCAGGGGTCGCTCATTCCCGAGGGCACAGACACAGGCAAGATCGTCAATCTGATGTCCAACGACGCCGAGACTTTGTCCTTTATTGCTTCTGTGCGTTGATTTGGCTGCTTGCTAAACTGCCGCTCACACTTTGTACTCATAGACAGTATATTTCTTGTATGGCGCCCCGTTCGAAATCGCCATCGGATCTGTCTTCCTGTACCAGCTTTTGGTTAGTTTTGGCGCGCTCTTAACACCGTCTCGACACACTCATGAGATTAAAATTGGCAGGGATGGAGTGCATTCGCGGGCTTCGGCGTGCTCGTGGCCTGTTGGCCGTTGAATAGCTATATGATGCGCCAAAGCTACAAAATCGGCAAGGGTCTTTCCAAGGCGAGGGACAAACGCATGGGCATCGTCGACGAATTAATTGGCTCAGTTTGTCCCATTCTTTGAGATACACATGAACGTCATTCACAGGCCCATGTATCAGATCAAATTCGTCAAGTTCTTCGCCTGGGAGGACCGCTGGATCGACCGCGCGATGGCTGCGCGGGACGAAGAAATCAAGTGGATGGCTAAAAGTGCGCACCCATCCTCGGGCACCACACTATGCCTTCTGATATTTATTTAGACCGGACGAATAGCATCCTATTCCAAGCGTGTGTGCTCCCCCTGCTCGTTAGCTACTTTTGTTGACCTGTCTATAGCGTGTGGAGTACCGCCCCGATTTCGTTGTCGTTGATCTCGTTTTTCACCTTCGTGTGGCTGGGAAATGAGCTGACGGTCGGAAAGGCCTTTGCCGTTCGTATCAACTTCCCATCTGCCCACCCAAGGCTCACTTCTTCCTCACAGGCTCTGGCGCTCTTTTCCATGATTCGGTGAGCAGTCCTCGCTTATTCGTTATATTCGGAAGACTAAAATTTCTCTAGAAATCCACTGAACAGTTAGCCTCATACAGTTTCCTTGTTACTATCTTTCTAACCTCCTCTCCAGCCATCCCCTCCTACATTATCCAGCTAACCCAGGTGACTATTTGGTCGTGTTGTATTCCGCCGCCATAAGCTTGACACAATGCCCCTTTAGGCCCGCGTCGCGTTGAACCGTATTGCGGTCTACCTCGCCGAGGATGAGGTCACGGCTCAAGGCAAGGTTCATCTTGACAAACTTATGGCTTGTAAATTAAACATGGCAAAGTGTCATCCCTCAAACAGGATTTTTCGGAGCCTACCGCGACAACGGCGCCAGCCTCAGAAGGATTAGGTCTCGACCATGCATCTTTCCGATGGAACAAAGTCGAGGAGCAAACCACAGAGTCCGGGGAGGCTCGGGACATTAGCCCGACCTCCACGTCTAGTGTAGCCGATAGCGAAACAATCGTCGAGGCCGAAAATGCCGTGGAGGACCATCGTTTCGAGCTAAAGGACGTTTCCGTCCTGTTCCCAGAAGGAAAGTTGTCTGTGATAACCGGACCCACCGCCAGGTATTTCACCTTGACTTCGAATGTACATTCGGCCCTAACGATTTCCTAGCGGCAAAACAGCACTACTCGTACGTCGAGGCTCCTCCTCTTTCTCCTCGCTCAATCCTAAGTATGTAGATGGCACTTATGGGCGAATTGACACTACTGCCCGGCGGTCGTATCATCATGTCTAAGAACAACAACGTCGACGAGCACGGGAATACCCACGGCATTGCATATGCTGCGCAATCTCCTTGGCTTCGCCACCAGGTATCGTATCATAATCGTCCGCAGAGTCATCCAAATAAACCTGTTTTTCAGTCAATCAAGGACAACATACTTTTTGGCTCTCCAATGGACCAGGAACGGTACGACGCCGTGGTCGAGTGCTGCGCTCTCAGGCCGGACTTCGACATGTTGGAAGATGGGGACGCAACCGAAATTGGGGTCAAGGGAGTGTCGCTTAGCGGTGGTCAGAAAGCGCGGTGAGCGGCCTTTCGTTTTCCTTCCGCGGTGAAGCTTATCCGTTTCCGAGGGTCGCACTTGCTCGAGCGGTAACTCTCTAACCAGTACGGTGACAGTGAGGCTGACCTTCCCTAGGTCTACTCGAGAAAGAAGTATGTTCTTTTGGACGACCCATTGAGTGCCGTGGTAAGTCCACGTTTGTTAATTTCCTCAACATCCGAATGACGTCTATCTAGGATAGCCACACCTCGCAATTCCTCTTTGAAAAATGCCTACAAGGACCACTGCTTGCGAACCGGACAGTGGTAAGCGGTGTTCGACAACTAGCGTCAAGTGTCATATTAATTAACATGTAGATACTCGTTACCCACCACGTCGAACTAGTTCTCCCGGGGGCCCACTATGTGGTGCGACTTCTCGATGGCCAAATCGACGCGCAGGGCACGGTCCAAGAACTTCGGACTCAGGGCGTGCTCGACGAGATCACTCACGAGGCCGCCGTCGAGGTGAAGAAAGAAGAGATCCTATCCGTAGCTGCGGTGGACCCCGAGACAGAACTGACGGAAGCCAAAAAGCCGCGGAAATTGGTAGAAGACGAGCATCGAGGTAGGCCCTTGAACCATCCTTGCGCTTGATGCTCAACGGCTTCAGAGATCGGAAGTGTGAAGTGGTCCGTTTATCAGGCTTATCTCTCGGCTTCGAGCTATTACATCTGGGGCATGCTCCTCTTCTTGGTTGTCGTCCAGCAGCTCAAAGGGGTCGGAGAGAAGCTTTGGATCAAGGTCTGGGCTGAGGCGTATGGGTCGCCGTCGCTCGCTGAATATCGGTTCAACTTCTTCACATCCGGGACGAACGAACTTCTCTTGACCAGTCGTTTACCGAGCAATCGGTTGTACTCCGCGGGCTGGGGCATTGGTGAACTTCCCAGCGCTTTTGACAGGCCATTATTCTACATCGCAGTTTACGCTGCAATCGGCTTGTTCGGAATCTTGGTACAGCTAATCTCGGTGGCGCTCCAGTATACAGGGGCGTTGCGTGCTTCCCGGATTCTCTTCAAGTGCGTGCTACCTACAAAGTTCAGTTTAGATCCGCATGTAACCCTTTCTAGGCAATTGCTGAACACCGTAGTTCGAGCAACATTCAGGTATGTACATCACCATGTCGAATTCAACATTGCTTATCTGCCTTAGGTTTCATGATACAACACCTCAAGGCAAGCTTTCGAGCGATCACTGGATTTCTACTGAGTCTCGTCCACTGCAGGTCGGATGCTCAATAGATTTGGCCAGGACTTTGCCACGATCGACTCACGGCTCGCATTCTCGTTGCAACAAGTCAATACAGCGCTGTCGGGCTTCTTTGTATCCATTTTGACCGTCACGTAGGACATTTTTTCTCAACTATCGTTGGTGACCTGATTTCCCCCCCGCAAGTGTTGTATTCCCGCCGTTCCTGCTCCCTGCGTCGATCATCGCTTTCCTATACCGTTCACTGGCCATCGGCTATTTGTCGACTGGCCGCGATCTTCGCCGCATGGAGTCAAACAATCGATCACCAATATTCTCTGACTTTGGGGAGGTATTAGCGGGTATCGTTACTGTTCGAGGTCGGTACAGCCGTTGTTGTTATTCCGATCTAATATATCCCGCAGCATTTTCTGTTGAGAAACGCTTCATGGAAAATTTCTTCAAGAATCTCGACAAGATGAACAAGACGTGGTATGCGTTTTGGTCAGTTCTCAGTTTACTCTCAGTCTACATCTTGTTTGATACCTTGCCAGGATGACGAACCGCTGGCTGCTTCTCAATTTCGACTTCTTGGGTACGCTTAGTCTTGCTTTCGCACAACGGTGGTTATTGACCAATGTCGCCAACAGGAAGCATAGTAGGTCCGGTTGCCCTGAGAAGACCTTCTTCTGATATTTCACGCCTTGCCTAGTCTGTATTTACGACCGCGCTGTTTGCCGTCGCGATGTTGCACGACGATGCTGGTCTCGCAGGCCTCGCGATCACGGTACGAATTTCCTGCTTTCGCGACCTATCATTATCTGACTTTGGCCAGTCTGCTCTCAGTTTTAGCGAGAGTGTATATTGGGCATGCCGGTTTTGGACCGGCCTCGAGCTCGATTTGAACTCTGTAGAGCGTGTCGTCGAATACCTCGACTTACCCCAAGAGCCTCCTGCCATCATTGAATCGAACCGGCCGCCTGCATATTGGCCCTCAAGCTCAGGAAATGATACTCTGATGAGCGTTGAAAATCTGGCCGTGAAGTACTCCCCGGAATTGCCAGCGGTCTTGCAAGATATATCATTCACCCTCAAGGCCGGCGAAAGGATAGGCTTGGTCGGCCGGACTGGGAGCGGCAAGTCAACTCTCGCTATGAGTATGCTCCGATTCGTAAGTGTCCCTACTCTGTTCTCCTTCATCTGATACTGACCTGCACAAAGGTCGATCCCTCTAGCGGCAAGTCTGCAGTGCGTTCGGTGCATCCTTATCTCATCCATACGTCACGCAGGGAAAATTATCGTCGATGGTATCGACATCTCCACGATCGGAATACACGGTAAGTTCCACCTTACAGCCAGTATTGCTGCTGACATTCGATTCAGATCTCCGTTCTCGCATCGTAAGCTCCACCTTTACCTATTACCGGCATGTCTCAAATCCCCTTCAGACTTTTATCCCTCAAGACGCCACCCTGTTCTCTGGAACGTTGCGAGACAATCTGGATCCCTTTGGTCAGTGTGCGGACATCATGATTGGATACAAATGACTGAGGAGTTTAGGCGACTACGAGGATACTGTGTGCATGGATGTTCTACATCGTGTACACCTCATCCAGGATGCTGGTGCTTCACAAAGCACTTCCCGCATGGCATCTGCCGCTGCATCCCCGCGCGGCTCGCGTCCAGCATCGATCCATCAGGCCGACACCTCCGATTCTATTTCAACCTTCACCAATCCCGACGCCAAAACTACTCTTTCGCTCGAAACTCAAGTGTCCGCCGGGGGAACCAACTTTTCCCAAGGTCAGCGACAGCTCATTACTATTCAGTGTCAGCTCATTGCGAAAAACAACCTCAAGGTCAGCGACAGCTCATTGCGATGGCCCGCGCGCTCCTCCGACGCTCTGCAATCGTCGTTATGGACGAGGCGACGAGCAGCGTCGATTTTGCGACCGACTCCAAAATCCAGAAGACAATTCGAGAGGAGTTCACGGGTTCGCTTTTGATCACAGGTACGTTCACTGGCATTTGGCCGCCCTGAACTCAACTCATGGCAAGTGTTTACCCAGTCGCACATCGCCTTCGGACGATCATTGATTATGACCGCCTGCTGGTCTTGGACAAGGGCAGAGTGGTGGAATTCGACACGCCTTTGCGATTGATGCAGAAGGAAGACGGGGTTTTCCGAGGCATGTGTCTGAAGAGCGGTACTTTTAGCGAGCTGCAGGCTGTCGCGAAGGCCA
This sequence comes from Mycena filopes, assembly GCA_029281495.1. NCBI lineage: Eukaryota > Fungi > Basidiomycota > Agaricomycetes > Agaricales > Mycenaceae > Mycena > Mycena filopes. Next base: position 178,219 of record JARIHR010000001.1, on the reverse strand, counting down.
AGGATGGTGCATTGTGAGATTTGACTGTAACGTAGTTATGGTACAACACTACATCGTCCTACACATCGCCAAAAATTGACACCCATTCGGCTCTTATATCCTTGAAGCGGTCATCCAGCAATTCCGTCACTTCGACGCGCTCAAACGAGAGGATATCTTCCGAGACACTGATTGGCAGCCCGCTGGATTTGATGAAGGTTGTCTTCTGGAGCAGAATTGGACCGTGGAGATTCTGCTTTCGAAGAAGTTGGCAAGCACGAGTATTCAAAGGTCGTTCGGCCGCAGCATTGGGCCGAAGCCATGCCTCATAGCTAGTGTGAAGACGTCCGATTCCGACCCCAACAGGCTTCCGTTTCGCCTGGGAAATGGTCAGCTTCGAATAGTCGAGAAGTAACAAAACTAGACGAACGTAAGCCATTTGGTCTTCTGAATGCAACACAATGGACGTTGCGGTGGGACAGTCCAACAGAGCAGCAATCTGACCAAGTATATCGGGTCCTCCGATTCGCTGGAGTTCGTGCTGAGACAGAGGAGCGGTTTGAGATTCGGGAATGAGAAGAAGGCGGAGCTTTGGTTCCGTTCCAAACAACGGGTGAGTGGAAAGGGCTTGATAGATCACGTCTCTATCCGTCGACGCAGGGAGCGAGATGCCGTGCGCACGAGACAGAGCGTCCATGACTTCGATCGACCTAAGCCAAATTCAACATGCGACCGTAACTTTAATGAGGAATGCGCACATGGTGGTTGGGTTCATGACCTTGGCTTGAACGGCGTCCAAGGCGGAGCGGCATTGACCCTTTTGTACCTCAGTCAACGCCGTAGATTCAGCCGCCTGGAAGGACTCGATACTCTCAGGATAACGTCCTAGAGCCTGTAAGTCCTGTCAGTTTTCGCCCTCCGATAACGCAAGTGGTAGATTTACATCCTGACAGGTACCCCTGCGATACCATCCCTTCGAGTAGGTTGGATCGATCTCTGTCGCCTTGATTTGTGGGCTCAGCTAGACTTTAACGCGAGGAAGATATGGTAGGTGGACTGGAACCTTTGTCGCATCCAAGAGACCATCGTCGAATCTACAAATGAATTTAAGATCGAGCCATCGCTTCGCGCGGAGTTGGCCTACTGAGCTAGCGCGTGGTGGCAAGCGGCGCGATTGGAGTAAAACACCGCGTTCTGGGGATCCAGAGCAATCGCCTGCGAATATTTCTCTAAAGCGGCATCGTAGTGTCGCGTCGCAAAAAGTGCGTTTCCAGCAATCTTGAGTTCTTCCGCCATGAGGAGAGAAGACAAGATCAAGATGTTTGAGAGGAAGCCGGAAGCCAAACAACCACTTTCGTTCGCATGAGGCAATTTCTTTATATGGTTCCAGGATACATGGAGGTTGGAGAAAAAGTGAAAAAGAAAACTCAATGCGTTTGTACGCCAAAAAAAAGACGTAGAGTGTATACCTGAAGTCGGGTGCTCTATCGCCCATTTCCCGCAACCGTTCCGCGGCGCGGCTGGAAAGGACCTACATACTTGGTCGATACTCACACAAGGCGGCACAGTCAACAGAGAGGATACTGCTGCGTTGTGTCCGAATCTGTATTCATGAATAAGAAAAGCCGCAGGGCAGGGGCCGACGTACGTACTAATAATGGTTTTGTTGAAATGTCATAGTACTGAGGAAGCGTGACGTTCACTGGAATTGAAGGCGCGGACTGAAGTACATGGTCTGTGAGCTCGGTGAGAACAGGCGAAATAAAGATTTGGTGGCACGCACGGACCAGGGCAATGTTGGATTTATTTCCAGTGACGTTCAGCTGCGTCTCGAGTCGGTGAAGCCGGCCATTTCCTGGACAGGATCAGCCAGTTCTGTCTTCTGTCTGGCGTTGGTCCTGATTCAGATATATCCCACCATTATACCCCGTCGCTGTGCCTCAACAGAGAACCCATATCGTGCTTACCGCGATCCAAGAAAGAGAACAGATGCATGAGCGACAGAATCACCGTGAGAGGCAGATATTGCACCATAATTTGCGCTCTACATCTGCCGTCAGAGTAGGCGCAGCAGGAAACGTAAACTCTCCGCCAAAGTCCCACCGCTCCTCGGAAAATCACTGATGTCGGACTGCGAATTCGAGCCGCCTTCAATCTCGAGTGAGGCTTTTGCTTTCCGTTTTCGCTCCAATTGACATGAGAGGGATCCACCTTGAGCACCACGAGTCCTCAAGTTACGAGTATAAAGCCAGTCAGAGGTCGCTCGCCAGGTGTGGAAGGACACGAGTGTCAAGACTGCGAGATTGACGAACATCCTCGTCGTCATTGGTCGAGGTAAGAAAGGTACCATCTTGATCATCGACGAGAAAGTTTGAACGCTGTCGAGGCAGCGGCTCAAGTGAGTGGGCGCTGATCGTGGGGATTCGGGAAGACGGATACTAGTAGTCGGAGAACGAGGAGAAAGGACGGCGGCACTTTGTTGGCCGAGATGCCGTGTGTACAGCCTTTGCGACACCTGATTCACGACCACTCAAGCTCGCGATTCCAACTCATTCTTGGGTCAACGGACTGATGAACTCCTCCGGATTGACAAGGCGAGGGTTCCGACACATAATCAGCCCACCACTTGCGCACTACCCGGGCTGGGGTCTCCCATAGGAGCCGCACGTCAGGCACCGTGACGACCTCAGACGACGCCACGTATCTGACGGCTTGAACACACTCGAACCCGTGGCCGACCAGCCTACAACCGCCCAAAAGCCGTTTCAGGGTCTCAAGCTGCTCCAATTATTTTTGTGTCGTCCCGCGCGCCAACATACTTTTCTTGACGCAAGTTCGTTGGCAAAGACATTCTAGCCCGACCGCAGGTGTTCCCTTATATTCCTGTGGTCTGTACCATCTTCCACAAGCTCAAAACTCGATTCAAATAAACTCCGAAGCCAGTTAGCCTAGCCTCATGACAAAGCGGCTACCGCGGGTCGCTATCTAGCGCAAGGTGCACCAAAAACCACCGTTGTAGCAAGCTCATCGCTTTCCATCTAGCAATTCATCCTCTCCCGCCCTGCTCCTGAAGTTCCGCGGCGCGCGCTCAATATACCTGGACCTGTTCCTTCGTTCGAGCGCGTTACCAGGTCGACATACCCAGGATGGGACAGAATAGCTCGCCCGGGCTTGTATCGACTCAGCCGCGACTCGGAATATCTTTCTGTAATACCGGGCGCGGGCGTTATGCAACTAAACCGCTTCTGTTCTACCTCGGTTTCCAGCTCAATGGATGCTGCTTGCTGCAGATACCACAACGGCCTACGCGTTACCTCGTCCTGGTCCTCTTCAGGTTTTATTTCGACGTTCAAGGCAACGCATAACACCAAACGTTCAGTCGTCAACGAAACAAGAGTCTCTGATAACTTCAGATATCACTGGTTGTGTCGCCTTCTGACCGAGGTGGAGACAGATACAACAATAATGCGCCGAGTCCCGGCAACAACTCAGCACGACCAAAAAATCTACGGTACCAGTTGCGTGAGCGGAAGAGCCGCTGGGTTGGTGATCTGACACCTCCTTGGATAGTGTCCTGTCCCCGGCGCCTGCGCTGCGATGGAAGATATCATAATCCGGGGACTGAAGCCGCCTCCGAGTCTCTTCCAGTTAAAAACCCTGACGACACTTGCTCTCTCCGCGGAACGAGAAAAAGTGGGGATTAGGTCGACAAGTATAACCAAGAGCTCCCATCGAACCTGATTATCGCCTCGGTAACGGCGTGTGTGGGCGTGCGCCGTGGATTTCCCTGCCAGAAAACAGCTGCATGAGTGTGGACTCTGCATGGGCGTGAACGCTGTGTGTATCCTCGGCGTCATTCCACACAGGCCGAGGGCGAGAGGCGTTGACGAATCTGGCCCGAAACCTGCGAATCAGTGATATGGCTGAGAAGAAGCAGGCGGACGTCCGAGTCAGGTATGTGCCGATAATGAACGAGATCCATTCTTTTGTGGTTGTGGCGTCTGCATAAGTATGACTGACTTGATTTCCAGAAATTCCGCCCTCAGGCTCGATGGGTTCAACCGAAATGACTACACATGTATGGATGAGGTCGGGCAAACTCCGAGAAGTGCGTTTACCTTCTGCAAGCATGTGCGTTCAATGTGCTACCTGGATATCACGTTCTGACCAAGTTCTGACTCAAGAGTCGACAGACTGCGGTACGAGCTCACTGCTCAGTTGTCGAACCCGTGCGAATGCATCTTTCGGGCTGATACGGGCGTCCTTCCCACCGAAAGATCAGCTTCCGTTTTCAATCCAAGCAGCAATAGAAGACTGACCTTTTGCACGCGCGCGCGGATAGCGCAATGAACGTTTGATGCCAGGGTCCATCATCCACTTTTCTGCTTGGACGATTCGGACTGGGTTGCTTCAATTGCCAACATATTGAGCAATACAAAAGACAAGGTTCTCGGATATGAATCGTCCGGCCCCCGGCGGGCTTTGCTTCCGTCAAAATGAGCGGGCGGTAAAGAAGACTGAGAATTTAGGGGCAGCATCAGTGGAAGGAATACCGTGACCGCCCGGGTCGCGGCGGACGATTCATTCGGGTGTTTCTGAGGGCTTCAACCTGTAGCGCAGAAGAACGCTTGCGGTCATGTCGGCGTCGCGGCTGCGCTCGCAAGAGCGTAGAGATCGCTCCCACCCGGGCGGTTGACATGGTAAATAACGTTGAGCACTATGCAGGGGATTCTCCAGCGCCAGATGTCGCGCGAGGTGCCTCGGGTTCCGCCGACGCTCGACCCTGTAGTTCCTGTATTTCTTTCTGATTGCTGTTAGCCAAGCCCGACGTCGCATGCAGAAACCGACTTATTACCTGATATTCATTCGAGTCTTCGACTTCGTTCAACAGTTCCTGTTGATGGCAAACCCTGTTGTATACGTAGTCCAAAGGTCCAAGTACAGGCCACGCGAGCCTCCGAATCAACGGCGGATGAAGGGCCAAGATCCAAGACCGTGACCGCCGGGTTGAATCCCCAATCTGATTCAACCCAATTTTGACGGACAGTGCGAACGGAAAATGGGTCATCCATTCATCCGACGCCTTTTCCAAGGATTTGAATCAGTCAGGCTGGATGCGAGGACGTTCCGTTGAATACAACGCAATGTTGATCAAACGGAATAGAACTTTCTTATCCTTCGGTTGTTGATGTAAGCGGACAGAACCCGCCGACGCCCTTCCTTCTTACCTGATGAACAAGCAAACCTCTTGATTCGAAGCTCGGCGCGGGTGCTGATTATGTCTTTTCCCTGGATTCTCCTCGTCCGCAATATCTATATAAGGGCCACCAATCAACCCAGATCTTAGTACGCCTCCCTCGAGTCCTCCCCTCCCTCACCCAGGTATCCAATCCGCAGTGAAGAATGGCTCCCGTCGTGATCCCCGGTATCAATGTCGCGTTGCTGTGAGCGTTCCGCCCTCTCCCTGATTGACCGAGCTGATTCCCGTTCTGGATCCCAGCACTGGCCCACTCGTACGCGCACAACAACCCGCGGTCTGGGCGTCTCGCTAATTCCTAGCTAGGTCCTGGGCTATATGTGGAGCTACGCGCTTTGGGGCGTGCTGGTCGTACAAGTTTGCGAGTATTCCTTGGCTAATGGTTGAACGAGCGGCGACTAATTGGACTTGGCAGATTTGTACTCGGAGATGTTTCCCAAGGATCGCGCTGGGATCAAGGCTGTCGGTAAGCCGCTCACTCTCCGCATTATATGATTTATTGACGCCCTGTTTGCAGTCTGGTAATTATTCTTCAAGGCAAACAGACACTCGAATTAAATCTGGGCTCGTCCGATAGGTCAATGTTCTTGATCGAGACCATATTCACTCTCTTTACAACCATCGCCGCCTGGAACCAATACGGGCCTGGATGGGGTGGGTTCTCTGTCTCTCTTCGCACATCCCCTGAGGCTCATTCACCCATAGGTGACACCGACACGCTCATCATCATCGACTGGGCTTGGGAGCCGCTTCCCGCTCTCAACGGTGTCCGTACGTGCATCCCGCAAGCTCAAATTTTTCGAACGAGAGCTGAGAGGCGGACACAGTGGCCGGCATGGCGCAGTGCTTCTACATCTGGCGTATCTGGAGCTTGACCAAGAAGATTTGGCTTCCTATCATCATTGGCATGGTGCGTCTTCCTCGTCTTGTTTTTCAACCCGCGGTATAACTTAGGAAATTAATAAAGGTGATGGTGACTCAGGTCACTGTGGCCTTCTACTATGGGATTGTTGTATGTCGGCACGTCTCATGAATCTTGGCAGTGAGCTCACACTATCTAGGTCTCTGTTGAAGGGCGCGGCGTCGACAAGCTGTTCGCCCTCACTCCGGAAATTACAGTGAGAAATCTCGCCGTTTATCTGAGCGTAGCAGCCTAACTGAATTGTCGTTTCAAAGCTCTGGCTCACTGCAACGGCCGCAACTGACGTTCTTATCACTTGCTCGCTCGTTTGGATCGTGAGTTTCCAACACCCGGGCTTCGCTGCACAGTACTTACTCATTTGTTCCAAAGTTCTCTCGCCAGAAGAAGAACACCAACTTTAGAAGAACGAGCGGTATCATCAATAGATTGATTCGCTACAGCGTAGAGACTGGAGCCCTCACAAGTGCCGGCGCCTTGAGCGAGGTCCGTCTCGGTCTCTCTCACTGACGAAACCACCATTGACCTCGTTTGCCGCCTTACAGGTTATACTGTGGCTCACGCTCCACCAGTACAACATCCACTTCATCTTGTAAGTGCTTCAACGCGAGGTACCCAAGGTCAACCACTGACTGTTGCCTCCCAGCTTCCTCATCCTCGGGAAACTGTGCGCAATGCTCTCGTGCCCGCCTCTTTATCATGCAACTAACTGGTTGCAGGTACTCCAACATGCTCATGGCGACACTCAACGCGCGCGCTCCCCTGTTCCGCGCCGGCGACTCCAACGGAACCTCGGGAGACCGGTCGACTGGCCCCGTCAGCTCATTCTGGGCCGACACCACGACGAACTCGCGCACCGCAGTGGGGCAAGTCGCCGCCCTCAAGCTCAACTCTCGCGGCGCCGTGCACATCTCCCGCACGACCGAGACCACCAAGGATGTGGACACCATCGTCATGGATGTGGGTGTTAGTTGTTGCCCTGGTCTTCCTGGAGACTACTTAAGAGCTTACCTGCGACACAGAACTTCAATGGCATGGATGAACGGAACGGGAACCAGGACAAGACCTACCTGGCGTGAGAGTCCTGTCCGCGATTATCGCGGGTGATGTAACTATTATTTTTATTGTTGTACTGTTATCTGGGTTGTACATTACGGCGGTCAAATATACGTCTCTCTATCCTTTCATCTCCTGTCCCTCTTGCGAATCAACCTGGTTTGAATGAACGTGCGGAATTGAGGTACATGCTTGTCTCCAACTTTTTCGGCGATGTTTTCTCACGGTTGAATCAACGTGATTGCCGCAGATTGATCGTGTCAGACAAGATACCGGCGCCCGGTTGGCGGTAGCTACTAAGCTACGGCCAGCGAGATGTCCTCGACACGGAGGTCTACGGAGGTCGCGGTTATAACATCTGATTCTGACACTCGTCCTCCTCCGTCGGAAAAGAAGCAAAGGCCTGCACGTGGAACGGCGTGTTAAGAAGCGGATCATCTCAAGATCATCCCCCAACATCTCCGCACTGCAAGTTTGAAACGTTGAGGCGCGATGGACTTGCGAAAATTCAGGGCTGATGCTAGGACCAGTCTAGTTTCGCGATAGCGCGCTCGCGGATCTGAATTACAGATGCGGACGCCGCCGACCTGAGGCGCGTAATAGCGCGTAATTTGGTTTGGGCATCGGTACCGGCGGGGCAACGTCGTCCGACGATGTCAAGGATGCGCGGGTAACATTTGGTTCTCCATCTCTTGATATCGCCCTGGTGGGTAAGCGAGAGATATATATAGTCAGATATCACGGAAATGATCCTCGGGCGGTCAGCTTCAACCTTCTCAACGTCCCAGTCAACGACGAACGATGTTCACAAACGATACCATCGTCAAAGACGGCGGCACACCGACCAGTCTTTAGTTGCTAGTTGTTGCGCTCGCTGAGCCTCGCTCCGAGCTGGTTTTGGAGGGTGATTGGCAGGGAATGATCTGCTGTCTCGTATCTTCTTATTGCCTCCGGATAGGCGAGGATAGGCGACACAAGGCGACACAAAGACACCAAATGACCTGCGGCAAGTGAACCAAAGGAGGTCAAAGGACAAATCAATCTGTCGGTGCCTCACGCTAGCAGGGGCCAGCATGGCTTGCGGCGAGTCCGCCCGAGTCCACGACGGAGATCATCACAAACCTGGCCCGAAATGGTTCCCATAGCTGCAACTTTCGAAGAAGCCATGTCGATCCGAGAGACAGGACATCACTGATACTCGCTAAGCTAAAACCACACACAGAATACACCACGCAAGGGGTAAGTAACATCGTCCGTTAAAAAGATGAGTCTCGTCGGCAGCCCACCTCACCCTCTTCCTCCTTCCCCCCTCCTCCACCATGTTTTCCCGACTGCGCTCTCTTTTGCTTGTGGCAGCGCTCATCCGCGGCGCAACTAGCGCCGTTTTCTTCACCCCGCAAGTTAAAGTCTCCTCCACCTACGACGTTATTTTCGCCGGCGGTGGCGCGGCAGCCAGCATCATCGCTGGGAGTCTCTCTTTGGTTTCCCCTAATCTTCGTATTCTTGTTCTTGAGGGCGGTCCGACCACGCGGTTCGCATTCTCTCCACCTACTCCCCGCCCGAATATTTATTTTTCCCCCTACTAGTGACAAGCTGGAACACATCCAACCCGCGAGATACTTTTCTCATTTGTCGCCGTACAGCACGACGGAGCAGTTTCACGTTTCCACTCCGAGTGACGCTGTCGCAGGGAGGAGCATTGTCATTCCCGTCGGGAAGTGCATCGGTGGTGGTGAGTCCTTCTGCCCCAACTTATTTCATTGGCCTCAACATATCGACCAGGTTCTTCCGTCAACTTTATGTTGTACAACCGCGCGTCCGCGTCGGACTACGATGACTGGGAGGTTGAATACAGCAACCCGGGTTGGGGCTCGAAGGTCCTCATTCCTCTTTTGATCAAGGTGCGTAAGTATGAACGGGTTTGATGCTGCTCCTGACGCCCTCGACCCAAGGCTGAGACCTACGAGGTCAACTCCCCCTCGAACCCCTCCTCCGCCACGCACGGCGCCAACGGCCCCCTTCACGTTTCGTACGGCGGCAATGGGATTTTCCCCATCGCTCAGCAATTCCTCGACATCGGTCCTCAAGTGGAAGCCGCCAACGGCAGGGTGCTCGGACCTGACGGAAATGACTTCACGAACAAATCTATCAATGTCTTCTACGTGCGCCTCTTTCCGCCTGCTTTCTTCTGTTCCACTTGACTGATTGCCTCCAATAGAGAATGCCCAAGTACGGCGCGCCCACTCGTCTCCCTGAGTCCTCTTATTGATACCGATTTTCAGATGGATCTCTGGCACCCTCGGAACTCGCAGTGACGCGCCGGTTCGAACCTTCTCTCCTCTTCGCGTGCTTTTTGTCTGATTACTTTGAATGCAGCACCACTACCTGTACACCCAGCAGGCCAACACCAACCTCGTCGTCTCCGAGGGCTCGCGCGTGACCCGTGTCCTCTTTGAGTGCGTCGATTCCTGCATAGATCCTTTCCAATGCTAACGCCTTTCAGTTCCAACCTCAGCGCGACGGGTGTAGAGTTCGTTTACGACAAGCACGTCTTCCCCGACTACGACCCCACCCCGCAAAAGGTCACTGCGACGAAGCTCGTTGTTCTTTCGGCCGGAGCGATGGGAACGCCCCAGATTCTCGAGCGCTCAGGTATCGGCGCTGCCTCCATCCTCAAGTCCGTCGGCGTGAAACAGCTTGTCAACTTACCCGGTGTTGGAGCCTCGTATAAAGGTACGTTCCTTCGCCAGCCACCACGAACGCCTCTCTCATGCCGCTCCCACTCAGATCACGTCTTCCTCGTCAGCCCGTACTTCGCCGACCCGTCGACGCCTACTTTCGACAACATCTTCCGTAACGACGCGGCAACCTGGTCTCGTTCGTACCCATGTCATATTCTCGTGCAACAACCATCTTACAGCGCGTTTAGAGGGCCTCGCACAGTGGGACAACAACCGCACCGGCATTGTCGCCGCGAAGTCAGTGTCAAGTCAAGTTGAACATACATACATTCATACTAACAATTTACTTGTAGCGGTGTTGATGCGGCCATCAAGATTCGCCCGACGGCGGCTGAGCTTGCGGACATCGGTCCTGAATTTACCGCCCGTTGGAATTCGTTCTATGCCAACAAGACCGACAAGCCCGTCCTTTGGATGAGCGCTCTGGCTGGGTGCGTAACGAACGTCCCTGCTCGCGGAGCCCGAAACTGATCATCTTTAACAGTCTCCCCGCCGACCAGACCGGGTTACCTGCGACTTCTTGGGTCAGCGGTGGTGTTTTCTTGGTTCGTTACCCGTCTTGTTCTGTTCATGCCCCTGCATTAATTCTGATGTTGGATTTCGTTCAGGGATATCCCGAATCCAGCGGAAGCGTCCACATCTCCTCTGCGACGGACGTCTACGCACCGGCCAACTTCAGCTCCGCTTTCCTCACTGCGTACGTCTCTCCACCGCTCAGTCAATAAATAAATAATCCAACTTTGCTCATTCAACAACCTTTCAGGCAATCCGATGTCGCCGCGCTGCGCTGGGGATACAAGAAGGCCCGCGAGATTATCCGCCGGATGCCTGCGTTCCGTGGCGCGTTGCCCCCCGCGCACCCGCAATTTGCCGCCGACAGCCCCGCTGCCGCTGCTTTGACCGAGACTTCGCCCGTGGCTATATCCGCCCCGAACATCGTCTACTCCGCGGCTGACGACGCTGCCATCGACGCAAACATCCGCGCCTTTGGTGCGTATCCTCTTCTATTTAGTTGAAGTCCAGAAAGAATACTGATATCGGCGCTCGCTCCCTCAGTCGGCACCTCGTGGCACTCGGTCAGTGTTTCTTCCCGCCATATATATAGATCCTCCCGCTGACTTGTTTGGCCCCTTCAGTTCGGAACGTGCCCGATGAAGCCTCTTGCTAAAGGAGGCGTCGTCGATTCGGCGCTGAACGTGTACGGTGTCAAGAAGTTGAAGATCGCCGACGTCTCGATCGGCCCTGAGATGGTCCAGTCCGTGAGTCTCCAACATCCATTTCCGTCTTTCTTTCCACCAACTCTAAACACCCGCACTCTGCAGAACACCTACTCCACCGCCGTCGCCATCGGTGCCAACGCGTTCCAGATCATCGCCGCCGAGCTGGGAATCAAGAACCTCTAAACTGAATAAAGCCTCACCCACCACCACCTCTTTCACGATCGATCCATATATTTTCTGTGTTGGATCATATACCTCTAACACGAGCCCACCCTCTTTTTCACTGGATGTCTTTGTTGTCAATGTAACTACATACACGTTTTAATGCGCGCCCTTTTTTTGTAATACTATTATTCGGTAATAACTTCGACCACCGCGAGTCCGCGACGCCTACCTACATGAATAAATTGTGTTGGCTTTTTTGTTTGGAAGTCTGGGATCGTGGAAGAGCTCGGGAAGTCGGTGACTTACTTCCATTCCAAATTTCATCCCTGCAATGGACCGAGACGTATGTACAACGGGGGTAGGGATGAAATGAACTTACACCACCCACAATCCATCTCCCCCGTGTGGCGACGCGAAATGGAGCCTTCCTCGGCACGCGCCTGTAATCCAGCCCCCGTGGGCGTCGATATGCCAATCCTCGGGGTGAAATTTGGTTGAAATACTCTGGTTGAAGTTGAACATCGGTATCGGAACAATGGAACCGACCACCAAAACTCGAGTTGTCCTTCATGTTGTCCTGAACAGCTCGTACTTGACGGACTGGTTGGCACCCCTGCGCCAGCGATTAGGGACAGGGATCTGGTCTCACGCGCGCGCGGTTCTTTCGGAATTCGCAGGTCAACTCACCACTTTTGAACGGTATTTTTATAGATATGTACTGTAAGGCAAACATTGTACTCAAGATCCAAATTCCGCCGCCCAAATCGCTTCCAACTCCATCAGCACCTCGCCGCTAACGTCCGTCCACGCGCCATCGATATCTCCTCGCAGGAATTCCTCTTCGTCGACAGTATCAAAGCGATCCCCGGCCCAGGCCCCGCGGTTGGAGGGGCCGGAGGACAACCGGATGCGGGTCATCAAAATCTCGCCGAGTCCTACATGGGCAAGTTTCCGGGCAAGCTCCCGCTCGGAAACGGCGTACGTCGCCTTCAAGGCGAGGAGCGCTGATTCGCGGACGTATTGCTGCTGCGAGAGATTCCGAAGGACCACCAGCGACGGCGTCGGCGGCCGGGGAGGCTCGGGGATGGAGAGCATGCATAGCCGGAAAAACACGATGGTTTCGGTTCCATGGTAGCCGAGGCGTCGGTGCGAGTCGCCCCAGATCTGGGGTCCGCGCAAGGTGATTTGCTCGAAGGGATATTCGTACAACGTCCTAGAGCCCTTTGCGTCGTCGCCGACCCAGAGCAACTTGTATTGCTCTTCCAGGGTGAGTAGGCCGTCGGGGATGTTTTCGTTTTCGAGATAGTCGCCAACGCAGAGGACGCGGTCCCCCGCCCATGAATAGGGTGCCGCACGGGCGGTGATGTGGCGATAGATGTGGGCCCTTCCGATCGCCCAGAGCATCTGGCAGGTAACGCTGAAGCACAGGACATCTCCGAGGACCTCCATTTCCAAGTATATTGCGTCGATGATCTCGACAGGCAGGCTGTTGAGTAGCAACGCCGAGCTACAAGTAGTTCTGTGGTTCAGGTCGTGCAGTTTCGAGAGTGCAGTAGACGGAGTCAGTCACCTTTGGGTCGCGGTTTTGGAAAAGAAGAGAGTAGGGCTTGGGTTGGGCCCCCGTTTAGAACCCTCTCGGAATACCTCCCCTGGCTTGAAGGGCTTCACCATTGCGTCGCGGTCGGGGAGCTTGGAGCCACCGCGGATGCTCTTTTCTAGGCAGTCACGCAATGCCAATAAGGACGCTCCCCGCTCTCCCCAGGAGCCAAAGGTGACGCCCTTGTCTAGGTTGATCACCTTCCAATATTGTCCCATTCTGACCGACTTTTGCGTGGCGGGGGGAAGAAAAGGGGACTTCAAAGGTCAGGCGATGTGTTCGGCGAACGATGGCCGCGCGCGCGAATGAAACTGCACCTCCCGCGGGCCAGTCCGTACAGAGGTGTGTACGCCGGACTTGAGTATGAATCAGGAAGATCCAAGGAAGATCCATCAACTTAGTCTATCAAGCCAAACAAAGAGAGCAAACAACAACGGTAACAGGCGGTAACCTCGTGTACGGACTGTGGGTTCGAGAACTCATTCATTCTATTGCAATGAGGACAATTGCGGGCAGATCTGTGTGAATGGCGTGAAATTCAACCAAGAGCGCGTAAGCCGAGCTTCGCCTCTCGCCGGAGTTTGAAATATGCACAGCCACACTGGCATGTCGCATCGCTCTTCCAAACCTCGGTCATCGGCAGCATCGCGCGAGTCGATTGCGCCAGAGAAGTCGACCCGATCCACGAATTCGGTTCCCCAGCGCACTCTCGACGATGTCCGCGACCAGGTAGCCCAAGAGATCGCTGTGAGGACCTTGACTAAAGGGGAGACTGTCGACGGCGTGCGCTTGGGTGTCATGCTCACCCTCTCCAAAACCGACGACGAGGAATCCTTGCGCCGCGTTGCAGACAATCTGCAGCACCAGCTGATACTCCAACACCACGTCCGTATGCGCATCCAGGCTCAATATTCAGTAATTAAACGGATTTATTCCAGGTGTTTGCAATCGCCACCACCGGACCATCGACGCGCTCGGATCCCAGAGAGAACACGCTCCTCATTTGCGGCGCACCAGAAACGTATGTTCAACGCGCAGTCCTTCTCGCGTCGTCGAAATTCCTGGGCCGCATCCAAGTCGCACACAACGATGGGTCCATCTGGGTCGCCGTTGTCCGCGATCTTTCCCCTGCGCCCGCCTCTGCGGACGAGACTGCGATTTGGGATGCACTGAGGAAGTGTGCCTTGGCGCCAATGGACCCTCTCATCCCACCTCCTGGAAGCCGCGGTGTTGCTCAAGCTCTCGCAGCCGCTCGCGCGCGCCTCCAGCGCCTCACCCCTGCGCAGGCTTATGCAGAACTCCTCACACCCGAAGTCGGTGCACCCACTTTCTTGGTCGATATCCGCAGTGCAGCCGAGCGTGAGCTCACTGGGGGGATCGCGGGCTCGCTCATCATCGAGCGAAACGTGCTCGAGTGGCGACTTGACCCGCGGAGCGAAGAGCGCCTGCTCATCGTCGATCGATATGATCTACGAGTGATTGTGTTCTGTGAGGACGGTGTGGCGAGCAGCACGGCGGCAGTGGCGCTTCTCGACCTCGGTTTGCTCAACGCGACGGATATTGTGGGTGGTTATCGTGCGTGGCAGAAGGCGGGGTTACCTGTGGATGTGGATGGAGAGATCCAACAGCCGTCGGTGATCGACATTTTGGAGTAAAAGAACCCGTGTAGCGGACCGCTGTATCGACTCCCGACTTACGTTGGAATCCTAACACAGGTCGTATTCCGCTATAGAGGTCACCCCCGAATCTATCTGGCTTCCCTTCTTTCTTCGGCGCTCTGCAACATCAAACCTGGGCGCAAATGCAACGCCATGGATATTACTACGCGCACATTCGGCGACTCACGGACGACGACCAGTGTCGCCCCGCCCTCCTTCAACAAATTTCCGGAAATCTTGAGAAGGTTCTCTAGCCCTGCAGCAGGCACGAATCGTCCTCATCGCAACCTCCACCGTTCTGAGCTCCCCGCGCAATCCCGCTTCGATTGACTAAAAAAGGCCCCATATCCCTAAGGGCTGAAATTCCACGTGAGTTCAAGTCGGCCGCGCACTTTTCGGCAGTGGGATCTCCAGTCGTTCTCGTCTCCTTCTAATATTCGAATCCACCCACCGCTGACTTCTTCCCGCCGAAGGAGTGCTTGTCATCCTCGTCGTCATCCATGCCGACATCGGAGTCGCGAGTGGATGCAGAAGAGGACGTCGCAACCTTCCTTGGTCGTATGGGAGGGGAACCTTCCTCCTCCCTTCACATTTCGCGACAACGCGACTCGGAGCTGAGAGTCTGAATTGGTCGTCTGTCGGTACGTTCGAACGCGAGCGGCGGTGGCCGGCCTGCTTATCCACACGTCCTCTGCTCGAATGATGTGCGGCGTACAGTGTATGCCAGTGGACGGTGTGGGGTTGGGACTGTTGAGTTGGTGCGCACTTGTCAGGTGTTGGAATTCGAATCACAGTCGCGCTCCTCCGATTGGCTTGTTTTTTTTCCCGTAGATTCAGAGATTACTGTAGTAGTAGCCCTGGGAGCCAGCGGTCTTTACCATTTTTTTTCAACTTTTTCCGCTCCAGTCGTGATTCCGTAAGCACGAGCTTCGATCCTTATACGGTCACCACCAAGTCTCGCCTCTTCACAATCCGCCGCTAACTCGTGTTACAGACTCGAACGCGCCCATGAGCCTCCTTGAAGCAGATCGTCGGCGCATAATAGAGATAGATGCTCAAATCTTGGAGCTCGAGGCCACTCTCTCCGACTTGCGAGGCAGAAAGGCCATCGCGCAGGAGCGACTCGATTCCTACAAATACCCCGTCTTGACATTGCCACCCGAAATCGTGTCGGAAATCTTCACCCACTTCCTCCCGACGTACCCCGATTGTCCAGATCCCACAGGCGCTTTTTCACCAACCGAATTGACCCAAATCTGTCGCACATGGCGATAAATTTCGCTAACGACTCCTTCGCTCTGGAGAGCCATAACTCTGTACCCCGAGTATGAGGGCCTTACTCCTGCGGAACTGGCCCTGGGATTCGACATATGGGCCCGGCGGTCCGGTCGCTGCCCGATGGCGGTCGAGCTCGAGTTCTTCCCAGACACCCAGCTCAGCGCGGAAGTCCTCTGACCTCAATCGCTGCCCAACGCGCACGCCTGGAGCACCTGGTGCTCCATCTTGATGACGCCGACCGTCTACTCCCATTTTCCGGCCCAATGCCCCGTCTCCGCCACCTCGATCTGATTCTTGAGGATGATGACCCCGGATCCGCGACCGTTGTGTTTATAGAGGCGCCTTTGCTTCGCACAGTTCTCATTAATTTTGCTCCTGCGAGGGTGGTTTTGCCGTGGGCACAGCTTACTTCGTTGCCGTTACGCTCCGTGTTTCCCGAGGACTGTTCCCCGATTTTGGAGCAGACCAGAAACTTGATATTCTGCCACCTCTTCCTATTGTCGGACGACGATGGTATTCTGAACGCAAATCCCGACATCATCCTTCGCTCTCTCACCTCGCTGAAGCTGGAGGCAGATCCAATCGCCGACTGGGATTACCTGCACACCTTCACTCTTCCCTCCCTCCGCTGCTTGGATATCACCGAAAAATCTCTTGGGCCCAACCCACTTCAATGTCTGGCATCATTCATATCGACGTCTGGCTGTAACCTGCAGGAACTTATCATGCGTCAAAAACATGGTATCCCGCGCCGCGCATATTGCGAGGCATTTCCTTCCGTTGACTGTTCCTTCTTCGGCGATGGGGAGGAATCTGAGTCCACGGACACAGAGGGCGAGTCTTCGGACGAAGAGAGCAGTTCCGAATCCGAATAATGATATGGCTTGGATGTAAGTACGTTCAAGAAATCATGTTCCGATC
The DNA here is from genome assembly GCA_029281495.1 of Mycena filopes. NCBI lineage: Eukaryota > Fungi > Basidiomycota > Agaricomycetes > Agaricales > Mycenaceae > Mycena > Mycena filopes. Next base: position 161,428 of record JARIHR010000001.1, on the reverse strand, counting down.
CCGATTTAACATTTTTTTCTTAGTGACCTCTCGGAGGAGAGAGGGACCGATGCTTGCATTCTCGCACTCCATTTTGTAGCCCAAGTCGATCCCGAACGCGGGAACGCGGTCCTACCCGGCACATTATTCAATTTTCTTGTTGTATCACCCGACTTTAACTTGAACGTCTGTTGTTACATTTGTTACGCTTTCGCGCCGCGCGCCCGTCCAAACACAAGACCGAGGTGGACACGATAAGGTTGTTCTTCGCAATCCCCCCAGCGCGAATCCTTTGAGCGCGATCAGTCACATCACGCGCTCGGTTGTCGCGTTTCCATTGTTTCTTCTTAACCACCACGTCAGAAGGACTCGGGTATGATTCCTCGCTATCTGGGCTCGCCCGGCTGAGCGAATAATACCGTGGAAGTCCAAGACCCCCCAGCCACCCTCGCAGGCGACCCAATGGACCCATCCCAATGTATTTGCAGGTGGTCTCTGTGGAGGAATTCTTCTCCTTCTAGTCACACATGCAAGGTGATCCAAATTAAACGGTCCGCATTCAAGACAAGTCAACATAATCCTCACCAAACCCAGGTCCCGTTCACGAAAGCCGCCGGCGAAATCAAGCCTGGAAGTCAAGCCGGGTCAGCTCCAGAACCTCGTGCAGCTGCTAGAAAAATGCTCGCATTCTCGTCCGGTGCCTGTTTTTCTCGTCAGTGTATTAGGCAATAACACCCGCCTCTTCCGCGTTGACCGCTCGGGGTACATCGTCTCGCGCCCCTTCAACTGGTCAGCTATAAATTCACAAGTCGTCCTTGCCGCAACCTCCATCGTGCTGAGCTCCGCGCTCAATTCCGCTTCAATTCACTAGAAAATGCCGCAGATCTCCGAGAGCTGAATGTGTAATTCAACTCGGTGTTGGAACGAATGTGAGTTCAAGTCGGCCGCGCCCTGTTCGGCAGCTTACGCTCGCGGTCGGAAGTTTACCCAATGGGATACCACCGACGCTCCCTCCTCACCAATCCATCGACGCACGGCGGGTAGTTACTAATGCCTGAGCGCCCGCCGGAGGACCCAATGCTCCGTCGTACGAGATTCTCCATGTTCGGTTTCTAGGTCCGACTCCGCCCAAATACAGTCTGGTCTGGTGGCCAGATACAGCCTGGTCTGGTAGGATCCCCGGCTTCTCATTTCGCACGTCGATCTATTCATTATGTTTGTGCAGAGTCCGAATTGGCGACTGGAGACTGCGTGAATAGCTTCAACAGATGAGGTGCAAGCTGTTTGTTAACTGTTCCTTGCCCCGACTACTCCCCTAAGCTGGATGGAGTGTAGTCTTCGGGCCTGATCTAGGTCAACTGCTGGCTCAATGCCCCTTATTCTCGGTTGATACTTCTTTCTTCTGGCGCTTCTACTTCTCAAGCGGACCCAGGGCTCGATGGCTTTTGGTTTATGTTGAATCTCAAGGTGAGTACCGCATTCAGCTCAGTAGCCATCTTACGGCGCGTAATTTAACTCATCTGCAGTAGCTCGAGTCTTGACGTCGGTGTGCGAATGGTAACCGTGCCATCGGCGAAATGCGGGCATTATTCATAGCGGCCCCACGCGGGATTTTTCCGGGGGCACCGGATTCCCAACGAATGAATCAACTTGGCGACCCGGTACGCACGGAGAAGGCCAATATTACCAAGGCACAAATGGGCTGCCACTTAAAAGGCTGCGATGAAGAAGCGTTAGCCATCAACCTGCGATGCCCAGACTTGGTTTCCTTGTACCTCTTGCCTTGGGCACATTGTCCTTGGGCGCAATTCTCGACAATGTCGCGGATTTGACGAAATTGAACCTCAAGTTCGATTTTATCGTCGTGGGCGGTAAGGGTCTCCTGACCTTTGCAACAATTCAAGGGCTGATCCAGTCGTCAAGGTGGAACAGCAGGAAACGTCGTCGCGAACCGCTTGTCAGAGGATCCCTCCGCTTCAGTGTTGGTTTTGGAGGCCGGTGGCTCGAATGCCGATGTTCTGGACATTATTGTGCCCTTTTTCTGTACTGTGGCGACTCCGAATACACCACAAGACTGGAACTTTACGACGGCACCGCAGACGGCTTTAAATGGGGTATGCACGGTGCTCTTCTCTTACCTCCTGCGCTGACAGACCATTCTAGCGTTCATTAGCTTACAATCGCGGGTTCGTTTTGGGCGGTAGTAGTTCAGTCAGTAAGTCAAGTCGAGCGCTAGATACGCCAGATACGGAGCTCATCAACGCACAGATTATATGGCGTATACGAGAGGATCAAAGGTATAGCCCCATCTCTGGGAGGGACGGGGAAACTGACTCGTGTACCTCGCTCTAGGAAGACTTCGATCGATGGGCAAAGGTCAGTGGTCTCCTCACGGCAAAGGTATAACTGGCAGCCTGAGCTGGTCCTAAGGTTACCGGAGACGATGGCTGGTCTTGGGACAACCTCCTGCCCTATATGAAAAAGGTATCATGCACCCCCTCCGTGTTCCATCTGTACTCTCTCTGACCCTTTACCCCGGTTTAGAACGAACGCTTCGGTACGCCCGTCGACCACCACAACACTACGGGCCAGTTCAACCCCGCCGTGCACGGATTCGATGGAATCAACACCGTTTCTCTCGCGGGGTTCCCTAGTCCAGTCGATGACCGTGTCATTGAAACTACAGAGGAGCTCAGCGAGTTTTTCTTCAATTTGGACATGAACTCGGGTAAAATCGCATCCATTATTGAGAATTCTCTAGAGCTAAGTATTTATTCTACAATTTAGGTTATCAACTTGGAATTGGTACGCAAATTCCGAGCCATTCACTGCGGCTGACTTCATTTTCTACAATCTAGGTTGGGGCCAAGCGACGATTAAAGACGGGTCCAGAAGTAGCTCGGCCACATCCTATCTTGCTCCGCAATTCGTCGCACGGCCCAATCTTCATGTTTTGTTGCACGCCAGAGTTACTCGTGTTCTCCCGGCTGCATCCAATTCAATTCGTACCGTCGAATTCCAAGACGCAAATGGTATGGACGAAACTTCAGTGCTGGACCTAATCTCACGGCTCTCACCTCTCTCAGGCCACCGTTTCACCTTGACCGCGCAGAAGGAGGTAATCCTTTCGGCGGGCAGTATAGGAACCCCGAACATACTGCTGCATTCGGGCATCGGCAACTCCACAACGCTCAAGTCTCTTGGAATCAAACCAGTGCATAACCTTCCCTCCGTCGGGCAAAATCTCACCGACCACAGTCTCGTCTTCCTCTCCTTCCTCGTAAACTCGAACAACACATACGAGACGGCGGAACGCAACGCAACGCTCGCTGCCCAGGAGTTGGCGCAATGGAACACGACACGGACAGGGCCCCTTGCTGACAATCCCGCGAGCCACATGGGGTGGCTTCGCATCCCCGATAATTCGTCTATCTTCGCAGATTTTCCAGACCCAGCGGCCGGGCCCAATACATCACATTACGAGCTTATCATCTCTAATGGGATGCTTGCTGCCCCGCCTCCGACCGGGAACTTCCTCTCTATCGTCCCGGCTGTGGTCTCACCCGCCGCTCGTACGTGCTTCACTCCGATGACCTATGAGCTACCTGACTCACCGCAAACCAGGCGGGTCGATAACGCTCACGACGAGTGACCTCCTCGCGTCTCCCCTAATCAACCCCAATCTGCTTGGCTCCGAGATCGACTTGTTCGTCATGCGCGAGGCTGTCAAGAGCGCCTTCCGTTTCGCCTCCGCCCCAGCATGGAACGGTTATGTTATTTCTCCGTTTGACTTGCAGTTTAACAGCACCGACGACGAGATCGATGACTTTATCCGGGCGAACGGGGGTACGGTTTATCACCCGGCGGGCTCTGCGAGTATGAGCCCGAAGGGCGCCTCATGGGGTGTCGTCGATCCAGACTTGAGCGTCAAGGGATTGAGTGGCTTGCGAGTTGTGGATCTCTCGATCGTGGTAAGTCATCTTCGATCCCTTCGTCTCCCTTGACCTGACAAAGGGTATAAAGCCTTTTATTCCCGCCGCCCATACTCAAGCTGCCGCCTATGTCATCGGCGAGAGGGCCTCGGATTTAATCAAGCAGGCCTGGAGTGAGTAGTGGTCGTGTACTCGATCGGACGGTAGATCATGGTGTTGGCAGCTTTCCCGCCCAACATTTCGGGATTGATTACCCAGACCAGTTTCGTTTACTGTGTACCTAATCGAAGCGCATTGGAAATTCTGTTGTTGAGAGTCAAAGGGCGCATCAGCTTATGTTGGATTTTTCGAACCGTGGGAAGAACACCGGCAGGTTCCGTTTCGCTTCCTTCAGCGCAAACTTCTTCTACCCCCCGGTCGACCGCTCTGACACTCATAAGTTTCTGCAGGGCTGGTGCGGCGAGAATGCGTATTCTTCCTCTGCTGAGTCGGAGTTAAGGGACGTGCAAGAATAACGCGGACGATGGGTGCCGTCGATCGCTCTGGAGATGCCTGGTCCTGTTTCCTCCAAGCTGGCAAATAAGTTCAAGTTCGCTTTTATTCAAAAACATGATCCACATTGGACCGTGCTAGGTGAGTACTGTCGTGGGTCCGACCTCCCAATTTGAACAGCCGATTGTGATTCTTCTTTGAAAAATCTGCGCTTGCGCCCGTTTTCCCTATGTGTGGATGTCAGGACCTGATTCACGGAGCATAGAATCGAACGGCCGTAAACACCCACATGGATCGGCCATCGAATATCTCAACAGTGATACCGCCACGGCGCGCAGGCACCATCATGGCCGAATTCAAATCCCGCGGGAACATTCTCGTAGTCCTTTCGGAGGTCACAAAACTACTTGAAGTGGCCGCACAAAGTCACAGTGGAATATCCCATCTATGCAAGGATATCAAACCGGGGTCGCATGAAGGTCAAGCAGCTGCACGACTTTATACTCCAAGCCTGTACACGGCACTTTACCCCAGGCCTTCAAGTTAACCGATTCACCGTCAATCTCCAACGTAAAGATGCTCGGAGTTTGGGCGGAGGTCCGGACTTTCACACCGATGTGGCAGGATATAAGGTCTTGCCCTGTTCTGTCTTGCCGGTTATCGCCCCGCTTCACCAGGTTCCCTTGTATACTCACTCAAAAGCTTCCGTGCTGTCTTGTTCGACATCGGCTATGTCGGTTCGAATCAGAATCGCGGGTCGAGAGTCGAAGCTCAAGAATGGTTGCTTTGCAACTGGCGTTCAACGTTCAACGGCTCTACTTACCTCCCATTTATTCGTCAGATTTGAATTCTTCTAGGCAGAAAGCAGATGGCCGCCTTCGTTCCCCGACCCAACATTCAGTTCGTCCGAAGTCGATCATCGCCGGGGCGCAACGCCATTTGCTCGTTGTGTCTCACTTGTCTCACCTTGTCTCACCGTCTCTCACCAGGGTCCTTTGATGCGGTTAGCGCCTGTTAGCGCCGCAGCCCAATGGCATTGTTTAGTATGCGTCCCCTCCTAACGTCGCTTGGCCAGCCTTGTCCGTCGCGAGTACGGCACGTCTGGCAACATATCCCCTGATGCACTTTGTCTTCTCGCACTGTCACATACGGCGAACCGAAACCATAAGTATGGGTGCGCCCGGTTTTCTCCCCGTCCTGCTCACCAACCCCCTCGTTGAATCATGGCTCCCGTGGTGATACCTGGTTTGAATGTTGCGCTCCTGTGAGGCAGTCCTCAGGCTCTCCTCTCGTCTTCGATGGCTAATCGTTGAACAACTAGGACTGGCCCACTGGTGCGGCAGCTGCTCGCGCAGAATTTGGGAGTATCTCACTAACCGGGACGTCTAGGTTCTGGGATACATGTTTTCTTATTGCCTATATGGGATCCTCATTGTTCAAGTCTGTGAGTCGCCCGAGCCATATTATTCTCCAACCGTCTACTGACTTGAATCTCCTCCAAGATATGTACACAGAGGCTTACCCTCGCGACCGCACCGGAATAAAGGCCATTGGTGAGTATAAATTCAACTCAATAATATTCCGATCTATTTTCGAACTGACGCGGCCGTACAGTTTGGTCGATGTTCCTGTTGCAGACGGTCTTCACTCTTTTCATCACTATCGCTGCCTGGAATCAATACGGACCTGGATGGGGAGATACCGATACGTTGGGGACGATCGATTGGTCCTGGGAGCCTCTGCCGGCTCTCAGCGGTGTCTGTGAGTTCAAAAGACCATTGACACTCGCTCGTTCAGACTGGCGTGCTGAAATTTTCCCAGTGGCTGCCTGGGCGCAAGGATTCTACATCTGGCGCATCTGGAGCTTGACCAAGCAGTTATGGCTTCCGATACTCATTGGAATGGTGCGAAATCTCTGCGGGTTGAACGTCCAGCTTTGTTGACTTACTTCGGTAACAGGTAATGGCCACCCAGGTCACGGTTGCCTTTTACTATGGCATAGTCGTATGTCGAACGCATCGTTTTCGTTCTTTTCAATCTCAGTGTGTGTGTAGGTCTCCATTGAAGGGCGCGGTGTCGACAAATTGTTTGCCCTCACCCCCGAAATCACAGTGAGCGGCCTCGGCACTTTATCTGCGAATGCCCGGGTCTGACCTGCCCACAGCTCTGGCTCACGTCGACGGCTGTTTGTGATCTCCTCATCACATTTTCGCTCATTTGGATAGTGAGTTCAGGGATCGAGTCTAATTCGTACGAGAACTAACAAACCTCTTAGTTTTCCCGTCAAAAACGACGCACCAACTTCGAGCGCACCTCGGGAATTATCAATCGGTTAATTCGGTACAGCGTAGAGACCGGTGCGGTTACAAGTGCCGGCGCGATAATCGAAGTCGTGCTGTGGCTTACTTCTCATCAATTCAACATACACTTCATCTTGTGCGTTAGTCCATTATATTCTCGCTTTTAAACCCAAGGCTAATGCAAATTCAACAGCTTCCTTTGTCTCGGGAAACTGTACGCGGGTTTTTGCTCCTACCTAACCGTCGACTGACGGCGGCATATAGCTACGCCAACATGCTCATGGCAACACTCAACGCGCGTGCGCCCATGCTGCGTAGCGAAGCCTCCATGACGGGGTCCATACCACCGAACTCCTTCTGGGCCGACGCAGGCAGCTCCCCGCCCGGGACGAATCTCAACCTCACCTCCCGCGGGGTGCACATCTCGCGCACGATCGACGTCGCCAAGGACGTAGACCCCATCGCGATGGATGTGCGTCGTTCCGTTTCCCTTCGTTCATCGTTCAACCCAGACTGATGGTTGAAGTAAAGGACTTTAGTCAGATCGGCCCCGACACGTCGGGTGGGGAGGAGCATAAGCAGGACTGGTAATGACGGGCTCAGAGTTCTTTTTCTTTCGGGTGATATTTGGGTGTTCATAAGGGGGGATATTTTGTATCGGGAATAATGTAGAGCACAACCTCAGTGGCATCAACCGGATTAGAAGTGACGGTCAATGCATTCAACGAGCTCATTCGTCAAACTTTATACTTAGCTCGGCGAGAGGTAAATCACCCGTTCATTTCACGCCGGAAGGTCAGCAACGCAGCAGAAAATATGCAGACCGTCGCCCCGGGCCATGTACAGCGCAGCGACGGCATTTTCCGGTGGCCTTCCCACGGTTCAACTTTTCCCAGTTGAAGTGTAGAAATCCCAGACTATGGAAGAGATGTCACAGATACAATGAAAATGTGTCGACTGCCTCCAGTGACTCCTATTCCCTCGTTTACGGTTTCGGTTGCTTTATGGTTGAGAATCTTGAGATTCGGTTGGCTCGGAGATCACTCGGCATATCCCGATCAACCCGCCAGCACAACACGCCAACACAAGCTCACTTTCTGCCGTTCGCAAGGGGGCACCGGCATTCAAAAAAACTTTATAGGGCCGATTTTCTTTTTTCAACCTCGGCCGCGGGACTGACTAACTAACGTAACGTTCCCATGCTCCATATATAGTAATCGTATTACGTTGTTAGTTGCCGGACGTTGTTCAACCTCTGTATTTTGGTACGAATTATGCTCTGGAGAGGCCTAAAGTTTACATTGGATGTCTGAAGAACATATTAGGCATGCACAATAATCTTTTTATGGTCTTCCAACTCACCTCGGCAGCCGAGAACTAGATGCAAAGGAAGCGCAAGCTTTGCGGGGCCAGTGGGTGAGTTGGGCGTTGCATATTTGGACTCAGTTGAATAGCAATAATAGCAATACACCCTGGCTGGGCTTGCAATCGTCCCCGCTGCATTCAAATCGGTTGAAAGCAGAACATCAGCACCAAAAACAGGATAGGAGATGTCATATTGGGAATTTTCCAACTGAGGGGACTCAGAAGTAGAGTTGACCAGCACAGAACAAAGAATAAAAATTCTCCCAGTACTGTTTTTGGCCGTTCTGAGGAGGTGAACTTTTTTTTTTTAACTAACCGGCCCTTAGTCGCCGGTTTGAATGCCGGTGCCCCCTTGGCCGTTCGGCGTTGGTTGCCCGACTGTCCTTGCGTTCCTGCAGCTTTAGATCGTTGGCCATAGCCGTTGGTTGCTCGCAAATGATCCATCGCGTGGCCCGGGACGACTTCAAGGCCCACTACCACCTTCTCGCGCGGTGTCTGCCTCCTAGTGTTGCCGGTGTCGGGCAAGGGGTACCCGCGATTGAAATGCCAGACACGGAGTTCCCGTGGGAAGATTTTTTTCCCCAAAAGGAAAGCCTCAAACCGAAGTTTTTCCTGAACGAATTGGACCTTTCTGCGCAACTTCAGAAAAAAAATATTGAGGCTCGAGGAGACAGACTCCGTAATAATGATCGCATCAATGCCCATATATGGCGCCTGTCACACCATATATAGTAAATCTGTGATGCCATCGACTTTGTGGTCGCACGGTAGTTGGTGTCTGACATTTCAATCATGGGTACCCCTTGGTGTCGGGTTCAGAACTGATTCTGAACCCCGAACCGAACCTGAACCGAACCCAGGTCCAGTTTGAGGTTCACAGATTCTTCATTTTCTCCGAACCCTTGTGCACAGGTGCGAACCTGTGCGAACCCGGGGCTCTCTGAGGGCTATTTCAAGGCATTTTTAAGCAGCTTTGGCACAAAAGCTCATGCAACTCTCAGCTTTAACCTGCTGAATGATTTTTACATTGGTGATCCATGGCCTCTAACTCATTTTTACCTCAGTAGCAATGCAAATTTGGTCTGCAATGTCGATATTAAAGCACCAGATAACATGTTTTGCGAGCCAAAACCTCCCGGGACGAACAGAAGTTCGCTTCAATGACACATTGTGGGTTGAGACGGTGGGTACAACTTACCACAATGCTTATTTAGCTGCCGGAGGGTATGGAAAAAATTACAGGTTCGTTGAGGTTCGAACCTGAACTGAACCTGAACTGAACCCATCCCGAACCGAACCGAGGTTCGGGGGTGGTCAGGTTCGAGGTTCGATTTTTTTTGGCCGAAAACCGGACCGAACCGGACATCGGCAACACTACTGCCTCCACCCATTGCCAGCTGGCACCCTCCACCCATTGCCGACGGGCACTCTACCGGACCACATTTTAGCATCCTCCCGTCTATGGCCGTTGGTTGACGCGCGTTGTCACAATTACGTCGGGTTTGAGTGGATGACTGTGCCTCGGGGAGGAGGATTGCCGACTTTGTCACCCCGACTGTTCGAGGCTTCAACGTAACCGCGTCGTTACTTCCTCCGAGTCCGATTTGGGTGCGGGTGGGGCGCGATGGAGATGTGCCAATCTAGCGGCCGCACGGAGAGGCAAGGACGTCTCAAGATTTTTTCAGGCGCAATCCCCGTCACGATCTCATGTATTCTGGCTTTCGCGCGGAACCCTGCTTTGCCTCCACAGCCATTATCTAACGGCCCTTCCCCCCCAAAAAAAAACCACTGCCAGGCTAAAACCTCTTTCCGTGACTATCCATTTTTGTCACGATTCGATTCCAATCTTATCGCGACAACGTCTATCTCGGAGGCGCCTAATGAAGCGCCCACAGATGAGATAACGAAGGGATTAGATATGGACTTAGATTAGATAGTTGAACACCTGGCAAACACATGGTAAAAGAACATTGCAGAACATTCCGGCACTGCATGTTGCAGCAGGATGGTTTACGCACCGAGTACATACACAATTCATATTCACACGGTTCACAGAACAGTATAAGTAGAGTAGTTAGTTTCTTGTATTCCTTAGTCTTTTATTCGATTCATTTCTCGAAGTCCTGCACATCTCACTCCCCAATCCGCTATCTCTGTATAGTCGGACGAGATAAGGCTTTAATTGTGACATAATAAAAGACTCCCCTTCGTACCACCCGTACCGTCATACCTCGATCTCACCTACCACCACCCACGCACTATTTGCGTAAGCATTACCATTTCACCATCTCGCGCGCTCGCGCACTCGTTCCAAACCTCCTTTCCCTTTCCTCCATTTCCGACAACCCGTATCGGACCACTATAACAGACAGACGCTGTACCACGGGAAACGTTGAGTCCGTCCCAAGTACAATAGCAGTCGTAGGGGTACTGGGCAGATCCTCGGAGAGGCCCATCCCGCTATCGCCGGGGGTGTTGTAGAAGACCCGGGATAATTCTGTTCGCAAAAGACCGATACGGACCCCACCAACCGCTTAGTGCGGAAGAAGACCAGTCGCGCTGTTCCGCGCACCCTCTAGCACCGGCTCTTCAGAGTCATCATCGTCGTCGTCGTCTCCCTCCGCGCACCCACCACCTCCTCCTCCTCACGGCGTACCTACACATCTACCGCCTCTTCCCTTGATACTCCCCACACCTACTGCGCCACCCACTTCACCGTCCCCCGCCACACACCTTTACCACTCGTTCCCGACCCTCACCGACATGTCTCACCACGCCGCATCCCAGGGGCCAAGCCGTGCCCCATCCCCTGCGCCTAGTGTGCTGATGAACGACCCCGAACCCCTTGCTCCCACGCCGAGAATCTCATCCTCTCGGATCACCCTCGCCTCTCTCCCGCCGCACTTTGACGGGAACGACAAGTCCAAGTGGGACACTTGGAAAGATGCGCTCGGAAATTACATCTGGGCATACGAAGCGGAGTTTCGCACTCCGAAGACAAAAATTGCCTTCACGATTTCGCTGCTCGGCAGCAAGGACGGCGCGCCCAGCCCAGCTTCCAACTGGGTCCGTAATTGGCGCAAGCGAGTGCTCGACGAGGACGACGAGCTACCAGAAGGATATTCCTTCAAGGGTTTTTTGGACGACCTTGGCAGGACGTTCAGGGACCACAATGTGCGCCAGACAGCGTACATTCGCCTTACCACCACGAGGCAAGGGAAGACCGCCTTGGCGGACTTCATCCAGGCGTTCGAGTTGAACGCAGAGGAGGCGGGATACGACCCGCACGACGACTTGCACGGGCACCACAACCAGTTCCTGTGCGAGAACCTAGAGAACCTCGTCAACGAGGAGGTTCGCACGCAGCTCTATGCCGGGGGCGTAGAGATCCCGGAGGATTATGCCGGGATGAAGGCCAGGATGATGACAATCAGTTGCATCCTAGAGCGGCAGAAACTGCGCAAGGCGCAGCAGCCGAAGGCGGCCGGGACTCCGTTCTGGGTCCCCGCAAAACCTCCCCCACCCGCACCCAGCGGTAATTACCGGGGAACTGCGCCAAATTTGGCGAAGAAGCTCGGTCCGGGGGAAGTAGCCCCTATGGACGTGGATGCTTCGAAGTCGAAGGGGAAACCCTTCAAGTGTTACAACTGTGGCGATGAAGGCCACATGGCACGCGAGTGCCCACAGCCACGCCGGGAGCGTGGAAAGATCAATGTCCGCGCTCTGCGGACGAACGAGATGTCGAAGGAGGATTTCAAATTCCTCTTTGACCAGGCCCGGGCCATGTATGGCCAGGATTTTTAAGGAGGGCCCCGATCAAGGCCGAATCGGCGCCCCCCGCTTCTCTTCCCCTAAATAAATATGTTCCGCTTGAGGTGGAACCGACCGAGACCCAAAGTTCTTTTGTAAATTATATAAAACAGTGCACTGCTCTACGTACACAGGACAATATAGTAGTAGGAGTAGATGTAGAAAAAGACAAAAAACAAATACGTATTTTAGAGAATCTGAATCGCATCCGTAATATTAAAAACCGTAGAATGAACGAAGTGAACAAGCGTTGGAGTTTATTTAAAAAGGCCCCTGGAACCCAAACCAGTGAGAAAAATAGTGCGGATAAAAAGGGCGGTGCTACCGCGATGGCTCAACCCACAGTTGTGGGGGAAGCGCCAAAACACACACGAGTCCCCTTTGGACTCAAGAAGCAGGAGGCAGCCAGGTGGCTTGCACGACGCGCGATGGGTATCTCAGACAACCTATTAGCGCAGGAACTCCGGGAGTTCCAGAAGCAGCGGAAGCAGCATGAGATGCTGGTGTCAGTGGAGCTGATGTCTCCGGACACGGGGAAGACACGCCGTATCAAGGCGCTGCTGGACAACGGCTGCACTACCACGTGCATTGATCGGGCGTATGCCAAAGCAGAAAACTTTGAGCTCCGAGAGCTTGAACAGAAAATTGTCGCACGGAATGCGGACGGATCCGAGAACCTTGGAGGACGGATTACGCATTACGCAGAATTAATTATGGGAGTTGGACTCCACCGGGAACGAATAAAGTTCTTGGTTACAAATCTCGGGAAGGCCCGTGTATTTATCGGATACGACTGGTTATTTAAACACAACCCCGAGATCGACTGGAGGTCTCAGAAAATTACCTTCAGTCGGTGCCCGCCCGAGTGCAACATGCAAGGCACCGAGGAAGCCGGAGGAAGCGCTCGAGGAGGGTGAGTCGATCTTGATGGTCGACTTTGCGGAGCACATAGACCTGCGTGTCAAGGCCACTCAGGCACAGCAGATGGCGGAGGAGGCAGATAGAGACAGAGAAAAGATGACGGAGGACGCGGTTCCGGAGCAGTATCGCGAATACATCAAGGTGTTTGCAAAAGAGTTGTTTGACCGACTTCCGGAAAAGAGGCCGTGGGATCATGTGATCGAACTAAAGCCGGACTCCAAGGCAGTGGATTGCAAGATCTACCCGTTGTCCCAGACGGAGCAGGGAGAGTTGACCAAGTTCCTAGAGGAGAACTTGAAGAGTGGACGTATCAGACCGTCGAAATCACCTATGGCTTCGGCGTTCTTTTTTATTAAAAAGAAGGATGGAAGCCTTCGACCGGTGCAGGATTACCGGAAGCTTAACGAGATGACGATCAAGAATCGTTATCCACTGCCGCTGATCTCGGAGCTTGTCAATAAACTCCGAGGAGCGAAGGTCTTCACGAAACTGGACATTCGCTGGGGATATAATAATATTCGTATTAAAGAGGGAGATGAATGGAAGGCGGCTTTCCGAACCAACCGCGGCTTGTTTGAGCCGCTCGTGATGTTCTTTGGCTTGACAAACTCGCCGGCCACTTTCCAGACAATGATGAACGACATCCTTCGCGAGTTAATTAACGAAGGAAAGGTCATTGTCTACCTCGACGACATCCTTATTTTCACGGACACTCTGGAAGAGCACCGACTTATTGTAAAACGAGTGTTGGAGATACTCGAGAGAAATCAATTGTATTTAAAGCCGCAGAAATGCGAGTTTGAGCGCAGTGAGGTCGAGTACCTCGGAGTAATTATTGGTCACAACTCCATGAGAATGGACCCTGTGAAGATCCGGGGGATCACCGAGTGGCCGGAACCGAGAAACCTCAAACAAGTCCAGGCGTTTTTGGGGTTCACCAATTTCTATCGGCGATTCGTACGGGGATACAGTGAGGTGGCCAAACCCCTCACGAGGTTGACGGGGAAAGAGGGCTTCTCCTGGGGAGAAGAGCAGAAGGCGGCCTTCCAGAAGTTGAAGGACCGGATTGCGGAGGACGTGGTGCTCGCACTTCCCACGGATCACGGGAAGTTCCGGATAGAGGCTGATGCATCGGAGGGAGCAACTGGGGCGGTGCTTGAGCAGGAGCAAGAGGGGGGGTGGCGCCCGGTGGCGTTCCAGTCCCATGGACTGAACGAGACGGAGCGGAACTACGAGATCTACGACAAAGAGATGCTCGCAATCATGCTCGCGTTGGAGGAGTGGAGATCTCTCTTGATGGGAGCGCAGGAGACATTTGAGATCTGGACGGATCATCAAAACCTGCAGTATTTTAAAAGTCCTCAGAAAGTCAATCGGAGGCAAGCGCGATGGATAGTCGAGCTGTCCGAATACGACTTCACGCTTTTTCACCGGCCTGGAGCGCTGAACAAGAAAGCTGATTTACTATCCCGCCGGGCGGACCACGACCAAGGGAAGAATGATAACGAGAATATTGTTCTTCTCAAGCCCGAATATTTCCGATCTCAGGAGATCGTGTTAGAGGGACCCGAAGCCGAGATCATGTCACAGATCAAAGCGGAGAAGAAGGTCGACAAGAGCGTGAAGCTGGCGCTCCAACAAAAACTCCCTGGCTGGGAGAGGATCGATGACCTTATCTATTATAATGGACTCATCTATGTGCCGCACAACCCGGAGTTGCGAGATAAGATTATCGGGTTGCACCACGATAATGCTCTGCTTGGTCACCCAGGACCAAATCGGACACAGGAGATGATTGAGCGTAATTATTGGTGGCCACGGCTGGGAAACCAAGTTGGTGGATATATAAAAGCATGCGAGCCGTGCCAACGAACGACGGTTCATCGGTATAAGCAGGGAAAGCTTAACCCGCACGAGATTGCGGCAGGACCCTGGCAGAATATATCCATGGATCTGATCGGACCACTGCCGGTCAGCAATGGTTTTAATGCTATACAAGTCTGGGTCGACATGTTCTCGAAGATGATCCACTGCGAGCCAGTCAATATGGACTTGTCTTCCGAAGGTGTTGCCCGGTTGACCCGGGACCGAGTGATTCGATACCATGGAATTCCTCGCAAGATCGTCTCGGATCGGGATCCGCGGTATGTCTCGGGATTCATGAAGGAGCTGAACCGGCTCCTCGGCATTGAGATGAACCCGAGCACGGCATTCCACCCAATCACCGATGGCCAGACCGAGCGCATGAACCAGGAGATTGAGAAATATCTCCGTATCTATGTAAATTATCGCCAGTCGGACTGGGCGGAATGGCTCGCGCTGGCGGAGTTCACCCACAACGACAAGACAAGCTCGTCGACGAGCATGTCACCGTTTTTTATAAATTCCGGACTCCACCCCTGGAAGGGGATAGAGAATGCAGTCGAGTCGCGCAACGAGGCCGCGAACGACTTTGCCGGAAAAATGAAAAAGATTCGTGACGAGGCGACAGCAGCGCTGGAGAAAACCCAGAAAAGCATGAAAAAATATTATGACGCTCACCGGCGTGACGCGCCAGTATTTAAAGTTGGAGACAAGGTCTGGCTGGAGGGGAAGGACATAACCACGGACCGGCCAACAAAGAAGTTTGATGACTTACGGCTGGGGCCGTATGAGGTCATGGAGAAGGTGGGGGCATCGGCCTGGAAGTTGAGACTTCCGGAGACGGACAAGTCACATCCGGTCTTCAACGAGAAGCTCTTGACGCCGTATGTGGAGCCCCCGGCGCATCGAAAGGAGAATCGCCCCGCTCCCCAGATAGTGAGCGGCCACGAGGAGTACGAGGTGGAGGAGATATTGAAGCACCGCAAGCGCGGCAAGGGCTACCAGTATTTAATCAAGTGGAAAAATTATCCGCTGGCGGAACGGACTTGGGAACCTAGACGGCATCTTACACACGCAAAAAAGATGCTTGACAAATATAATACGGATCACGGAATCATTATCCGTGCTTTGCCTATATTTCCGAAGGGCCACTGGGACTATTTAGTTAAAAGATACAAATGCCGCGAGGAGTCGCAACAATACTCGACGAAGAAGTTATTTATTCCTGAAACAAACTCCTTCATCGCCATCGACGAGGACGTTGATTCTAGAGGGGGGGTAATGTCACGATTCGATTCCAATCTTATCGCGACAACGTCTATCTCGGAGGTGCCTAATGAAGCGCCCACAGATGAGATAACGAAGGGATTAGATATGGACTTAGATTAGATAGTTGAACACCTGGCAAACACATGGTAAAAGAACATTGCAGAACATTCCGGCACTACATGTTGCAGCAGGATGGTTTACGCACCGAGTACATACACAATTCATATTCACACGGTTCACAGAACAGTATAAGTAGAGTAGTTAGTTTCTTGTATTCCTTAGTCTTTTATTCGATTCATTTCTCGAAGTCCTGCACATCTCACTCCCCAATCCGCTATCTCTGTATAGTCGGACGAGATAAGGCTTTAATTGTGACAATTTTCGTCCCACAAACCCATTGCGCCAATCCCGGATGCAAAACTCTCTTCTGCAGAGACTCCCGTCTTTCTGCCCACGAGATGCGGCCTGAACAACGGGACGCACGGCGCGCCACCGCCTCAACTCCGAGCCCGACGCGCTTCCCTTCACGTCAATTCGGCAGCACTCCAGTCAGCGTGCGCGCGCGGTACGCAACCGCGGGGAAGGATGAAGCAGCGCAAGTTGCGGTCAATATGACCGGCGTCGTGTAGCTCACGTCCTTCGGAATCGGCGGGGTGCATGCCCGCAGATGAGGTTCGCGACGGCTCTGGTCTGTGCGCGACTCGGGTTCCTGCAGGTGGTGGAGCTGGCCACGCAGGCCTCCGTCGTCCTTCCGTCCCCATCCTCCTCCTCCTCTCCTACATATATACACGCGCCGGCTTTTGTTTGTACCCGAGTTCTGCGGGTGGTGGAGGTTGGCCGCGCATGCCTCTGTCCTTCTTCCCCCCTTCTGTCGTCCACATTCTCTCCTCCTTCCGAACACGCGTGCTGACGCTCATGCGCGTCTTCTCGCAGGACCGAGACATGAACCAGAAACACTTCGGCACGAGGTGAAGGCCTGGGCGGTGGAGGACACGCGCTGTTGTGGCGGGCGGTGTGGGGAGGCGCTGACGCGGTGACTGGCATGCTTGCAATCCTTACGGGTCTTCGTTCGTGCTGGAGGATGTGTGACGCCAGGTGGATGCGGAGGAGGGCACCTCGGGGGCCGGTCCATTCGTCGCGCGTGCCAGTGGCGAAGGGGAGAAGTGGGGTGGATGCGACTCAGAGGCGATAACGTTCACGCTCGTCGTTGTCGCCGTTTGGCGGGACGACGTAGGTTTGGTCCGTCCAGGGACACCTTACTCCCTCCTTCACACACGCTCTTCGCCAGACGCAGATGCGGGTGTGGTCTTTTCACGACCGTAGGGAGGTACCTGTCGCCGAGAACGTCCTCAAGCCCACACCGCCCGACCTGGGCACAGGAAGAGCCTAAGTCACTGACCAGTGACTGGGACGACGTGCTTAGATGTTTTATGCCAGTGCGTCAAGGACGGAATGCGGGAAAATTCAATCCCAGGTGGTGTTCTTCCAGATAGTTCATTTATCTGCGCATGTATCGAGAGTCGATTGCCTCAATTGCAATAGGACTCAATAGGACTCGGCCTCTAAATCTATTATATTTCTTGCCATTTCCTTTTTGGTACCGGTCGTGATTCCGTAACACTCGGAAGAGCTTGCCTTACACGGTCACCACAAGTTTCGTTGCCGTAATCCTAATGCTCATACTGCGACCGGCGACGCTAACTTGTATTTGCAGCCCCGAACACGCTCATGAGCGTCCTCGACGCAGATCGGCGGGGCATCGTGGAGATAGATGCCCAAATCTCGGAGCTCCTGCTCGAGGCCTCCGAGTCCCGACAGACCGAGAACCAGGCCACTATCTCTGACTTGCGAGGCAGCAGAGCAATCGCGCAGGAGCGACTCGACTCCTACAAGTACCCTGTCTTGGAACTGCCACCCGAGATCGTGTCGGGAATTTTCATCCATTTCCTCCCGACGTACCCCGATTGCCCATCTCCCACCGACGCTCTTTCGCCAACACGATTGACCCAAATCTGTCACGCATGGCGAGAAATCTCTCTGGCGACTCCTTCGCTGTGGAGAGCCATAAATCTGGCCGCCCAGGACGACTTTCCTCCTGCAAAACTGGCCCAGGAACTTGACATCTGGGTCCGCCGGTCGGGTCTCTGCCCGATGGCGGTCAAATTCAAATTCCTGCCAGACGACGAGCTCAGCTCGAAAGTTCTGGCCGCGATCGCTGCTCAGCGCACACACCTGGAGCACTTGTTGCTCCATCTTGATGACGCCCTTAGTCTACTCCCACTTTCCGGCCCAATGCCTCGCCTCCGCCACCTCGATCTGGATTTCGAAGACGACTACTCCGATTCCAGGGTCCTCGTAGTTCCAGAGGCACCTCTACTGCGTACGGTTATCCTCACCTTCACGCCAGCGAGGGTGGCCTTACCATGGGCACAACTCACTTCTTTGACGCTACGCTACGTATTTTCCCGCGAATGTTCCCCAGTTTTGGAGCAAACCCCCCACTTGACATTTTGTCACCTCATCCTTCTCCCGGGAGACGTTGACTCAAGTCGCCCCATCACTCTTCGCTCCCTCACCTCATTCAAGCTGGATGTGTTGGATCTGTTCCCCCATTATCTACACACCTTCACTGTCCCGTCCCTCCGCCGCCTCGAAATCACAGAAAACTTCATTGGTCCCGACCCCCTCCAGTCGCTGGCCTCATTCATATCGAAGTCCGGTTGCAACCTGCAGGAGCTCATCATGCATAAAAAACACAGTATCTCGCGCAGCGCATATCGCGAGACGTTCCCCTCGATCAACTTCTCTTTCCTTGCTGATGGAGAGGAGGCCACGGGTCCCGAGTCTTGATAGCGAGGCGTTGCAAAGAGAACAGTTCTTCCTTGGCTTGGATGTAAGCGTATTCCGATTTCGATCCAACAATTTCGTCAGTGACGTTTCGAGAAGACAGGGATGGATCCTTGTGTTCTTATCCATTGTAGCCAAGCCTGAACCCCGGAATGTGAGGACGAGCAGTCCCGACCCTATATTTATTTCTTCGTGTTGGGAGTCGTGTAGTGTATCGCATGGCTGGTGGAAACGTGAAAAAAAGTATGTAGTTGATTCCAAATCGATTCGGCGTGTCCTATGTATTTCCTCGACACGTCAATTTTTATGATTGCTCGCGTTGTGGATGACGTCGGAGTTTGAAACACTGACTTGTCTCGATCCACAACAGTTCCTAGCACTGATCTGGCTACATCGACTCGCATGGATGAGGTCTCCCCCCCTTTGCTCTCCAAAGCAGCTGTGAGGACCCAAATCGACACCACAGAGGCCAATATCGGCCGCCTCTCATCGCAGATACAGAGCCTCGCATCGCAAATCCAGAACCTTACAGCTGAGCGCGAAAACGAGCGCCGGAGCCTTGCGCGGCTCTGGTTCATGATCGCGCCAGTTGGGACCCTTCCGACAGAGTTGTTGACGGAGATCTTTGGGCTCTCAATTCAGACTGCAGAGGCACCGTCGAGACCGACGCATGCCAGTACGCGACCTTTGGCGCACCCCGCGTTCCAGCAAGCTCTTCACCTCTCTCAGATCTGCTGCCTCTGGCGCCACATCGTCCTCAACTCCCCTAGCTTATGGGCTTTATGTCCGGTCGATGCGCAACTGGGGAGAACTCGGATCGATGGCCTGCAGATGCTGCTCGACCGTTCAGCCAAACTCCCGATATCCGTCTCGCTGACCGTCCCGATCAACGGGGCTAAATTCACATTCCCTAGGGTAGAGGATCCCTCGCTCCTCCTGACCATCATGCCCACGGCCGCGCGATGGAAGGACCTTGACATCGACAGTCTGTGCCTCGGCGATCTGGCGCAGCTGGATGTTCCTCCCGGGACATTCACTGGGCTCGAAAGTCTGCGTATGCCAGGGTACGGATGCGCGAAACTAGATGTATTTGCGTCCTCTCCCCGCCTTCGCCGCCTCATCTTGTGGGCGCCTCCCCGAATTCCGTTCGCGCAGCATCATCTGCCATGGACCCAGCTCACCGATCTGAAATTTACGAACTCCTCCCTGACCACCTGTCTCTCTCTTTTCCGGCAGTGCACCAATCTCGTTTCGGTCGCGTTTACGGGCAAAGACGACACACAATTCGAAGTGGAGCCGTTCATTGCGCCGCTTTGCCTAAAAACCCTTTCATTAGATTCAAGTTTGGAGTTCGGCCCTGCAGTCGGGCCCTTCTTCACAACGTTAAGCACCCCCACTCTGCAAACGCTCACCCTGGCGTTTCCTGGTCCAGAGCATCCCCAGCCCTGGCCGGCCTCGAGGTTTTCCGTCTTCCAGTCGCGCGCCCCTAACATCACGCACATCTCGCTCAGCAAATGTCCCCTCCGCTCTCCAGACCTCATCCACCTCCTGCGTCTCACTCCGGCGCTCACCAAACTCTCCCTCCTTCGTATGCCACTCTGCCTCGACAGTTGGTTTCTCCAGGCGTTTAGCTTTGACGGGGTGTCCACAAAACGGGTGGTGCCGCAGCTTTGCGAGCTGGATTAGCGGGGGCAGCATCGACAACCTGGAACCCGCTGCTTTGATAGCCGCGATTCGCTCACGATGTTCTGCAACACACTCGGGTACCGCGCGGTTGCGGGCCGTAACATTGTCCTTTCAGAGCGCGTCCGACATTTCTTCACCCTTGGAGGCTACTTCTTCCGCCTTCAAGGCTAAAAGAATGGCTCGTAGTATCATGCTGGGTATGGAGGACCTCGTCGCGCAGGGGCTCAAGTTCGAAATTCACCCATCTGGTATGAAACATGGCTTCATTATGTGTACCTCGACTCACATTTTACTTCCAGACAAGTCGCTCGATTCTCGAAGTTCGTCTGTCGAAATTCCCTGAAAGGTACTCGGGTTCATTCTCGATACTTCACCGTAGCAGAGCCCCCTACAACCCCTTCTTTCCCCGTTCTTGCATTCCTCCGAATCGCGCGGCATCATCCACTTTCCCTCCGTTTCCACTATCTTAGCCATGACTGGGTATACTGATTGCCTAGATTTCTTGGCCTATCCACACTTCTTGAGCCGCACACACAGCCCTGTAAACTCTCCACGAGATCGTCTCGCCATTTTTCTCTTAGTTCTCCGAGTCCGAACACGAAAATGTACATAGGCAACATACTGGTACAATTGATCCGTTGCTACTTTCGCTTTTTCGTGGAGGGATTGTGGGCGCCCCGGTGAGGCAATGTCTTTTCGGACAGCGACTCTTGACCACAGAAACCTGCTGAAAGCCGACAAGTCAAAAATCGAACCAACGAGCGGCAATCTCCGAGTACATTCCCACGGTTGAAAAACACTGATTATATTGGTCTAAAATCGATACTCTCTGCGTCCACTAGAAATCGAGTCTCAATAACAAAAGATACAAGCAAGAGCACGTAGCGAGAGTAACGTCACCAGAGAGCAGCAAGCGGGGCGTACGGAGCCCATATTAAAGTTTGGGATTCTCAGGCCCAGTCGGTCAGTATAAGAGGTGCTCAACAGACACCAGAAAGCAGGATCGCTGAGAGTGAATGAAAGCAGCTCCGGGAGTATCGAGACTTCCTCCGGCGCGAGGTTGTTACAAGAGGCGCCGCTATCAGCGCTTGTTCGGCGGGCGCCTGACCAAGTTCTTGCAATTGTTAGCGCCGTCACTCCATTCCCTTCAGTGCCCCTATCTCCCTCCCTTCGGACACCTCAAGGCCCGGCGAATGCACTACTGCTGCCGGCCTTCTGAATCTACTTTGTTGCCGTCTCCTCGGGCTGAACTCTCCGAAATTGGTATCGGAACTTGAAGTACTGTACAATTTCGTTCAATTCGACACGACCCCTGACATTTTTCGAAAATTTTAAATCCCATAAATCGAGAAAAAATTATTGCCGCAATAAAAAAGGTCCCGTGTGACGCGTGACTGTCGATTTGAACGAAATTCTACAGTATGTTCATTCATTCAATCGATAAAAGTGTTGTTTCCTTGGTCGGATTGTTTTTTTTGCCGCAGCATGGAACGACTCAAATTTACGAGTGACTTCTTTGGAATAGTTTCTACGGCCCAGCGCCGCGCACGACCGCGTCCTGCATCTTCGGTTCCCTAGGCCGTCGATCTGACCAGTCTTTGTGCTCACCAAACGTCTCTCGTGCACTGGCCGACGAACTCATCTGAATCGAACACGAATGCAGGCTCCACATCCACACTCGAGTCCTTTCAGTCTGAGTTCTGCCTAGCAGGGTGCCCTCCACCATCCGATACCTAACCGTTATTCCCTTTGGTCTGATTGGTCCTCCACCTTAGGTTACCCGAATCTTCAACCAGTCAATACGATACAAGTTAGTGAAGCTCATCTTTGAACCGATCTACGGCTCGGAGCGTATCCATTTTGTACCATTGACAGACGGCAGTTATATACGTTCCATACTTACACACTCAACAGTGCGTTCAACCACTCCCTCTGACCTTTTCTTCACCGTTTGAGGCTGAATTCCTTGTTTTTGTATGTAGCTGCCCTCGATTACTCATATCCTTGGATGACACCCGACGCCATCCGCGCTTAGTCGCTACCACTGTAGACCTCACCCCGAAACTTTACTTTACTTGCCTAGCGGAACTTAATCAGGTGGATTTTCGGGTGTTGATTTCGAGCAAGGCCTAGCATATCCTTCCCCAGACCGGCCATTATGCTCATGATCAACACGCAGGTGTGAGCGAGCATGATCGAACCGATATGCGGAGTTACTGTCCCCTGATATTTTCCAGCGTCCAGGAGGGAAATACCGCCGGTCTCAACTTACCCAAGGCCAGCCCTCCATTTTCAGCCCAATAGCTGCTGCAGATTCACTGTTTTCGCTCAAGTTGAACTGTCAAGGTCAGGCAGGTTAAATATTAACCTATCGTTCGAGGATGCATTGCACTGGTCGAAAGATTCAAATTTTTCAGCACAGTTGTCAGTGAAAAATGTCCTTGGTTTTTCAGAGATTTTTCACTGAAAAGGTAGGTGGAAAATTTAAGACATCTTCACCCTTTTTCCGCCCCAAGGTGAAAAATTCAAAAGAAACTTGAAAAATGGTGAAGATGTTTTGAGTTTTTCACACTGGTTGAAAGATTTGAATTTTTCAGCACAGTTGTCAGTGAAAAATGTCCTTTGTTTTTCAGAGATTCTTCGCTGAAAAGGTAGGTGGAAAATTCAAAACATCTTCACCCTTTTTCCGCCCCAAGGTGAAAAATTCAAAAGAAACTTGAAAAATGGTGAAGATATTTTGAGTTTTTCACCTCACTTTCCAGTGGAAAATGAATGGAAAACAAAGGTCATTTTTCACCGAAAATTGTGCTGGAAAATTTGAATCTTTCAGCCAGTGTCACCTCACTTTCCAGTGGAAAATCAATGGAAAACAAAGGACATTTTTCAACGAAAATAGTGCTGGAAAATTTGAATCTTTCAACCAGTGTTGTCAGGCGGTTGATTTTCTTCCAAACAACCGGACAGAACGGATACAGACGAATGTATTCAGTGCATGAGACCTGTTTACTACGGCCACAATCCATCCTCGACGTCTCTTTCCGTCGTTCAACATGTTCGCTCACAATGTTCCGGATGCTGATTTTATACGTCTTGAAGTATCCCTCCGGGCTCGGATACAACCCAAGCAATGTGGCTACTGTCCCCCGATCCCATCATAGCTCTTCCGGCTCCCCTTGCTGCGTTATTCCCTCAGCGTCTTCAAGCCGGATATTTTGATGGAATATTCCCACCGTTGAAATCTTGTCAATATAAATATGATCCCTCAGTCATTTCAATCGCGCTCATCGCAAATTAGGGCACAGCATACGCTACGTATATACGTCATCTCGTGCGGATCTGAGCTCCACCCGCAGAGGTAGGCAATGGTTCCAGTTCCAATACACTCAATTCTTGACTAACTCGACGTTTTTCACGGAAGAATCGCACCGGATTGCTGGATTGTCGTTCTCAATGCATCATAACTTAACTCCAGTCTAACTTCCTACCGTCGCGGAGAGTACATACTACTGTACTTGTGATTTCCTCGGAACTCAACTTGCCACGGCTCGGAACTCATCCAGGTTCAACCGGAAATGCTTCCACACCTAAGTAGCTTCAGTGGAGTCCTACACTGTGTGTTTCAACGAGGTGGGAGCCCGTTGCAAGGAGAAGCAAGTGCAATACAAATCATAAAATAGAATTATTGAAATGCCCGGAGTGTCTCTCGTTCTTGCGTTGAACAACCAAGTTGTTTCCGGAATATCGAGACGGCTTGAGCATCGTAACTGCAATGAGATCCATCGGATTATCGGAGTGCGTCGCCTCAAACGGCGAGGACGGAGAGCCGACGTCGGGTAAGGTACGATTGATCGGCGTGATGGCGGATCCGCGCTCTCCACCAACGTTCATGGCCACTCCCAACGTCGTCGCCCCGCCGCCGCGCCTCCACCGCCGCCGCATGTCGGCACCCGCACCCCGAGCCCGTGCTGCGCCCCTGCGCCTCCCGCCATGCCGCCCCCTTAACCTCCAGCTCGAAGCACTCGACCTCTCCCCAGCAGCCTCGCCCGCACAGGCCCTCGCCTCCCTCCGCTTCCTCGTCCTCGACTACCTCGCAGACCTCGAGCGCAGACTGGCCTTGCTGACCGTCGACGATACCTGCGAGTGGGCAAAGCGTGGATTGGATATGCTCCGTGCCATCCGCGCAGACGTCTCCTCGCACATCCCCGACCTACCGGACTTGTCCGTCGACATGAACTCGTTGAAGGACGTCCTCACCCTCAAGCGCCCCCTTTCATACGTCCCCACCTTGTCTGCACGCCTCAGGAGCCTCCACCTCGTCCTCGCAGACGAGTTTCCGAGTCTGCCCAAGTTTGATTTCGACTTCAGCTTGCCCTCACGGCCGAGCTTCGAGTTTGACTTTGACTTCTCGCGGCCCACCTTTGACTTTGACTTTACGACGCCACCGCTGCTGCGTGAGCTCCTCGACGCCTTCCGAGCAGACGTCGACGCTTTCCTCGCCGAGCTGCCTTCTCTCCCATCACTCCCCGCCCTCCCCTCCCCGCTCTCCCTCTCCCGCATCTCGTCCCACCACGGCGACGACAATGAACCCGAGGACGCAGACGCAGACGACGCCGCGCATGCCCGCGCCCTGCACCTATCATGCAACGGCACAAAGCTGCTTTCATACGCCGACCTCCCCCCCGCATGGCAGAACAACTCCTTTGTGGTCACCGGCTACCGCTTCATCCCCCTCACGCGCCCGCACCTCCTCATCCTCTCCCTCCTCCGCCCGCACAACGAGTCCCTCAACATCCACACCCACCTCATACCCTTCCTCCTCTGGGGCAGCGCATTCCTCTTCCCGGACCTCTCACTCCCGACGCCGGCCTGGCTCGGCGACGTCGCGCGCTATACCCCTTTCGCACCCTCCTCAAGTTTCGCCCTTGCTTCAAGCGCAAGCGCAAAGGAAGCGAAGCCCCCCCTCCCCCCCGACGAAACGCTCTTCACCCTCCTCGCCCTCACCTGCCTCTTCGCCTCCGCCCTCTGGCACACCATGGCCGGCTGCGCCTCCAAGCGCGCCATGGAGGGCTGCGCGCGCGTGGACTACGTCGGGATTGGGTGGCTCATCGCGGGCAGCGTGGCGACGGTGGTGCATCATGGGTATGCGTGTGCGGAGGCGGTCGTGGAGGGGACGGGGTTTGGGATGAGGGTGGGGGAGAAGGTGGGGGAGTTGAGGGCGCTGGTGGGGGAGATGCATCCTATTGAGCGGTTGCAGGAATTGCTCGTCGAGGGGCATGTAGTGGATGGGCCCGTGGTAGACGAGGCGTGGGCCTTCCTGCCCTCGTGGTCCTTCATCAGCAACTGGCCCGCGTACCACCCCGTCGGCGCGGCGTGTCTCGCGCTCTGTGCCGCGGCGGGTGTGTCGGGGAACGTGCTCCCGTTTTGCGAGTGGTTTAATCGGGTGGAGTATCGGGTGCGTGTTTCTTCCTTACACCCTTCTTTTCCTTACGCCCCCTTTTCTCTCTATCTATTACTTTTCTCTCTATTACTCTTAACTTTTTATTTACCGTGCGCTCGCAGCTCTACCGCACAGCCTTCTTCGTCGGCATATCCTTCTCCGCGCTCGCGCCCCTCGCGGGCATCGCGGCGCTGCAGGGGTGGGGGCGGATGGTGTCGTTTGTTGGTGCGTTCCGCCTCACTCCTCCTCACTTCTACTCGCCGCAAACTCGAGTAGCAGTGGTAGCAATGACGATAACTGACGGGTGTTCACAAACAGCCCCCCTCCTCCCCTCGCTCGGTCTGTACCTCGTCGGGCTGGTGTTCTATACGGCGCATGTGCCGGAGCGGTTTGGGCCGCGTCCGCGTTCGGCTCTTGGACCTGGTCTGGCTTTGGGTGTGAATGAAGAGAAGGATGGCAAGGACGGGAAGGATGGCAAGGACGGAGAGGAAGAAGGGAAAGAGAGGAATAGAGAGGGGGGAGGGGAAGGAAGGGAAGGAGGAGGAAGAGGGTGGGTGGGGAGGGTGCTGGATCTTTGTGGGGGAGGTGCCTGCTGTGCTTTTTTTTGTTTCTTCAAACCACGACTAACGCGCACCCCAGGCTCGCACGCAATCTGGCACATCTGCATCGTGCTCGCGATCCGCGCTCACCGCGATGGGATACGCGAGATGCGGCGCCAGGCGGCGGAGGGCGGGTGTGCCGCTCGTTAGGGAGGCTCTCCTCCCTATCCATCGTCCTCGTCCTCTTCCTCCTCTGTACGAGGCCGACGATACAGCCGACGACCCTGTATTTCTTGCCACCAGACTACACTATACCCCCATCACATTCGCTTTCGACAGACCGTGTACGCTCGTTACGAAGAGAGACTAGACTCGTGCATAGATAGATCCTAGACTACTAGAGATTCACTAGCTAGAGTGTGTATGTACATAGCGGGGAGGGGAGCGGGTGGGGGGAGGCTTCTTGTATTATCCTACTTATACGTATACTGCAGTGTAGTTGTGCCGCTTAATGTTACTTTCTTGGCGATGAGATTGGTGTGGCCGCGGGTCGGTTTCATGATTATGTACCTGAGATTCAAGGTGTTCCTTCTCTAGGACGCGGGTCTATAGACGTTGGATACATTATCGTGGATTTAAATAAATGACTACGACCCAGTCGCCCCCTCAAACACCCTCACCAGCAACTCATGAAACTCCCTCCTCCGCTGCGAATGCACCCCATGCCCCGTATCCCCCCACTCCACGAGCTCCGCCTCGGGCATGCACGCCTTGAGTGCCCGCGAATGCCGCGTGTCCACCAAAAAGTCGCGGTCGCCGCAGAGGATGACGATTTTGGGGACCGAGCGCGCGAGAAGGCGGAGGCGGCGCGGAGAGACGTGGTGTGTGAGGGCGGCGAGGAGCTGGGCGATGTGGCCTGGGAGGCGTTGTGGGGGGCTGAGGAGGACGCGGCGGAGGTAGAGCTGTGTGGGGGTTAGTCCGAGTCACGGAGCGCAGGATTGAAGATGGGCGGGACCTCGGTCTGCACCTCGCGGTTGGTGCGGTGTTGTTCGTCGTCCGTCGCGGGTGCGTCGAGCCAAGTGGGAGGATACAACATCCCCAATACCGTCGGGACTTTATCCTCGGGCTTTTTTGTCAGGAGAAGGCTGCGAATGCTATGAATGAGAGGCAACGAGTCGGTTAAAGAAGACAGACATACGTCGTGAGGGCTTTTATGCCTTCGAACTACTCAGGTGGGTTCAACGACTGTTTATTCGTTCGCAAAGACTATGATTCCGACTGACCGGGGGAAGATTCTGCCACGGCAGCCGACTGCCTGGGGTTGTTACGCAGAGGGTGAGGGAGGCGATGCGGTCGGGAATGCGCAGCGCTAATTCTTCAACACGGGAGCTCGTATGTAGAGCTTCAGTTCCAAGTGCGCGTTAACCCACCTTGCGCTATCATCCCACCAAGACTCGCACCGACGACGTGGATTTGGCGGGATGCCGTCCAACCAATGTGGTCCAGAAGGACGATGATGTCTTCCGCCATTCCCGACGTCCTGGGTGGCACCAGTTAGCGCAGACAAGTTGACTCGGCGCACAGAGAGGAGTACGTGTAGCGTCCAGTCGGGTATCCAGAATATCCACAGCCACGATTATCGAACACCAAGACGGAATACAGCGGCGCCAAACTCCGCACTTGAAAGTCCCATGCGAACGAGTTGGTGTTGAGTCCGTTTATCAGCAAGACGTGCTTCAAGATTGTTACAATCTGCGCCAGGTATTGAACGCGGACAGACACACTTTGTCCCCGGTTCCGTGCTGTTCGAAATAGAGCGAATGCGTCTCGGAGAATGGTGTCAAGCGGGAATGGACGGGACAGAATCCTTTGCGAACAAGACTGGCTGGGTCGAACATGGTTGGGTATTGAGCCATGTCTGGGGGTTCTGCGGTGACCATGGTGGAGGTTTGAGAGAAAGGTTGAGTGGGTGACTGTGGGTCCCACGCTGTCAGATGGGGCAAATATAGAGTAGATAGGGGCTTGCCGCCTACTTTCGTTCTAATGTGTATGGTATCGTGGGGATGAGAGATGGCTCTGGAGAGTATATAACTCTGCTGAAAAATCACTGGAGGGAGTAAGGAGAGAGACTCAAGGAAATGAACGCAGCAGTTTTTACGCAGTGACTCCCCTTCGTGAGATAAGTAATGTCTACGAGAAACTGCGTTTCTGGAGAGGCGCCGTGGTTGACTCTGTCGTATACTGCGAGTCGTGGGTGAAGAAGGCCGGAAGATATCAAGGCGGAACAGACAAACAGGACGAGGTAGTTGAATCGTGGGAAGATGTTCGCGTCTCTGCAAGTTGTTCGACCATGTCTTAGGGCTGTATATGCAGCGTAGAGATCAGCGGTTTACGGGTCAGACAGTCCGTCGGACTCCGATTCACCAGCCGCAGATAATTTGAAAGGCAAAAAGCGCGAGTCCAATTCGTCGAAGTGGCGCAACTCGTCAGTGCGAGTCTCACTGGAGAGCAATACAACCCGGGAGAGGGGAAGCAAAGAGACAAAAGACAGAACGAAAAGAGGAGCTAGAATGGGGTTTCGACCAAGTGCTGCCTGGTCCAAGAAACATGCTAGGTACATATGCGTATTCGGTTACAGGTGAAATAATGGATGATGCCGCACAGAAAGAATGGGATGGGAGGTCCCAGTGGTGAGGTGTGGCTAATGAGAGCGAAACGGAACATTTTCTAGTGAATTTCAACCGACAACCTTCAAGAACTTCGACTAGTGTGAAAAGCAAGATGTGATTCGAGGCATACATAAGGAAGTTACGTTCCATACCGTAGTGTCCTACTTCGAGCTTGAGCTCCTGTGCGACGAGGTCGTCTACACTGCGGCACATTTCATCAACGATGGGAGGCGCTCCGGCCCTCACAGCCGCTTTCGAAAGCAACGCGGGGGCGCGTTTATCCATGAAAGTCGATGTGGCCCACAAATCAGCCAGGCTGAGGGTGAGGTTGAAAGTTGGTTAAAAGCGATAGGAAAACGTCGATGTTCCAGAGAGCGGTGATCACTGGTCTCAGTTGAACGTTATGAAGTTTTTGTACATGAATGGGCACTTGCCTTGTCGGCCAAGCAACGGCTAGGATGTTCGGTGTTGAGACAAGTCACGGTCAATGTTGAAACTCCGACATCACGGTATACACAGTCTTCAGTACGGTATGAGCAGTTGAATTGACTGCGAAAGAATACATGTTGAGGTAAGCCGCCGTAGGACACGCCGAGGCAACTACGTGGGTCCTTTCTTTTCTCTCCTCGCGACGTGATATACGACAGTCAAAAATATCAATGAACTGGAACCCTCTTTTCTCACATTCCGGGATTCAAGGTAGGTGGAACAACGGTGTACGAGAGTGCAGGTGTTAATCCCTCTCATCCACTGAGCGCTGACGAAAGGGTTAAATCGGAAGGGAAATGATTTCTCGTACTTACATCCAAGCCAAGTCATTATTCGGATTCGGAACTGTTCTCTTCGTCCGAAGACTCGCCCTCCGTGCTCGAGGACTCAGATTCCTCCCCATCACCGAAGAAGGAACAGTTGACTGAAGGAAATGCCCCGCGATATGCACGGCGCGAGATACCATGTTTTTGACGGATAATGAGCTCCTGCAGGTTGCAGCCAGATCTCGACATTGACAATGCAAGTGATTGAAGCGGGTCGCGCCCAAGGGAAACCTCGGTGGTTTCCAAGCAGCGAAGGGAAGGAACAGTGAAGGCGTGCAGATAATCGTGGATCGGATACAACGCCTTCACCTCCAGCTTTAACGAGGCAAGATGGCGAAGGGTGATGGGATTTGGGGTGATATCGTCATCTTCTAAGATGAACTTGAGGTGGCAAAATATCAGGTTCGGGGTCTGCCCCAAAAGTTGGGAAAATTCGCTGGGAAATACATCGCGTAGCGTCAAGGATGTGAGTTGTGCCCATGGCAAAGCCACCGTCGCAGGATTGTGGGTGAGGAGAACTGTGCGCAGTAAAGGCGCGTCTGAGGCTGAAAGCACAAGAACCGCGTCGGACTCGAACTCGTTATAGTCGTCAAAGTTCAGATCGAGGTGGTGGAGACGAGGCATTGGGCCAGAAAATGGGTGTAGACCGTCGGCGTGATGAAGATGGAGCACCAGGTGCTCCAAGCGTGTGCGCTGAGAAGCGATTGAGGTCAGAAGCCCTTTCGAGCTGAGCTCGGGGTCTGGCTCGAAATCGAATGCGACCGCCATCGGACAGCGACCCGACCGGCGAACCCAGATGTCAAGTTCCTGGACCAGTCGTGCAGGAGAAGGGTCGACCTTGGCCCTGGGGGACAAATCTACGGCTCTCCACAGCGAAGGAGTCCCCAGCGATATTTCTCGCCATGCGCGACAGATGTGCGTCAATCGTGTTGGTGAAAAAGTACCGGTGAGAGGTGGGCAATCGGGGTACGTCGGGAGGAAGTGGGTGAAGATTTCCGAGACGATTTCGGGTGGCAATGTCAAGACGGGGTACTTGTAGGCATCGAGTCTCTCCTGCGCGATGGCTTTTTTGCCTCGCAATGTTGTCGCAATGCAGAAATAGCGGCCTCGAGCTTTGAGATTTGGGCATCGATCTCTGTGATGCGCCTACGATCTGGCTCAAGGAAGCTCATGGGCGCGTTCGAGTCTGTGATTATGGGTCAGCGTCGCAGCATGAGCATTAGGTCGGCAACGAAACTCAGGCACTGGCAAAAGGAAAGTGCGCAGCCAAACACGGCCAAAAAACGCGCTCGGTCACGGTCATCGTCACATCGCCTCTTTCTCCCGACCACCTCTATCGACAGTCGTCTACGAGGAGACGCGCGGTGTCCTCAAGATCTTCCTCGAGAATGTCATCCGCGACTCTGTCACCTACACCGAGCACGCCAAACGGTACGTCGTCGCGTCCCCCCGCTGGCAGTAAAACTGTTCTCACCCTCAAGCGCTCCGGTCGCACTCTTTACGGTTTCGGTGCATAGGTGAGGTGAGTCTGTCATGCCCATCCTGCGCTTTTGCTGACCCCCGACTTCCCTCCGCGCACAGACCATCACCCTCGCCTCGTCATCGCCGCACCATGTATTCATTCATGTATCTGTACACGCATCCTCACTATTGTACGCCCATGTCAATCTATCTCGGTCTCCCATCACACCCGTCGTCTACGTTCCCCCGCCCCTGCCCCGTCGCCATCGTCGACTCTATGGCGTTCTCGCCATCGCCGGTGCCGCGATCTCTCTCCTTCATCCAAGGCTCATTCGGCCCATTCCCCGCACAAGAACCCACTCCAGGTGGATCCTCCCCGCGCACCTCCTGTACCTCCCCACCCTCGACTAATTGCGCCTTGGGGGCTTGTTGCCGTCCTCGTCGGTGTGCTTCGGTGTCTGGAAGCTCCTCCTCTCCATTCTCCTTCGTCGTGTTCCACTACTTCAGGCTCCTTCCTCATCTGCGGATTTGCTCCACAAGGGCCCTCCCCACGTCGTGTTTTCCCCGGCCCTGACGACCTGGGCGCTGGTGACTCGCCGCCGTCGTGATGTTCGCCTTCAAAAGCTCCTGCGAACTCGTCACATCCCACTCTCCCGTGTGCTGTTTCCGGTACTTAAAAAGTTACTGGCAAGCAAGGTCCTGATCGTTCGATCTTCCCGTCATCGAGCGGTCCCGCCATTTGCGCTGTCTTGGGGTTGGCGCATCAACTTGGCACAATGCTCATGGTACCGACGCTGACAGTACTTAATTGCCGCGCTCGTCGAACAAATGAGTACGCCTGTTTCCGAAACTTTACGTATACTGCTGATCTCTTCCAGCTAGTCCCAAGAGCCCGGGAAAGAAGCGGAAACGAAGAAGCGAC
The DNA here is from genome assembly GCA_029281495.1 of Mycena filopes. Lineage (NCBI taxonomy): Eukaryota > Fungi > Basidiomycota > Agaricomycetes > Agaricales > Mycenaceae > Mycena > Mycena filopes. The sequence goes on along the minus strand of JARIHR010000001.1, from coordinate 129,121 downwards.
ACGGGAAGAGCGACTTCAAACAAGGTGCACTTTATTTATTTATTTCGGGCCTACAGCTTAACGAGTGCCTACATAGATGACCCAATAAAGCTACATGCTCTCATTTGCCCGCCCATGTCTCCTTGATGAGATCTGCACCCCGTTCTCCGATAACATACGCGGTAGCCTGGGTATGCGCCGAAGGAACGAATGGCTACAGGAAGATAGAAAAGCTCAACCCGGTGGTTCCGCAGATATTTATGCAGCAAGACTCACCGCAACAGAAAGATCGACGATCCGGAGTCCGCTCAGCCCCTTGACCGTCAAGTCGGGATTCACGACACCATGGGCGGCGTCCTTCGACGACATTTGGGCGGATCCGGTGAGGTGTAGGCCGGCCACAGTGTTCTCGCGGATGAAGGCGTCGAGCTCGGCGTCGGTCATTGAGCTGTTGACCGTGGTGGGGGCGATGATGTAGCCGTCCCACGCCGGGGCAGCGGCGAAGCGGAGAGCGCTTTTAATGCCCTCGCGCATGATGCCCAGGTCGACGTCCGTCCCGAGGAGGTTTGGGTTGATCAGCGGGGCCGCGAAGGGATCGTTGCTGTTCAACGTGATTGAACCACCTGGGCGCAGCGGGATTAGCAAACAGAGGTAGAAGGCGTATGCGGACGTACGGGCCGTTGGGGAAACGACAGCCGTCGTGATCGAGAGGAAATTTCCTGTTGGAGGCGGTGCGAATAGCATACCGTTGGTGAAGATAAGTTCGATGTGAGGGCTGTTCGGGCCCGCCGCAGAATCCTCGGTGTGCTGGAACACGGAGGAATTATCCGGGACGCGGACCCACCCAATCTGGTTCGCTGGACTGTTGACGAGCGGACCGGTCCTGGTGGTATTCCATTGCGCCAGCTGTTCAGCCGCGAGGGTAGCGTTGCGGGCCGCAGCTTCGAAGGTGTCGTTAGAGTTGACCAGCCAAGCGAGTCCGAGTGTGGTGTGGTCGGAGATCAAGGGGTACCCGCCGGAGAATGCCGAGACACCGGCTAGGTGGGTGCCTCCCCCCGGCGGGACCTTAAGTCACTTTTTGGAAAAAGTTGCGGGCCACCCCAAAAACGCGTTTGCAAGGGTCTGCAAAAAAATTGATTTTTTTGGGTGGCGAAAATAATAATATTCGTGGATTTCGTCGGCACAGTTCGGCCGGAACAGTGGTTGTTTGATGATCCTGTTGCCAAATAACGCGTAGCACGGACGCCACGTCACATCCTCCTTCTCACGTCCGAGTCGCGTCAACGGTATCGTTCATGGAAGCCACCGAGAAGGTAACTGTCAATGCGGGCATCATCCCTGGTCGAGATCTAACCACGCTATCAAGGAAACCGGACGGTACTGCGATCTTTGCAAGAGGTGGATCGGATTTGGGGACGGCGGGGAATCCAATTGGAACCGTCATATTATCAGTCCCGACCACAAGAAGAAAATCAAGCCACCAGAGGCAAAGTCTATCTCGAGATTCTTCACCAAAGCCGTTCCGCGCCCTGCTTCCTCTGTGCCGGCGGTCCCCGCTGTTCCTCGCGCGCTTGCACACTCGTCTCCCGCCGCCCCCGAAGCAAGCTCTTCTCGCATCATCGACGTTGATGCTGTCGCAGATCAGCCCGCCAGCGTAGTGGGGCCAATCTCGGGTTTACGCGAAGATATTCTGGCTCGACTGCGTGCCGCCATTACCACACTCCCGCAAAGCGTCCCCGTGGCTACCGAGGCCGACTTGCTGGCCCTATTCGCCGTGAATCCTGTCACCCTCGTGCAGCCTGACACAGACCCATGGGAAGAATTCATACACGACAATTTTGATACGTTCCTCCTCGACGGCCCGCGGCACAAAACTACTATCGAACTGTCGGAGCTCATTCGGCGCGGCGAATTGGGCATGGAGGGCTTCTTAATCTGGCTTCAGCGCTGCTTCTTCGAGTTGCATATATCACCCGAGATGGTGGAGGATCGTATCGCGCGCATCATTCACGCGATGGTTTTTCTGTGCGTATTTTTATTTCCCGACGGAGAATATTATTGACCCGACATCTTAGCGGTGCAACTACAGCTATCGCGCCTCTCCCGCCGCCGGTGGCTACCACCGCAACCGTCAAACCGTTGAAAGTCTCGGCCTCGCCCCCACGCGGCTGCATCGGGCAGGAGATGCCGCTGGAACCTGGGAAAAAACCAACGCTCTCATATCCCCTCTCAATTCACGCCAAGCGCGATCTTCCGTGGACAGTAACCTTTGGAAACTCGGTTATTTTGCGCTCGAACGACTGCCGCGGTCCAGCGCAGAAATCCGGCACATGCACGCCGTGCGCGGAGCTTCTTCGCACTCCCGTCATCAAGGGCATACTGGAGCGGAACAAATACGGACCGCGCCGCAATACCCCGTACGCCTATCTCACTACGGGGCACACGCAGGCGTTACTGCACAAGAAGGAGGCGCATATCAACAATTTGAAGCTCTCCGGGCTCAACCTCGCCCGCAAGTTGATGGTGCGCGCCACCCACCTCGAGGAACATTCCCGTTTCGTCCTCGCGGTCAGTAAAGGAGACGTTCCCCGCATCGGGAGCATCGTGGCAAACTGTATGAAGCACGGTGATAGTATTTTTGCCACGACGGAGAAACTCTCTCGCGCGGCGATTGGCGCCTTCCACGACCGCAGCTATAGCCATATCTCCCATCAGCAGCTCTACCTGTTCCTTCAGCTTGGTGGTCCAGCTGCTGCCGAGCTCGCTCACCGATGCCTGGGGCTGCCGTCGATAAATGCAACCAGGCGTCATATTGCAACCAAGCCGCTCGTTGCCTCGCCGAAATCACCGACCATGGACGAGATGCTCCGAAACCTCGACACTGCATTCCCCACTCCCTTCCCCGCGTCTTCCGATGGGACATCTGGACCGGGATTCCAGATAATGCTCGACGAGTTAAAGGTTGAAGGTCGAATGCGATGGGAGCCCCGGTCGAACATGATCCTCGGGCTCTGTCGTGAACACAGCGGGAATTTTGAGCTGGAGTTTCGCAGTATTGCCGAGGCCGAAGCAATCCACGAAGGACTTGCGGCCAATACCGTCCATCTCGCTAGCGAGGTGCGTCCCTTTACGATTATTGTAACCCCGGTTAACCTTTGTTTTTAGGCTACAGTTGGAGCCGTGAGTTCGTTTTCGGCCAGTCCGACACGGAATATCGCGCATCCCTTCATCATCGCGCCGACCTGCAAACGTGAAACGGGAGCCGAGCACAAGATACTCTTGGCTACTGCCCGTGACGCGGTTCAACAAAGGGCCAGCCACATCGGCGGCCGACTCTACTGTATCTCCTCGGACGGAGATCACAGGCGCAGATTTGCTGCCCTTGCTCTTGCGTTCACTGTTGAGCTCGATCGCGACAGTGCCTTGTTCAAGAAGCTGGGTGACCTTCCGCTTTTCGACTACCATTGTGGGCGCAATGAGCTTACGATGGATATCGACTTCAAGCACCTTTTCAAACGCTTCCGCAACACCCTCATTCGCCTCGCGGCCACGACAATCGATGGTGTTGTCTTGACGCGCCAACTCCTGAAAACTCACCTCTTACGCGATAGCAAGCACAGTCCTCGCCATATTGACAGCCTCCTCAATCCAAACGACCGCCAAAACGTCAAGCTCATGTATGACCTCCTCAGCGCCATCGCCACCCTCCCCGAGTCACTTGAGACCGACAATCCGGCTGTTCGTGGCACGCGTCGTGTCTTGCGATTACTTGGCGCACTTTACCGCCATGTTCTCGAGGCGTACACGAACATCAAACTATCGCTCGGCGAGCAGTTGACCCATATCAGCGCTGCGATGCACCTCATGATGGCGATTTACAAGCGGGAGGCCGGGAAATTTGTTCCTTCGCAAACCTACTTCGATTTCATGACCGCGGGGAAGAACATCTTCTTTTGTGTCGCTAAAACCCAAATCGACGACCCGAACGGCCAATTCTGGCTTATCCTTCTGGGTACCGATCCCCTGGAGCTATCTTTCGGGAAGGTTCGTCTGTTTTCTCATTGCGGGTGTTTCAAAACTTACGCGGGTCAAGGTTCGCACCATTTCGAAGGGCGACTCAAATACCGACATGTTCCAACTGGCTGGTCGACTCACCGCGGCGGTCGAATGCCAGAATATATTTGGCGAACATCCCGAATGGTCGCGTGGACCCCATCGCCTTCGCCTCCCGGTCTGGCAGGACGTCGCAGGAGATGTGTCCGCTAAAATTGACCACATCTCCGCTCGCTCGTGGGAGGGCGATACCTACGTCAAAAACCACTCAACTAAGACTACGTGGTTCGGTGGGAGAAAAATTGCGGAGGGCGAGCTCCGGGCAGCTGAATGGGACCCACCATTTGAATCCATGGAGCGTCAAGGCCACAACATCTACTGCCCCATCGTTCCCAACAAGATGATTCTGGTTGATCCGCCGGAACCGGACGAGCGCGACGAGGATGAGGATGAATGCGATACTTCTGCCGCTCCCTTGGCAGCGGAAACTCCTGGTCCTCCTCCTGACCCTCCTTCCGACTCATCCCTCCTCCCCGACTTCGAGGAGCTAGCCCAGGAGGCGGTCACTGATTTAGCAGGGACTCCGAAACCCCACGATGCATATCTCCCCATCGACGGTGGTTCGCTCGAGGCCGGAAAGAAAACCCAGCACAAGTCAACAATTCTCCGTATATATTCCAGTCGATTCTCTGTCGCCGAGTCCAAGGACCGCTTGAAGCGTGTGCGTGGCCACGCGCGTCACAACGAGTCGGCTGAAACCAGGAATCTTCACTCGGACGAGGCGATCCCTGGCGAGCCGATGCTTGCAACAGAAGACCCGGCAGCCGTGCTGGTGCGTTCGAATGGCCATGCATGGCTTGCTGTAGTCATTGTCTCCGCTATCGCGTCTGGTCCACGTCAAGTTGAGACGCTGCCGACCCGATTACTTGCGGAACCAAATGTGCGGCTGAAGGTTCAGTTGATGGAGTTACTTCCCACCACGCGTCCGCCGCGGCCCAATTCCGAGGAAGGGGATTGGGAGTGGTCGAGTAGGTTCGTCAAGACCATAGGAGCCGCTACAATAATCGAGGTGGCCGGTAGTCTCGTCCAGCTGCTCAATCCTGCGGTCCTTCCCGCGACTGCGAACGGGAAAGGTGATGCTTTGACGTACCACTTCAAATCGGCGGAACTAGTTGCTATCACTGCAGCGATGGAACTGCAAGCATCGGGAACGAATCAGCTGACGGAGGTCGCTTTCGGTCCCACCTTTCCGTATCGCACGGCAGGCGGTAAGTTCGAACTCGTTCCAAAACTCAACCTCCTAATTTATATACTAGGGTACACCTGCTTCATATGCAACAAAGATGGTTCCTCACTCGAGCAAGAGGAGGGCCTCTGTGCCCGTTGCCCCACTGTCTCTCTCAACATCAACTCGCCCGCAAAGATGGTGGAGCACATGGCGATCCATATGCTTTTTGATCTCCCGCCCGATGAGCCGTTGGATTATTGTGGTTTTTGTCTCAGCGCTAACCCATTCTGTTCAATCCAACTCAAGAAGCGGAAGGGTCGCGACGGCAAGAACAAGATAGATTTGGAACATTCACGCTGCCCGAACCTGGGGAATCTCGGACTCGTCAATGCGGCAAAATCCTCGCAGCGCGCGCCGTGTACGAACCACCCCGATTATTGTCCCATCCCTGGATGCGCAGATATTGTCTGGAAGTATTCCCTCCCATCCCACATCACAACAGTTCACCCGGCGGCTGACCTCAGTGCATATACGTCGTACTCATTCATCAGCCCCTCCGAACGATCCCAACTCAAAACCATCTCGACTAAAAAGCAACGCCAAAGGACGGGCAAGAAAATCAACTTCAAGATTTCTGAGGCTCACAGTACGCAGTCAGCATTTGGGTGAGTTACGACGGCGTTCTTGATTTTTCTTTCTGAACCAATTTCAGAACATTTGATGCCGACGAAGATGATGCGTTGGATATTGAACATTCCAGTGAATCGGACGGTGAGGGCTCCGGGGACGCAGTATCAGACCATGGGGATGAGAACGGTGGTGTGGTGTCGGAAGGCGCCAGGATGGCCGGGGATGATAGCGCTGATGAACTCGATGCGGGGTCCGGGACCGAGGACGAAACGGAGGTAGCGCGTGCCGCGCGTCGCAAGAGTCGAATTGAGAAGGGGAAGCAGGCGGTACAGGACGCTCGGCAGCAGCCCATGTCCTGGCACGACGACAGCCCGCCCTCGGCCGCGCAAATTCCCGACTTGTCGCGGAATACTCAGACTCCCGCGACCGCGGATACTCCCGACGAAGGTCTGTGTGCCTCGTATTATATCTGTCGATTTTCTGACCCATTCCTGCAAGATGTGTTGAGCATCCCACGTCCCAAACCACGCAGGATCGTCCGTACCGCAAACACAACCACTCAGCCGGCGCCAACTCCAGCTCTCGATGATGTTAGCGCGGGGTTGGAGAATGCGGCTGGGGTTGCAACCAGGCGCTCTGTCAGGGAAAAGCGCGTGTCCAAGCGTATGAGGGTTGATTCTTCCGACGAAGAGGACCAGGATTGTGCCGCCAACAACTGCACGGAGACGGGGGAGTTGGAAATGGTGGAATGCTCCGGACCTGCCTGTGGTTCAAAGGTAAGTTTACTTCGCTCGCTTGAACACCTTATTCAATACCTCCGCAGTTCCATCTTTGTTGTGTCGGCTTGAAGAAGCAACCAGACGCGCCTTGGTTCTGTGACGATGAATGCCGCAAGAATGCGGGTGGTAGGTCTCGTAAAAAAATGCGTGCCTGAGGTGAACACAATTAAATCGTGTAGTTAGCTAAAATTCATGTTGCTCTCGTACTTGAGCGCGCAGTTAGTATTTCTGTCCCACCTTTGTCGCCCCCAGGACCACCCGTTTGGTCGTGATCATTGATCGTGAATCTCTTCGACAATCAATAGCGACTTGCCTTTCGCCACGTAACCCTGAAGAGACCCTCAATCCCGTACGATGCCAGAAGAGACAGAACCTACCTTCGAAAAGGATTACGTGCACTTCTTTGCGCGAGTGCGACGCCTACTGCATCCATGTGCAGATTGCGGACAATGTACACTCGAGGAGACGGTGAAATGCACTGGTCCCGGGTGCCGCTTGACGGTATTCATCCACTTTCTTGTGTTCCTTCTTGTCTCTGACAGTCTGATTGCAGTTTCATCTTATCTGCCTTGGGCTTACGACGACTCCCGCTGACGGGTGGCTCTGCGCCAATTGCCAACATTGATTGTGGGGTGATATTGGGATTTGGTCAAGATGGGAAGGATCCAAAGAGTTGTTCACTGCCATAGGAGGAGATTCAATAGGTGTAGCGCGGTTTTTTGAGCAGGACGGCATACTTAAATTGAAGATTTCCTTTTTGGGACACTCACGTGACCATTACGACACCCAGTCTCCCTCCAGCGAATCCTTATTTCACTTTTCCGACTCCGTGTCACGGATTTTTTCTGTGGGTACCCCTTGTCGGAGATGTTTTGTCCGACACCGGGGAGGTTATGAAGGGGTTCTATGCCGAGCGCGGAGAGCGTGGAGGAATTTCCGATTCCTGAATGCAGCAGAATGCTTGGAGTACCGACGCTTCCTGCCGCAAGGATGATTTCTTTACTTGCCTTAAGGGTGTATCGAGGTCCTGAGATGTCATCGATAAGTAAACGGCGAAAAAATCGTCCATAGAGCATACCTTTCGGGTCTTGAGCAAACTCGACGCCACGGAAGGTATTGAGACCAGTCGAAAGAACGCGAGTCACTCGGGCATGTAGTAGCACATGTAAATTCGGGCGTTCGAGGAACTCTGGGGCAAGATACGACGTCGCCGAGCTGCTCCTCGAGCCATTCTTTATCGTGGACTGCGACCAGCCTAGGTTCGGTCAGTAACCAAGCCGGCAAGTTGAGGACGTCGACCAACCAACGCCGAGCGGAATTCCGCCATTCATATCGAGGTTGAACGCGAATTCTTCCAGTTCAGCGCTCGCTTGAAGGACCCGAGGTGCGATGGGACTAGGGAACCCGGCGAGCGAAACGCCGTTGATCCCGTCGAACCCATGCACGGCGGGATCGAATTGGCCGGTTGTGTTGTGATGGTCGGCTGGAGGGCTGAAGCGCTCGTTCTATGTCAAAGAGATGAGAATGGTCACAGATGTTGAAGGAAGTTCAACCTTGCGCTGGTACGGAATCAACCTATCCCACGACCATCCTTCGTCCCCAGTGACCTATAGCTAGTCAGCCCGCACGCTCGACGCGCATTATCAAGAAAAGTGACCTGCGCGAATCTATCAAAGTCCTCCTTCGAGCCCCGGGTGTATACCATATAATCTAGATAAAATTCAGTTGCTAACTCAGGCAGTATGTTTTTAACGAGTACGCACTGATTGAACTGGTACCACCAAGCGCGAACCCTCTAGGATATGAGACGGAACGACCGTTCAATCCGACCTAAAAAATTGAGGTGAGTTTATACGACAACGCTGTAGTAGGGGTGACTAACCTGGGGCGTAGTTGTGAAGTTCCAATCCTGAGGTGCATGCGGATGGAGGCAAAAGAAAGGAACGATGATGTCCAACACGCCGACGTTGCTACAACTGAGGTGAACTAGGGATCGGGAGTCGGGACTGGACTTACGAGCCGCCGGCTTCCAGGACCAAGACGGAGTGGTTGGGATTTTCAGAGAGGCGATTTGCAACAACGTTGCCCGCAGTCCCCCCTGTTCACGGCGGGGTGGGTCAGAGAAAGAGGGGATCTTGTAACCGGCTCACGCACCTCCCAGAACGATGAAGTCGAAGGAAGCGTTCATCTTCAACAACTGCGCAGCATCTTCGAAGATGGCGGCCGAGACAACGCGACACCAGAGGATGAGAATGGGTAGGATCCAGGCCATTGTGGAGTTAGTGCGAGGCGATGAGTGTGAGGGGGCCTTCACGTATGATTGTGCACCGGGAATACTTGGCTTTTATAGACGGAGCAGAGCTGTGGATTACGACACGAGTAAGGCAGACCATGCGCTGAGTGATTGCTTACCGAGAGGCTTACTCCGGGACCGCGAAGTTCGGTTTTAGCTGCGAATTAACCGCTCTGGAGTCTGGAAGTCGGCCCAGTACGCCGTTCCTGACTCCCTTGATACTTGTGGCGATAGATGCACCTCTCTGAAGGCCTGGCCGCGACTCCTCTACACAATTCCGTCGTTCGCTTTCCGATTCAACCAAGACTTCCCAAAGCGGAATGTGGTTCAACCCTGCTCGGCATCTCGCTGCCGAACCGGATACCCGACTCGGTTGTTCTTCCGTCTCTCGGTTGCTTTCCCGTCTCTCGGGGGCTCTCCCGCCTCTCTCTCACTCGGGACAAGACGCAAGGAGTCACAAACAAGACCTGTGACATACGCGCTAATCCGATGAAGTTCTTCCTACTGCGTCGTCGACATACTTACCGGCGACCGCATTATGTTAGATTCAAGAATGGTCTCTTCGCCCCCGAGCTCCGCGAGCTCATTCTGGCTCAACTCCCCATGTGCGACCTTCTCGTTGTGCGTCAGTAAGACCTGGAACGCAATAACCCTCACCCAAAGGCCTATGCTCCAGCGTGCCCTCTTCCTGCTGCCAGACCCCACAGCTTTGTGAACGTCCCCAGTGCGGAATCCACTCCCTAGAGCTATGGAGCTGTTCCCGCCCTTCTTCGCCCCGCCGGACCCTAACCAGTGGTCTGGCCCTGGCACGGTCGACTCTATTACCAGCATGCAGTGAGCCCGCACGCCTGAACCTTTCGGTGGCTCGGAGGCTAGCTCGCGGCGTATGCTCGTCGTACCCCTTGTAAGTTGTCTGTCACAAAGCTTTGCCACGGGCGAGGCGGGGATTCTCAGTGCGAGGCGACGGTCCAGTGCGATGATGTGTCGGCGCCTGGGCTGCGTATGGGGGCGCTCTACGGCATCGCGGTACCCCTCATCGATCGCGTCCCGTCGTTCCACGTGCGGAGCGAACTCACACTTTCTGTCCGCTTCCCGACACGGTGCTGTCGAAGACCGCCTGCGCTTGACAAGAGGTTTTACGGTGAAGGACTTCGAACCATGGTTGAATTTGGAGACGATGAGGACGTGATTTGAGTATTCGTTCACTTTGGATTCCATGTCGAGTAAGTACTTCGTCTGCAGTATTGATTTACCAAGCTTGAAATTGTACAATCCACCGTTCAAACGTATCCTGCAAACGACGTCAGCCAGAACATCCCAGACGCGATGTGTACGCCCCACCGCAGCTTCGAACATTTCCTAGGGAATTTCAACCGACAACCTTCAAGAACCTTGAGCGACTAATCTGAAAGGCAGAATGTGAGTCGAGGCACACATAATGGAGCCAAGCTTCATACCGGACTGTCCTATTTCGACATATGTATCTCTTTGCGCACAACCTGGAATTTCGTGTGTATGGGTCCGCAGCATTGCTTCATATCCTTGTCGCACCATACGTGTATCACTCAGTTTGAGTATTCGAAGACTCAGGTTTCGATGGAACAGAGCCCTGCGCGAGATGTGAGTTGTTTTCAAATATTCAAAGCTCCTCGTGCATCATTTCAACCGTGGGAAGATTACATCCTAGTAGTTTTCAACCAAACCGAGACCTCTTGACCAACCCTCAACTCGGAAATCTCGCCCACAGGTAGCGCGCAGCACTTGAGGGAAAAAAAGATGTCTTGGAATGCCTTGCTGTCTATTCTCCATTTACATACATAACCCATTCGAAGAAAAAAACTTGAAGGCTCTACTCATACTTCGCCATGGGATAGTCAGTGTATCCGATGTGCGCCGGCGTGTCGGGGTGCCCGTAGAACGTTCCAATGTCCGGAGTGTTATCAAGGGGCTTTCCGTGCTGAGCGCGTTTCGCGAGGTCCGGATGCGCGAGCCACGGGATGCCGAAGAAGACGCCGTCGAGGGTGCCCTCAGAGACGAACTCCTCGGCCTCGGTGGGGGTGAAGGCACCGTTGGAAAAAAACTTGGTGTTTTTGATGACAGGGCGAAAGGAGGATACGACGTCGAGCGGGGTTGCGCGCGGCTTGCCTGGGCATAATAGTTAGTGGATGGTTGGACACGATGTAGATGATGGCACTACCGTCTATGACCGTGTCTAGGAAAGGCACATGACGAGTCAACATGATGTAGGAGAGGCCAAGTTTGTCGGTCTCGGAGATGAAGTAGTTGTATGTCTCGAGGGTGTCTGGATGCATCGCATGAGCAAGCTCTACTACGATGATGGTTCAAGCAACTACCGTCTAACGGCATGCCCATATCATTATATCCTCCCGCTATTAGAGTATAAGACTGCGATTTGGGACAAAACCGCGTATAAGAGCTTACCTGGACTCAACTTGACCGCAACATCGGGGCCAAACACCTCGATCAGCACTTTCAGTACCTCCAGTCCAAAGCGCGCGCGATTCTCTACGCTGCCACCCCACTTGTCCGTACGCTTGTTCGAAGTGGAGTCTATGAATTCGTGAATGAGGTACCCGGTTGCGCCGTGGACTGTGGTCCATCATAACTAAAACTGGAGAGTTGGATCGATCATGAATACGCACGCTCTACACCATCAAACCCAGCCTCTTTTGCGTTGATCGCGGCCCGTTTGAATAACTGGATCAACGTGGTTGGATCTTCTACCTCGGTGGGCTGAAAAGACAGGTGAAGACACGAAAACGTATCAAAAGAAATCATAACCAACCGTCACATATCCCGGCGTTCCAGGAATGAACCGAAACTTGCCTCCCCGCGCGGATATCGCAGAGGGGGCATACACTGGCTGGGTTGCAGCGGTAAGAATGAACTTCTTCTTGAAGAAATACTACTGACCACGCCCACGGTAATTTGTTCAGGAGCATCCGGATGACTCGCACGACCAACTAATATCACAGAATTTCAAGAAAATTCGTCACAGGTGCGAAAATCACCCACGGTGCCAGAGCTAGTAGTACGCCGTATAAGTCAGTCCTCAACATCCACGTAGGAGCATTCGGCAAAGAATCAAACCTGGCAGTAAATCTTGGTGTCAGTGGTATGCACCGCATCAACAATTGTTTTCCATCCGGCTGTGGGAGCGAGTCAGCCAAGTGGTGTCTGGGGAGAATATTCCAAGTTACGGACCAACCTGATCCTTATTCCAGATCCCGGGGGCCTGCGGCCATTCTGTCCTGTCGGGTGATGATGTTGATTAAACAAATTATCTCGTCGCCTCAACCGCCGACACACCCTTGACGCGTAACAAGAGTCCCCTCGCTCACGATAAGCCCACATCCGCCAACGGCACGCTGCAAGTAATACTCCTTCATGATCTCGTTCGGGTTGGTCGACACGTCGGCACGATTGCGCGTCAGAGCACCCATCCCTGTGGTCTCCCATTAGCACCTCCGTCTTCCCGCTGAGACTGAGGACAGCCCACCAATACGGTTGGGGATCGTTATGCTCCCAAGGGTGAGGGGACTGAAGAGCGTCGGCATTGTAGTGAGCGTCCAGGAAGAAGAAAGTGCAGGCAGTGAAGTAGTAAGCAATTGATTACTGAGCAACCCAAGAGCAACCGGGTTGGAAGGGAGGATCTTCTGATGGATTGCAAGCGAAGGCTAGCTCAGTCCGGAATAGAGTAAAACTGGGCGCGAAGAAATGGGTTACTCGGTCCGCGATATAGAGTAGAAACCGCAGCGTATTGAGCGGCTCCAGTTCGAATTGTGGGTCTTCTCAAGTTAGGTTACACAACGGAGTACGAGATGCAACTATCCATCTCTCTCTCTCCTCGGAGAGTCCGCTGACGAAAGTGTTAAAGCGAAATCGGAATTGATCTCTCGAACACACTTACATCCAAGATTTCAAGGGGAGCCATTATTCGGATTCGGAACCGCTCTCGTCCAATGACTCGGTACCCTCTGTGGCCTCGGAGCCGTCCGTGTCCCCCCAGTTGGCAATGAAGGAGAAGCTGATCAAGGGGAATGCCTCTCGATACGCGCTGCGCGAGATATTGTGTTTTTCAGGAATGATGATCTCCTGCAGGTTGCAGCCAGATTTTGACATGAATGCTGTCAGTGATTGAAGTGGGTCGTGCCAAAGGAAGCCTTCGTTGATTTCCAAGGAGCGGAGAGAAGGAACAAGGAAGGTGTGTAGATATTCGGGGATCAGTTCTGACGCCGCCTCCAGTTTTAACGAGGTGAGATGGCGAAGGGTGACGGGATTTGGGGCGAGGTCGTCGCCATCTGAGACAAGATCGAGGTGGCAAAATAGTAGGTTTGTGGTCTGCTCCAAAACTGGCGAACATTCGCCGGGATATACATAGTGTAATGTCAAGGACGTGAGTTGTGCCCATGGCAAAGCCACCGTCACAGGATTATAGGTGAGGAGAACCGTGCGCAGTAAAGGCGCCTCGGAGGCTGAAAACACAAGGACCGCCTCAGACTCGAGCTCGTTATAATCGTCAAAGTTCAGATCGAGGTGACGGAGACGAGGCATTGGGCCAGAAAATGGGCGTAGACGGTCGGCGTGATCAAGATGGAGCACCAGGTGCTCCAAGCGTGTGCGCTGAGAAGCGATTGAGGTCAGAAGTCCTTTCGAGCTGAGCTCGGGGTCTGGCTCGAAATCGAATGCGACCGCCATCGGGCAGCGACCCGACCGGCGAACCCAGGTGTCAAGTGCTTCCTGGACCAGTCGTGGAGGAGAAAGGTCGACCTTGGGGGACAGATCTATGGCTCTCCAGAGCGAAGGAGTCCTCAGCGAGATTTCTCGCCATGTGCGACAGATTTGCGTCAATCGGGTTGGTGAAAGAGCGCCCGTGCGAGGTGGACGATCAGGATACGTTGGGAGGAAGTGGACGAAGATTTCCGACATGACTTCGGGTGGCAATGTCAAGACAGGGTACTTGTAAGAGTCGAGTCGCTCCTGTGCGATGGCTCTTCTGCCTCGCAGGTCAGAGAGAAAAGGGAAATATAATTGTACAGGCTCGTCGGCTACTACTCAGTCTTGGTCTACTGCACGAGTATAGTAAATTCATCCGGCAGATGCGATTGCTCCTTGCCCACGATTCGGGGTAAGAGGGCGGGAGCCAAGCGGGAGTGGGCTATCCGAATGTAAAGAGGAAGATGAGGGACGGCTTGTCACGCACGATACCACGGCTGCGAGCGCGCAGGGGCACGGCAAGGTCATGCATACATCGTCGCCGACCTCGTCGACGCGAAACTCTGCACCTTCGTATCGTTCCCCTGCAAGTCTGGTCCGGACCCCGTCGCGCGGTGTGATGAGTCCAAAGCCAGCTGCGTCTTCTTTGAGGAGGGCGGAGTGTGAAGGAAGGAAGGACCGCTGTCCTAGGACGGACTACGTCGTCTCGCCATAGGTACGCCACGACAACGGCGACCGTTCACACCCACCGCACTTCTGCCCCCCTTCCCATGCGCGAGCAATGAATCAGGGCGCGACGCCCTCCTCAGCATCTGCATCGCGACCCTGAAATCGGCGGTACACCGCGCAAGCCGCGCCGCATAGAACCCTCTGGCGTGGACGAAGAAGTGCATAGAGAATATTGGTTTGGGTGCTGTGGCGCCTTGAGAACTGCATATCTCGGTGCGCTGTGGAAGGAGGACAGCATGACATAATGGATTAACAGGAGTACAAGCCGGTGCAGGACGTCGAGCGCCAGAATCATTTCGTAGCATACATAATGAGCGCACCGATAATCGCTGTCAAGACGGCGTCAGTTCCTGTCCAAAACGAAGAGAGTAGAGCGACGTACACAGCGATTGGAACATATCATACCTCAGCCAGATATTCATTAGCATCCCATACCCGAGTAAAGAAAACGGGCACTGACTCGAAATATGCTTCACGATGGCGGCCGGGGATGGTCCACCGCCACCAGCCATTCGCGATATTGAACGCACTCAAGGCGAGCACGAGCAACGCGGCAAAGCGCACGCGCACGCCGACGACGCAGGCCAACAGTCCGAGTGCCGCGACCATTCCGCGCGCGAGTGTGAGGCTGTGCCCGCCATTGAGGAAGGCGCCGAGGAAGAGGAGGGCGAGGAGGACGCGACCCGCGCGAATGACATTCTTGCGGCGCGTCGGTGTTGCGGCTGGCGGGAGCAGGGCCTCCCTGTCACCCAGTGGCGTGCTTGTGGGCGGGAGCACGGCGTCGCCCAGGGCGATGAAGAGGCCGCCCGTCACAGAGACGTTCCGCAGAAGGAAGGCGATGTTAAAAAGCAGGCCGTAGCCCAGTCCTTCGACAAGGAGGACACCGATGAGGCCCGCGACGGCGTGGACGATGCACCGGTCGAAAATGACCAGGGCGGAGCCGCCGAAGAACGACTGGGGTCAGAAACTGGAATCAGGTTTCGGACAGAGGATTCTGGAAGGGAGATGGCTCGCACAACAACGATGGCGACGAGGAAAACGTGAGAGAAACCCGGGGGGAAATGCCTGTGTCTGCAGACGTGTCAGATAGCGAAAAATGCTTGTAGAAGTCAGCGCACCGCTCCAAGTACCACAGCTGGTCACCCCATTCCGTCAACAATCTCGACCCGTCGGAAATAAAGGGGGTAACAAGGAGGATGCGGCCAATTGGGAGCAGGTAGGGTCTGAGTGGCTGCGATTGGATCTTGACGTAGTCTTGAGCCCTTGTAACGAATCCTTGGGGTTCTGGCATCTCTCCTTGCGGCTGGGGCGTCTGTTCTTGTGGCTGCGACATGCTCGACCTAAGAGAGCAGGGCTTGATTTGTATTCAAGAGAGCGGTAACTGCCTTGTCGTCGTGGAGGTACGTGGCTCCACGTCGTGCCGGAATCAATCGCCTCAGGCTTGGTGGAGTTCGTAGGTCTGCACTTGCTTGCCTCAGCAGACAGCTCGCCCGTCGAGCTATCAAAGTCTGCTCGAATTTTGCGGCACGTCGGAGTTCGCCTCTGGACAGTGGGATCTGAGCTTCAGAGCAGGTGCCAAAGCGAGTGATTCGGGAGTGTTATATCCAGGATTAGCAAGAGATGGAACGCCAAAGCTAACGCGGAAAGCTGAAAGGCACAGAGGCTTTGCAATTTGGACGGATGAGAAGGAGGGACTGTGGGAAGAAAACCAAAGAAGCCACCATAACGCGCTCCTGTCGTCGACGCGTCTCCCCAGACCGCGTCAAGCGGAATTTGTGTCTCCGTCCGTTGTTAAACCCGATTCTAGCCTTACCATAAGCCGCACCGATATCAGGATTTCCCCTTGCCAGTCAAAGCCCTGGACCGGAATTTGGAACGATTGTTTTCATTGAGCTCATACGCTGTGGACACATAAGACCTGTGGTACAATGGCGAGTCGACGGTATCCCGGATCTGAATCCAATAGTCGCCTCCGACCCGGCCAAAATACAAGCCGCGGAATTTGCCGACACGCCTTGCGAGAACGATCAGCCACTTTTGAGATTCAGGCTGTGCCCTCTCTTGCTCTTGACTCCCATGTCGCCCCTTCGTTGACCGCCCAGTCCCCCCCAGTATGTCGTGCCCTGTCCGAGTCGGTTTCGTCCGCTAACGTGCTTCCTTCCAGGCCATCCCCCTTCCCTCAGGCGCGCGTCGGTCGGCGGGACCTCGTCGTTGCCTGGACCGTCGAAGATGAGCATCCCCCCTTCTGTCGTGGCCGACGCACTAACCACTACCTCCTCCAGTTTCCCATCGCGACCTCGCTGTCGACCTGCATCGACCATTCCGCCGCCATGGGTGCGTGGACAAGTCGTCCGCCTCCTCTCCGGTGCGGTACCCTCATCGTCGTTGACAGTGGGGGAAGTACTCGGGAGTCGAGGACCGCTGTCCCATTCAAGCAAGCCGCACTGACGAAGAAGATGAAGGAGTATTGTCTGGGCCACTTCCTGGGCGTCGACGAAGCTGAGTGCTCATACTGTCTCTGTCTCGGGGTCGACGCACTAACCGCCAGTGTTTCCAGTTCCGCGTCCTCGCCCAGTCTTCCGCCGCCATGGGTGCATCAGCGTGGACAAATCGTCCCCCTCCTTCCGGGCGCGGTACCCTCATCGTCTTTGGCAGTGGGGGAAGTACTTGGGGGTCGAGGACCGCTGTCATATTCAAGCAGGCAGGCCGCATTGTCGAAGAAGAGGAGGGACGACATCGGCTGCAACGCAGGACGACGAACAGATGAGTACTATTCCTCCTCTTCCTCGTCGCCGTTGCGCTACCCGCTCGTTTCGCAGTCTGGATTCAGCCCAGCGTAGACGTTCTTGTACATGTTCTGGAATCACCGTGTCGTCCGGGGCTTTTGTCGTAGATACTCCCTGGAGAAGGCCGCTGCGAGCGCCTCGTGCACCTTTGTCGCAGGCTCCAGGCCTAGGTGGGCGTATCGACGCTCAGCAGGTACCAATTGCACGCAAAGCTCGTCAATATATCTGTCTTTTTTCGTGTCTTGAAGAGTCCGAAACGCGCAAAGTCCGAGTCTTTCTGCGAGGCTAGTAAACGGTATTCCATTGAAGCAGCAAGGTACAGTCCGTTTGAAGTCCAACGGCGCGCGAAAGAGTGAGTTGTGGCAGAGAAAGGTTGGGTTGTTCCCACGATGACGCTTTCGCTCATGCTATTATGTAGGTACTCACTCTGAGTCCGGTCCATCGTTCTGCAGTTCGCGGCATATATCTGTATATCTGGCCCTTGTACTCCCTAAACCTGAATCATGTCCTGGCTGCCGGATGAGGTTACCATGTTTTCTCCATCTCAAAGCGATACTCGGCCAGTCTCAAGCTCGCCGGACCTGCTCGTTATTCAAAACAACTTTGGTATATTCAAACAGTGCCATCCAGCACACCCACCCAACAACCCTTCTACCTACCTACATACACAACAATTTTTCTCGTCTCATACGTCTCGTACATTTCGTCGTTAGACCTTCTTCATGAATTTACTTTACCTTACAAGCTGCCACCAAGCTCCGCGGCGAGGATGAGCGCCGCCTTCTCGCCAATCGCGAGCGTCGTCGAGTAGGTGTTCTACAACGCGCCGTCAGTTCGCATCCGGGGGGTCGAGACGAAACAAAAACTCACCGAGTTAACATTCGACGGCGGGATACTCAAATCCACAATCTTAAGCTTCTTAACCCCATACACATTCAAGTTGCTATCCACCACCCCGCCCTCCTTCAGCGGCTTCATCGCACACGTCCCAAGCGAATGCCACGACGTCCCAATAAACTGGCGCAGATACGCGTCGATGGCCTTGTCGTCCTCCGCCGAGTACACGATCTTGGGCGCGTCGAGCGCCACGGGGGCGGTGTCCGTGTGCGCGGCGGGGCTAGAGGCGGCGAAGGCGGGGTGCGCGGGGGGGAGGGCGCCGCGGAAGGCGGGGAGGCGGCGGAGGATCTCGCGCCCCTTTTTGTACCCCCAGCGCAGGGCGGCGACGTCGCCCTTCTTGGAGAGGAAGCCGGATTCGAAGTCGGGGCTTGCGTAGGGGTCGGAGGAGGAGATGTGGAGGTAGCCGCGCGATTGGGGGTAGCCCTGCGAGGATGGGTGGGTTAGTTGTTAGTCGAAATAAGAAGAAAAAAAGACATACCAAGAAGCAGCCGGAGGAGAGCCACTTGACGGGCGGGAGCGCGGATTGGTCGGCGGGGAGACTGGCCAAGATTATAAATACGACTAGAGGAAGATAAGGAAGGAAGGGGGTAAAGCGTACCCAGCCAAGGCGCTGAGCCAGAAAAGCGGCTTGTCGGGCTTGTTCGCAAAGGTCGAGTTCCAGTACTCCGTGAACTCGGGCCCGAGCTCCTCAAGCTCGTCGAGGTGGGGGCGGATCTTGATCGCTGCGTCGACACCGCTGTCGTCGTGGTGTATCAGTATCCCGCACAATGGGAGGGGAGGTAAATAAGCAAAGCAAAGCTCACTTGGCAGCCATCATCCCACTCCCGTCCTTGCCCCACTGCTCCAGGAGCGGGCCCCACGTCGTGGGCTCACCGCGGAAGATCCCGTCAAAGGTGATCGTCTCGGGGTCCGCGAAGTAGGGCGTCACCGCGAAGGCGTGGTCTGTCGGGGTCGTTCGTCAGCATTCGCATTCGATGTCGATGCACACATGCACAGGGAGGGAGGCGGGCACGGACCCTGGTAGTTCTCGCCCACGCCAGGGAGCTCAGCAACGACTTCGATACCGGCCTTCTCGATGATGTCCTTGCGCCCGACGCCGGAGCGCTCGAGGATGAGGGGCGTGCCCATGGCGCCGGCGGAGACGATGACGAGCTTGCGCGCGGTGACGGTGCGGACGTCCTGGGGCGCGTCTGCGTGGACGCGCTTGTCGAAGAGGTACTCGAGGCCCGTGGCGACGCCGTCTCTGAAAAAAAGAAAAGAACGATCGATGAGTACTGGTGGAAGCGGAAGGGGTGGTAAAGGGGGGCGTACTTGATAACGACGCGCTTGACGAGAACACCGTCGAGGACGGACAGGTTCTTGAACTCCTTGCTGTAGAGGTAGTTGTGCGCGACGTCAGAGCGACGTCCGTCCTTGCCGATCCATTTTGGCATTCTCTGGGAACGAGCCGAGTTGTTAGAGTCGGTAGAGGGAGGAGCAGATGGAACTCACGAAGAAGCAATTTATGGAGGCCAAGCTGAGACCGTTTCCCTCGTCGCTCAAAGGACGGTCTTTCTCGAATTTGGGACCGATATCGAGGAACTGCTGCGCGATGGGGAGAATGGGGGCGCCGCCGTGCGAGACTTTGAGAGGTCCACTCGAGCCGTGTGTCGCCAACTTGGGGTCGATTTCGTAGTTCTCGGCCTGTACGAATGAATGGTAATGATTAGGCGGATGTCGATAGGTCGATAGGAATACCGCCCACCTTCTCCAAGAGCGGGATGAGGTCCTTGGAAGACCACCCCTTGTTGCCGAACTCGTCCTGCCAGTCGTCAAAGTCGGAGGCGGCGGGGCGGTTGTACAACATGAAGTTGACAGAGGAGCCTCCGCCGATACATCTCCCAGACGGAATCACGATGGCTGTATGGACATCGATTATTAGCTTACTTGGCCACAGTGAAGGTTCAAGACAACAACTTACAGCGTCCAGCGACGAACTCGGACGGCTTGGACTCCCAGAACTGCATCGTTTTGCTGGTGGGCATGAGATGGGTGATGTACTGTCCGGGCTGGATGTGCTCGGGCTTGTCCTTTGTCGTCGGGCCACTCTCGAGGACTAGGATCTTGAGGTCGGGGAAAGCAGTAGCGAGACGGGTAGCGGTAATGCAGGCAGCGGTGCCTCCGCCGGCGAAGACAAGATCATACTCGGATTCGATTTTGTGGGGAGCAGACATGGTTGTGGATGGTTTCAAGGGTCGGTAGTTGCAGTTGCTTTATATGAGGACAGGGGGTTCGGGCAGATTCTCCAACACCGACAATCGATGATCGAAGTTGAGACAAGAAGGAGTTCTGACAGTTGCCAACGCAAATTCTGGGCATTCTCTTTCCAAGGACGACCCTAGAATCCGAGCCTATCCCTAGAACACACAACATCCCCAGAATCGGAGCACACAGACACTCCGGTCAGATGGGCGCTCGAGTGCTTCGAAAAAGACCAAACCCATATTGCAATCCAGCGACAAGCGGCGTTCGCGTGGCCCGCCGTCGGCATAGCTGCCGAGCCCATCCCTCCATCAAAGATGCGGGTGAATATATTTCTACAGACAACGGCGAACAGCTTCCATAGATCAACTCATAGATCGCCCTGGGGAACCCTCAGCGGCCATGCGACCTCAGAGACCTCGGACACCAATACCTCTGCTCGACTGTCAGTCTGCTCACTTGCCAAACTGCTGCTTCCCGCTTATCGCTTGTCTGGGCCTATGCTCTGGTCGACACTGGTCTGAACGTTCGTGGAAAGCTTCAACGGTTTCGCAGAGTAACCAGAGTTATGTGCACGATTTCCACTACTTATCATGACTCGGCGGTACTTGTGGATCTCAGACGCCACAAGACAAAGGAGAAAACTTGAACTCTTGGCGCATCACCACTAGCGGTCTAAGTCCTCGACATGAATCTGCGAACACCGTCCGAGCCCGCAGCTTGCTAAAATAAATATCCTTGTGCTACAGACAACCTCTTTCGCTGCCTCGGTTGTTGATCATGACGGACGTTCTTTGCTCATCGCTCGGTGCTCGGAATCGCTTCTCGAGATCTTGGAGAATGCGCTTCCAGTTCAAAATTATCCCAATCCCAATCTAAGCCCCCCCAGATCTCTCTTCTCTTCTATTCTCTTCTCTGAGTCCGCAATTCCGCATCCATACACCCAGATCCGTTTCTCCGACTCACCGTTTCCGTTTCCGACTTACCGCGAAGGTCGTTGAGCGGCCTCGGAGGACCGCTGATGCATGATCTATGTGCCACTTACTTCACCGCTACCTAGGCTAGCGCCGCATCCTAACGGAGTCGACGCCGCCGACGATGGATCATGGCCAGGGCCAGCCAGGACCCAGGGCCAGGTACATTCATCATACATCATGGGCGCCCATAGGCATCCCGATCTTTTTTCGTTTTTTTTTGGGGGGACGAGGGTAAGTGTTAGAGGTAAGTGTTAGCGCACTTATCACTGATTGAGTTCCGCCGGCGCTGGGCACGGAGGGCTGTGTGGGTGAGCGAGCCAAATTTACTACTTGGTGCATCAGGATTCTATTCTATGACTTGCGCCGATGACGGCGGAATGCAATGCGGGACCGATATAGGTTGAACATCAATCAACATTTTGGCTTTCTGCCTCAACCTTTTTTAACGAGAGGAACGGAACGGACGCAACCGAAAAACGAAAAAGGTGGGCCATGTTCAACACGGATTCAGAATAAGTACTTGTTCGCGGAGTTGACCTGGCACTTAGCGCTGAACACGCTGACCAGACTTTACTTTAGGGAGACTCGACGACGTTCAACCGGTGCAGTTAAATTATCCAACGTAAAATCATTTTGCTTCATCGCCCATCTATGTAATTGGCACATCCCTGGAGGAGTCGAGTCCGATTCAGTTTAATTTCTGTCTCGACGCTGTCTAGAATTCAACAGACACCCTACCCAAGACGCGGCAATTAATATTTTGGTCCTTTGCGTGAGGTGAGTTCGTGGAGGTTCGTTCAACCATGGCCAACACAAGCTCATTTCTTCGCCCAGCTCCATATCTGTGGTGTACATATGTACTACGACTCTGGATCGATGACGGAGGAGAGCGGCGAGGGCGCAGTTATTATCGAACTGAACTAAACTCGACCTCGCTCAAAGAACCTCTGGGAGACTCAACGTTCAACGTTCAAGGGACTCGCCTCCGAGAGTCCGTAGGCCTTACCGCCATTCATCTTGTCCTCGGGCTGCTCTCAATGTCATTCTGCACCACTGTCATGATACAAATGCAAATGCTCGTGAGACGGAGGATTTTTCGTCTCTACCATGTATGGAGGCCCGCGCCACCTGTTGGTTGGTTGAACAAGTTGGCGGCGTTCTACCGGTCGAGCTTGGCAGTAGAGACAAAGGCGGATTCAATTCGTATTACATTACTCCCCCGTTGAACCACGCTTACGGCGGAGCCCCGCCTTGTTGAGAGAGTCGCTTCAGCACCACTTACATAGTAGGTTGCTATTGAACACTCTCACCGCAGCCGGGTGACAGATAACCTATAACCTACTATAAGTATTCCTGCTTGCTTCAAATTGGTGCACGTATCTATACACACACATGATATCCCTTCGTCTGCCAGTGCGCGTGCTGAACAACCTCCTCCGGAACTGAAGGAGAATTAAAGGGTGGCTTGTCAACGTTAACAATCATGCGCTTCAACTCAGGAAGGTTGACTTTCACCGATTGGGATGGCAATAAAATTGAAACCTAAACGGCGCAGTTGGATTTGGACCGTGCTGGACACAAGTTCGCAGCTGTCATCCATTCCCCGCACTCGAGAGACGGCGCTTCGCCGTTGTTCGCTTACAAGACAAGTTACCGCCCGCCCGCCTGAGACCAAATCAACCGTGGGAACTAAAAGTTCAACCCAGTAAAGTCGAAGCACTGATTGAAGGCTCCACATAGGCAAAATGAACGACGTCTGCCAATTAACCAAGTTGAGATCGTTGTTGCTCGTCAGAACCCTCGTCTTGCCCAAGAGCTTGAAGAACGTCCGGACGCGACCGAACGTATCAAGCCACCAACTCTCAACTCGTAAGACGGCGACTCCACAACCAACGAGGTACGAGATAATTGTTGAAAGCGTCGCCGTCTGTCTACGAGAGACTCGACAGAACCGCATGGCTGCCCGTTCTGCGTTCTGCATACCCGTCTACCCGAGTCCGCATGGACCTGACCGTGACAACGACATTTGAACAGATAGATACACACGCCCTCTTCTCCCTCCGTTTCCTGCCAATTAGTGTAATATACATCACCATGGATAAGTCTCGGAAGAACTAAATGGACATCGCGGCGAGCGAAAGGAGTTGCGGTTGCTTGTTGCTGCGTTGGTTATTTCGATCGGATATTGTCAAGGTAGGTTGGGAGGTTGGAATTCGATTTGCGGTGTTGCGACGAGTCGGATCGGACTCAGGTGCAGCTCGCAAAATTTTCTCAAACGAGTTTCGGCGGGGGACCAGGTAACCACCGTCCGGCGTTTCATTTTTTTGTGTGTCAAACATGAACGAACGAATTTCGAAAGATCGGAAACTTCAAGTTTGGGCACCCCGCCACGCGTGCGAGATACCGAGCTTGCTTCCGATCGGTGTCAAGGAGTCAGTCCCGCGCGTGCAAATCTGAAAGAACGTGGTTGAACTGTTACTTTATCGGACCTCTGAGAATATTCTGAACACGGCCAACCTCGATTCAGATTGATCAAAAGTTGAACTGAACTTGCTGGCAGATCGGGAATGGAGCAGGGCTTCAGGCTTCAGCGCCAGTCAACGCGACGCCGAGGAGTCAACGATAATCACTGTCCACGTTCCACGTCGATCCCATGTCGAACAACTGTCACGTCCCAAGCAAGATCCACGGTGCGGAGGCAAAAACCGAGGAGGCATGGCATAAATATAGTTATACAGTGAACGACAGTGTGTGGTGTGGAGCAAAACAAATAAGATAGACAGCGTGGATGATAGGTAAAACAAGCAAAAAAGAATTCGAAAGCAAAGAAACGAAACACTGCGCCGAGATCCGCGAGGAGGCCGTCCGAGAGATGATGTGAAGAACGAAGACGAAAACGGAGAGATGAAGCAGAAGGACCCCAAAAACAAACGAAAGAAGGACCCGGAACCGGAGAAGAGAAGAAAAGAGATGAGTGATGAATGAGAGTGATGAGTTACGCCCTGGGCTTGATCTCGAGTTTGAATGGCAGGGGGTATCTTGAAAGAAAGAATGAATGAACGCTAAATCAGTACTGCTGCGTATTGACCGGAGCGGATGAGACGAGAGCTCACGTGAACAACCCGTTGGTCGACTGAGCTTCGTACGCGATGGGTTTCTTGTTCTCGTCGAGGGCGGGGAGAATCTCGAACCGCGACAGGACGGCGGAGGCGATGAGGAAGACGTTGTTGTCGCTCATGTATCGGCCCGGGCAAATTCTGCAGGGAACGAAATCAGTAAATAGTACAGAGGAGTGGGTGGGATTCGTGGCGCTCACCGGCGTCCGAACCCAAACGCCGCGTCTGGTTCGCGGATGTCGGGGTTGAGGACTCCGTCTTTCAGGAAGCGGTCGGGGTAGAAGCGGTCGGGGTCGGGGTACATCTCCGGGTCGTGGAGGATAGCCCTAAAGTCGTCGTTAACTGGTGGTTCAAAAAATATTTGTGTATCGACTTGACTTACCAGGCGCTGCCGAGAAGCATCGTTCCGGCAGGGATCACGTAGCCGTTGTAGATAAACTCGGATTGGTTGCAGTGCGGAACGCCTATGAATACGAGGGAGGTTGAAAATGGTTGAATATTTTCGGGTAACGCCGACGACGTACCGAGAGGCGAGACCGGCTAAGTGACAGAATGAGTCTCGGGTGTTCAAAGTTGAACCCAATGATAACTTACCTGCCACCGCATAATCTCTTTGATGAGCGCTTGCCCGACATACGGCATATGTTTCCGGTCGTCGAGGTTGGGGAGACGGTCGCGGCCGACGACTCTATCGAGCTCTTCCCGCGCCTTCCGTTGAACCTCGGGGAACATGACCATGGCGAGGAAGAACGACTGCACTGCGGATGAAGTCTAAATGGCGTCAGGGAGTGGATTTGAACGACGGAGGAGTAAGTCGCACTGTATCTGCGCCGGCTGGAAGATAGTTAGCAACGGATAGATAGATCAAGGAGTGTAGTTGAAAAGTTCACCTGCATACGCGACGCCAGAAACATTCTTCGCGATGAGCTCTTGTTCATCGCGCTCGGCTTCCGGAAACTCGGCAAGACGACTGTGCAGTGTCCCAGCTACCGATGCCGTCGAGTCTCCGGTGACCTGTGATTTGTTCAGCAAAAAGAAACGAGCACGAATAAATTGTTGCGAACCTCCGCCATATTGGCAACGTACTTCCACGGTTTTTCAACCATACTCGACACAACCGTCTTCGCGTATTTCGCCGTCGCCTGGAACGAAGTCCCCGGCGCCCATGAGGGGAAATGTTGCACTGCGGATAGCGCTTGAGTTGATATCTCCCGGTAAGATAACGCAACACTCACAGAACGGGAAAAAGTCAACGATAAAGGATCCCGCGATGCCGGCCCGGTTCAGGTAACTGACGGCCTCCTCGGCAGTGGAGATATACGGATCGTCGGTATCACGGATTCTGATACCATAAGCCACGTCCATGATCACGGCTGCCAGGGTGCTGCCAAAATAGTCAGCGAAGAAGGCGGGCACCCGAATGAATACAAGCCGCACTGTCGAATGCGATGCAAGAAACGGTCGGGAGACTCCTCGAGACGGTTTATGAAGGCTTCGACCTCCCGGTACTGAATGTCGCGATAATTCTGCACGGCATTGGGGTTGAAAAACTCGTGGAATGTTTTCCTGTGGCGGCGATAGAAGGGCGTATAATTTCCTGCCGCAAAATTGAAGTCCCAGCCTGTTCTGTGCAGCGTCAGGGTTGAGTTTGCAACGCGGACCGGTAGGCTTACAACGGGATCATCACGTTGGCCGGCCTATCGGAGAATTGGGCCCCATTCTTATCGAATAAGTCCTGGACCACGTCGTAGGACCCCAGCAGGACAATATTCTGCTGAAATATCTTAACATACACTATGTTACCTGCAAAGCATGTTAGAGTTTGAAATAACACATGCGCCGTGTATCCACGCACCGTATTTCTGAAACCAGGTGTCGTAGTACTTCCACGGGTGGAGTTGGCCTGGCGGGGGCATATTAAGAATGTTGCCAACAATCGGGAGGGGCGACGGGCCCGGGGGCAATGGTGTCCGTTTCCTGAGGCGCGCATAGAGCAGGAGGAGGGCTGCGCCGCCGGCGACCAGGGGGACAATACGCGGACTCCACGTTTCAGAGTCGAGCATGGTCGGTCGCAATGCGAGAGGGTGACAGGGTGGGTCCGTGTTAACAAATAAAAGACATGGAAACCGCCGTATCGACGAGGGTCGCTGGGGTCTCTGCAGATCTTCATCAGAAAAATATACCCAGCTAACAAAGAAGCCGCGAAGAAAGATGGTACTAAAGATGGGTCGCGCCTTTTCGCGCCCTTCGCGGGAAGCAATCACGCTTCACCGATAGATCCGGCAACCGTGGGAATATTGACTTGTTGAATTGCCAAGTTCGTCGGAGGCTTGATGCCGATATCGTGGTCGCTGACTTGCAATGCATAACCTTAATAGGTCGACCGCCAATAACACGGAGTCGGAAACAGGGGAACAATCTTGCTGCCGGACATATCGGATAGTTACGCGCACGCTACACCGCAGCGCCCCAAATACCGCCGAGAATGATCTGCCGCCCGCTGCCTGCTGCCTGCTGCCAGTCCTCTGTGGTCCTGTGAGTCGAGCGGGAGAGATATCGACTCAACTCGCGCCAGGGGCCGCTCATCAGAAGAAGACGTTGAGCGATGGCAAGACCAGATGGAAATGTCTGCAATGTTGTAACACCTGGTGATCTGCGGATTCGAATGATGGGGAAACCCGCAATCATTGATGCCCGTCAAACGCTCCAACCCAACGGAAGTAGCTTAAGTAGTGCGCATCGCGACAAAAATATGTGCCCCCTCTCCTTCCCATTCCTCGTCCACCGACTTTGAATATAATGGCTCCTGTGGTGATCCCCGGCATCGATGTCGCGCTTTTGTACGTCTCCTTTCTGTCCTTGCCTTACTTCTTCTCACCGATCCATGCTATAGAACCGGTCCACTCGTGCGTCGATACGCCTCGGTCCAGAAATCCTCACGCTAACGACTTGCTCCATGCATAGGTTTTGGGATACATGTTTGCCTTTGGGTTATTCGGCATCTTGATTGTCCAAGTCTGTGAGTACATACCCTCCAGGCAATGTTGTGCGCCGCGGCTCACACAGAATACAGATATGTACTCGGAGTCGTTCCCCAAAGACCGCGCCGTCATCAAGTTCATTGGTAAGTCCTTGCGGCCCTCCGTTCTAGTCATATACTAATGTTCTTTTTCACAGTTTGGTCAGTCATCTCTGTAAAGTCTGGACGTTACAACAATCCTGAACTCGCGCTGTAGGGGCATGTTTATCCTCGAGTTTGTCTTCACGCTCTTTACCACCATTGCGGCGTGGAACCAGTACGGCCCCGGGTGGGGTAAGTACTTTTTCTTGAGACCCGATTGAAGCTCATTCAGCCGCAGGTGACACGGATACCCTCCTCCAAATCGACTGGGCTTGGGGGCCCCTTCCCGCTCTCAACGGTATCCGTGAGTAACGCAGTCGAGGATACTCTCAACCTGAATTGACTCGTTCTTTTAAAGTCGCTGCCATGGCGCAGGGTTTCTATGTCTGGCGCATCTACTCTTTATCCAAGTCGATCGTCATCCCCCTTGTCATCTCGAGCGTTATTATCACTCAAGTCACCGCGGCCTTCTACTATGGGATTGTCGTACGTTGGGTTCTTGATAACTTTCGGCGGACACGATCTAATAACCCGCAGGTTTCCATCGAAGGACGCGGCGTTGATAAGCTGTTCGCTCTCACCCCGGAAATTACGGTAAGCCGTGTACCCCGTTCCCATAACGCCGCCGGGTGCTGACTTGTGTTGAAAGCTCTGGCTCGTTGCCTGTGCCGCTTGCGATGTGTTGATCACTTGCTCCCTCATCTGGGTGGTACGTCTGTCGTTCAACACTATCGTTCCAAAGTCCAACTAACCAACCATACTTAGTTTTCTCGCCAAAAACAAAAGACGAACTTTGCGCGCACCAGCGGTATCATCAACAGGCTGATTCGCTACAGCGTGGAGACTGGCGCCGTCACGAGTCTCGGGGCGTTGATTGAAGTTATCTTGTGGCTTACCAGCCGTCAATGGAACATCCACTTCATCTTGTGCGTCCATCTTCACGAGTTCTGTTCGATTGAATCCTAACGTTCATTTCCCCAGCTTCCTGGTCATTGGCAAACTGTACTCCAACATGCTCATGGCAACCCTCAACGCGCGCGCACCGATGTTCCGCGGCGAGCTCTCGAGCGCGACGACCAGCGGCGGCCCGCAGAGCTCCTTCTGGGCCGACGCCAACCGACAGCAGGTCGCCACTGTCGGTCTCAGCTCGCGCGCCGGCGGCGGGGTGCACATCTCCCGCACCACCAACGTCGCGACCGACTCGGATGCCATTGTCATGAATGTTAGTCGTCGCTCTGGTCTCTAATAAACTCTCTAACGCGCCGCTTTCCTTGCAGGACTTCAGCGGGAAGATGTCCCCGGACAAGTCGTACTCGCTCAACTAAGTACTGTATGTAGACTCGCTGTATCGCACTTCGCACTCGTTATTCGCTATTTATCCTGAGGGTTGGATGATTGGGTTGTTTTGTATATTTGTACTGTATCCTAAGTAGCGCCGCATACCATAAATGTTGAGATTCTTCTTTCTTCGTTCATCGATTGGGTCGGTCGGGTGCGCGCGTGGCCGTGATCGAACAGAACAACTCGATGCTATTTCATCTCGATCATTCGTAGTCCTTCTTTTCGTTCTTTTCATGGAGTGAGCCGCGTGAGTTCCGCGTGAGTTGGAAATGATTTTCAGCCGCGTGAGCTCGAATATGCAAATCTTTCGGTGCCTTCCTTTGATCGCCTGGGTAATCATTTGAGTTTTTTCGTCAGATGGGCGCAGCGGAACACGGAACAAACAGCTTCAAGCGCCCAAATCCAACGGAACATTGGAACATTGTATTCGGTTTGCGGGCCGCGGACCGAGCGCGAAATTTTGCACTCGGACCAGGAAGTGAAAGCTTGGGAAATCTCGTCGCCAGAGAGCGACGTTTAACACCTCCCTGGGACTGGGGTTTTCAGAAAAAAACCTGGCGTAACGGCCAAACTCTGCGGGCCGAGGCAAGTCTTTGAATTCCGACCCGAGCGCCGTCCCACAGGGTTCTAAAGGAGAGGTTTTGTTCGAGTCACGGATCCAGAAGTCACCTCAGAATACCGCTATATACTGGGCAAGCGCCGCAAGAGAGTCGAATCAAGAGTTTTGTAACAAGTCAACATGAATGCAACCGTGGGAGACCTGATGCAATCACGGAACATGCCGAATTCGGCTTGAATCTCCGCATCTGAAGACCGACGCTCTACTCGTACCTCGCCCAGTCTCCTACATGGCTTCCTTGGCGCTCAAACGGTTCATCGGCGAAGCGGTCCCACGATCCCCTAGAAATATAGGCCAGAGTCGGAGGAAGTTGACGAACTGACTGATTACATATACGACATCTTTGCGGTCCTCAGCTGCTCCTCTTCGGTCTTTCTTAACCTTCAGGCTTTCAATTCCCACTCAAGGTCTTTCAAACAACCTCTGAACGTAGGGAAACTGACCGAATGCGTGAGAATCCAGGGCCGCAATCCCGATTTCTTCTTCCCCACTCGTACAACGCGTAGAGCTCCGACAAAAGTCGGGATACCGGGTCGCGAATTCCCGAATATCGATGCCCCGCCGCGGCAAAGCCCAGGGCTGCCCAGGGATGATACCGCCTAACACGAGCTGAAGTATTTACCGTGGACCCGAGCAAGAAGCCTGGGCTTGAAACACAGAGGTCGGGCCAGCCATGCGGCATCCCGAACATGATGACAAGCCGTTCGACGCCGAGCGAACGAAGTCTCAGGATCGCATGGGTTGAACAGGGGGCTCCCATTTATTCGCCTTCCAGGCCTTCAGAATCCTGGCACCGGATGCCTCGAAATCACCGACTCAGGACGATATCATGATGTTGCAGATGCTTAAGCAACCGAAACGGCCTGATCCACGTACGACCCGGAGAGCTTCTCTTTCGATTTTTCAGTCTCGCGACCACCCTGGCCAGACTGTGCGTGCAGGGAGGGTGAAGTTTCTCCAGCATTCGATATCTGTAACGAGGGCTGATTTAAATTGTTGTGTGTCTCCAACGACGGAGACCCGCTCGGGCGGTGTCACTTCACCGAGGATAGCTGATGCATCAAGTCTTCTGTACCCTTCAGGGCCTGTAGCCGATGTCCTCTCACGACCTCCTGTGAGCTTTCCAAGCAAAAGCCGCTCGGTGTAACAAGGGGCCAAGGAAGCGCCCAGCTCTGTCTTAAAGCCAAGATCGTACGGCAACGATGTCTTTCCCTTCGTCCTCACTCTTTCCGCGGTTATGTTCTCTACACTACGAGCCACTCTGCTCGTCTCGAGCGTAATCAACGGCGCGACCGCCTTCCTTCAACCGAATGTCGTCGTCAATGGCCAATACGACATTATCTTCGCGGGTGGAGGCGCCTCAGCTAGTATCATTGCGGGAACTCTCGCGGCAGCAGCGCCTACACTGAAGATCCTCGTGCTTGAGGGTGGCCCGACGACGTTTGAGAAATTCGAACACATTCAACCCGCGCGATACTTCAGCCACCTGTCGCCCTTCAGCACCACGGAGCAGTTCGTCGTTTCCAACCCAAGCGACGCTGTCAACGGGAGAAGCATTGTCATCCCTATCGGGAAATGCATCGGTGGTGGTGAGCCTTTCGCCCAAAATTTACTTGAGTCGCTTTAACAACGAC
Source organism: Mycena filopes (assembly GCA_029281495.1). Classification (NCBI taxonomy): domain Eukaryota; kingdom Fungi; phylum Basidiomycota; class Agaricomycetes; order Agaricales; family Mycenaceae; genus Mycena; species Mycena filopes. Next base: position 97,961 of record JARIHR010000001.1, on the reverse strand, counting down.
TAGGTTCTTCCGTCAACTTCATGTTGTACAACCGCGCATCCGCGTCGGACTATGATGACTGGGAGGTTGAATACCAAAACCCGGGTTGGAGCTCGAAGGTCCTTATTCCTCTCCTGCAAAAGGTGCGTTGTCAGTATTTTGTGATATCATGAGAGTTGACTCGCGCAAGGCCGAAACGTACGAGGTCAACCCCAAAGCAGCGACGCATGGTGGTAGCGGCCCTCTGCATGTGTCTTACGGCGGAAATGGAATCCTCGAAATCGCCCAGCAATTCCTCGACATTGGCCCCAAAGTCGAGAAGAATCGGCCACTCGGAGCGGACGGGAACGACTTCACCAGCAAGAGCATAAACGTCTTCTACGTGCGTCTTTTCCCCATGTTTCACTTTCCTCCGACTCATTTGCCCCGAACCAGAGGATGCCCAAGTACGCTGATCAAGTTTCTCGCGCGTGGACGTTATTAATCCCCTTTGTAGGTGGATATCCGGGGTGGGAACTCGATCGGACGCACCGGTATGCAGACATTTATGTGTTTACTTTACGATCTCTGACCGTTTTCCTCCCAGCACCACTTCCTTTATCCGCAATCGACCAACAAGAACCTCGTAATTTCCCCTGGATCGCGGGTTACACGCGTCCTATTCGAGTACGCTACCCGTCTCAGTAGATTATCCGTTCGGAGCTGACCTCTTGTGCAGTAAATCCCTCACAGCCACTGGGGTTGAGTTCGTATATGACAGGTACGTATTCGATTGATCCCCAGCGGCCCTGAATTCATCTCAGATGAAATAGGCACGTATTCCCCGATTACGACCCTGCTCCGCACACGGTCACCGCCTCGAAGCTCGTCGTTCTCGCCGCCGGAGCGATGGGAACGCCCCAAATTCTCGAGCGTTCAGGTGTCGGCGCAACCTCGGTCCTTAAATCCGTCGGCGTAAAGCAACTCGTTAACTTGCCCGGCGTTGGCGCCACCTACAAAGGTAAACAAATTTCCTCTGGTTAATTTCAACATACTAATGCGAGTGCAGATCACGTCTTTGTCGTCAGCCCGTACTTTGCTGACCCGGCCACCCAGACCTTTGACCCTATCTACCGCAACGACGCGGCCACCTGGACCAGTGCGTCGTGACCACGATATAGCTCGACAATTGTCTTACCAATTACAGATGCCCTGGCGCAATGGGACCACAACCGCACCGGAATCATTGCCTCCAAGTCAGTGGACTGTCAATGTTCAACCAACATATACTGACGATTTTATCCAGCGGTGTCGACGCGGCGATTAAGATGCGTCCCACGACGGAGGAGCTTGCGGAGATCGGCCCTGAATTCACTGCTCGGTGGAAGTCATTCTACGCCAGCAAGCCCGACAAGCCACTCTTCTGGTTGAGCGCATTGGCTGGGTACGAGTGGTTCACAGCGCTTTGAAGACGCTCTCCTGATGATTGATTCCCATATAGCCTCCCCGCTGATCAGAGTGGGCTGCCTCCCACCGCTTGGGTCAGCGGCGGTGTGTTCCTGGTTCGAATTCTGCTCCATTTATCCGCGACCATTGACTGACTGACTTGATTCAGGGATATCCCGAGTCTGTGGGGAGCATCCACATCTCCTCGACCGACGTATACGCCCCGCCGAACTACAACTCCGGCTTCCTCACCGCGTACGCTGATTTGAACCATCGCATAAGACCCGCTGCTCAGTACTTATTTCTTCGCAGACAATCCGACGTCGCTGCTCTGCGCTGGGGATACAAGAAGGCGCGCGAGATTATCCGCCGGATGGGCGTCTTCCGTGGCGCGCTGGTCCCCGCCCACCCCCAATTCGCGGCGAACAGCACGGCCGCTTTGACTGAGACGGGCCCTGTCCCGCTGAGCGCCCCGAATGTCGTCTACTCGGCGGAGGACGACGCGGCTATCGATGCGTATATCCGCAACTTTGGTATGCACTTTCGCTTTTTCTTAAGATGGAATCGGCACTGACTTGGAGGAACTGTTTTCTCTAGTCGGGACGTCGTGGCATTCAGTGCGTCTCGTTACTGCTTGAACATATACGTGACCGTCGCTAAAGCAATTATTTTCTTAGTTCGGGACAGCACCGATGAAGCCTCTTGCGAAGGGCGGAGTCGTCGACCCCTCCCTCAACGTCTACGGCGTCAAGAAATTGAAGATCGCAGGCGAGTCTTACCTCTAAATTTAGTTGGTCTTGCTTGAACTCAAACTCGAACTCAAACAGACGTCTCCATTGGCCCCGAAATCGTCAACGCTGTGAGCACCACTTTCCTCTCCTCCTTCGTTTACTCGTTCTGACCACCCTACCAGAACACGTACTCGACTGCCATCGCCATTGCTCTGAATGCTGTCCAGATCATCGCCAAGGACTGCGGTATCAAGATGCTCTAAACACCAAGTTCAAGTTCTCCCCATATTTATAACACCCCTCGCTATTCCTCCTTTGGGTTCATCATGTCGGTTCATGCTGACACTATTATATATACTATGTATTTACCTCGCGGATGGACGGATGGAAACACCGGACTTACACATTCTTTTGAAAATCTCGATCGTTAATTGCAACTTTCGAAGAGGGTTGAGTTGGAGATTGGAGATTGAATCCTGAGGCTAAGTAGCGGTCCTAGTAGCCTACGCGGTACTTTTATTTTGGGAACTGGACCCAACTATCAATTACTGCGAGCGACCTCGGTGAGCGAGGAATTGGCCATGCTGGACTAGATATGAGTGTTCACGCCGAGCAAAATCATTCACTTCATCTATTTTCGCAGCACAACGACATTGGGTTGGCTTTATACGAAGGCACCCACGGACGCGCCGATGCTTTCCAGTCAGTTCGCTTACAACGTCGCCCTCTGGCCCCGGGGAGTATGGTGTCGTATAAAGCTTCGGGCGTGTTCAATGACAATTATTCTCAACCTCCGGATTGACGCGGAGGAAATAGTGAACGATTTTGGGGGCCATTTCACGGGGCTCGATAACCCACCGGCGTTGATTAAAGATATTCGTGAGATGGCGGGATATTTCAGAGGTTGAACCGAGTTGCAATACTTCAACATGTTAGTCCACTTGTGGTCGTTCCAATTGCGGGAGCACGCCGGTATAATTCGGCCGACCCGTTCCCAAACTCGTCCTTGACGGGCCGCTTCTTGTCCCGTCGCTGCTGCTTGACCTTCTGCACGTGTTGCACTGCTGGCTCCATGCCATAGGTCGGTTCGGGAGAAGGCTGCCGAGGTGGGGACGGAGGGACACCGGGAGTAACGGTGCGTGCCTCGGTCGCGGACCACAGTATGGGACCTCCGCCGGGGCCGTTGTTAGTGGTCAGCATGGTGGTTCCTGTGGGAGTCGTGACGGTGATGTAATTCGAGTCGAAAGCGTCCTTTGAGCATTTTATTCGGTAACCAAAGGGGCAGAAAGTATTGAATCCCTGGATGAGGACAGCATGACCATTGAAGAGGTGGGATACCCGTTTAATGACGCCCTGGGTGTCGATACTTGGACGCTGTTCAAACGAGCATGCAGGTGGGGACACTATAACCTTACCTCTCAGTTTTGAACTCCTGCATGAGGTCAAGGAAGTCGTTGTAGACATCGGGCTGGTTGCGGAATTGGTTCCGGATGGCGTCGAGATAGCTGAGGGCGCCGCTTATATTGAGAGGAGGGTCGCGGGGAATGTGGCCGAGGGCGTCCGCGTAGACCTTTTCGTCCTTGCGCTGAGGGGCGATTCCTTTTGCGCGGAGGACGTCTGCGAGGGAGAGGAGAGGTTGGCTTCACGATGGTCAGAAAAAAGGGGGAAGCCAACCTAGGGAGCAATATTTGAAGAAGAAATTGACGATGTCTGGTCCAGTGCGCCGACCCTTCGATATTTTGATAGGGGTGGCAAGTGGCTCAGGGCGCGCGAGGCTTGCACGTAGATTGTTAGATCGGATGTGGGGTGTATGAATAATGAGTCTCCAGACGAACCTTATCTGCTGTGTGACCGCTTTCTTGGAGCGTTCGTGCAACTTGAGCTTTGCGAGAGTCTGAGAAGAGATATCCAGTGGGGGACCACGGAGCGGTTCGACGGCTATGGGGGTGATGGCCAGCTGCATGACCCCGAGGTTTGGATGTGCGGAGGAGGAGTCCAGAAAGCTGTCATCGTCTAGAGCGAAGTTCACAGGTTAATGCATACTCTACAGCTAAAAGGTAGTACAAACTCACCCGTGAGCGCCAACGCGGAAAACATGAACGGCTTGACTGTCGTGCCATCTGTCATTGAACACAGCGGCGCTTTGCTTGTCCCGATTTATAAATTGCCCGCCACAGTCAGTGCCGTCCATTGTGAGATATCCGCCAATCTCTTGAGAGAAGGATGAAGTCTGGAAGCACACAGAGAATTTCTACAAGTGGCGGTAAGCTTTAGCCACGCTATGTGGAGGTATTCATGAGCGACACACCTTCCCCACTTCGGAAGGGACCCAACAGGTTACCGTCTTCTCATCTTCCGAGATCTGGACGTTGTACTCTGGGAGCTCTCGCCACCCGTCCACGATGATCCAAGCAGAGAACTCTTTCCATTGAAGCATTTCGCCTTTGGGATGTGTTGCGTCGCTCGGACTCCTATTTGCCGTGGTGGTGGTTACTTGTTAGGGTCAAAGCACGTCTCGTCACATGTCACCGGACTCATTAGTCACACGGCGCGTCGGGATCGGCTTTGAACTTTCAACTTTCTGGTAATTGCGAGTAATTGCATAGCGAAGTACACCTTGATTCAAAGCGCAACTTCTACGTGAACAGCTGCAGAAACAGAAGAATAAAGAAAAACACACGATTATCGGGCGGAGAAATGCACCACCCATCTCGCGAATGGTCCGCGATAAGCGCTGGAGGATTATCAAGTCCCGCCCAGTAACTTCCGAAGTCGTGAACTACAAGCCATCGTCAGTTTGTCAATTACCCTCCACTTTTAGAATAAGTAAACTAACCGGTGTAGGACACCAAATTCCCAACCTTCGCCACATACTCCTCGGGCCAGACAACGCTGTACTCGTACTGGCTGAAAAGTAGGATGGGGGCCTTGCTGTATACTGGGCTCAACACGTTCGGGTTCTGCTCGTAGATCCAGATGGAAGAGAGGAAGGAGGAGGTGAGGTAGCAGAGCGAGACGGCCGTTAGGATGGTGGTGTGGTCGAGTACAACATTTGAGGTACGAGATTATTATTTATGTTGTAGTGCCCGTTTAGAAGAGACTAGTGTTCGAGGGCGGAGGGCGGTGTTTCCCGCACGGGGATCGGACCCTGTCGTAGTTCACCTCCTGGCATACATCGTGATGAGGGAATGTTCAATGCGCACATCGTTTGTATTTACCACCGATCCAGGCGAGCTGTCCGACGGGGCTGTCGTACAAAGCCAACGCCAGGTCGTTGGGCTGCGACAGTTAGATAGTGATACAGGACGCGCCCTGCGAATAAACCCACCTTGGTAGACTGCCAAAGTCGCTTGAAGTCTACGCAACGGACCGTTACTCGCTCACTTTCTCGACGGCGGTCAGGCTGATGTTAGCCTCTTGTAGACAGACACTACGATGTTGTAGCCAAAGCGGCAGTTTCCGGCCCAATTCGCACGGGCTGCGGCAATCACCGATAGCATTGCTCTCTTAGCTACGGTCAACGCAAAGAAATCCGAGGCTCTTGCGGGCTAGTTGCCTCGCCGATGTCGAGTCGAATTCATGCTATCGGAACTTGTGGCATGTCGTTCTCGGCGGGCGAGGTCTTCGACGCAGGCTCGTCTTCCAGCTGTAGATACTCGCCCGCACTCGGGGGCTCATCTTATCATAACCTGCGGCAACTCTGTTCTGGGATTGTCCACGCAGGCTCATCCTTTGGTCGTTCCCTTCTTGACCTGGCTCCACATACAGCACTAATGGCGCCGCCGCCGCCGCGCGTTCCTTTCTTTGACGAATCGTCCTTCGCCTTTCGCCAACCTGGTTGCTTTGTCGCTCACTTTCGTCCTTCCCAGTGCCTTCCAGGTTCATCCAACACGCAGTCTCGTTAGCCATGCTGAAGCTACGTCATTCAAGTAGATGGGAGTGCGGCGGCCTCTAGCGATCCAGCGTCTAGTAAACCTTTTGCTGTTGTTTTCTCATCTTTTTGCGGTTCAACTCTGGTCCGCCCCGTTCCTGCTCGTGTCAAGGGCCCAAGGGATTTTGCGAATTTGATTGGTGGTCTTTCCACTGATAAACCAGGATAGACCTCCGATCCCATACACTCGTCGCCACATTCTTCCTTGTCGGAACAACAACCCGCACCTTCTGCGCCACGTGCGGAAAAGGCAGAAGGCAGAAGGCCGCCGACGCATCTATCCTCATCTATCTCATCGGTGATGTGTCTCCCTCTATTTCCGCCGACGGTTGACTTGAATTGGTTCATCCGTTTAGCCTGTTCAGTCCGTTGTCTCTACGGTCTTTGGGCCATCGACTTGCATTCCTCCCCTTCAGACGAGCGACCTCCCTGTCCTCGCGATAATCTCGTTCAATTCCCGCCAAGGGGTACCCGCCGGAGAATGCCGAGACACCGGCTAGGTGGGTGCCTCCCCCCGGCGGGACCTTAAGTCACTTTTTGGAAAAAGTTGCGGGCCACCCCAAAAACGCGTTTGCAAGGGTCTGCAAAAAAATTGATTTTTTTGGGTGGCGAAAATAATAATATTCGTGGATTTCGTCGGCACAGTTCGGCCGGAACAGTGGCTGTTTGATGATCCTGTTGCCAAATAACGCGTAGCACGGACGCCACGTCACATCCTCCTTCTCACGTCCGAGTCGCGTCAACGGTATCGTTCATGGAAGCCACCGAGAAGGTAACTGTCAATGCGGGCATCATCCCTGGTCGAGATCTAACCACGCTATCAAGGAAACCGGACGGTACTGCGATCTTTGCAAGAGGTGGATCGGATTTGGGGACGGCGGGGAATCCAATTGGAACCGTCATATTATCAGTCCCGACCACAAGAAGAAAATCAAGCCACCAGAGGCAAAGTCTATCTCGAGATTCTTCACCAAAGCCGTTCCGCGCCCTGCTTCCTCTGTGCCGGCGGTCCCCGCTGTTCCTCGCGCGCTTGCACACTCGTCTCCCGCCGCCCCCGAAGCAAGCTCTTCTCGCATCATCGACGTTGATGCTGTCGCAGATCAGCCCGCCAGCGTAGTGGGGCCAATCTCGGGTTTACGCGAAGATATTCTGGCTCGACTGCGTGCCGCCATTACCACACTCCCGCAAAGCGTCCCCGTGGCTACCGAGGCCGACTTGCTGGCCCTATTCGCCGTGAATCCTGTCACCCTCGTGCAGCCTGACACAGACCCATGGGAAGAATTCATACACGACAATTTTGATACGTTCCTCCTCGACGGCCCGCGGCACAAGACTACTATCGAACTGTCGGAGCTCATTCGGCGCGGCGAATTGGGCATGGAGGGCTTCTTAATCTGGCTTCAGCGCTGCTTCTTCGAGTTGCATATATCACCCGAGATGGTGGAGGATCGTATCGCGCGCATCATTCACGCGATGGTTTTTCTGTGCGTATTTTTATTTCCCGACGGAGAATATTATTGACCCGACATCTTAGCGGTGCAACTACAGCTATCGCGCCTCTCCCGCCGCCGGTGGCTACCACCGCAACCGTCAAACCGTTGAAAGTCTCGGCCTCGCCCCCACGCGGCTGCATCGGGCAGGAGATGCCGCTGGAACCTGGGAAAAAACCAACGCTCTCATATCCCCTCTCAATTCACGCCAAGCGCGATCTTCCGTGGACAGTAACCTTTGGAAACTCGGTTATTTTGCGCTCGAACGACTGCCGCGGTCCAGCGCAGAAATCCGGCACATGCACGCCGTGCGCGGAGCTTCTTCGCACTCCCGTCATCAAGGGCATACTGGAGCGGAACAAATACGGACCGCGCCGCAATACCCCGTACGCCTATCTCACTACGGGGCACACGCAGGCGTTACTGCACAAGAAGGAGGCGCATATCAACAATTTGAAGCTCTCCGGGCTCAACCTCGCCCGCAAGTTGATGGTGCGCGCCACCCACCTCGAGGAACATTCCCGTTTCGTCCTCGCGGTCAGTAAAGGAGACGTTCCCCGCATCGGGAGCATCGTGGCAAACTGTATGAAGCACGGTGATAGTATTTTTGCCACGACGGAGAAACTCTCTCGCGCGGCGATTGGCGCCTTCCACGACCGCAGCTATAGCCATATCTCCCATCAGCAGCTCTACCTGTTCCTTCAGCTTGGTGGTCCAGCTGCTGCCGAGCTCGCTCACCGATGCCTGGGGCTGCCGTCGATAAATGCAACCAGGCGTCATATTGCAACCAAGCCGCTCGTTGCCTCGCCGAAATCACCGACCATGGACGAGATGCTCCGAAACCTCGACACTGCATTCCCCACTCCCTTCCCCGCGTCTTCCGATGGGACATCTGGACCGGGATTCCAGATAATGCTCGACGAGTTAAAGGTTGAAGGTCGAATGCGATGGGAGCCCCGGTCGAACATGATCCTCGGGCTCTGTCGTGAACACAGCGGGAATTTTGAGCTGGAGTTTCGCAGTATTGCCGAGGCCGAAGCAATCCACGAAGGACTTGCGGCCAATACCGTCCATCTCGCTAGCGAGGTGCGTCCCTTTACGATTATTGTAACCCCGGTTAACCTTTGTTTTTAGGCTACAGTTGGAGCCGTGAGTTCGTTTTCGGCCAGTCCGACACGGAATATCGCGCATCCCTTCATCATCGCGCCGACCTGCAAACGTGAAACGGGAGCCGAGCACAAGATACTCTTGGCTACTGCCCGTGACGCGGTTCAACAAAGGGCCAGCCACATCGGCGGCCGACTCTACTGTATCTCCTCGGACGGAGATCACAGGCGCAGATTTGCTGCCCTTGCTCTTGCGTTCACTGTTGAGCTCGATCGCGACAGTGCCTTGTTCAAGAAGCTGGGTGACCTTCCGCTTTTCGACTACCATTGTGGGCGCAATGAGCTTACGATGGATATCGACTTCAAGCACCTTTTCAAACGCTTCCGCAACACCCTCATTCGCCTCGCGGCCACGACAATCGATGGTGTTGTCTTGACGCGCCAACTCCTGAAAACTCACCTCTTACGCGATAGCAAGCACAGTCCTCGCCATATTGACAGCCTCCTCAATCCAAACGACCGCCAAAACGTCAAGCTCATGTATGACCTCCTCAGCGCCATCGCCACCCTCCCCGAGTCACTTGAGACCGACAATCCGGCTGTTCGTGGCACGCGTCGTGTCTTGCGATTACTTGGCGCACTTTACCGCCATGTTCTCGAGGCGTACACGAACATCAAACTATCGCTCGGCGAGCAGTTGACCCATATCAGCGCTGCGATGCACCTCATGATGGCGATTTACAAGCGGGAGGCCGGGAAATTTGTTCCTTCGCAAACCTACTTCGATTTCATGACCGCGGGGAAGAACATCTTCTTTTGTGTCGCTAAAACCCAAATCGACGACCCGAACGGCCAATTCTGGCTTATCCTTCTGGGTACCGATCCCCTGGAGCTATCTTTCGGGAAGGTTCGTCTGTTTTCTCATTGCGGGTGTTTCAAAACTTACGCGGGTCAAGGTTCGCACCATTTCGAAGGGCGACTCAAATACCGACATGTTCCAACTGGCTGGTCGACTCACCGCGGCGGTCGAATGCCAGAATATATTTGGCGAACATCCCGAATGGTCGCGTGGACCCCATCGCCTTCGCCTCCCGGTCTGGCAGGACGTCGCAGGAGATGTGTCCGCTAAAATTGACCACATCTCCGCTCGCTCGTGGGAGGGCGATACCTACGTCAAAAACCACTCAACTAAGACTACGTGGTTCGGTGGGAGAAAAATTGCGGAGGGCGAGCTCCGGGCAGCTGAATGGGACCCACCATTTGAATCCATGGAGCGTCAAGGCCACAACATCTACTGCCCCATCGTTCCCAACAAGATGGTTCTGGTTGATCCGCCGGAACCGGACGAGCGCGACGAGGATGAGGATGAATGCGATACTTCTGCCGCTCCCTTGGCAGCGGAAACTCCTGGTCCTCCTCCTGACCCTCCTTCCGACTCATCCCTCCTCCCCGACTTCGAGGAGCTAGCCCAGGAGGCGGTCACTGATTTAGCAGGGACTCCGAAACCCCACGATGCATATCTCCCCATCGACGGTGGTTCGCTCGAGGCCGGAAAGAAAACCCAGCACAAGTCAACAATTCTCCGTATATATTCCAGTCGATTCTCTGTCGCCGAGTCCAAGGACCGCTTGAAGCGTGTGCGTGGCCACGCGCGTCACAACGAGTCGGCTGAAACCAGGAATCTTCACTCGGACGAGGCGATCCCTGGCGAGCCGATGCTTGCAACAGAAGACCCGGCAGCCGTGCTGGTGCGTTCGAATGGCCATGCATGGCTTGCTGTAGTCATTGTCTCCGCTATCGCGTCTGGTCCACGTCAAGTTGAGACGCTGCCGACCCGATTACTTGCGGAACCAAATGTGCGGCTGAAGGTTCAGTTGATGGAGTTACTTCCCACCACGCGTCCGCCGCGGCCCAATTCCGAGGAAGGGGATTGGGAGTGGTCGAGTAGGTTCGTCAAGACCATAGGAGCCGCTACAATAATCGAGGTGGCCGGTAGTCTCGTCCAGCTGCTCAATCCTGCGGTCCTTCCCGCGACTGCGAACGGGAAAGGTGATGCTTTGACGTACCACTTCAAATCGGCGGAACTAGTTGCTATCACTGCAGCGATGGAACTGCAAGCATCGGGAACGAATCAGCTGACGGAGGTCGCTTTCGGTCCCACCTTTCCGTATCGCACGGCAGGCGGTAAGTTCGAACTCGTTCCAAAACTCAACCTCCTAATTTATATACTAGGGTACACCTGCTTCATATGCAACAAAGATGGTTCCTCACTCGAGCAAGAGGAGGGCCTCTGTGCCCGTTGCCCCACTGTCTCTCTCAACATCAACTCGCCCGCAAAGATGGTGGAGCACATGGCGATCCATATGCTTTTTGATCTCCCGCCCGATGAGCCGTTGGATTATTGTGGTTTTTGTCTCAGCGCTAACCCATTCTGTTCAATCCAACTCAAGAAGCGGAAGGGTCGCGACGGCAAGAACAAGATAGATTTGGAACATTCACGCTGCCCGAACCTGGGGAATCTCGGACTCGTCAATGCGGCAAAATCCTCGCAGCGCGCGCCGTGTACGAACCACCCCGATTATTGTCCCATCCCTGGATGCGCAGATATTGTCTGGAAGTATTCCCTCCCATCCCACATCACAACAGTTCACCCAGCGGCTGACCTCAGTGCATATACGTCGTACTCATTCATCAGCCCCTCCGAACGATCCCAACTCAAAACCATCTCGACTAAAAAGCAACGCCAAAGGACGGGCAAGAAAATCAACTTCAAGATTTCTGAGGCTCACAGTACGCAGTCAGCATTTGGGTGAGTTACGACGGCGTTCTTGATTTTTCTTTCTGAACCAATTTCAGAACATTTGATGCCGACGAAGATGATGCGTTGGATATTGAACATTCCAGTGAATCGGACGGTGAGGGCTCCGGGGACGCAGTATCAGACCATGGGGATGAGAACGGTGGTGTGGTGTCGGAAGGCGCCAGGATGGCCGGGGATGATAGCGCTGATGAACTCGATGCGGGGTCCGGGACCGAGGACGAAACGGAGGTAGCGCGTGCCGCGCGTCGCAAGAGTCGAATTGAGAAGGGGAAGCAGGCGGTACAGGACGCTCGGCAGCAGCCCATGTCCTGGCACGACGACAGCCCGCCCTCGGCCGCGCAAATTCCCGACTTGTCGCGGAATACTCAGACTCCCGCGACCGCGGATACTCCCGACGAAGGTCTGTGTGCCTCGTATTATATCTGTCGATTTTCTGACCCATTCCTGCAAGATGTGTTGAGCATCCCACGTCCCAAACCACGCAGGATCGTCCGTACCGCAAACACAACCACTCAGCCGGCGCCAACTCCAGCTCTCGATGATGTTAGCGCGGGGTTGGAGAATGCGGCTGGGGTTGCAACCAGGCGCTCTGTCAGGGAAAAGCGCGTGTCCAAGCGTATGAGGGTTGATTCTTCCGACGAAGAGGACCAGGATTGTGCCGCCAACAACTGCACGGAGACGGGGGAGTTGGAAATGGTGGAATGCTCCGGACCTGCCTGTGGTTCAAAGGTAAGTTTACTTCGCTCGCTTGAACACCTTATTCAATACCTCCGCAGTTCCATCTTTGTTGTGTCGGCTTGAAGAAGCAACCAGACGCGCCTTGGTTCTGTGACGATGAATGCCGCAAGAATGCGGGTGGTAGGTCTCGTAAAAAAATGCGTGCCTGAGGTGAACACAATTAAATCGTGTAGTTAGCTAAAATTCATGTTGCTCTCGTACTTGAGCGCGCAGTTAGTATTTCTGTCCCACCTTTGTCGCCCCCAGGACCACCCGTTTGGTCGTGATCATTGATCGTGAATCTCTTCGACAATCAATAGCGACTTGCCTTTCGCCACGTAACCCTGAAGAGACCCTCAATCCCGTACGATGCCAGAAGAGACAGAACCTACCTTCGAAAAGGATTACGTGCACTTCTTTGCGCGAGTGCGACGCCTACTGCATCCATGTGCAGATTGCGGACAATGTACACTCGAGGAGACGGTGAAATGCACTGGTCCCGGGTGCCGCTTGACGGTATTCATCCACTTTCTTGTGTTCCTTCTTGTCTCTGACAGTCTGATTGCAGTTTCATCTTATCTGCCTTGGGCTTACGACGACTCCCGCTGACGGGTGGCTCTGCGCCAATTGCCAACATTGATTGTGGGGTGATATTGGGATTTGGTCAAGATGGGAAGGATCCAAAGAGTTGTTCACTGCCATAGGAGGAGATTCAATAGGTGTAGCGCGGTTTTTTGAGCAGGACGGCATACTTAAATTGAAGATTTCCTTTTTGGGACACTCACGTGACCATTACGACACCCAGTCTCCCTCCAGCGAATCCTTATTTCACTTTTCCGACTCCGTGTCACGGATTTTTTCTGTGGGTACCCCTTGATTCCCGCTCATCGACGGAAAATTTCCGCATATGGCGCTTTCTCCATCAGCACCAATCCTCAATCTAGACGGTGATAAGGACCTGCGTAAATCACCCGAGGCCTGGGGACTGAATGACACAATCTGGCATAGGCGACGCAAGGCTCAGGCGGAGGCGAAAGAGTCGGAGTCTCACCTCTAACAATGTCCAGATATGTCCAAGGCCAGCCTGGTTTGCGGCTCCGCTAGCCCACATCTCCTGGCAACGCAGGGTTTGTGGGTCGGCTTGGACAGAGCATCAGAATATATCGGTCCACCTGATGATTCAGACGATTAGGCGACGACGTTTACTCCCAACAACCAAGAACAGCCAAGAACCTTTTGAGAATTTTATTCGGCTGTTGTACCTCACTTGGCTCCGTGGCCCGCCAAGGTGCGGTTACGGGCTTGTTTTTTTCGTCAGCCGCATTTCACGACTTTCGGCGAAGATGGCCAAAAGATGGCTCTGGGAAGGTACAATCACGGTAAATCTCTGATCTCGCCAATCCAGCTCCATCTGTCTCTTATGTCTCACCACCTGGTTCTGGTCTCGTCTCACCTTCGTAACCGCCGGAGAAGTCCGCAGCCGCACACACACCAGATGGAACTATTCGCTGATGAGCCCAATCCATGATGGACAACTTTGTCCATGGATCTACGCGGCCATGAAACCGAACCTTGATAAGTCGCGACGCCCATCGCTTTCACCCAGGTCCCTCACCCCCCACGCATCCTGGTCGCATTATGGCCCCCGTAGTGATACCTGGCATTAATGTTGGCCTTCTGTAAGCCCACCGTTCAACCTCGTTCGTTTGTCGCGTCTAATCGGGGAATGGCCAACCGTCAGCACTGGTCCGTTGGTACGCTCGCGCCGTTCCATTGAAGCAGCTTTCCATTAACAGGCGCGTTCAGGTCCTGGGGTACATGTTTGGGTTCGGGTTGTACGGGATACTTGTCGTCCAAGTCTGTGAGTACTCGTCGATATCAAGCAAGGATCTCTGGCTGAGCAGGTATCCTGCCGCCAGATATCTATTCGGAGTCGTACCCGCGCGACCGCACTGGAATAAAGGCCGTCGGTGAGCCTTCCACCCACTCCATTGTTGAAAAATTCTATACTGAGGGACCGTCTCACAGTTTGGTTAGTCTAGTCGCCGCCGCGCACGGCGAAGACAATCTGACCCTCCGATGCACCGCTGTTTAGGACGATGTTCATCCTCGAAACAGTCTTTACCGTCTTCACCACTATCGCCGCTTGGAACCAGTACGGGCCTGGATGGGGTGAGTTTCAAGTCTTTCCGAGTGAGACGGCCGCTGACGCTTAATAATCCCAATAGGCGACACGGACACCCTTGTAATCATCGATTGGTCCTGGGAGCCCCTCCCCGCCCTCGACGGCGTTCGTCAGTGACACCAGCTCCCGTTGACCGCGCAAATGTACTGATTGATTTTTCTCTTCTAACTTAGTGGCGGGCATTGCGCAATGTTTTTTACATTTGGCGCATCTACAGTTTGACCAAGCAGATATGGTTTCCGATATTCATTGGCCTCGTGCGTGTTACCGCTTTATGCCCCGGCGCACGGGATTTAATCCTAATAAAGGTCATGGCTACGCAAGTCACTGTAGCTTTCTATTATGGGATAGTGGTGCGTTCATCTGCGCTTTGCATTTCGCAGCGACCTGGCTGACGCTGTCCAGGTCTCCGTCGAAGGGCGTGGCGTTGACAAGCTGTTCGCACTCACCCCAGAGATCACGGTGAGTCGCATCTCGGTAGAAATGCGCACGAGGTTCTGACGAGCTTGTTGTAAGCTGTGGCTCACGTCGACGGCTGCTTGCGATCTCCTCATAACCTTCTCTCTCGTTTGGATAGTGAGTTCACCGCCAATTCAAGCCGACAATCAACTAATACGAGGCCTGCCTGCCTAGTTTTCTCGCCAAAAGAAGCGCTCCCACTTCCAACGCACCTCGGGTATCATCAACAGGTTGATTCGATTCAGCGTTGAGACCGGGGCCGTTACGAGTGTTGGCGCGATCATCGAGGTCGTGCTTTGGCTTACCACTCACCAATACAATGTCCACTTTATCTTGTGAGTCGGGTTGTGTTACCGTTTCCCCCAGCTCGCTCTAATATCGGCTCTCAAAAGCTTCCTTGTGCTTGGGAAACTGTATTCAAACATGCTTCTGGCGACGCTGAACGCCCGCGCGCCGATGTTCCGTGGCGACACCGACATGACCGGTTCCGCGGCCGTGAACAACTCGTTCTGGGCCGAGGCCAGCAACCCGCCCGGGGGCACGGTGTCGAACGTGAACCTCGACTCGCGCGGCGGCGTGCACATATCACGCACAGTCGATGTTGCGAAGGACATCAACCCTATTGCGATGGACGTGAGTCGGTTGTGTTGCCCCTTGTGCATTCCCGCTCAGTACTTAACTGGTTGGAATGGACGCAGGAATTCATAATTAGTCCGACGCGGAGGAGCGAGCAAGACAAACCTGACTGGTGATCAGCCAACGCTGTTTGTATTTCAAGTCCTTTTTTCGCTGGGGTAGATAAAAAGTATGGATGGGACTTTATTACTTATTCGTTTATGTTGTTGCAATACCACTTGTACCGGAAGTAGTGTAAAGTCTAGAGCGTAACAATAGCTTGCTCGTTGAATCAAAAGAAAGGGAATTCAAATACGTCGTGTTGGTCCTTGAAAATCCATCTTCTGCGCGTGCTACTTGAAGTCGGATTGGTTATTCAAATTGAACGCAGCGACTTCCGGAAAAGAATGGCGAACGACGCACAAGGAAGAGTCCAATACTAATGCTTCTGAGAAAGGAGATGGTGAGTCTCAATCTGGCTGCCATGGGTGAGTTAGATATGTGGTTGAACTTGGGACGGGAGTTCCCGAATATATTCCCACGGTTCGAATTATCTATCAGTGAACACTGGGTGGCGCTTTTATAGTATAGTCGGATTCAGCGAGGTATCAGGCAGCTCTCGGGTCCAGAGTAACTGCGGTATCTATGTTAGGTCGATGACCTCTCCTTGAATAAGGCCCTCGATTTTGACTTTCTTGTTCTTCCGAATCTCCTTCTGCGTCAGATCCTTAACGTCTGTCATCTCAGCCTTGACCCCGGGTTTCGTTTCATTTTTCAATCGCTTGTCCACAATCGCCTCCAACCGCTCCTGGTATCTGATCGTTAGGTCCGAAGGGAGGTACTTGGATTCATACGCACGCGCAACATTTTTTCCTCTTCCATGTCGTCTGGCCATGGCGTCGGGGCGCGCTGTAGCTGAAAACCTGCCTTGCGTTTGCGCGGAGCAATAATAGGCATGATGCCGTTCGCGCGAAGGACAGCTGTGGAATAAAATATAGCTTCATCGACGAGGGAGCAGCCGGAGCGTACCCGCCGGACGGTAGTGAAATTGGAATGTGACAAGGTCGGGACCAGCAGCGAGCGTCTTCGTAGGATGTGACCTACGCCCGGTAAATGGCTCGGGGGCCGCGAGTCTGCAAGGTTTCTCGTTAGGTGGACCGCAGTGAACGGTTGAACATCATCGCCAGCGTACGATATCTGCTGCGTGACGGCCTTCTTAGAGCGTTCGTGGAGCTTGATGTGGGGGAGAGATTTAGGCATGGACCTGTGGCTCCGGTTACCTTGCCCCGGGTCCTTGACAATAACGGGACGGATCGCAAGCTCGACGAGGCCGAGTCGTGGATAGGAAGGACCACCGAGGAAAGTATCGTCATCTGAATTGTGATTGATCTCAGCCACAAGGACAGCGACGGCGAAAGAATGGGGGAAAAAACCTGTAAGCTCCAACGACGAGAACATGAATGGTCTGAGAGATGCGCCGTCCGAGACTCCCTCCTTCGTGGTTTGTGCTGGCAGAAAGTCGCCACGGATTATGATTCCGTAGCACGCGTTCCCGTCGGTCTTGACCGTCCACTCGTGTCGTGCGGGTAAGAGGCGTTCTCCCAGTGCACAGCGAACCTCTAAGATAGAGCAGGTCAGCTCGCCCTCAGCTGAATAATTCCAGATCCCCCTGGATTCCCCCAAAATGCCACTGCTGACCTTTCCAAGCTCGGAGGGGATCCAGCATGTCACAATCCTGTCGTCTTCGAAGACTTCCACAGCGTATTCGGGCGCCTCTCTGCCTTCGATGATGATCCACGCGGAGAAATGGTTGAAGTGCATTTCGTCTGGTCGCTGGCAGAAAGATTGTTTTGAGCGTTGGGTCGCTGTGTGACAATACCCGAACGATTGTCACGAATGGAAGTAAAATCGCAAGCAAGGTACATGTAACAGGCAGCGACGGAATTCAGGTATCCAAGTCTAGTTCGACATATGTTCTGTAGTACAGGCGCACTTCGCGAACATCCTTGAGAAGCGTATCGGTGCCACCCTCAAATATCGTGAACTAATCCGCCGCGCCTCGGAGTCTGAGTTGGCCAAAGGACAGAGCAGCGGGAACACCCTTGTGAGAAACTAGAGGACCGACCTCTGCAACTTTCGTGTATCCCGTGCCAAATCTACCACGTACACATAGATCAGGAGTCCGTCAGGTAGTAGAGAGAAATGGCCAAGCTGCAAGCGGCTGCCGAAGGCGCTCTCCGTCGAATGGTGCTTTGGTATCAGACAAAGGGGATCGCTCGGGGTCATCCAGGCTTGATTCCGTCCTGGCCTGGATGTATGTATATGCTTCAGATTACGGGATGATATTGCTCGAGGCAAAAACGAGCTCAACTTTTCCAAGTAGGATCGTCGGCCGAGGGATGATGGAGAAAGGAGAGAGACGACGAGAACAAGGGCTCCCACGGGTGCGGCTTGTCAGGCAGGCGTCGACACTAATTGAAAGGAGAGAAAAAGAGGTAAGCATGCTGTAAAGGAAAGGCAATTTACCCGCGGTGCACTGTTTTCATCCGGCTGAGGGGCGAAAAGACGAAAGGCCCGAGCCGAGGGATGATCCCAAACAGATATTCAGACAACTTGTGCGTGGAGGGGATCTATTAACAAAGGTGCGGTGAGTACATATCGGCGAATGCGGTAGAGATGTACCGTTGCGAGCTCCATTGCCGGATCGGAAACCTTCAAGCACAGAGAAAGGACAGCGGTTCCAGCACAGGACAGGTGCGCAAAGATAGCGAGGAATAG
This sequence comes from Mycena filopes, assembly GCA_029281495.1. NCBI lineage: Eukaryota > Fungi > Basidiomycota > Agaricomycetes > Agaricales > Mycenaceae > Mycena > Mycena filopes. The sequence continues at coordinate 79,724 of JARIHR010000001.1, read as the reverse complement.
TGCGTGCGGGGAGTGGAACCAAGAGTCAATGCGTTAAGTTGTGGTTGGATCAAGAGGCTGCGAGAGACTGGCGGGGAGACAAGTGCAGGCTGTCGACGACGCAGTCGATGAGAGCGCGGTCTGGAGGGGAAACGGGAAGCGGATGGGATACAGGGACTTGAGTGTGGTATCGGTCGTGTCGCCGAAGTCAGCTTTCGGGCGGGTTAATCCGACTCCTTTATTACCGCTACGACGGTCATGTTTCTTTTCCCCAGGGATAGTGCAACTCATGCCCACCGTGGTTGAGAGCTGTTAAGAATGAAGGTAGCGAAGGCAGTCAAGTCGCATATTTGAGGACAAGATCTCGAGATTTGACGCTTGAAGGAGGGAATCGAGTATACCTGCGCTTCTCGTTGGCTGAGGCGAATGACCAGAGTGTTCGGGGAAATAGGATAGCCACGCAAGCGCCGCCAACGGACGCGCACGGACGAGCACAGACTTCGCAGGACGCAGAACGTGGAAGTCGACGGCCAAGGTTGATGGCTTACATGATCGCTCCCAACTCCTTTGCTTCTGCCAGCTTCTGCCCTCGTTCTGCCCTTTCAATCTACTCCCTCAGGCTCTGCAACTGCTGGCTCTGCAGATAGGCTACTGCCATGCGAAAGAGGCAAATTGGACCCTTCTGGGCTTGAGTCAACGCCAACGCCAAAGGACCCGAAAATTCTGCAATCCGTCGAGCTGAGCCGTCTTTGTCTAGAGGGCCCTGTATCTGGGCAACGGCTAGCTCGTACACGGCGGTGTCGACCTTGGGTACTCATGCCATGGATATCCCAATGCTTTCTCTCAAGACTCAAGTTGACGCGTCCCAGCAGCCATCCTCCCTTTCATCTGCCTTGATACTTCAGCCCCAGCCCAACTTCAGCCTCATCGCACAGCTGATTTGATACGATTCACCCCTACCCGCACACAACGATACAACGCACACCTTGCGAACTCACGAATGCGCAGCAAGAGTCGGCGGCTTGATGCGCTCTTGCGCCTCTTACAGTCGTCGTCTTCGGGCGAATCCAGGGTCGTACCTGTCAAGCGTCGACCGCGTCCGCTTGGCGGAGGTGGCATGCGCTGGCGGCCAGTCTGCTGCTTGCCCCCGTCGCGAGGCTCCCGGATTGGCGGGGAAAGCGGTCTTGGTCGAGTCGGATGCAGGTGGCTTCTTCACCAGCGGTGCATAGGGTTGGCGAAGATCGATGCCCTGGTGGTCTTGTGCGTGCACTGGGAGAGGGGGAGAGCGATGTTCCACCGCAAGCCCCGCTGGACTCGGTATGCCAGGAGGGCTTACCCTTTCTTCATCCTTCACGCTCTGTCTTCTCTGGTCTTCCCGATTCAGAGGCAGCCGCGGGTATGGAGCTCGACCTTGTTAACCCTGCGAGCGAGCCCTGGGCGGAGGAACAACATTTGCCCTCGGCTGGAGAACGGGCATGCACAACTGAGTTACCTTCGCCTCAATTTTTCTTCTTCCCTGTCTTGCTTCCACTCCGTCATCGCCTCCACCTCCACCGGCAAAGGCAAAGGTCCCCGCGCCCGTCGTCAGCGTCGAGCCCCGGCGCGGACGACGCGTCGGTTCAGGACTCTGTGCCGAGTGCCATGTGTCGTCCCTGCACGGTGCTCGGAATCAGGCCGCCCGGGTGTCGAGCGTCGGCACGGCTTTCCGGGGCTCGTCGTCGGCGTACGGTGGTTCATCGCGCCCAGCTCAGATCGGAGGCTCGTGCTTGCTCGCGTTCTCACGGATGCTCTCTTACTCCCTTACTCTATGCCCCATCCATCCTCTTTCGTTCCCATTGTCATCACCTTCTGGTCGAGGTACATTCGCGGCGGAGCGCACCCCGCAGCTGGACGGCGAAGAGGACACGCGCGGGCCGTGGACCCTGTGCTTGTGATGCCCGTCGTCGGGTCTAGAGACTGGACTTTCGCAGCTGGGTGGCGGTCTCAGGCTCCTTGGGCGTAAGGAAGGGGAGAAGCGGGGTGCGTGCGATCAATGCACGCCGGGACGACGACATCGTCCTATGACAGAGCGGTCGTTCCTTCCCGCCGCCGCACCGGCGGCGGGCTTGTCGCCAAGAACGTCTTCGAGTTCACACCCCGCGCGAGCTGGTGCGCGGTGTACTGCCAACGTCCGGATCGCGATGCGGATGCGGAGGAGGGCGTTGCGGCCTCATTCATTGGTCGCGCATGGGGAGGGGGAGGAGTGGGTGGGTGCGGTGCTTCGACGAAACGGTCGTCCTTGTCGGGGCGTACATTTGGCGGGTCGACCTAGTCCGTCCGATTCTCGGACGGTGCCTCTCCCCCCTTCCTCCACACTTCACGCTCCTCGAGATGCACACCGCGCGAGCCATCGGGTGAGGAGGCTTTTACCCTCGAATGGAGAGCGGGAGCGTGCAAACCGCAGTCAAGCGGGAGGGGACGATACGACTGAATGGTTTCGTGGGTCCGACGGCGATCTCTATGTAATCCCGCTCCGGCTCCTGCGTGCGCCAGCTCGCAAGCCCTTCCTCCCTCATCCTTCTGCTCTCACATCTAAATAGACCCGCTGACGGGCCCGCCCTTGTTACCCTGTGGCATTCGCCACCGAAGAAACCCCAGGAGTAAAGAATGAAACAAAAGAAGCAAGACCACCAGCCCCTCGGCACTTTGCGCACGGTCACATTAGGGGAGGATGGATGCAGGAATTTCAAGTTGATGGCGCGCAAGGAACTGTCGGCTCATCTCATTTTGTCCGCGTAGATATGTAGTAGAGCGAGACTAAGTACTCTTTCAAAATGGGATTTGCAAGGCCTTCTTTGCAATTGCAACTTTTTGAGGCCTTGATGATTATTTTTCTACTTCGCGATTTCGTAAGGGCTCTCAACTTGGACACAACTGTCACCGCCCCCTTGCCGCCCCCGGAAAGCTCTCCAAGTAATCACTAGTTATCCATCCTCATTCTTTGACGCTAACCCGTGGTAGCATAGACGAACGCGCCATGAGCCTCCTTGAGGCAGACCGCAGATGCATCGCAGAGCTAGATGCCCAAATCTCGGAGCTCGAGGCCGCTCTCAGAGACTACGCGGCGGCTCTTTCTGGCTTGCGAGGCAGGAAAGCCATCGCACAGGAGCGAATCGACTCTTACAAGTACCCTGTCTTGACATTGCCGCCCGAAATCGTCTCGGAAATCTTCACCCACTTCCTTCCGACGTACCCCGATTGCCCACCTCTCATCGGGCCTCTTTCACCAACACGATTGACGCAAATCTGTCGCGCATGGCGAGAGATTTCGCTGGGGACTCTCTCGCTCTGGAGAGCCATAGCTCTGTCCGCCGAGGGCGACTTTCCTCCTGCACGACTGGCTCGGGAACTTGACATCTGGGTCAGCCGGTCGGGTCGCTGTCCGATCATGGCCATCGACTTCAAATTCCTGCCAGACCCCAGGGTCAGCTCGGAACTTCTGGCCTCAATCGCTGCTCAGCGCGCACGCTTGGAGCACATGAGCCTCGAACTTGATGATGCCGTTAGTCTGCTCCCATTTTCAGGCCCAATGCCTCGTCTCCGCCACCTCGATCTGGATTTTAACACTCCCTGCATTGCCGAGTCTGGCTTTGAATTGTCAGCCTCAGAGGCACCTTTACTGCGCACAGTTTTCCTCACCTTCAATCCTGCGACGGTGGATTTGCCATGGACACAACTCACGTCCTTGACGTTACGCTATGTATATCCCCACGAATGTTCCCCCGTTTTGGAGGAGACCACAAACCTGACATTTTGCCACCTCCTCCTTGTCTTCAATGAGGATGATTTCGACACAAGTCCTGACGTCACCCTTCGCTCTCTCACCTCGTTCAAACTGGAGGCGGCGTCAGCGTCCGATTCGATCCCCGAGTATCTGCACACCTTCGCTGTTCCTTCTCTCCGCTCCTTGGAAATCACTGAAGGCTTCCTTGGGCACGACCCGCTTCAATCGCTGGCGTTATTCATGTCGAAAGCTGGCTGCAATCTGCAGGAGGTCATCATGCATAACAAACACGGTATCTCCCGCACCTCATATCGAGCGGCATTCCCCTTGATCAATGTCTCCTTCATTGCCGATGGGGAGGCCACGGGCGGTTCCGAGGCTTGATAGTGAAACTTTGCACTGGAGAGGAGTTCTTGCTTGCTTTGGATGTAAGTGCGTCCGAGAAATTCGTCTTGCGATTTCGGTTTACTTAATGTTTTCGTCAGTGACGTCTCGAGTGGACAGGGATGGAGACTTGCGTCCTCGTACTCCCTTGTAGCATAATTTAACTCCGGAATGCGAGGGCGAGCAGTCCAAGGGTCCTGACCCTATATTATTTCTTCGTGTTCGTGGGCGTGAAGTGTACTTACCACATCGCGAAAAAAATGCATGTAGTTAATTCGGCGTGTCCTATGGTGCGCTTTCCTTCGCCGTAAATTCATTCACAGTCAGTTTTGCTGATATCGTACTTACTGTGCATCACCGTGATTTCGCAGGTGTAAATCTCGATCCACAACATCCTGTGCGCTGCGTCGGGAAAGCAACTGCCTATTCATCATCATAATATTTCCACGGAACTTAGGATCACCGCTCTCTCCCTTGAACCTCGACGTTCCCGCGATATTCCTGCCACTTTAGCGTCACCCGGATCTGGCGGCCACATCGACTTGCACGAATGTAGGCGCTCCCGCGTTGATTTGCAAAGCGGGCCTAGATCGACGCTACGGAGACGAATATCGACCGCCTCCAAGTCGTATCGCAGATACAGAGAGAGCGCTGCAGGACTTTGTTTCATGATTTCGGCAGGCGACAGAGCTGTTAACAGAGATCTTTGTTGAAGCTTTCAAGTGAGACTGCATGATGCGACGATTGGAAACGCATTTGCTGCGCTTTGGATGATGGGTCCGCACTCGCCAACGGAGAGCGCGATTGCGGCGGACGACCTCGGCAATTCAAGTCGAGGAGACGCTACGTATAGCGCGGGTCGATATTAATATATTCGTTCCCTCCACCGGTCAGATTTCCGTGTTCTCACTCGAGTCCAAGCAAGTAGCATATAGTGGTCACAGTATTCACAGCGCTGTCGCGGGTCGTGAGCGCGATAGCATCGCGATGAAATTGTACGGTTACCGTACCGCAGGCTGTTCATACATAAGAATAGCATAAATGGTAGTACGGCTGCGCACGGACCTGATATGTTTCGTTAGCGCTGCCGTTTGAGCAGCGTTGGCGACGTCCTCCGTCATGACACACAGTACCTCGGCAAGCCTCAGCGCAGACTTGAGCATCATGTACGGCAAGGTCCTGTTGGCTACCCGGCGTATGTATCGCGAAGGGATTTTGGCAATTAGCAGCTGGCACACGAGTCTGTGGCGTAGTCCCCGATCTTCGACTGTGATTTGAAGACGCCGTTGGACGACATTCGTCGCACGGCGTAGGGACCACCGAATGAATCAGGCGATTGAAATGCATACATCCCATCTTTATGGCTGGAGCTAGAAGGTCGGGGCTGGGCAACTGAAATTAAATCTGCAGGGGGCAGAGGAGGACGCCGGCGGCCAATTGTATTCACATTGTTTTGTTGGGTGGCTACGGTTGATGCATATGGTGCCGCCGCAAGCGAGATACAAATGCAGAGAGAGGCATAGATTACGCACAGAGTTCCGTCGACGGCATCTCTGCATGAGACACAGCGATGAGATGGTGGCGAGGGTAGCAGTTAGTGAAGTATTCCTGGACCAGATATTGCGAGAACTGAGACGATGAGGCTTGTAAGTATCAGACTGAGGTTGGATGAATGGATCGAGATGGAGCGGTCTGGTTCTCCGTGCATGAGAGAGTAATTGCAAAAGCCTCCTCCTCCTGTCGGCAGAGTGAATTAAGACTTGAAAAAGGCCTAGCTCGAGCAAGCACACGAGGCGACAAGCGACCAGGGAGTACGATGGGCCCACAGAGGTTGACATCGAGCTCAGGGACATCGCGGGGGATGGAGAGGTGATTGGCGGCGTGAGAGGCAAGCACGGTGTTTTCCGGCGCCCCTCTTTTTTAGGCCCATTACTTATGTCCATCGCCAACCCTCTCCCTTAGCCCCCCCATTGCGCATGGGATGCCGTCCCTCCTCCTCGTCGCGCCCACCGAGCTCGAGGACCAGATCGCCCACCTAAAAAATGCACTCCGAGAGTATGTCGCTCGCCGCTGTCCCGCCAGCCGCCTGCCCATCGAGCTCTGGGACATGATCTTCGAGGAATGCGTGCCAGCCACGGCCAGGCCGAGCCTCGTCGACGCCCCGTTGAATGTCTCCCAGGTGTGTCGCCGCTGGCGCGGTATAGCCCTCTCAAACCCGGTCATCTGGTCTGCGCTCGCCATTACCACCACCCGGCGTCACAACGAGCACAACGACAGCTTCCAAGCGCTGCATAGGATAGTCCAGTTGTGGCTCCGCCGCTCTGGTTCGCGTCCGTTGTCTGTGTCTCTGGCGCAGTCTGACACAGTCGAGTCAGCGAGCACTCTTTGCCTCTTGCTCGAGTCGGTTCTCCAACACGCACCACAACTGCGCAGTCTGGAGATTCATGCTCCCGAAGCCTGCCTCTTTCCCCTCGACTCGCCCGCGCTCTGCCTGCCGGCGCTCGAACGCTTGAAAATCGACTCCCCATGGCCCCAGCTGGCCACCCCATTCTCCCTTCCTCTCCACTGCGCACCGCGTCTCCGCAATCTCGCAGTCCTCCGCGCATCCTTCGACGCCGCGCACCTCACCGCCTTCGACTACACCCGACTCACAGAGCTAACCCTGCTCCCCGATGAGCAGGCGCCGTCTGACGTGTTCTGGACCGCTGAAGAAACACTCACCTTCATCGCCGCGGCGCCCCACCTGCGCACTTTGCGCATAGCGGTTAACGACTTCATGCCCCACCGCCGTACGCTGGCCCACGCGGACGCGCTCGTCTCGCTGACCCTCGAGTTCCGCGACGCCCTCGCCGGCGCCCCCCGCCGCACCGCGCGCATCGGCGCCTTCTTCAGCCTCCTCTACACCCCGCACCTCCGCCAGCTCACCCTCCGCGACCGCGGCGCCGCGCCCCCCGTCCTCTGGCCGCTCTACCAATTCCTCGAAGCCTGGCCGCAGGCGCAGTTCCTCGCCTACCTCGGTACGACGCCGCAGCTGCGCGCCCTGACGCTCGCGCACCTGCCGCTGTACGAGACGGAGGTGATCGAGTGTCTGCAGCGCGTGCCCCTGCTCACGGCGCTCGTACTCGAGGCCGCGCGCGGCTCGCAGCGCAGCGTCGGGGACCTGCTACTCCGCGCGCTGACGCTGACGACCCCCATCCCCATCGTCGGCGCCGTGCTGCGCAGCATCGAGTTCCGCGGGTGTGGGAAGCGCTGCACGGAGCAGGCGTTGATCGCGATGGTGGATTCGCGGCGCGGGGCGCTCGAGTATCTGCGCGTGCATCGGTCGGCGCTGCCAAGTCAGGAGTTGGCGGCGCGGTTGGTGCGCTGGGATGTGGTTGTCGATGTGCATTATTGATCACAAAAAATGGACACCTGAAGTGGTTCCGACGCCGTCTGGCGTTTGTAGATAATCTTATACATACTGTACCTTGAATTGCTTATAGTTGTATCGTAGTTAGGTGCTGAGGGTAATTTTGGGTTTAACGGATGGGATGAAGGCTTTTTTCGACTATAGAGCGAAAAAAAAAGAAAGAAAGCGAGGGCTGCGGCCCCGCGTTCGGAGTGATGATCCGCCTCTTTGTGATCCGCTCCCGTGGCTGTGATATTTTTCGGGACGCGAGTCGGGCTGACTCCAGGCTGATTCATCCCTCTTGCTCCCAACCACCATCTACACCAAGACATGGCTCACCTCCCAAGACTCCTCGTTGCTGGCCTGGGCAACATGCCATTCCCAAACACGCGTCACAGGTCTGATTCTGGGCCGCTCTTCAAGGGACAAGTTTTTATTGACAGGATTTAGTCTCGGGCAGCTCATTATCGACGAGCTAGCGTATCGGACGGGAATACGAATGTCCTCCGATCGCGATGGGTTCTCGGGGGAAAGCACTATTACGCTTGGATCCACGCCTCTCGTGCTGACATTGTACAAGTCCAGTACGTCCACCACCGCCCACTCTCCTTCGCTGTACTTACACGCCTGCAGAACACCTAATGAACATATCCGGGCCCTCCATCGCCGCCGCGTGCCGCAAGCGCGGGCTCTCGCCGAACATGCTCCTCATCATCTCGGATTCCTCGCAGCACGACGCGTGCAAGCTGAGCTACCGCCTCGGCGGGAGCGCGAACGGGCATAATGGGCTGAAGAGCATCATCAGCGCGCTGGGGTCGCAGGACTTTCACCGTCTACGCGTGGGTGTGGGGCGGAACGAGTCGATGGACCTCGCGGACTACGTCCTGGGCAAGCTTAGCTCGCACGAGCGCCAGTACTGGAGCGGGGAGGGCGTCGACCGGGTCTGCGACGCTGTTGAGAAAGTCGCGAAGACAGTCAAGGGATAGCAGGAAAGGGTTTTCGATGTGAGTCTTGGTCAGGTACTGGCAGTAAGGTGACCTTACTCATCTCCACCTTTGTATAGATATCCCTACAAGTCGGCCAATCCTCCCGCTTGATCAGCGCGTACTTGGCAGCATGCAGTACACCTTACCGACATCGCGATCCGTCGATGACCGGGTAGATCCTGGACCCAGACTCGCGCGCAGCGCCTGGCTGCCCGTTGTAGCCTGCGCATTTTTTCTGCAGTTGTTATAATGCGATATACTTACTTCACTAGACAATGTTAAAGCTTTCATGGGGGGCTCTCTTGATCCGGTACCACCACCATCCGTTTGGTGATGGGACGGAAAAAGCGAGTTCCCCCGCCGCAACGCGCGACGTAGGACGCAATGTGCCCCTACCCATACGTCAAAATGGGATCCCTCACAGGGGGAAGGTCTACAGGACCTACGAATAAATTTTACCGCCTACGTTCGGCGCGAGAACTCGAAAGGGTCGATGTATTAATACCCAGCTGCCAGAACGTGGCGTCGAATGTAATAATAGCGACGAACTCCTGCTTTACGCCTCGATGAGGAGATACTGCTGGCAGCTGCAAGGAAACTCGACGACTCGCCCAAGGGCAAGGCAACACCTATGCAGTTAACCCACGTGCAGGTCCCACGATTAAGCGAGGATACATAAAGCGCACAAGGACGAAATCTCTCCCAAGAAAAAACACCCACCAAGAAAAGGTCACCCTAGGTGCGCAGGCCAACCCCAGCCCGAGTAAGACACCTAACAGTCAACGAAAGACACCCTGGCAGCGCAGGAGTCTACGGGCAACGCGAACAAGGTTCGCAGGACCACAGACACCACCACATTTCCGCTTCCCCCAGACCGCAACGCCTCCCCCCGCCGTACCCCTGCCAAACGAAAGAGTGCCCACCGCGACCGCTCGCCCACCCCCATAGAACCCCTCTCCCTCACCTCCTCCCGGTCGTCTCAGCTAGAAACCACTACGAGGGCCTCGTTCAGCCCAGAATCATCTGACGACGAGACCGAACGCACGATCCGCTTCCGCACCGGCTCGACGACACCAGCTCCATCGACCTCTGCGCTGTCCCCTCCCCCTTCTAGCCCTGCTCCATCTGGTATGAGCGACGACGACGTCACCATGAACAACGCACCGCCCCCCGCGCCGCAGCAAGCACCTCCGCCGCCTCCCCCCCAGATGCAGCAGCAGCCTCCTCCCCAGGCTCAGCAGGTACCCCCTCCCCAGATGCAGCAGCCGCTGCCCGCCTTCGTCCCGATCTTCAACATCGCGCCCCCCGCCCAGTTCGTGCTACCTACGGACGCCACGATGGCGGCTCATGTCCCCGCGGCCTGCGCCTTCAACCCCCACCTCCAAGTACGGGCCCAGCAGCCGCCGCCGGCGGTGGACGCCGATGGCCGCGCCCACTACGAGCAGTTCAATCCCCTGTTCCGCCCCCACATCCAGACCAACACCCGAGCGGAGCGGGGCATAGCCTCCACCCACCTCGAGTCCTGGAAGGCGAGCCCCTACCACCAGATCTTCCTGACTATGGCGGTCGGGGGCAACCAGCTCTTCAATCAAGTCGACTTCGAGATCCCCCTCGAGGAGAAGATCATCGCAGCATTCCGCACGCTGGCGCCGAACGGCGTCATCACGGTGGAGACCCCCGCGCCGGTATCGATGGAGAAAAACGAGGACGCCGCCACGGACAAGTACGGCGGCGCCACCTCCTTCTTGGCGACAGTCGAGGACGCCGCGGGTGCCGCAGCGATCTGCGGACAGCAAGTCTTTGGCCTCGACACCTGCACCGGATTTTGGGCGCATGACCGCGTCGCTAACAGCCCCACTCGCGTCTGGGTGATCGCTCACCACAACATCGTTCGCACCTCCGGGACCAAGGCGGATATCGAAGGGTATGCCCGCGCGGGAATCATCCGAGCCGCATACAACAGCCGCGAGGCGTACCTCACCCTCGATCAGCAAACGGCCTCTGCGGGCGGCCCCGCTTCCCAGCGCGTCTTCAACGCGCTGGACACGATTCACTGCGAGTACATCGCGCATCCCGAAACACCGGTGATCATCACTTACATGCAGCCCGTCGGGAGCGAACAGGAACAAGAGCGCTTCTCCCAGATCGTCCGCAAACTCAACTTCACCGCGGGAAGATACGGCTTCCAGTCCCGGTCGCCAATGGTACGAGTCGAACCCGCAGTAAAGTTGTCATGTATCTAACGTACCGCAGGGCTACAACAAGGAGTGCGTCCTATGCAAGGGCGCCGAGCACCCCTCCTTCCTCTGCCCCTACGCCGAGTCCAACATCGGCTGGTGGGGACCGCCGGCGCAGCTGAGCGAACTTCCCACGGGCCACCCCCTCCTCAAACTCAAACGCAGGAACAACGACCAAGGAGGGGGACGCGGAGGACGAGGATACCAACGCGGCGGTGGACGCGGCTTTGGCCGGACCTGGCGCCCCCGAGGTAATCGCGCTCGTGGCGGACATGGATTCTAAAGAAATATACCCACCTAACACACATATCTTACTCACTGTCGCTACGTACAACCCCCCCGCTCGCTATGTGATCCCTGTCGTATTTATCTACGTGAATAACATTGCAGTATTCCGTATGTTTAAGCGTAAGACGCGGGAGTGGGAAATGAGAACAGAACGGAAGCCTTTCCCAGGTCGGGGCCTGGAAGAAGTCGTGTGTGGGTACGCTCGCGCACGCAACCCGAACCCGCCAAATCTACTGACAGCTCGCAAGTGCTGGACAGGAAACGGGTGAGGGACACGCGGGACGGCGAAGGGTTGAACAAGGGGCGCCCTCGGGCGCGCCGAGTTCAGTCTGGAGCTGCCCCGCCGCAACGGCAGGGCTCCATTACAGTGGGCCGGGGTCTGCCGGCCAGCAGTCCTGGCACGCTGGGTACCAAACGACGCGCTCCCACGAAGCGCGCCGGGAGGTACCCAGCAACCCCATCTTTCGAGGCAAGACGCCGACGACCTCTCGCGAAGGTCGTCGGCGGGTCTCTTTTTCCGCTACCAATAATCCATTTAACTTACTACAAAACTTTCCAGGTGAATTAGAAATCGACGAGGAACGGCACGCGGTGGCTGGAGGGAGTAGCGGCTCCGCCACCGGCCGCGCTCCTGACGAAGGTCACCGCGAAGGAGGGGATAGGGCAGACAGCCGCTCGGAGGCAAACCGGGACGGCTACCACTCCGCAAGGAGTGTGCCCTCCCGGCGAGCCGATGAAGAACGGCTCGATGCAACTCCGAGCGCAACGCGCGCATCGGGGGGTGCTACAGGCATTAACGCGGATGTTACGCGTGGGGCTGCACGTCAACAGCACCCAACCCCTACAGGGGGAGACGCTACAGGCGTCGACGCTCGCTACGCACGCGAGCGTCAGGCCAACAACGGCCGCGGGGATACGTCCACCCCCGCCCAAAGTATGAATGCACACCCGAATGGTATCGGGAGTGCAGCCTCAATCGGAAACGGACCGTTTTTGAGACCAGTAACGGGGCAGCTGCCCGCGAGAGACCAAGGCGGACCCAGAAGACCTCAAACCCAACCTGTACCGCCGGCGCCCAACATACACCCGCCGGCGACGCCGCGCGCGCACGCAAATTCACAACCCAACCCGCCGCGAGGAACGGCAAGAGGGACCAATGCAGCAAACGCAACGGGGCGTGTGTATCCCGGCCCAGCGACACCGAGGAGAACCCAGACAACTGGGAAGAAAGACATGAGAGCCTCGATAAAGATATCGGCCCTTAACATGAAAGGAAGGGGGAACCCGAATGTATTGCACGACGACAACAAGTGGTACCATATCTGGCAAATCGTTAGAGAGCAGAAGATCGGGGTCCTAATAGTAGGAGAGGCGCACCTCGACGACAGCCACAAAAGGGACGTAGACAACCTTTTCGGCCGCGCAATAAGGGTGGAATTCACCCCAGATCCAACGGCGCCCGCTGCGCGTGCGGGGCTGGCGTTCGTCCTGAATAAGAATTTAGTGAAAACTGAGAACATAAAGGTCACAGAGATCGTGCCTGGTAGGGCCATGATCTTGGACATGGTCAACGTCGACAACGAGCCGCTATCCATCCTCGGAGTGTACGCACCCAACCGCCCGGCGGAGAACGGGGCGTTCTGGAGAAAGATAAGAGCATGGTACGCAGCACACCCTGCTGTAAGCCGACCAGATTTTGTAGGCGGGGACACCAACTTTGTCGAGGATGCAATCGACCGGCTACCCGCGCATGCGGACAACGCAAGCGCAACGGACGCGTTTGACGAACTGAAAACGTACTTGAGACTTGTAGACGGATGGAGGGAGACCTTCCCCACAACGCGCGCATACACCTTCCTTCAGCCGAGTGCGCTTGGAGGATCCCAATCCCGTATTGACCGGATATATGTCAAACGAGATCTGGTTGAAGATACATATGAGTGGGACATCCAAACGGTCGGTATCAATACTGACCATAGAATGGTGTCGGTGAGAGCAACCACGGAAGCGGCACCCACAGTTGGACATGGAAGATGGAGATGGCCTGCGCATGTAATACGAGACCCAATACTCACGACATTCATATACGAGGAAGGGCTGGAGCTCCAAGAGGCCCTTAAAACGGCGGCTGAAGAGGAGTCGAGAGGCCAACGCAACCCGAACCGGAATGCCCAAACCCTGTGGGCGGGATTTAAGAAAAAGATCTGCGAAAAAGCGAAGCACCGCGCGAAAGCTGTCGTCCCGAAGATTGTCGAGGAGATGGACGACTTGAAGAACAAAATCGACGTGACGACGAAAGACCGCACCTTATCTAAGGAAGAGAGGACTCTATCCTGCGCGGTTTGGCAAGAAAAACTGACAGCCCTTGAGAAGAAGCGGCACCAAGGAACCCGTCTGACAGCACAAGTGAGAAACCGAGTGCACGGGGAGGTAATTGGTCCGTATTGGACATCGATAAACGCACCTCACAAGCCCAGAGAGCTGATTAGCAGACTGAAGAAACACACATCAGACCCGGAGGCCCTCCCGCAATATGAGACGAATTCGAAGAAGATGGCAGGGATGGCCAGGGACTATCACGACAAACTCCAGTCGGACCGAACCGGGACACGGCGACGAGAACGCGAGGAGACGATGAAGAAGGTTCTCGACAGGATGGAAACAAAAGTGACGGCGGATCAGTACGAGACGCTCAAGGCGCGACTGACTCTAGAAAATGTTAGGGAGTCACTGCGACGGTCGGCCAACTCCAGGAGCCCCGGACTAGATGGAATCACGAACGAAGTCTGGAAAATTTTAGACCAACGCTACGAGAGCTACAAAAAACTAAACAAGCCGGCGTTCAACGTCTTAGGCGCGATGCACCAAGTGTTCAATGATATAGAGAAGTACAAGATGGTCTTAGGGACAGGTTTCTCTGTGAGCTGGATGTGCCCTCTCTACAAGAAAAATGACAAAGCAGAAATTGGGAACTATCGACCGATCTCTCTGCTCAACACGGACCACAAGATCTTCACTAAGGCCATGGCGATAAAACTTGCAAAGGCGGCGGCGAGCGTTGTACACCCGGACCAGGCAGGGTTCATACCGGGCCGCCAGATCAGGGACCAAATATGGTTGACAAAACGTGTTATAGAACTCGCTGAAGTGAGCATCGACAGAAACGGGGTAATCGTTGCGCTAGACCAAGAAAAAGCGTATGATAAGATAGAACATGACTACTTGTGGCGTGCACTCAAAAGCTATAATATTCCAAAGGAATTTATCAACACAATCCAAGCGTTGTACAGCGACGCACATACATATGTAATAATCAACGGAGAGATGAGCCCGACCCCCTTCAAGGTAACGAGAGGAGTGCGGCAAGGTGACCCCCTCTCCTGCCTGCTCTTCGATTTGGCGATTGAGCCCCTAGCCGAGGCGCTACGGAAATCAACACTGAAAGGCTTCAGAATCAAAGGTCGGAAAGAAAAACTAATAGCCACCCTATTTGCCGACGACACGCTGGTGTACTTGGATGCATCGGACGATTTTGGCGCCTTGATGGACGTCTTGAACGAGTGGTGTATCGCGGCGGGTGCGAAATTCAACATAAGCAAAACAGAAATGATCCCGATTGGTCGAATCGACCACAGAGACCGCGTACGAGCGAATAGGTTTATTAATGGGATTGGGGGCACCCCGATACCGGACCACATTAAGATTGCCATGGAAGGCGAGCCAATTCGAACACTAGGAGCATGGGTAGGAAACGACGTTGATCAGGTTGAGACATGGTCACGCACCTTGGAAAAAATAGATGCAGCGCTAGACCGATGGGAGCTAGGACACCCATCCATGGAAGGCCGACGCCTCATAATCATGATGGTCGTTGGCGGAATGACGCAGTACTTGGCGACGGTACAAGGAATGCCAGCCGATGTTGAAGCCAAACTAGAAAGAAGAGTCAGGAATTTCTTGTGGGCAGAGAAGAGAGGGGTGGCAGTGAACAAAGAAACTGTCTATGCACCCGTAGAACTAGGGGGAAAGAACCTCCTGGATATAGTAGCCCGGAACGAAGCGATCGCCGTGACGTGGCTGAAAACGTACCTCAGTTTCGGCCCCCAGAGGCCGCTGTGGTGCTTTGTGGCGGACGAAATACTAGCCAAAGGAGCTGTCAGATCGAGCACAAATGTTGACGAAGCCATGAGGCTTAACTGTTACCTCCAGTCGTGGTCTCCGTACCAAGGCGCGGTCGACTTGAAGAGTAAGGACCTGGCGAACATGATGTCAGTCGGACGTAAGTACAATGTTGGGGTCGAAGCTATCGCGATATCCCGCCGGATTCAAGACGATATGCCGATCTGGTACCATAAGTACTCTAATGGGGACAGGACCATGTTCAACGCGAACGTACAGGTTGTCAAATGCCTCAAGGAACGGCATCGTATAAAAACGGTCAAGGAAGCGCGAGACCTCGCGCACAAATTGGGAACGGCAGGACATGCAGATGTAGTGGACTGCGACTGCAACGCGTGCCAGATAACTCGTGCTATAACAGGATGTCAGCACACGAATCGATGCTACGCCAAAGCACAAGAATTGTTGAACTCACTGAAGAATAAGTGGGACCCCAGAGAGGAGCAGCCCGAAGACTATGAGGGCGAGCAAATGATGGACATGGAGGACGTGAATACACGGACATTCGATTCCAAGGTAACGACCATCGGCACAATAGCGGACACGTTCCGTATATTCACGGGCGGCTACACCAATGCTGCCAACATGGCGCCAGATACGAGCTTCGAAATGCAACAAGCGCCGACAGTGGAAGTCTACACGGACGGGTCCGCGCTGAACAACGGAACGGCAGACGTGGCCGCTGGCGCCGGAGTTTTCTTTGGCGATGACGACCCCCGGAATATGGCCATTAGGGTACCGCGCGAGCTCAACCCTTCAAACCAGGTCGGAGAATTATTGGCTATAAAAGAGGCCGTAGAAGTGACCCCTGCCAACGCGCCCCTGCGGATCTTTAGCGACTCAAAGTACGCGATAAACGGGTTAACGAAAAACTTACCGAAATGGCAGGATGAAGGGTTCCATACCGTAAAGAACGGCCCGCTGTTCGAACTGACCGCTGCGAAGATACGACAGCGGAGGGCCCCAACGGAGTTCATTTGGGTGAGAGGACACTCCGGGAATCCTGGCAACGAGGCGGCGGACTGGCTGGCCGCGGAGGGCAGCCAAAAGCCCGATGACTTCGACCTGAATGTAGAGGTCAACGATGTATTGCTGCTGCCAGGGGCGAGACTGCAGTCTATGACACAAGCGAAGGCGTATAAGATCATCCGGAAGCTCAAGATGGAAAAGCCTACGTACCAAGCCCTACTGGAACGCCGGGCTACGATGCAGAACATGGCAAAGGCGAAAGAGGCCGCCATCGGCCCAGACGGCGAAACCCCGCTATCGAGCAAAATTTGGAAGTCGACTCGACACAAGGACGTGTCGAGAAGTATTCGTTTTTTCCTGTGGATGCTCCTACATGATGGATATAAAGTGGGGGCATACTGGGACAGCATACCGGGCCATTCACAAAGGGGCCGATGCGCACAGTGCGGTGTCCATGAATCAATGGAACACATTTTGACGGAGTGCGGGATAGCTGGCCAGAAAGAGATCTGGGACATAGTTAGTGAGATGTGGCGCCTGAAAACAGGCAAAGAACTGCGACCTACCATTGCACAGATAATGGCGGGAGGAGCTACCAAGCTCGGAGACCCCGGAACAACACGTCTATACCGGATATTAATCACAGAATCCGCTCACCTTATCTGGCGCCTACGGAATGAAAGAGTTATACAGCAAAAGAGGCCGCCGACTCTCCCAGAAATCCGCAACCGTTGGCTTAAGGTTATCAACAACAGACTTGCCGTCGACTGCGCATTGACGAATAAGTACAAGTTTGAGAAGAAAGCACTAAAGATGTCGATAGTTAAGGGGACTTGGAAGAACACCCTAAAGAACGAACGTACGTTGGCCAAAGACTGGCCGAGAACAATCGGGGTTTTGGTGGGTGTCGGGTGAAGTTGGCGATGAGGGCTGATCGGCGACTGACTGCGGTCGCCGAGATGCCTGAGCCGACGGAACGCCGAAGGCCCACATATCGTGCTATAGGCACGAATGCGGCGGACGCATTTCCTCGAGAGGTATATTATCACTGTCTGACCTGGTTCCAAGTCCGAGGTCTCAAATTTGATCGGGTGTGAGGTTACCGGCAATGCCGGCCCAGAGAAGCCAGAAAGGACGCCTGCGGTCCCGTACGGTGGAGGGGTGAAGGAGGGCAACGCGACCTGAATTCTCTTCCTCTTGCACTATCCAACGGTCCCTCAAAAAAAAAAAAAAAAAAAAAAAAAAATGTTAAAGCTTTCATGGACGCATTTCGTGCTTGACCTCTGGCGCTGCTGCCCAGCCTGTGCCCAGGAACTCCCAGGACCGGCGTTTTGAACTTTACGGCGCCTGACTGGGCATCAAAGTTGGTTGCGAGAAGTACAAGTTCAAGTGCGGCGATCCCTCGGTTTCTATGACGTTCCGGATGTTGCATAAATCAAATCACCGCGCGCGCGATGCGAGCCGGAAACTTTTTTTGTTGAAACCTTGGAATGCTTGTTAGGTAGAGGTTACAGGTACTCATATTCGCTCGAGACTCACAACGATTCGAGACGGAGCAGGACGGGGCAAACACGAGCTAAGTTTTCCCACTTTAGACCACCAAGGGCACAATCTTGCTATCATATGTGTATTTCTTTGGGAGAATACCAAGCTATGAACATTTGAACGCTTATGAACACCTGGCATAGTTATTGAGATATTGGAGCCTAAGATTGGCGGTCACCTGACGCGACGCGACGCGTCTGTTTTGGCGAGTCGTGTTGATGCCCGGCTGTGGCAGTTCTGCTCCTGCCACCACTACCGTCTGGGCGCGCGGGAGCATCTCCGTGCCCCGCGTGCCCTCCGTGTTCACTTGTCTTGTTGGTCGCGGGTGCAACGACGAGCCCTGCGTGCCTTCAATGCCTGTGTAACCCATCTCGGGCTTCCTGCCCCCCTCGCTCACCACCATCGCCATCAGGTCTTGGATGTAGGGGATGACTGCGTTCTTTGGAACCCGGACGTTCCGGGCTTGGGGTCAAGGCACCTCGAATGGGTTCACTTTTGTGTCGCGATGTGGATTCCCTGGGTGTGTGCCACCTGAAATGCAGGGTTTGGCCTCAGCTCCTTGTCAAACGGATTCCTACTGTGTAAAGCATCTTGCGCAAGGCACGGACATGCCATGCACACCTGCAATACCAGTATTCACGATCCCTGAGACTGGAGCTGGGTCAAATATCCATCTGGTGTGTCAACATTGATGGTGGACGGATGGTGGACGCGTCAAACGCGTTCAAAAATCGTCACCAGCTCGAATGCTGGATTATACACGTCCCAGGCCTGCTGCTTAACCTTCCAGCTAGGCAGCGCCGTTACTCGTTCGCCTCACCCTAAACGGATTCCCATCACCGCCGACATCAATCGCTTATTCATTCTCTTCACCACACCACCACCACCGACCTATTGCACAAGTTGGAAAGAGGACCGGCGGGAAGGGCGCTTGGCGAGGACGGGGGCACCATAAATGTGCAAGGTGTGTGATATAAGTGGTTAATGACCCTTGTCCTTCTGACAAAAGCTTCGTTTGCAGCGGTCGCTGTCCTGTCGTTTCCTCCGACACATCTGCCCCCAATCCCAACGTTGTGTCACGGCGCGATGCTCGTCAAGGCTCCCCGTTGATCTCGCTCGCGACTTCGTTGGCTACGCGCCGGCCCTCTGCCTCCCGACACTCTTTGGTGCTCCTCTACTTTCTGGTCCCTCAAAGACGACGACGACAGCAGCGAGTTCGACGACAACTGCAGCCAGGAGCCCCACTACCCTACTCCCAACACGCACTCTCATATGCACCCCGCCCCTGGGCACAAACACCCGCTCAACCTTCCCCGCCTCCTCCACTGCCCCACACGCTCCTTCGAGGCATCCTGCCACCCTTCCCCAGAGCCCACGTCCCCACCACTTCCTCGACGACGACCTCGACGCCAACCTCTTCGACTTTGACCCCACCCGCTCCCGCAGCATACTCGCAAAGACCGCACCTGTGGACACCGGCGCCGTGAAGCGCAAGCACCCAAACTGTGCGAGCATCCCCACCTACTTTGCCCTCCTGCAGGTCGACTGAGCCCCAACTGCATCCACGAGAACGGCGCCAGCGGCCGCAGACGCAGCGCACATCCCTTGTGTCCTCGTCCTTGGTGCACACCGCGGTCCCTGTAGCCGGCACCTGCACGCCCCTCGCCCCAACGCAGTCGTGGTCGTCGCCCCCCTTCGCACCCACACCAATCATGCTCTCCCTCCCCCGCACGGTGCCGCGACTCGGAGGAAAAGGTCGTGGACTGGTCCTCGCGTTGACGCAGGGGGGCGGTGAGGCAGAATAGCAGGAGCAGCCTGCCCGTGCTCGCGCCCTCGCCGCTCGTGGCGCGCTCGTCGAGTCGGGGGCGGAGTGGGAGAAGTGGTAGTGGGGATGGGAGTGTGAGCAGGGCGCGCACGCATGGGCGTGCGCAGATAGAGGAGCTCGCGGGCCCGCGGAGCCCTCATAACCCCGCATCACATAGCGTAGGATATCATATCTCTCAGAAAAATGCAACCTCCTCTCCGCGCGTCCGCTGCGTCCATTCACTGTGTACTTCCGCCTTGCGCGCTGCTGCGCTGGTTTGCCTCGCGTATCCACCTCTGCTCGCGCTTGCACTATGCACACCGCCGCTATCCACATCGCATCCGCACCTTGTGCACCCCGGCTGCTCGTACACGACAAACTGCATGTTCCGATGGCCCATCTCATGCTGCGCCGTGCGCTCGCACGACCGTTTCCCGTCTCGCCGGTCGCACACTCGGTGCGCGCGCACACATAGGCCATGCTCCCCCATCTTGCGCAGCCTGTGCTCATTGGCGTCCGCGCGCGCGCGAGTCGTCATTATCCGTAGCCATCATCTTCATCTTTGTGTTCCTCAGAGCGTTCGCGTAGCGGAAGACCGGGAGTTATGTACAAGAAGTAAAATAGTTTATATTAGAAGATAGTGTACTGTTAATGGGTACTGAAATGAGTGGTGATTGTACTGCGACGTTGTATCGAGGATAAATGAGAGATGTTTCATAGGTGTATTAGAGATAGGAGGGTGTTTTGGGATTAACAAGCGGGAGGTTTATAGTCTGGGTGCCAGGGATTAATGTAGGGCATGGAACAATCGTTATCCCACGGAACACTGTGTCGGCGTGTTACGAAGGCCGGCGGTCCTGAGACTCGCCGTCCAGCCTGTCCAGCGTGTCCAACGTGTCCAGTATGAGCGTCACTGACTGGATAAGCAGAGGGTCTGAAGGTTGTTGAAACTGAAAGGTGTGAACTTGAAGCGCCTGGGGCCAAGTCGTCCGAATCAGAGTTGGCCAAAAACACTACTGGACGTTAGCGGTCTGCAACGTCAAAACAGCATGCTGCTTACGGGGCTCGGACTTTGCGGAACGGGAGGAGCTTGCGCTTGCGTTCCTGGTCGTGAGTGATCTTCCTCCAGCTAAACCGAGGACGATTAGTTGCTGCGAGTGCAAGTTACCATTGTTGGTACCACTCACCAAGCCGTTGCTTTTTCACAGGGAATACTTCTTCAAGCTCCGATGAAGAGTCCTCGCCTGCGGCGGCTCTTTTTTTCTGCGAAGGGGCCAAGTCCAGTCGAGTTTGGTATCCTGTAAATATAGCGAGTAAGAACTCATGTGAAGGTAATATATTGAGGGGCATACGGGTCACTTGTGCAAGGTTCACGTCGTTCACATTGTCCACACCAAGGTCTTTGGTCGGGTTATACTCCGACTCGCCAGCTGACTCCGAGTCATCGTCCGAGAGCTTTGAATCTTGGTTGTTCTCGCCGTCAGAGCTAGGGTCGGGCCCAGCTGGGGTGTTGTTCCATGAGCGGTAAACGTCTGCCGGGATGGTAGCGCGAAGGGCTGACCACGGAGGTGAAGGTGATGGTGAGCGACAAAGTACAAATATGATGGAGATCAAACTCACCGATGTACAGTCCAATCCCAGTCGGGCCTTGCTTCTTGTCAATCTTGAATTCGTCCAAGTGCTTTCCCAGAGCGCCTGCGTCCTTCGGAACAACCCGCAGGGTTTGATACTCTTTCGCAACTATCACCCACAGTGGCCCGTCGTCGGTGACGAGTCCATGGTCCTCCAGGTACTGGAAGGCTAGCGGAAACGCCTGACGGAAACGCTCAGTACACTCGGCATGGGTCCATCCGTGGTTAATAACGATGTCTGTCGCGACGCAGCCGTGCTTCGCTCTGTGCTCGATATCGACAGGTTTTGGTGCTTTCGACGAGCCTCGCAATTGATCCTTCTAGGACAGTCGTCAGAGGTTGCTCATCTCCCAGTCCGATTAACTGACCTTAACACCGGCCGTCAAGAGGACAACCTTCGAAAAGACAGTCTGCTTTGAGGTCAGTTTGGCTTCGACGGGTTTCTGCTTAGGATAGATGGTGAGACATGGTTCTAGCGGTAAGTTTTGAATGCCAACGCGCTCACCGAACTCTTCTTTTTAGGTTTTTTCACTTTGGCTTCGGTTTCTCCACTTGGCCGAAAGCCCTTCAAAGCGTCTTCCCGAGCCGTGCCCCACGTCGTGGTGCGAGCGGCGGCGGGAAGAATGTCCTGGATTCGCTTCTCAGACTGGGCCGTGAATATATCCAGAACGGTGGCCTTCTTGACATCCAGTTGCTGCTCTTTGTTGACGCCTTGCTGCTTGGGCACTCCGTGCTTGCTTTTTCCATGGCCGCACTCCATGCACATGGAGGGAGCTGACGCCTCTGGCGGGTCGTACTCCTCGCAGTCACAGGCCTCCCCGTTGGGAGCGTTTGCACGGCACATTCGCAGAGACGTAGAAGGAAGGAAACGAACGGAATTGGACCCTGACGGACCTTTTATATGCCATCAACTAGCAAATTTTGTGCCGTTTCAAAGCTTTGGCACTCGGCCCTTTTGGACGGTAATAGTGTGAAATTTTGTCTACGTATGATTGAAATGTGCAAGGACGTTCAAACCCTGGACCCAAAGCCGTGCCCGTTGCATCCAAATTGGGTGTGCCAGCGATACCCGTATCTTCTTCTTCATCTGGTTTCCCGCTCGTAAAATTTCCACATCAGGATACCCTTCCTCATCCCACTCGTCCGGGGACAACCCATAACCAACAGGAGTGACCTCTTGTCGTACAACCTCTGCAAGAACATCCAGAAACCTGCTCTCCGCCGCCGGGTCATCCGAGAATGGGTTTCTGTGGTCGGGCACGTCGATTGCTGCATGTCGGATTTGAGGATCCTGGTCGGCCCCAATGCGGTGAGCAAGCTCGTTGTCGTCTTCGTCTGGAGGGTTGCCTGCACCCGACATGCGCTCAGCGCGTTCTGCGCCTGCTACCCCGTAATACTTGTCAATAGTGTCGGGGTGCAAGCCCTCGCAATCATCATGATACACGCCAAACTGCGCCTGTCCCAAGAGACGCATATCCTGATGAAGGTCCTCATTAACCGCGTTGTCCGACACAACAGATAAGGTGGAGCTCACGTTTGGGCTTTTATTGTGGGTTTCGTGACCGGCCATGGGATGTGCGTTCCAGTTCAGCTGGAATTCTGCACAATCCGTGTTAATGGCGTCTAGGAACATAGTGTGGAGGAGCCAGAGATGCTCTGGCTTATCGATATCGAGGTGGTGGAGCCGCTCGAGGCGACTGAAGAACCCTCGCCATCGACGAACGAATTGACTCCCCACCTCGACCCATAGTCGTTCGATCCTTGTGTTGTGTGTCGAACTGTTTAGAATAATTAAGTACCAATAAATGTGGCTTTGAATAGTACGTACGAGCCCCACATGAAGCTAGCTCGGTTTGGCCCGTTGCGCATTACCATGTAGATGGCACATTCGATGTTCTCACCACCGCGATCTCCGCGAAGTCGCGAAGGAAAGCCGTACTCGAGGACCGCATCGAGAAACACTTCCAAGACCGTCTCAGAGCGGTTATTGCTGCTTGCTTGGAGACCGGTGACCTGGATTCGTGTTAAGACAGAAATAATTATTGATTAAATGGTACGCACCGTTCGGCTGAAGCCATCGACGAATCCATGGACGACAATCCCCCATCGGATCATTTTGTGGTGGCCATCCAGGTGCCAGAGAGCATTAGGCCGTTTTACATGGTAAACCTTGCGCTTGATAACCTTCCGGATACGAAGGACCCGGCCGAGGTTGTCCACCCGCCTCAAAGAGTACATGACTCGGCGCTTTTGGATTCGGAGCCCGCGTGTCCGTAAGAACCCGACTATATATCGGAGGCCTGACTCCGGTTTGTCGCGTTTGAAGGTTTTGACCAAGATATCGAGATCGTGATTTGATAGAGTCGAGTATTCTCGAGACACACCCTGCTTCTTCATGTGGCGGTATAAGGTGGATCTGTGCACCCCAAAGAGGTCAGCGAGATCGTTCAGCTTGATCTGACGTTCATTCCGGGTTGCCTCCGTAAGAAATGCCACATTTATTGCCTTAGCAGGGCGTCCGCGTTTTCCGGTACGAGGACCGCTGTCTACCAGCACCGGAATGGTGACATGAGCGTCCTCCCTGTAGCCCAATTGTTAGAATGGTCTTACGAGAGACGGGTAAATCACAAACTTTCCCCTGGCCAATTCCCCGACATTGCGCAGAACAACAACAGTTGTACCCACCAATCGTGTCGCGTCATGGAGCCATTCCTCGGACAGTGGAGTTTCGTCTGAGTCCCCTGAGGCCTCGAGTGCGATTAGGATAGGCACCGCATCGGACGTCAGGCTGTCGATGTGAAAGGCCACTCGCAACGAATCGGCATCCTCTTGATTTGCGAGCTGTATCGAATGGCGGTAGATATCACTCAAGGTGCGATGGGCGTCCAGGACGTTGGCCGACCACCTATCGTGACCTGCTGGAAGATCAGGAAGGGCAGGGAAGGAGTGGGGCAAGTTGAGGTCCATTAATGCGCAAAGGCTCGCTTAGTTACACGTTGCTCGTATTTAGACAGATTGCCTCTCTCTGCAGCGGTCGACTGGAAAGGAAAATGGCGCTTCCTGCTCAGCGTAGCTCGAAGTTTTACAACAATGCTGAGGGTAATCATGTTCTCCAGGTGAGCATGGTCATTACGAGCGAACTAAGATATAATAACTTACCCAGAAAATCTAGGTCGCTAATACGCTATACAGAGTCGACCCAGTGGCTTTAGGAAGAAGCTCTTGCTATTTTGAAAACCTGTTCCAGACACCAGGACCGTCGAACGTAATGCAAACCTCGTCGGACAGTGCTCCAATCGTTCTGGCCCCTTCGGTCCAGGAGGCTGAGTTTGAGGCGTTCATTTCCCTTGCATACGGCAGGTACGTCTGTTAATTGTCTGAAAGTTCAATACAGAAGCTGAATTCACACCTGATTTCCCTCTCAAGACCTCCAAAAGCAGACTCCTGGCCCAAAGGCTCTGCCGCAAATCCGGTGCTCCTTGGATTGTTAGAGCTCGGCCGCTACTTCATGTCCCATCCGACACGCGAATTCGCGCTCCAGGTCATCAAAACCCGTGGCTACTACTTCCCGCCCGCCCAGCTCATCTATCTCAGTTATGAGTATAATACGAGGACACTTTTTACCGCTGCCTTCCAGCGTTTGGCGTCGTCGACCATGCGGGCTTTGAAGCCGAGGGATATCGAGTGGATGGGCCTCCGGGTGTATGTTGCGTTGGCTAGGCTCCAAGAGGCCGTCCAGCAGCAGCGCAGCATTCTTGCGGCAGAGCCGCCACAATTCCACCGAGTTCTTGGACCTTGGCATAGCCCCGAGTGCCAGGACAACGTCGTTTGTGAGCGGGACTGGAGTGCTACTTGGTGGAATGGGATGGGAAGATTCCTCTTGGACGGCCGCAGCCCCCTCACTTGGACCGATAGCACACAGCAATTCGAGAAGATGGATTTCGGGGAGATGAACTCCGCGTGCTTGACGAGCATGTTGGAGGTGATTGCGGGAGGAGAAGGGAACAGCTATGTATTCCAGATGATTGCCCAGGTTTCCGACGAGCTCATGGGTAAAATTGACGAGGTCGTTGCGGAGGAGGAGGTTCTGTAATCACCGCAGTGTTTGTTGCACCAATTTACTTAGCTAATTCTACGTTGTCGGCCGAAACCTACACGCCGGGATCTTGTAGAGTTGCCTACGTCGCGATTTTCTGTCCCCGAGGGACACGGAAAGTGAACGTAGGCTACTTGGAGAGACACCGAGAAAGGCTGAGTCTTGAAAAAGGCTTACGCTGGCAAAATCGAACCGACGAATGTTACGCTGCGGCTTACCCAGTGTGGCAGAACCGTAAGGAGTCTTAACCACTTGCCCAACAGTGCTTGAAGAGCAGTGAATATGGTGAGCCTCGGTCTGCGACCTTGATTCACCTAGTCTAGTACCTTCTCGGACAATATGAGGTCGAACACTGTTCCTGCGGTGCGGTCTAATCGAAGAGTGTGCACTCTATATGTAGGTGACATAGATGTATTCTCCAAGGTTTCAACAAAAAAAGTTTCCGGCTCGCATCGCGCGCGCGGTGATTTGATTTATGCAACATCCGGAACGTCATAGGTTTCAGTCGGACTCCCGCGTCCCAATGGACTTTTTCTCGGTCTGAACGCCGCCTGACCCCGCCCGCACCAGGCACATCGTTTTCGCTGACTGCATTGGGTGGTGTTAACAGAGCTGGATGTGGCATTGGCGCGTAGTCATGCAACTCATTTGTGCAGCCGCGGCCACCACGCAGTTCGCCCACCACGCCCCACATCCGGAGAGCATCCGAAAAACGGCTAGCCGACCCCATCCATCTTCCCACCGCAGCCGCTGCTTCGATATAAATCACCGCTGGGTTGCGGACTATAAAGGTCGAAGCATCGAAGGAAGGCAGGACGATCAAGTTCCCTCCTTTGCCACTCTCCAAAATGTGGACAAGCCTCTTCACGGTCGTCGTGCTCGGCTGCACGCTTTCCCGCGCCGCTATTCACCAGAATGTCGCGGAGCTGGAAAAACTGAACCTGCCTCAGTTTGACTTTATCGTCGTCGGGGGTGCGTTCTGTTCTGGTTTTTCCTGTCCGCGTGCAGGGTGAGCTGACGGTGAGCTGACTATGGTACGGAATTTAGGCGGGACTGCGGGGAGCGTCGTCGCCAACCGCCTTACGGAGGACCCGAAGACCACGGTGTTGGTGCTGGAGGCTGGAGGATCGTGAGTCCCCGATTCGCGCGCGCGGTGCATTATTCCCCGTCCAAATAATAACGCCATGCAGAAACGCGGGGGTGTTGAATATCATCGTCCCGTTTTTCGTTTCCCAAGCCACGCCGAACACGCCGCAGGACTGGAATTATACGACTGTACCGCAGGATGGGCTGGATGGGGTACGCCTCGGTCGGACGCGGTGTTATGTATCAACTCATAAATCCCCCATTCTAGCGTGTGATAGGGTATCCCCGGGGCCACGTCTTGGGCGGCAGCAGCAGCGTCAGTAAGTGGAGTTCCAGACTTCTACAACTGCGAATATGGTGCTGAGAGATTCTAGACGACATGGTGTACACACGGGGGACAAGGGACGACTGGGACCGATTTGCAGCGGTAAGTCCATCGGCCAAGCCAGCTCGTCCCTCATCCTAAGTAACTCGTCTTCAGGTCACCGGAGATGACGGTTGGTCCTGGGACAAGCTCTTGCCGTACTTCAAGAGGGTGCGCCTAATTTTTTTTATGTCTCCCACGGTTGGTTTTGAACCTGGGGTGATAATAGAATGAGCAATTCCACCAACCCATCGACCAACACAACACGACTGGCCAGTTTGACCCCGCCGTGCACGGGTTCGACGGAATCAACTCGGTAACGCTCGCGAGCTATGCGAACGACTTTGACGCGCGTGTCATTGCCATGACAGAGGAGCTCAGTGAAGATTTTCCTTTCCGATTGGACATGAATGGCGGTAACCCGCTGGGAGTCGGTGCGTATTTAAACCCAACCAACTCGCCAAGCATTTTCTGAGCTGACTTTGGGAACAGGTTGGGGACAAATGACGGTCAAGAACGGCTCCAGGAGCAGTTCCGCTACGTCGTATCTTGGCCCGAAGTTTATCGGCCGGCCGAATCTGCATGTCGTGGTGAACGCGCGCGTCACTCGAATTTTGCCCACTGCCTCCAACGACTTCCGTACCGTGGAGTTTGTTCAAGATGTCAACGGTAATTGATTAACTCTACTGTAAAGATGTGTCGCTGAAGTCGTGCCAGGCAAACGGCTCACCCTCAGCGCCAAGAAGGAGGTCGTCCTCTCCGCGGGAAGCGTCGGGAGCCCGAGCATCCTCCTGCACTCTGGAATTGGCAACTCCACTGCGTTGAAAGCACTTGGAATCAAACCGCTACACAACCTGCCCTCCGTCGGCCAGGTACGTCCCTCGTCAACGGCTCTAGGTTAATCTGATCCAACGTCCTCCAGAATCTCTCGGACCACTCTCTACTCCCGATGTCCTGGCTGGTAAACTCCACAAACACGTACGAAACCGCCGCTCGGAACGCTACGCTGGCTGCGGAAGAGTTTACGGAATGGAACACCTCGCGCACGGGCCCTCTGGTGAACAACCCGCTCGGCCAGATCGGGTGGTTGCGCGTACCGGACAACTCGTCCATCTTCGGGAGCTTCCCAGACCCAGCTGCAGGACCGGACACACCTCAGTGAGTCCGATTCGACTATCTCGGCGACATAGTCTGACGGGCGGTTGAAGCTACGAACTCATCTTCGCGAACGGGGCTTTTGGCCCGTCTACCAGTGGCAATTTCATGGGTCTGCTTTAGCTACATATTACGATCTATCGACATCGCTGATTGTCGACGACCCTAGGTATTATCGCTGCTGTTGTTTCCCCAGCGTCTCGTAAGTCCCATCTGTAATCTGACGAGACACGAAAAGGCAGATGCTTACGGCTTCTCAGGTGGTTGGGTCACGATCAACTCGAGCGATCCCCTCGACGCGCCGCTCATAAACCCGAACCTCGTCGGCACTGAGGTCGATCTCTTCTTCATGCGTTACTCCGTCAAGGCCGCCTTCCGCATCGCCGCCGCCAAAGCGTTCGAGGGCTACGTCATCTCGCCCGCATTCGACCTCAACAGCACAAGCACCGACGACGAGATCGACGCGTTCGTCCGCTCGCACTCCAGCACCGTGTTCCATCCCGTCGGGACGAACAGTATCTCCCCGCGCGGCTCCGACTTTGGCGTCGTGGACCCGGATTTGCTTGTTAAAGGCTTGAAGGGTTTGCGCATCGTCGATCTTTCGGTTATGGTACGTTCCCTCTGCTGCGTTCCATTGTAAAAACTAAACTAATTCAAATTGTGAAGCCTCTCATTGCGGCGGCGCATACTCAGGTGTCGGCGTATATGATTGGGGAACGCGGCGCAGATAAAATCAAGGCGACGTGGAAGTACTAGTAGTAGTACTTTGCATGTATGTACGTATCTTATTATCAGGCCCTGCCAGTTCAAAAGTCAGACCACTTGAGCCTCAGCTTGAGCCCCCCTACCTCTTTCGAAACGAAATGGTACGCTTTTTGGCGTTCGCGGTATCTTCACTACCTTCTACGTTGGCCACGACCTGATTCCAAACATCAGGAACCCTCGTTTGAACGCTGCGAGTAAACTGGCGTGCTGGAGAAGACTAAATCTCTTCTCAAGGGTCGTTCTAGCTTGAGTCGCAGGCTTCCAGACGTTCTGGTTCATCCACCCCGGATTTAATGCGCTCCTTTAGCCCAACACGTATAAAAAGGACGCCAGAACGCAATCTACCCCATCTGAACTGTCATGCTCATCTCCACCTCTATTCTGATTTTCTTTTTGCCCTTTGCGCTCGCTGCCTTATCGTCTAGCACAAGTCTCACGACCTGCTTGAGCACCAATGGACTCATAATTGAGACCTCCAAGAATGCGACCTGGACAGCATCCACTACTCCGTAAGTACGACGCAGTTGAAGACGTTGACATTTCTTTGACCTCTCTTTTCAACCCAGGTTCAACATGCGCTTCCACTACAATCCCAGCGCTATCGTCTATCCGACCCAGCCAACTGACGTCTCCAAAGCCGTGAGATGTGCAGTGAAATTCGGCATCGGCGTCTCTGCCCTGTCTGGTGGCCATTCGTATTCCGCCTCCGGTTATGGCTCTCGCGACGGGACGCTGGTGTTGCATTTTCGAAACATGTCGCAAATTACCTACCGCGCCAGTGACCAAACGGCGACCATTCAACCCGGTGCTCGGTTGGGCGACGTGGCATTGGAGCTGAACGATAATTATGGCCGCGCTCTAGCGCATGGTGTTTGTCCCTACGTTGGGTATCGACGCTTTCCCCTTCCTTTACCTCTAGATTACTCAAAATCCTTCTTTAGAGTCGGGGGGCATGCCGGTTTTGGTGGATGGGGCCCCGCTTCTCGCAATTGGGGTCTTCTAATTGACCAGATGGTGGCTGCGGATGTCGTACTAGCCAATGGAACAGCGGTCCACGTCAACGACACACAGTACCCTGATATATTTTGGGTGAGTTCTGGCCATTGCGGTCGAGCTGGTTGAGCAATAAATTTCGTAGGCTATTCGCGGCGCCGCCTCGTCCTTCGGAATTGTCACCCAATATACTTTCCAGACGCACGAGGCTCCAAAAACAGTTGTTCGATACTCGTACAGCTTCAGTAACCCAGATCTCGCCGCCGACAAGTTTGCTCAACTCCTGAGCGCGTACCAAACTTGGGGTCGAACGGCGCCAAAGGAACTTGGAATAGAAGCGAACGTGTTCCAACCGGGAAACGTGGTAGAGCTTGGCGGGTATTACATGGGGAGCGTGGCCGATTTCCAGGGAGTATCCGATTCTTTACTTCGGGCTACCGGTCCCCCGAACGCAACCTATGTCCAGGAACGGAGCTGGATAGCTGCTTTGGTTGAGGTCAATGGCGGTTCCGCATTGTGCACGAAAAATCAACCCGACGCGGTAAGAAGTGCTCTCTATACCTAACAACACTCCTGATTAGCCTGTTCAGCACGCTACCTTCTTTGCGAAGTCACTGGTTGTACCTACATCCTCGCCTCTCACAGCCCCTTCCCTCTCTGAACTTGTGAAATACTTCGCAAATGCCAATATCCCCACCACTCTCTCTTGGTTCATCCAATTCGAACTCTGGGGCGGCGGTGAACAGCGTCATCTCCTCCATCCCCATCACTGCGACCGCCTATCCCCACCGCGCACATCTCTGGACGATACAGCTCTACGCGTACTCAAATACCGCCTGGCCCTCTGAGGGTACCGCGTTCGTGAACGGCCTCGTCAGCGCGATCACGGACAATGCGAAAGGAACGACTTTAGGCGCGTATGCGAGTTATCTGGACCCGACTTTGACCGGGTGGCGGGATAAATACTATGCCGGGAATTATGGGCGCCTGGCAAGGCTTCAGCAGCAGATTGATCCCGCGGGTGTTTTCATGAAGGCTCAGAATATTGGTGCGCCCGACATGTAACTGTATTCATGTCCTACGCAGTTGCCCTATGCCACCATGTTGTACGGAGATCCGGCCTAAACTGTCGAAAATATTTGAACCCCCTATCCCACGGTATTTCCCACGGTTCAATTGGACCGACCGCGCCGGCCGATCTATTTCCTTACGAACAGTGGTATTTTGTTCGACGTAAGCTACTGAACATCGTGGACCGCCTACCCGCAACGTACTTGTATCAAGAAATTATGAGTCCGCGAGCATCCCTCTTCTTCATCGTCTTCTCAGGAATCCCTATTCATCACCGTCACCGTCATCTTCATCTTCATCTTCCCCACTCTCCTCGTCGCTGTCCGCTGGACCGACTCCGACGTGAATATCGTCATAAGGTCCCCATTCCCCATCTATATGCAAACCGAGCATCTCCCGCACCAGCTGAAACTCCAAGTCGTTCGCACAGGTAGGAAGAGAGGCCCAATCGTCTCCGAACGTATCGGTCATCGTGTTATCGCAGAGCGACGACGCGTCTTTGGCACCTTGCGTAATGGCGTCAAAGGCAAATTCGGTACGCCCCCCATTCTGGAAGAAGAAGCGCGAATCGTCGTCGTTCGTGAGGAAGGGAGTCACAGTCGCAACAGAAAGGATCTGGTTGGTGTTGCTGAGCAAGAGGTATACCGCCCTCAAGACGTCGCAATACCCTTTGTAAAAGGATAGATAGAAGTTGGGACGAAGCGAGGGCGGTATGAACCGAGAAGGGTTGTCCATCATGTCGCCAGGGTTGGACGGCTGCCCCTCCGAAAAAGTGTCAAACTCCATTGGCATCGAATCGGCCCAGAATGCGGCGTCGACTAGAAGACGTGTTGAGCAAAGTTACGCCACACCAAAATTTAAAACTGACCTTCCAGGGAGAACCTCATGCGAGGCGAAAGCCACCCTCCAGCGCAACGACCACAGGTGCAGCCGTACTTGTTTTTGGCGATGTAGTCCGTAACATTTGCCTCGACAGTGTGGCCCATGGCCTGACGCAGGAGGTATTGAATGGTAAGGTCGTCGTCCGAGTAGCCACTCCAGCCCAGATATACCTCCGAGAATTCTCGCTCTGTCCCCATCGTGCCTGCGAGGCGTTCCAGGGGCGTGATACCGTCCTCGTTGTTGGAATTCTCCAAGTCCGACTGGAGATCCCATTCAAGGAGTTTCCGAATCGCAACAATGTTCTTTATTCCAACGGCAACGGAGATGGGAGTAAGGCCATTGCATCTGAGGCGTGAATCGAGGTGGGGTCGCCGTCGTAGGCAGACTGAATCTTTTTGGCGATGTTGGCGGTATGATTATTCGCAATGGCGGAGTGGAGAGGAAATTTGTGCTGAATGTCCAAGGGACTGTCTGTCGTGAGCGGGAAGTCTTCGCCCATAAGGCCGACGTCACCGTCCAAAGGAATGCTGCGCGATGGATGATCTGACTTGGGCGAATATCCAAAGATATCTGTGCGTCCAATGCGACGGAAGTGGTTCTGGTGTGTCATGTGTTAGGTGAATTTCAGGACGCGAAGAATAGTTCCACCTTGCGCAAGAAGGCGACTTTCTTGACACCCTCACTAGCACAGTGCGAACACTTCGGCCAGCAGCCGACAATATCCTCGAGCTTCACATCCTCCGACGTCAAGAATTGGACGAGGGTCCAAGTTCCGACCCCTTTCGCGCGATACTGGGCAGAGATGAGTAAGGATTGATCGACGGGCAGGGAAGACCTCACCGATTCGTTGACATTCAGGTCGAGGATGTAGATCAGGGCCCCAGTATTCATTTCGCGACCCCAGCAGCCGTTGCCACTGCGACGACCGGGCTCAACGAAGTGTGGCCGCACTTGACCATTTTTATCGAACAAGGTGAGAGCAAATCATTGCATCTGGCGCTCTGCCATATCCGTCACCTTGAGGAAGTCACCGGCGCAGCGCGCACGAGAGATGCGCAAGGCATCGAGCGAAGCGACGACGTTTTCGCGGTATTTTGCTTGAGCGCAAATGCGTTCTATGCTGCTAGCGGTCTCGGGGACTGGTTTGACCCTGATCTCGAGTGTAAGCTCGCTCAAGTTCACCGAAGCTATGAGGTCCTCCTGAGCCATGATGGTGGGAGGAAAAGACGGGCTGCCACGTTGAAGCTGCAGTCACACGCAATTTTCCGCCGAGAAAGTCTATCTGACCTGCCGTTTAGAGGGATTTAGGGCGGTGGTTGTAATCGGTGGATGCAGGTACGCCTCGCAGATGAGTACACTACTGTACTACTTTAAAGACAGGTTTAACCGTCACCGTTTGGTGGAAATGAGCGCAGTAGTCTCAAAACAGGGTTAATCGGAATTTCCCGGCTTTGTTCCCACGGTTGAAACGCATAAACAATTTTACAAGCCCCCCAAAAAGCGTTGAGTTCAGATTCCAAACCTCATTCGCATCGAAAGCAGCACATTTCTGAGACTCGCCCGGATAAAGAGCAGTACAGCTTGGGGGGTAAAGAAACGATGCTGGTACTACGTGCTCGGTGAATCTTTTTTTCATTGGATCGAAGCAATAGAAGTAAAGCGAAGAAGTGGCTAGAGGGAAACGGCTCTTTACAGATTGCTAGGCAGCCCAGGAGATGTAGGAGAGAATGAACAGGCCATGTATACGGATTCTGTCAGAGCTAGATAATGATGTGACAAAACACAAAGGTAGGAAAGAGGAGATGTCGAGAGATCTCGGTGCGGTGAGGTTGATGACAGCGGAACTTTTAGTGAATCTAAACGCTTCGAGAACTTCGAGCGACTAGGCTGAAAGGCAAACAAAATGTGAGTCGAGGTGCATATACTGAAGCCATGTTTTATACCGATTTCGAACTTGAGTCCCTGCGCGACAAGGTCCTCTACACTGCGGCACAGTCCTTCGGCCATGGACGCGTCCAGCCCAGACAACTTCACGGCCCGCAACCGTACGGCACTCGACGATGTCGCAGACCATCGCCAGCGAATCGCAGCTATCAAGGCAGGGGCGCCGCTCAAGTTCTCCTCATGGCCCCACCAATCTAGCTCGCAAAGCTGCGGTACCAGTCGTTTCGTGTTTACCCCATCACAGCTAAACGCCTGGAGGAACAAGCTGTCGAGGCAGTTCATGTGAACAAGGGTTAGTTTGATGAGCGCCGGGATGAGGCGCAGGAGGTCGATTAGCTCCGAGGAGTGCCTGGGACACCCGCGGAGTGAGATGTGTTTAATGTTGGGGGCGCGCGACTGAAAGATAGAGAAGTTCGCGGGCCAGGGCTCGCGAGCGTAGAAGCACGATAGGTCGAGAGTTTGCAGAGCGGGGAGGCCCAATTTCGCGAAGAAGGGCACGAATTTACCGCGGTTCATTACATTCAATGAAAGGGTTTTGAGGTAAGGCAGCGTGAGCAGCTCCAATTCGATCTGTGGGTCGTCTTTTCCTGTAGTCACGGTCGGCCGAAACGAGATTGGTACACTGCCGAAGAATAGAGAGGCAACTAACGAGGCGGGGTGCCCCCCTAAGTTTCAGATGGGTGAGTTGGATCCATGGCATCTGAAGCTGTGACCAGGAACCTTCAATACACAGGCTAAGGCGGGAAAGACGTCGAGAGGACGCAAATACATCCACACCCGTTCGTAGCACGGGTTCCAAGGAGCTGCCATGTATGCGTAGGCTTTCGAGCCCAGCAAATGTCCCGCAAGGAACATTACAACCCGACCAAATCGTGGACGGACAGAATGTCGATGTCGAGGTCCCTCCATCGCGCGGCCGTGGGCATTATAGCCGAAAGAATCGGGGGAGCGTCCGCCTTACGGACTCGAAATTTTTGGTCGGTGGTCAGTGAGACAGATATCGGGAGTTTGGCCGAACGTTCGAGCAGGTCGAGGTACATCGTCGGATCGCGATACAGCTGCGCATCGACTGTGCATAAAGCCCATAAGCTGGGAGAGCTGATGACCATGCGGCGCCAACGTGAGCATATTTGAGAGAGGCGGAGAATTCGCTGCAGCGCAGCGCGCCCCCGCGACAGAGGTTCTGCAGCCTCGATTGAGAGCCTGAAGATCTCTGTCAGCAGCTCTGTAGGAAGGGTTCCAACCGGCGCAATCATGAACCACTACCGCGCGAGGCTGCGGCGCTCTTCTTGTAACTGCGAGGCGAGACGGTCGATATTGGCCTCCGTGACGTCGATTTGAGCCCTCACGGCCGCCTTAGAAAGCAAAGCGGGGGCGACTTCGGCCATGCAAGTCGATATGGGGTGAGGTCTGGTGAGGTTCAAGTATTCAAGTTTGAACGCGACAGCAATAGCAAGGGTTGAGCAAGGGGACGTCGATATTCCAGAGAAAGAGAGCGGCGCCGAGCGATGGTTCCTGAGTTCCGTGTAAGCTCTATGGATTCGTGAGCCTGCAGGTACTTGCCTTCCTGGCATAACCAACGCACAAGATGTTGTGGATTGAGTGTTTTCAACTCCGACATCACGATGATGCACAGTCCCGTGTCGCGAGCATTGTGAGCAATGACAAAAATGGACGGTACCGGTGGATAAATCTGCGCCATAGGGCGCCGAATCAACTGCAGGCAAACTGCAGGCTTATTTCTTTCGCGTTTCAGCCTCCCGTGATGCGACACCCCACGACCACGAACACGAAGAAATAAATACGGGCTGCTCGTCCTCGCATGCCGGGCTTCAAGTTAGGAAACTACATTAAAGTACGGGAATGCAAGTGTCCATCGCTCTCTTCTTGCAGAGGCCACTTACAAAAGGGTCAATCGGAATCGTAATATGAGTTCTCGAATACACTTACATCCAAGATTCCAAAACGAGCCATTATTCGGATTCAGAACCGCTCTCTTCGTCCAAAAATTCTGCACTCTCTCTGTCTGTGGACAGGGAGTCGTCCGTGTCCTCCTCCCCGTCGCCATCAACGAAGGAGACATTGATCAAGGGGAATGCCTCTCGATATGTGCTGCGTCGCAGATTGCGCGGGAACATGTGGTTTTCACGCATGATGAGCTCCTGCAGACTACAGTTGGATTTCGACATGAATGATGCCAGTGTCTGGAGTGGGTTGGGTCCAAGGAAGTGTTCTGGAAGGTCCAGGCCGCGAAGGGAAGGAACAGTCAAGGCGTGTAGAAAATGGGGGATCGGATCTAACGCCTCCAGCTTTAACGAGGTGAGATGGCGGAGGGTGATGGGGTTTGGTCCGGG
Source organism: Mycena filopes (assembly GCA_029281495.1). Classification (NCBI taxonomy): domain Eukaryota; kingdom Fungi; phylum Basidiomycota; class Agaricomycetes; order Agaricales; family Mycenaceae; genus Mycena; species Mycena filopes. Next base: position 43,861 of record JARIHR010000001.1, on the reverse strand, counting down.
GTGATCGTCGAAGATAAGATTCAGGTGGCAAAATATCAGGTTTGGGGTCTGCTCCAAAACTGGGGAACATCCGCTCGGAAATACATAGCGTAGCGTCAAGGACGTGAGTTGTGTCCATGGCAAAGCCACCAACACAGGATTGAAGTCGAGGAGAACTGTGCGCAGTAAAGGCGCATCTGACTCTGGAAACACAAGGATCGCGGAGTCAGGTCTGTAATAGTCGTCCAACTTCAGATCGAGGTGGCGGAGACGAGGCATGGGGCCGGAAAAAGGGTGTAGACTCTCGGTGTCCTCAAGAAGGAGCACCAGGTGCTCCAAGCGCGCACGCTGAGCAGCGATTGAGGTTAGAAGTCCTTCCGAGCTGAGCTCGGCGCCTGGCAGGAAGTTGAATTTGACCGCCATCGGGCAGAGACCCGACCGCCGGACCCATGTGTCAAATTCCTGGGCTATTCGTGCAGGAGAACGGTCAACCTTGGGGGACAGATCTATGGCTCTCCAGAGCGAAGGAGTCCCTAGCGATATTTCTCGCCATGCGCGACAGATTTGCGTCAATCGTGTCGGCGAAAGAGCGCCGGTGGGAGATGGGCAATCGGGGTACGTCGGGAGGAAGTGGGTGAAGATCTCCGAGACGATTTCGGGGGGCAATGTCAAGACGGGGTACTTGTAGGCATCGAGTCGCTCCTGCGCGATGACTTTTCTGCCTCGCAGTGCAGAAATAGCGGCCTCGAGCTCTGAGATTTGAGCATCTATCTCTGCGATGTGCCGACGATCTGCGTCAAGGAGGCTCATGAGCGCGTTCAAGTCTAACACCGGTTAGCGTCGGAGAATGAGGATGGAAAATGCGAGAGAGTACTTGAAGAGTGTTTTCGGGAATCGCGGTGACGGTTCTGTCCAAATTGAGAGCCCTTACGAAATCACGACTGAACGGGACAATACAAAAGGCCTTGTAAAGGTCTTGTATCCTACTCAAGGTCCATTAATCCCGTGTCAGAAGACTACTAGTCTCGGTAGGTAGGTGGGTCTATTCCTGCGCGGTCCCGTTGAGAAAACAGCCGGGAAAATGAAAGGGGCCGCTCAAATTCTCGCATCCATCCTCCCAGTCCGCATTTCAATCAGCCCAATGTATCACACACCGTGCGCCAAGAGCCGACGGGCTGGTGGTCTTGCTTCTTGCTTGTTTCATTTTCGAGTCCTGGGTCTCTTCGGGCAGGAGCGCTCAGGAGCGTCAGCGGGTCTATCTTGAATTGAGAGCAAAGGGACGAAGGAGGAAAGGCTTGCGAGCTGGCGCACGCAGGAGCTCGGGCGGGATTACGTAGATATCGCCGTCGGACCCACGAATGTCGGACCCACGAACCCACCACCGTCGTATCGTCCTCTCCCGTTCAAGTACGGTCCGCACGCCCCGCCCTCTTCGAGGGTAAAGGTCTTTCTTCCTCCATGACTCGCGCGGTGTGAATCTCGAGGAGCGTGAAGTCTGAAGGAGGGAGGGAGACCACCGTTCTGTTCTGGGACGACTTCGACCCGCCATATGTACACCGCGACGAGGACCGTTTCGCACCCACCCCACTTCTCCCCCTTCCCATGCACGAGCAATGAATCCGGAGGCCGCGACGCCCTCCTCCGTATCTGTGTCGCGACCCCGACGTCCGGGGTACACGGCGCAAGCCGCGCCGCATAGGTACGGATGCACACCCAGACTGTGGCCCGGCGACGAAGTACATAAAGAATATTGGTCAAGGTGCTGCGGCACTTTGCGAACTGTGTATATGTCGGCGGCACGCTGTGGAAGGGGACAGCATGCAATAATTGATGAACAAGCAGTGCGAAGCAGTCGAGTGGTGCAGGACGTCGAGCGCCAGAATCATTTCGTAGCATACACGATAAGCGCACCAATAATCGCTGTCAAAACGGCGTCAGTTTCAGCCCAAAGCGAACAGAACAGAGCGACGTACACAGCGTTTGGAAAGAATCATATCTCATCCAAATAGTTATTAGCCTCCCATACCCGAGTAAAGCACACGGGGACTCACTCGAAATATTCTTCGCGATGGCGGCCGGGGATGGTCCACCGCCACTAGCCACTCGCGAGATTGTACGCACTCAGGGCGAGCACGAGGAACGCGGCGAACCGCGCGCGTACGCTGACGACGCAGGCCGTCAGTCCAAGCGCCGCCACCACCCCGCGCGCGAGTCTCAGGCTGCGGCCCCCGTTGAGGAAGGCGCCCAGGAAGAGGAGTGCGAGGACGATGCGGCCCCCGCGGGTGACATTATTGCGGCGCGTCGGTGTTGCGGGTGGCGGGAGCAAGGCCTCGCCCTCACCCAGTGGCGTGCCTGTGGGTGGGAGCACGGTGTCGCCCAGGGCGATGAAGAGGGCGCCCGTCACAGCGACGTTCCGCAGGAGGAAGGCGATGTTAAAGAGCAGGCCATAGCCCAGTCCTTCGACGAGGAGGACACCGATAAGGCCCGCGACGGCGTAAACGATGCATCGGTCGAAAATGACCAGGGCGGAGCCGGCGAAGAACGACTGGGCCAGAAAGTGGAATCAGTTTTCGGACAGACAGTTCTGGAAGGGAAGATGGAACGCACAACGACGATGGTGACGAGGAAAAAATGCGAGAAACCCGGGGGGAAATGTCGGTGTCTGCAGACGTCTCAGATAGCGCAAAACGCCCATAGAAATTAGCGCACCGCTCCAAGTACCACAGCTGGTCACTCCATTCCACCAAGAGTCTCGAACCGTCGGAAATAAAGGGGGTAACGAGGAAAATGCGGCCAATTGGGAGCAGGTAGGGCCTGAGTGGCTGCGAGTGGATCTTGACGTAGTCTTGAGCCCTTGTAACGAATCCTTGGGGTTCTGGCATCTCTCCTTGCGGCTGGGGCGTCTGTTCTTGGGACTACGACATCCTCGACCTAAGAGAAAAGGGCTTGATTTGTATTCAAAAGAGCGGTAACTTGTCGTCGTGGAGGTACGTGTTTCCACGTCGTGCCGAAATCAATCGCCTCAGGGTTGGTGGAGTTCGTAGGTCTGAACTTGGTTGCCTCAGCAGACAACTCGTTCGTCGAGCTACGAAGTTTGCTCGAATTTTGCGGCGCGTCGGAGTTCGCCTCTGGACAGTGGGATCTGAGCTTCAAAGCAGGTGCCGCAGCGAGTGATTCGGGAGTGTTATATCCAGGATTAGCAAGAGATGGAACGCCAAAGCTAACGCGGAAAGCTGAAAGGCACAGAGGCTTTGCAAGTTGGATGAGGAGGAGGGACTGTGGGAAAGAATGGGAAAGAAACCAAATAAGCCACCATAACGCGCTCCTGTCATCGACGCGTCGAGCTCTTCTCTAGAAGTAGAACGCGTCCAAGCGAGCGTCTCTCCACATATTTTCACTTCGGTTCTAGTCTTACCGTACACCGACGGCTGAACATTCGTCCACCAAGAAAGCCCAGGAATTTCATTGAAAACCCTCGACGAAATATTTCATTGAGCTACAGCGGCAAATCCAGAGCCCTCTGAAGGCTTATGGCGATGGTGAGTCGATGATCTGAATCCAATGGTCGCCTCCGATCGGTCAAAATACAAGCCGCGGAATTTACCGACACGCCTTGAGTGTCAGCCACTTTTGAGGTTCAGGCTGTGCCCTCTCTTGCTCTTGACTCCCATGTCGCCCCTCCGTTTTCCGCCGAGCCCGCCTTGGTATGTCGTGCCCTGTCTGAGTCGGTTTCGTCTGCTTACGTGCTTCGTTCTAGACTATCCCCCTTCCCTCAGGCGCGCGTCGATCGGCGAGACCTCATCGTTGCCTGGACTATCGAAGATGAGCATTCCCCGTTCTGTCCTGGCCGACGCACTAACCGCTAGTATTCCCAGTTTCCCATCGCGACCTCGCCGTCGAGCATGGATTGTAATCTCGCCGCCATGGGTGCATCAGCGTGGACAAATCGTCCCCCTCCTCTCGGGTCCGTTACCCTCATCGTCGTTGACAGTGGGGGAAGTACTTGGGAGTCGAGGACCGCTGTCCCATTCAAGCAGGCCGCACTGACGAAGAAGAGGAGGGACGACATGGAGGGCCACCGCGACGAACAGATGAGTACTATGGTCTTCTTCAACGCCGTCGCACTACCCACTCGTTGTCTTTACAGTCTAGATCTTCAGCGCACTGGCAGACGTTCTCTTCCTTGGCTCGCCTCGCTCGAATCATTCTGTCGTCCGGGGCTTTTTGTCGTAGATACTCCCTGGAGAAGGCTGCGAGCGCCTCGTGCACCTTTGTCGCAGGCTCCAGGCCTAGGTGGGCGTATCAACGCTCAGCTACCAATGCACGCAAAGCTCGTCAATATATCTGTCTTTTCCCCGTGTCTTGAGACGCGTGAGGTCCGAGTCGTCCTGCCTTGGGAGACGGCATTTCATTGAAGCAGCATACACACGTCCGTTTGAGGCTCAACGTCGCGCAACTTGGGGTGGCAGCATAAGAGAGAGGGAAGTGGATTGTTGGCCTTTCCCACGATATCGCTTCGCATCAGACGGCCATGCTTTCACTCAGAGTCCAGCCATCGTTCTGCAGGTCGGACATGTATATGTATCTGGCCTTTGGAAATATCTCTTGCAACCCAAGCTTATCCTCAACCAATTTTTTCGAAAGCACTTTGAAAGTTTTCGCTGGACGAAGCGTTTCAAAATCGCCTTGCAATGCGAACCGAAACTGCACCCTGAGATACACGCATACATACCCTGCCTCAAACCTCTGAGTACTCCTTAATCGCCCTCTCAATCACGATCTTACTGCTCAACTCCGCCGCCTTGAACAGCTCCAGCGCGTCAAACAGCCGCCGCGCTGTGTCCACGTCGGCCTCGATCGCAGAGTCAAGCGCCGCACCGTTGTCCGCGAGGTAATCCACCTTCGTCAAGTCCCAATTCGCCGCCCGAGCAAGATCCGCGAAGCGCGCGGGGGTCGGGCGAGTGTCGGCGTAGGGCCGCGCCATGTCGACCTTGGGGACGCCGGGGATCCGCACGGCTTTCGAGGGGACGGCGGGGAGTGTACTGAGCTCCGCGAGGAGGCGCGCGGGTAGCGTGGCGTGGTGCATTTGCATCTCGCCGCAGGCCATGATTTCGTGCACAGAGATGAAGCTGGGGATGCGCGTCAGCGGGGCAAAGTGGGGAGGGGAGGGAAAGGCGAACCTCGCGGGTTTGATCATGGGCTGCTCCCTGCCCGTCTCCTTGTAGAGGCGCTTGTAGGTCTCTAGAATTTGGATCAGGCAGGCCGACATTGGGTGTTCGAGCGCGGGATCGTCCGAGTTGGGCCAGAGCGTCAGGTCGGCGTGCGCCGCGATCTCTAGAGCCCCGAGGATTGAATAAAGAGGATTAACACGGCAGCGACAGACTGACCGTTATAGTAGGGGCTAATGTACAGACACCCGGCCTGGCTCGCAGCGATGGCTTGGGGGACGGAGAAGAGAGAGGTCCCGAGGGTGCGGATGCCCTCCTTCAGCAGGATCGCGCCCGCGTTCAGCGCAGGCCCCGTTGCGGGGATCTTGATGCAGAAGCGGTCTCTGGAGGCGCGTCAGCCGGGTCGCAATTCGAGAGTCGAACCGCACTGACTTGGATATTCCGACCTTCTCGAGCTCGACGGCATACCGTCTAGCGTGGTCAACGACCTCTGACACGGCAATGAGTGAAACCGGATGAAGAATAACGAGACATAAGTACTCTGTGTGTCATATGCATGGAACGCGGACGTTTGGAGCAAGACGCGACCCTGGATGTTTCCGATGTTCCCAGCGCAAAGGAGGGCAGACTGGCAGCATGCGCATCCCTGATCAGCACGATGAGATGTATCGCCGGTGGCTCGCACAGACGATTCTGTCGAAAACGGCCTCCCATCCATCATGTCCGTACTCCTTTACGGCTGCAATAACCATCGCACGATTCTCGGGGGCTTGAATGTGCTCATTGACAAGGTATTGGTTGCTGGTCATGTTATGGGGGACGAAAGGCAGGCTCTTCGATACGCGCGGGTCCATATCGTCCACATCGACGTTCAGTTGAGTTTCGAGGACCTCGATGAGAGTCGACATAGGTGTCTTGAGTCTTATCCAGGGGAGTTCTTGACGTGTTCTGGGGTAGGTCTTGAGCTCCGAGTCGCGGCAAGTAGATGGGATTTATATCGAAAGTCATTCATTTAACCCTCGGACCGGTTCAGAGCAGCACTTGACCATGACATTCGGCCGACCGAAGGAAACGTTTGCGCTAAAAGCAGATGGTCCGCAGTGAGAGTGGAGAAGAAGGTCATTGTTTGGCTCAAAACAGACGACGTCTTCTCTCACAACCACTACTACACTAGAAATATACCTGCGCGTCTCTGCGTTCTTTTGAGCCCTGCTTCCTCGACGCCTCTCTGAGGGGAACTCCTTGCCCGCTCGCGGCCTTTTTTGCCAACGGAAGCCATGTCTCGTTTTCGCGGTAATCGAAGGCGTCAAAACTCTGCAGCTCCCAAGACCGCTCTCAGGCTTCGCGAGGACCGCGAAACCGAACTCCGACCTGGCTCCGACAACAGTTCAAGCTCAAAGCACGCGCTAGGTTTGCAAAAGCCATGCTTTCGCGTCTTGTCTGTATTTTTTGCTGCGTTCTTGTCTCCCTCGTCGCCCGAGATTGAGCCTTTCCGCCTACGATTACTTCGTCACCTCAGTTGCCATCTCCCGCACTCCGGGAGAAGATGATGATCATCCCTTCCCGCATGCCGTTGGGGCGAGCACTTGAAGGTGGTCAAGAATGAATTATGGAGACGCGATTCGGACGGACCGCCGTTCACAGGCCTCAATCCGCTGTCATATGTAGCCAGTGCAAATATATACGTCTTGCCTTCCTCACGCCGACCTCCTCTCCCGATTCCCCAACCGCTCCCCCCAACTCCCCGGTCCAAACCCGCGCTCTCGCCCCAGCGCCGCATCCACAACGCGCATCATGGCGAGCACCTTCTCGTCCTCCCACAGGCGCCCAATGACCTGCACCCCCACGGGCATCCCCGCCATCGCCGCGGGGTCATACAGCGGCTTTCCATCTTTGCCAAAGTGCTTGAAGTAGAGCTCGCGCTCGCACATGGGCGAGCCGTGCCCCTCCGCGGCCTTCCACGCGTCAGTGATGATGTCGGCGGCGCTGACGCGCGTGACGGGGACGACGCCGGCGGGGCTGTCGACGAGGTTGTAGGTGAGGGGGCTGCCGGACATCATCGTGAGCATGTTCGAGCCGCTGCAGGGTGGATTGTGGGTCAGCCGGAGGGAGTCGCGAAAGAGAGATGCTACGCACCCATGTCGAATCTGCGGGGACGCGTGCACGTAGGTGATGATCCCGTCGAGCTTGTGCTTTGTCCAGATCTGCGACAGCTGTGAGACGCGCGGAAGAATGGAAAGGCGGTCGGTCTCCCCACCTCGTCGTAGAACCGCTTCTTGATATCGTTTCGTTGGGCGCACGCGACATGGTACGCTTCGACGTCCCGGTACCCGCCCAAGCGCACGATATCGGCCATGACCTTGTCACCCATGAAAGTCTCGATGACGGCGGCGACGGCGCTGCGGATGATCTCTAAGGGCTAGTAAGTAAGAAATCTGGATCTCAACAACGAATGAACCCTCGTACGTGGTACTTTTGGACCAAAGGTCAGGACGCCAAGACTGGGATCCTGGGGTCGGTCAGCGAAAAAAAAAAGCGAAAGCAAACGAGGTGGCAAGCATACCACTGGGTCAGACCCGACGCCCCGCAGTAAAGTCTTGTATCCATCGGCCGAGGTGAGGGTGAGATATAAATTCAGGATTTCCGGCGTCAGGTCTAGAAGTGGAAGACTCGGCAGATAATAAACACGAGCTGAACGGGAACGCACGCTGTTCTATCTCAACACATTCGTGGCCAGCGGCACGCAAGGCGTCCATCGTCTCGTTCACCGCTCGTATAGCTGCGGGAGAGCCCTTCAAAATCCCGTCTACTGGCTGGTAAGCCACCGCAGGCTAATATCACACTCGGACGGCGGCTTACCGCTGGTGTAGTATCCAAAGCGCAGCTTCTTTGGGAGGATTACTTCGCGGAACGGAAGCGGCGGGTGGGCGTTGTAGACCCCTAATGCACCAAAGGATACCCGGCAAGCAAGCTCGAGGTCGTCCATGCATCTGCGCGCAGGTCAGTAGCGCGCTCACACTGGAGGAGTCAGCATTCAATCACCTCGCCATAGGCCCGCAAACGCTCTTGATGCCGTCAAAGCCGGGGAAGGACTCTACCAGGGCGTCAACAGTATTCGCGATGAGCGTGAGTTGGACCGCGTACCCTTCGCGCCGTAGTCGGAAACGCGCCCAATCCCCGGTTTGAGCGAATACACGCCGCAAGCTGAAGCTGGAATGCGCAGACTGCCCGCGATGTCGGACCCCAAGCCGATGACGGAGGCGTCGAGGGCAAGCATGCAGGCCTCGCCTCCGGAGCTGCCGCCGCAGGAGTAGGCGGGGTTGTACGGGTTTGTCGTCCGACCCCATATTGGGTTGTTGCACTCGTACGCGTACATGGTCTGGAAGGTCAACGACGAGCAGGACAGGCAGACACGGAGGGTTACCTGCGGGACGTTGGTCTTGACCAAGGGGACGGCTCCGGCATCGACCATTGTCCTGACAAACTACGCCAGAGTTGAGTGATTTATTTCCGCCGAATAACTCTCACTTACATCGGCAGTAATTTTGGCCGGCTTGTTCAGACATGCGGTGTACCCGATGGTGGTGTCGTAGCCTTCGATGTCGTCTGTTCCTCTGGTCAGTAGTCGTGGTTGCAATAATAATTCTCAACTGACATTGGTCCTGGAGGGTTGTTAAATAGCGAATTAAATCACAGGAAAATAGGCACACCTTCACGCTGATAGGCACCCCATGCAGCGGGCCCTTTAGACGATTCGTGGCCTTGAATTCAGCATCGAGCGTACTGGCCCTCTTCCGCGCCTCATCAAACAACACTGAATCGAATAAAAAACAATCCTAGGATTCGCCGCCAGACCTACCCTCTGTTAAACAGTTTGTTGCGGAATGAGCGACTAGCGACTGTGCGATGAAGACCTCAAGGACTTGAGATGCCGTCCATGTTCCTTGCTCAATATTGGTGACAATCTCGTGAGCGGTAGATCGCAGAAAGATGGCGCGTTCTGCCTCAGACAGACTTGGGCCGTGTTTCTCCTCTCGTTCCAGTATTTCGTCACGGAATGCGCGTTTTGTGGCGGCCATGGATGGGCAGAAACTGTGGGCCCATGTTGCTTGACGAAACGTCGACGGAGATTTGGTCCAAGTCTGATCGCCGTGTGAACTAATTTAAAACTCAGTCAGTGAAGACGATGAACACCAGATTTCGCTTTGAGGACCATGGATTCACTAGCGCTCTTCGTTTCAAACGTTGTCGACGTACATTCTGCGCCTTCTCTCCGCTCTAAGCTCCGCCTAAATCCTTGGCTTCACTCGGGATGTGTGGTATTTCCGCGGTCTGTAATGAGTTCAGCAACGCACCTGGTCCCCCCGCTGTCCTCCTCGCCGAGCTCGAGGAGTCTCTGGATCTAATCAGGCATCGTGGTCCCGATGACACCGGAATATATATCTCGCCCGATACTCGTGTTGGTCAGTGAACACTGCGCCAGAGCCCAGAATTGTTCGCTCACATCTTTGTAGCCTTGGGCCATGTTCGCCTCTCCATCATCGATGTAGCACACGGCAAGCAACCGTTGTCCGATGAAACAGACACCGTACATTGTGTGGTGAATGGGGAGCTCTACAATTATACGACCATCCGCGCCGACCTGGAGTCAAAAGGGGCCAGCTTCAAAACGAACTCTGATTCTGAACTGGTTCTACAATCGTGAGCTACCGTGCCTGCCTCGAATCTCCGCGTCTGAATAATGCCGCCAGGTATAAACAGTACGGAATCGCCCTCACAGCTCACCTGCGCGGCGAATTCGCGTTTGTGCTCTACGATCAGACGCGGCGTCTCCTCCTCGCGGCGCGCGACAGATTCGGGATAAAACCCCTGTTTTACACCAAGGCAGATGGTCGACTGTTGATTGCGAGCGAGATAAAGGCGTTCTTGCCGTTGGGTTTCAAGGCGCGTTGGAATTTGGAAAGCATAATTCACCAGGGGGAATATGCGGACGATCGTACTATCTTTGAGGGCGTATACAAGGTATGCTGCTTCCAAGAATCTTTGCCAGCTGTTGACCACTCTTCCAAGCTGCCGCCTGGCCACTACTTCACGTATGACCGCACCGGCCAGATGAGAGTGGTCTCATATTGGGACCACTCCTATCCGAATCAAAAGCTCGACGCGACCGCCACGCCATACACCATCGAAGACGCAGTCGCAAACGTGCGCTCTCTCGTCGTGGACTCTGTTCGTATACGGTTGCGCTCGGATGTTCCGTTGGCGGTCAACCTGAGTGGAGGCATCGACAGCGCGGCGGTCGCCGGAATCGCCGCAGAGGCCATGAAGGAGGCCGACCCGCATGCGCGCCTGAACGTGTTCACCCTCGCGTTCCCAGGTATGTTTGTTGCATGGTCCGATGTCGTGAAGCTTAACGGTGCTCTACAGACCGCGAGGACGTCGATGAGGCCCCCGTTGCCCGTCGTATGGCCGAAAGCATCGGTGCCGTCATGCATCTCGTCAAGCCTACCGAACAGGATCTCGCGGACGCGTTTGAGACTTCCGTCTGGCACAGCGAGGCTCCGCTCATGTATCTTCACGGGGCGGGTAAAATCCTGCTATCCAGGGCCGTTCGGGATAAGGGCTTCAAGGTGAGAAGGATGCACCGATCCCTCGCCTCTACAAGGGTCTCAAATATAAATATCCAGGTCGTTCTTTCCGGGGAGGGCGCGGACGAACTCTTTGGCGGGTACAACTACCTTCTCCCCGACTTCCTCCGCCAGCCAGACCCAATCTCCGCGCAGATGCTTGGCATGGACCTTCCGACTGAGCTGGAGCGTATGACGATGCTGAAAGCCATCGTTTCGCGCCCCCGCCCCCAGGACCACGTCTCCCTCAGCGACCCGGCGCTAGCGGCTTCGCCTCTCGCGTCCCAGCTCCTTGGCGGCCTCATCACGCACAAGATGATTGGCATTACCGGCCCACCGTCCAAGTTCTTCACAGAGGCGGCCCTCGAGGAATACGGCAACCCTGATACGGCTCGATCCATCGCAGAGTTCTTCCGCCCCGAGATCCGGGAGAACATAGAGTCAGGCCGTTGGCACGCTCTTCATGGGGCCCTCGTGGGTCTCTTCTCTCGTTCCTCGCAGCATTGTGTTTAGCGACAACTCGTACAGTATACAGTGCAGAAGACAGCGCTCGGAAACATGATCCTGAACCACCTCGGCGACCGTCCTGAGATGGTCAACTCGATCGAAGGCCGGCCGCCGTTCCTCGACCACAAGTTGGCTGAATATGTGAACGCGCTTCCCCCGTAAGTCTCGTCCATTCCGTGCAATCCCTCCATCATAACAAAGATCTTTCCAGGTCCCTCAAGATCAGACCCATCCTGGGCCCTTCCACCTCGCCTGACTCTCCCCGTTCCTGGAACTACGTCGAGAAGTGGATCCTCCGCGAGGCCGTGCGCCCCTTCGTCACCGACGAGATCTACAATATCAAGAAATCGATGTACAATTCCCCGATCCCACGCCCGACCTCAATCCTGGACGGCGGCCGGTCGACGCCGTTACAAGCGCTGCTCGCGCGGCGCATTACACACGAGGCTGTGGCGAAAACAGGCTTCTTGCGGTGGGAAACCGTGAACGCGACACTCGTGGAATTTTTGGAGCGCCCCGACTCGCCTGCCGACGGGGGGCTCGATCCTAATGGTAGGCGGTTGCTGTTCGTGCTGAGTTTCATCGTGTTGCAGGAGCGATTCCATATTCCGCCAGCCGAGTATTGAATGCCCCACACGAGCCCACACGTGTAGTACGCAGGTAGGTAGCATCCCACACAATTACAACAAATGGAGTGTTTTTGCTGCTCGTCCAGTCTTGCCAGTTAAGATAGACCAGGCTAAACTGAACTCCTCCACCCTGCTGAGATTCATGTTGGCGGTTTTGGCGGCGAAAGAACAGGAACTGCCAAAAACGTGGTGACAGTCGGCTTTTTCGGTTCCGCGATGAGATCAATTTTCCTTCTCCCTGCCATCTCAACATCCCGGCCTCACTGGGAAAAAAACCAACGACAGTTACTTACCTGCGGTAACCGTTACTTCCCGAAGGTCCATATTCGGGCGGGGTTTTTCTTACTAGTCCCCGCCCAACGGCAGATCCAATCCCCCACAAATTTGCGCCATGCCACCGGAGGATTTCTCAGACTGAGACAACGCAACCTGTTGAACCGTACCTTAAACAGATTTCAATTAGTCTGCGCACGCGGGCCACCCAGACTGGGATGTGAAGATCTGAGGAGGTTGGTCCATACGGTGATCCTTGGCGGAGGCCGAACTGCCACGAAGTCGACCTCGGGCCTCCGGACACACTTGAGCTCTGATCCCCGCCCAACCCTCAATATTTCAATGCCCGTTTCCGACTGTCTAGACAATACTCGTTCTCTCTCTCTCCTTCAGCTATGAGCAAGCCCATCGCTTTCATCACCGGCTGTTCCAATGGCGGCATTGGCGCTGCATTGTGAGTAGCCGTCGCGTTCGTTGTTGTATCGTCTGTGACTGACGCACACCGAAGAACCAAGCGCTTCATCTCCCAGGGATATATTGTTTATGCCACAGCGCGCTCAGTGGAGGCCATGTCTGAGCTGACAGACGAGAACGTCCGCAAACTCGCCGTGGATGTGACGGACGACGAGTCCGTCGCCCGCGGGATCAAGCAGGTTTACGCCGAAACAGAGGGTATCGATATCCTCGTCTCAAATGCGGGTTACTCGCACATCGGTGAGTTTTATAGGCTTTTTTCTGCAACTGTAGAATGAACTCACCGTTCCGACGCAGGCACTCTCCTCGACACCCCGTTCGAAGAAGGCCTCAAAGTGATGCAGACCAACTTCTTTGGTTTCGTGCGCCTCGTCAAGAACGTGGTCCCGCTCATGGCGAAGCGGAAGCATGGCACCGTCGTCGCCATTGGCTCCATTCTGGGCGAACTCGCGACCCCGTTTCAGGGCTTCTACAACGCCAGCAAGGCCGCGCTGCACTCGTACGCGGAGACCCTCCGCATGGAATGCACGCCCCTGAACGTAAACGTCGTGCTCATCGCGCCGGGGTCCATCAAAAGCAACATTTCTGCCGTGAGTGGACCCACCCGCGTTAGAAAGAATCGAATTTATATTGACCTGTCAGAAATCCGCATACACCGTCCCCGAAGACTCATTCTACAAGAGTTTCGAAAAGCAAATCAAGCACGTCATGTATGTATTCTCGGCGCGTGCAACACGACTTGCGCTGACCCATATCTAAGGTACCAGAGTCAAACGAAGGAATACGGCGTAATGGACACGGACAAGTTTGCCGCCATCGTCGTCGGGAAAATTACCGCTACAAAACCCCCGCCGTATCTCAGTCTGGGCGGATTCACTACCATCTGGTGGCTCTTGAAGTGGCTCAATCGCGTTACGGCGGAGTCTATCATCTGGACGCTGGCCCAGAAGGAGCCGAAACCTGGCAGCTACGGGCCGATGTAAGTAGGAATTATCTGGGCAGGGTTGTTGTTCACAAGTACATTACTTCACGCTCCTTTATTATTTCCCGACTCTAGACATAATCCAACACCTTTCGTCTCACAGTAAGAATTTTGACCTTGCTTGGAATGTCCCTCGGTCGACGGGCGGCATTTGAAAAAGGGTGTTCCGGCCGCTTTTTTAGCACAGTGCCGGGCGTCAGCTCGATTGCCAACGCGGCAGCACATACTACGGAACGACGACTTTCTCGCAAATAGCTCCACAGAAACAAGAAACAGAGTTGGCCATCGGCCGATCCTTGCATCGCAACGCAGCGCTGTTCGGGCATCGAAGAACAAAACAGTGAGGTACGAGTTTCGAATACGCCTCCGTCCTCATGCTTTGTCCTATATCATGCCAGAGAAGATCGCCACGGCGAGCGTCACGGCGAACCAAGGATCCCACATCCCCATCCCAAGCCCAGGAGCTGCAGCGTTCGCGATCGGCACATTGGTCGCTGTACTGCGATCCGCTGCGGCGGAGGCCGAAGGGACTTGATTCTTTGCGGCGGACACCATCGGCGCCTGGTTCTTGAAGTTGACGGGCGTACCGGTGGCCGCATGCTTAGAGGTGAGCTTTGCCGCCTGCAGGGATGCGGCAGAGGCGACGACGGTGACTTGCACCTCGGCCGCAGCGACAGCGGTGGGCGCCAGGATGCGGGTGGCTGGAAGAGAAGACCAGTCAGCTCAGGCAGGAGCAGCACAGTGCCGGCGTGGCGTACCTTCTAACCCGCTCCCATGCTGGACCGCGTCTTGGACCGCATTCGCCAACAACTTTGCCGCGTTGGTGGGGACCTGCGAGAGAAACCCGATTCTTGGGGGATCTTGTGAGGGGTGGGTCAAATTGCCGTAGTGGAATGCGACGAGGTTCCTATGATAGATAAGTATGAATCAAGGTGGCGAAGACGATGAAGGAGACGCACGACTTCATGAACGGGTCTCCCAAGCTCCATCGGAAGAGCGCGCCGATACTAGGCGCGTCCGTTGCAACAAGAGTATCGGCGACGCAGGTCCGCGCATCCTTCTTAGACTGCGGCGTGATAAGGTCTCGAGGGTCGACAGGGAACATCTTATATGCTCGTTTAATCAAACTGCCCCAAAGAAGATACGAATAACGCACCTTTCCCCCGATTTTGAAGCTCAAGTTGTGCGCCTTTGCGCAGGCCAAAGTAGCGCTACTCGGGATCTTTGCGTTATAGTCAGGCGAGATCGTGGAAAGGATGTTCGTGACGACGTCGCTCGGTCCACGAAGAAGCGAGTTACCCTACCCGAGAGATGAGCGAGAAAGAGCAGGATGAACGGACAGAGGACACACAGTATCGATGAGGGCCGACATGCGCTTAGAGTCTACGCCGCCTCTCGTGGGGACCTTGGAGGCCGCAATCTCGACGCCGTCCAAAAACACACCGTCGAGGTCAATTTCCCATCTGCGCGAATTAGAAGGAGGTAGGCCTGCTGCAGCAATTTGCGTACCGAAGCGGGTACTGCTACAAGACGGCATATATCAGCGCTGAGAAATGGGCCAAGCTATTCTTCTTACCTCATTGGGCGCGAATGTAGGGGCGGCGAGGCCGCCCTCCGCCGCAGAGTACAAGCGCACAGGGACCCAAGTAAGACTGGAGTTGTCGACGCCGTCAGGGAGCGTGCCAAGGGTCAGCGCTCCCTTGCCGGAGATGTCAATCGTTGACCGCTGGAGGGAAATCTGACGAACAGGATGAGCACGGTGAATGATTGAAATGAACGTATTTACGGTAAACATGGGCATTTTGAGTGCACCACTTTGTGCGATCCGGGCAATCAGCGGACCAGTAGCGTAGGAAGATGCGATAAGGTTGTCGGTCGTACCAGTCTCTCCAGACTCTTTGATCACAGCCGCCGCCTGGACCTGTCTGGGTTGCAGAATTAGTGGACAGTAGATAGACCCCAGCCGTACTCACGATTCACTCGGGAATCCAAGCCCGAAGATTCCAGCGGCACCGAATCGAACGACTGTAACAGTCTTCTCAGCTATATTGGCGCGGCCAACGGTGGTAAATACCTGAGTTGGTAGTGTCGTCAATTGCCGCAAAAAGCTGATTGTCGATAGCGACACCAGCTATGGATGCCCTCTCCATCGCTATAGGTCCGGACGCATACGTTCCGGTCTTGGAGTCACCGTAACGCATGGTGACATTGCTTCCTAGGGTTTTGAGGGTCGCAGCAGGAAGGCGCGCGACGTGTTTCGCTCTGTTGCATGCACGAGAAACACAATTCGATGATATGACCCAGAGGTCGGAGGAACCGGTGTCTGCATTTGGTTTAGCAATCCGTCGTCAAGTGTTCACAAGCCACACACCGAGATTCACCACCGTGGTCGTGCCTCCGAGTTGGATAGGAACTGTATAGATGCTGTTGCAGGTTGAGTACGCCGTGTACTGGAAAGAGGTGCAAGACGAACAGATCGCAGGTGTCCCCAAGTCCAATAGAGCCCGCCACAGTTCCGCGTGTGCTCAGCTCGTCACTGATTCTCGCAGAAAACCGTGCTGGTAGAGCGAGAGTGGACGAGAAGAAGATAAAGAGCACCGCAGAAGAAGAGAACATCAAAAGGGCGCGTCAAGCGCAGAGAAACTTGGAAACGCTAAGAAAAAAGGGGGGAAGGAGGACAGTCCAGCCGTCAAGTGAAGGTGCAAGAAAGCATTTAATGGGAGTATAAGCGACGAAGATCCTTGATCCTTCGTCTACTGAAAATCAGTCTTTAGTTAGACAAAACGAGCAGAAAACATACCCAAGAACGGTCACGGACGCTTGGCACTCGGGTTTGGCGGCGTCGCAGCATATAATTCAGCGAAATTTGACGAGTAGTTGATTGATGTTGCATGGGTTACGGGCGGTTACTGGTGACAGCTGGTGACTTACAGGCTCATTGGAGCAACTCAGCAAGGGCGTCATTGCGAGAGAGCGAGTGCCTCTCAAATCCCCCATGGCTGGAGCCTGGCAGGGGCCGCGCAGGCGCGGATGTTTCTCTGATTTGAAAACCCAGGCTCAAAGGTCCAATAATGCGAAGCGAAAGAACCGGACGGTGGCTTGTCATTGGGGCGATAATACACACCGTCTTCAGTTCACTTCTTCAAGTCAACCCGCGCAAGGATGGGAAAGGTTTGGGAAAGGACAAAGGGCTCGTGTTTAAAGCTCAGGCTGGTTTGTGTTCATGTTTGGCATCGGCCTCGATCCCGCGACTTTTCTTTGGCTTCGCTCTTTTTTGCTTTCCTAGTCGTCGTGCTGGTGGCCGGAGAGACACAAGGCATTCGAACCAAGCAAAATCTTATCACGCCCCGAACCCAAGCAATAAACAGAAAGGAAAAGAGTATGCAAATAGATAAACGAAGATAAATGAATCCTTGTCCAAGCAGTCGACGTGGTTTGCGAGCGCCGATTTCTGGAAGTGCCGGGGCGACGCAGCATCGGGCGAGGTAGGACCTCAAGCAAGAGAAGCTGCTCAAGCTGTCGTCCGGTCGCCGGACCCGCGTCTATCCACCTCCATCTCCTCGTACCGCCTGCCGTGTCGTCGAAGAGATAGAGAGAAATGGGTATATGGTGTAGAGCACTGTGTTGCCCTGAGAGGATGTCAGAAACTGCAGCAAGCACGAAGAACCAGACAAAGTACTCACATATTGGCGGTATAAGCGCGTGTACCCATTCGGTACCGTCGTCTGTCCGCACCGGAGCTAGCAATGTCGGAGTAGGATGGAGAGGGTATATCTGCAGCACAGTTAGTAAGCGGGAAAGGACGCGGAGAATTCTACGAGACTTACTGAGGGTATATGATGGCATACGTCGGAGCCAGCTAAATCCACGACGGGTATGATCAAGTCCTAGAGGTAGATTGGTTTGTTGTGGTATATCTTGGGTATGTGTATTGCTGTTGTTGGTCGTATTATCTCAGACTCTGTAAAAGAGGTCAGCAGCGCCTCACGACGAGAATCAAGGAAACGTACGACTTCCAGAACGGGTGGGCGAGCAGCTCCTTCCAGTCCGCGAACCGCACGACCGGATCGTAACAGAATATCTGCGAGTCGGCGATGAGTCCCAGCGACAGATGGAAAGAGGAGAGAAAATACCGAGCGAAAAAAGCGCCACTGCACACCGCTAACCCCGTGGCCCTGCCACATTTGTGTATCATAAAAGACGGGAATCTGCGAGTGACGGTCTCATCAGCTTCGAGCTAGAATGCAGAGGAGAAGGATAAACAACACACCTCTCGGTACAAGAGCCAGTGGAACATGACCCCCACAGCCCACAAGTCGGTCCCGTACGAGACTACTTCCCACCTCGCCGCCTCAGGGCAGATATACAGCGGGCTCCCGCCTCGAACCCGGATGTGGTCCGGATTCGCCCCATCCCGCCAAAGCATGGGGAAGGACCGACCACCCTGCCGCCGGAGCGCGTCCCACTCCGGGTACCTTGCCGGCTCGGTCTCGTCGAGATCGAAAAACTCCGAGACGCCGAAGTCGATGATCTTGATGCCGCCTGCGGCGTCGACGACGATGTTTTCGAGCTTGAGATCGCAATGGATGACGCCGCGCTGATGCATCGCATGGACTGCCTTGGCCTGGAAAACAACGTGGTAAGCGTCTGCCATCGAAGGAGATGCAGTCAGATATACATACGATTTGGCGGCATAATGCCATCGCTTTCCTCGGACTGAGGGGTTCTACGTCAATTAACGCGCGTTCCCCACACTCCTGATAGTAGTAAAGTATGAGACCTCTATCCGCAAACTTCAGGGATAATAGCTCACCATCACGAGGTAGTAAGCTTCTGCGTCATGGAAGACGCCATGGAGCGCTGCGAACGCTGCGAGTCCCCGTAGTCGCAGCTGAACCTCGACCTCGTGGACGAGGGAGTCCCGTTGCTCCGCGGTACCGTCCTTCTTGAGCTTCTTCACCGCGTATATGGCGCCAGTGCGTACACTCCGAACCTTGAAGACCGATCCGAAGGTCCCGCTGCCCAGGAGAGCGATCTCTTCGAGCTCGGCCGGGATTATCGGCTTGAGGAACTTGTCGGAGAAACGTGTCATGGTCTTCCAGCTTCGAGCGCCTTGAAACTCGATGGGGGCGTAGTGGGTCTTGCGGAGGGCCACGCAGACATTGCTCCCAGGGAAGGGCTCCAGTAGCTTGCGCAAACCGCGGTACGGAGGGGCGTCCCCCTCAATACAGTCGGGGCTGGGAAGAGGCTGGTCGGGTGCGGGGGCGACGGCAGGAGGAGCGGCGAGGGAGTGAACAGCGTTGACGATGGCGAGGGCGGCTTTGAGGATGGAGGTGGTGAGCGCAGAGTACCCCGAGAGCTGGAGGGCCTTGACGAGGCCTGCGACCAGCGCGACCAGCAATCTGCGGTACGCGCCGAGGATGACGACGACGGCGGCGTTGCTGGGGAGGAGCAGGAGCTCAAGCCGACGCTTTCCGTCACGTTGCATCCTACCACGGCGGTGGAAGGCGATGACCGCCTTGTAGCGATACACCTTGCGGACTTCGCCTGCGAGTAGCAGCGGGACTGAGACCAGGACGACGAAGACGACGTTTACGATGCGCCGCAGACACCACCCAAGCGACTTCAGCATGGACTGTCCAATGCTTCTTCGCGCGATCTTGACGTAGGCGGCGTGGGCGGCCACCACAGCGACGACGAGCAGGGGGAGGAGGACGAGCCAGAGGACGACGGGGGGCGTATAGGACGGGAAGGGGGTGGGGGTGGGAGGAATGAAGATCGGGACGGTCTTGGTGGGCTTGGGATTCGCGGAAATCAACCTTGTCGCGAGCTTCTGGGCACCAGCGGCGACGAGGAAGATGCTGTCGACGACAGTATCGACGGCGCGGACTGCAGTGGCGACAGCCCGGCATCTAGCTGTGTCGATGACGGAGGACACGACGGAGAGACGGGTGAGGATCTGGCAGATGAACGCAAAGGACATTGTGGTTCTTGGTAAAGAGCCGTTAGCCGTGTCAGCCACCCAAAGTCTCGTAAACAGACGCAGCACACAAACAACTCCCATCCTAGGGCACAGCTTCGCGGCTTGAAGCCAGGACCAGCCAGCTTGCGAGGCAGGCCGAAACGGGAGGGTTGGACGAGCATCGACGGGAAAGGAAGGAAGACACATCAATCACCAGTTTTTGGCAGCGTGGGACGCGTCGCGTCGGCGCAGACGGTCAGGACGCGTTTTTGGTCAATAATTTTCAAGCCGCCTGAGGTGCGGGCGACAAAGACCCGCTACAGACTTCGTTCGCAATCACTCTTCGACGACCAAGTCTCATTGCATTTGAACGCGGGCTCGGTCAAGTCTTTTTGAATTCTCCTAGAGAAGACGGCAAAAAAGTGTGCTTAGCCGTGGCAGGATGCCTCACGCCCAAGACGGCCAGATGAAGATAAAGGAACGGTCCACGCACTGGCCAAAATTAATCGATTCATAAGTAGGCGCATCCAAATGATGCGGGCGTATTATATATACAAGAGTTCAAGAAAATTAAGAGCACGTCGGGCTCATTTCGCGCTGCCGTATCCGCTCCTTGCGCTCAGTGACAATTGCACAAAACCTACCAGAGAAAGGTCAGCATGGGACGATCAAAGAGATGAAGGGGAGGAATCCGACGCACCTATCAGTGAGTCTCCACATCGTACACCGTAGGCAATCCGCCGGCGACGAACACCCACAGCTGTAGAGCTTGTATTCGCGAGGCGCGACGGCAGCAACGACGGCGGGTGCGTCCGTGGGGACGTCCAGCGGCTGTACCGTGCGGGGAGGAGATCGCGGAGGAGATCGCGACGCCTTCTCGATGCGCCCTGACGCTACTACCCGCGGCTTGAACATGGCTTCAGATTTGAACGCGCGGGGCTCGGTTGGCGGTGAATTGCGCGGCTTCGTCGGCGTCACTTTCTTCGCAACAGCAAGCTTCGTCGGCTTAACTTTCTTCGTCGCCACTGCCACTTTCTTGGCCGCACCCAACTTGGTCAACGCGCTCGGCACCTTCGCGGCATTCAAGGCATTGTCGTCCAGCACCACATAGAGCTGCGGCTCTGGTTCTTCCTCGGCGGGAATCTTCTCTTTATGAATCGTCGCGGAGAAGCAGGACAGGGTGGGGACGGTGCGCTGCTTCTGGACGTACTCTTTGCACCGCGGGCGGATGACGATCTTTTCTCGATTTACATCGCTGAAGATGAGGCGATTAAGGTAGAGTACACGATGTGCGTAGGTCGGACGCACAGGATATTAGGCAAGATCGGGGGTGGCGCAGTCGTTTCGAAACCTAGCATAGCCATATTGGATTGGAGGAGGAACGCGTCGTCCATTGTGGTGGGGATGTTGGGGGATATCGATATCGTACTGGACCAAGTCAGATGTGAACGGTTGCGAAAGAGACGCCCTCCTACACGTGTATCGTGAAATAAAGTTGCAGTGGGAGGATTTGCCACTATTCTAGGCACAAGGCAAAAGACAAGATTGGGGCGGAGATGGCGGCAGGTAGCGCATACAGACAAAGGTGCTTATGAGGCCCAGCCCAAGGGACCAAGCGAGGTGACAACGAGAACAAAAGAACTGAAACTGGAAAATAAGGCGCGTGGAGTCACATCAGTGACAGACATCATGTGGCGCGTCGCGTCGACGCGTCCTTGTTCCACTCCAACACCATCTACACAAACATCGGGTCGAAAACGCGTCGGTCGTTGCAGTAGGAACGAAGAGGTGAATGCTCTGAAGGGCGATGTCGCCGATCCGTCACTGATCTTCGGACATCAAGTTCAAAGCCGACTCCGTCTTCTCTTCCCACCATGGAGAATCCAGATTTCCAGGTCCGTTGTCATCGATCGCGAGCGATCTCAACGCTGAATGCATTCAGACTCTCTGTTTGGACGCTATGGAGGAGCTGGAACGTGTGAAGAGCGAAAACACGCGTTTGGAACGCGAAAACCATGTCCTCCGAGTCGCAACTAGATTGACAGCGAACATATCGAAAAAGCAAGAAGTCCCGCAACCACCAGTATCGGTGCAAACAGTCTTGCAGGTAGCCATCAAGACGCCAGAGCCTACCCACTTTCCACCAGAAATCCTACTCGTCATCTTGCGGGGTGCGCTTCCGCCAACCTGGATGTTACACGGGGACCGAACGTCGCCAGAGTCATTGAACCGTTATGCCACTCAGATGAAACTCTCCTTCCTCCGCGTGTGTAAAGGCTGGCAGGACGTCGGAAGGGAGCTGCTCTATGAAACAATCATCCTGCACCAAATCCGCCAATTACCGACGTTCGTCCGCGCATTGGAAGGCAGAGAGGGTCTGGGGAATCTCGTGAAGCACCTCGACATCACGTTCTTCACTCCCCGCGGGTACACTACCTTGTTGGAAGACGATACTAGGCGGATATTTGAACTGTGCCCTCGACTTGCACGCTTCGGATTTGCTCCGACCTATTTCATTCCTGGCCTGGTCCCTGTGCTGCCATCCATGGCTTCCACCATTACATGTCTCGACTATGGAGATGGCATAGATATGTCTGTAATCCTTCCCTCCCTCGTCCAACTCCAGCGTACACTTTGTACGCTCTCCCTCACCTTCACCACCACGCTCTACGACGGCTTCGACCTCAGCTTCGACAATCTCGACCTCAGCTTCGACAATCTCGAAAATCTCCCCCTCCGCCTCGGGGGCGATCACATATTTCCCCATGAACCAATGATTGGGTGATGCCATCCCTACGGCGCCTCTGGTTCACGTCTGTCAACGGACCGTACCGATATCATTCCCCGCCCGCCGTGGCTGGGCTGCTAAGCACATTAGTTGTCTACGGTCCAACCCTCACGTTCCTTGAATGGGACCACGGCATTCAGAAGCTGGCGACCATATCACGCTCATGTCCAGAGCTGCAGCATCTTGTCCTCAACATCGACCCAGTTAGAGACGGTACATTTACCATCGAAGATCTGACGCACGACAAAATCGAGACGCTCGATGTTGGGCAGACCTGGCCGACCCCCAATCCGCGTCCAACATTCAACACGCTTCTCGAAGACTCGCCTAAGATCTTCGCCGCTCTGCGGAATCTACGCCATCTTGACTCGACGTTCAAGTGTTTCTGGGATTTGCCCGTGCGGGTGCCGCCTCCTCCGCCTGCACACGATGATGCGACTCGGGCATTGGGGTCTTTCAGCCCGGAGAGGTACCCCGACATCATGGACGACGTGCGTGAATTCAGCGACCACAAGTTCGTTCATGGGCCGCTGGTCCCTCTTTGGGACGACACGGATGATTACATACCTAACGAAGACGGAGAAGATACGACTTCTCTGCAGGGAGATGGGTCGTCCGAGTCGTCATCAGACGAGTCGGAATCGGACTCGATGTCGAGTTCGTTTAGACATGAACTAGACGACGAATTCTACATGGGGGATGACTGGCAAATCGGTCACGAAGAGGCGTTGCGCGTCCTGTCTAAGATACAATAATGCAATATTGACCCGGCGGTAGCGAGCACAAGGCAATTGGCTGGTATCAGAAAATAAGCGTCCTCGAGAAAATTTCCAAAGCCTCAGTGCGATCGATCTCCCAGATTTCTTCTTCGTCTGTACCCTCCTCGCTAACTGTGATGGCCGACCTAGAGTCCGAGCAAACCTCCGAGCAATCCTCCGAATCAGATTCGGACTCCCCAACGCTGGGCTGAGCAGTGGAAGGCTGAGCAGCGTTGTCATCATCCCCCGTCTCGTCCTCTGGCTCCGTCCATTCAAGCACCACCGCTAACCAGGACTGCGCGTTTACTGCGCCGGCGTCTTCTTCCGCGGGTGGAAACCGGACAGGCAGATCCCAAAGATCGCTGTAGGTCCTGTCAAAGTACCGGCACCTGCGCAATGCGGGAAATCCAGGCTTCAACAGAGCGAACGCCGCTGTGGCGGAGGGCCTTGGCCTTGCCTTCCATGCCTCCCACGAGTCGACATATTTGATATTGCGGTGCTCGCAGGGGGGAACCGCGCGAATGTGCGGACCAATGACGAGGTGCTCCAGTGAGGGACATTCGGGTATAACATCCTCGAGGCGTTCCAGCGGCTTGAGATACAGCGACAGAAATGTGATGGTTCTCCCAAACGTGCGGAGGTGTGGCAAGACGCGAGCCTCCCACAATATCGGTATTGAGGAGAGAGTCAACCACAGGGCCCGTAGCGAGGGCGCTTGCCATGATAACACTGCGACTGCACCCGCGTTTATAGTAAGACGTAGGTCTTCCAGGACGGGAAATGTCAGCGCCGGATAACCGTCCTGGTTCGTGGGTTGGACTATTGATAGGGACCGTAGACTACTGCATAGTTCGAGCAGCAACGGAACTGCGACGGAGTGTTCCACTACGCCGCTCAATTCCAGCGTCGTGATGGATAGTGCGGTCGGGCACGACAGCGAATGTGCGACACCGGGCATGAGGTATACTGGCACGAAACTCAAGTGCGACAGGCGGGGGCACAGCCGAAACAAAATCTGGGTTTCGTTTTGGAAGAGGGTCGAGTATCCGCGGGGCACCATGCAGCTGAGATCGAGTCGTTTGACCAGATCGCCGAGGCCTGCGTGCTCTTCCAGCGCACGAACGAACGCAGCAAGTTGTCCGATTCTCCGTAGGTGGACGATTTCGTACAGGATTTCGGTGGCGACTTGGTGCCAGTCTTTGCATACGGCAAGGATGGAAAGCTTCGCAGTCAAGTCGGTGGAATACATTGACCGCGGCGTCAGGATGTTCCGAGTCCAGCCGTGGAGTAACCAGGGCGGTGGCAGGGACTTGCGGAATATCATCAGAAGGATTTCATGGGGAATTCGAGGAAAGCAAGGCTAGGTAGGTGTTGAGAAGCTGAATCCATCCTGGAGCGCGAAATAAGGCTCACTCGGGCTTGTTGGCCTGCATCGTTCTGCGACTCCAACATCTGCGAGTCCACGACGGAGGGAGACTCTTTGTAAACGTTCAAGCTCATTGCGTGTTGAGGGCCTATTTATTATTTGAGACGTCCTATGCAGAGGAGGAGGAGCGGCGAATGAGCAAGGGTGGGAACGACTTTCCTAACTTGGCGACGCGACGGCTTTCTGGCTTCTTCCATGCCATCCCCTGCCAGTTCGCCGTCGAGCCAAGTACGAGCAACCCGGAAACTATATCCTTCATAATCCCGGTGCTCTCAACACGTTCGAGTGTTTCACAGCCCTCCCCGGTTGCTCACGACGCCTAGCTGGCACGATCACCCACAAACCATCTTGTATCTTGCAGCTATGTCTAGCAGCACCCCCGATACGCAAGCAACCCGGAATCTACTGCACGCGTTGCGAGGAAACATCCTTCGTAACCCCCGTGTTCTCAGCACGTTCGAGCGATTCACGGGTCTCCCCCAGTTGCTCACTGCATACAACGGGGAGTCAGCGCAATACCGCCGAAACATATTCGTCAAGAGAGTAGTTTCCTTCAGCTCAGTTTCGGATTATTTTCGAGACTGTTTTCCCACCTTGGCCGTCACTCCAGAGCGCTATGTTGCCACATACGGCGATTCCATTCGAACGGATCTGCTGATTCACCATGCAATCAATGCCGCCCTTGCGCGAAACAGCGAGGACCTGCTCTTACAATTTCTGGTGGTGGCGGTCGGTGTCCATGTCCTTGGCCACACGCTACGAAACTCGCTTTGGGCGTATAGAAATGCAACCGTTCCCATGGAAGAATACCCTTTCTTCTGCGAATCTCCGGCGATGTCCAGCACATATGTGGACACTGGTTTTGAGGCCGAAATCGCGATTTTCGGCGGCATCCTTGGTGTTGTGTTCGAAGATGAACGTTCATCCGACGCCACCTTCCCCTTTTTCCAACTCGACTACACACGCATCGCGTACTTCTGTCTCACGACTCCGACCAACGTTACCTACAAGATCGGTGAGCAGGCATTTATCTGATAGATCTATACACTTTGCTTAATCCCTGCAATAATTTAGACGCAAAGACCATCCGTTCCAGGATGCGATCCCCTGAATGGCTTGACACCTTCGATGTCTCAAGCATGGACATTATTGAAAAGCCACCCTTCTTCCAGCACCGACTCTGTGCCCTTCTAAACTCGACACATATACCACGGCCCGATGACAAAGTCCTCGCCCGGCATGGCCAAACAAGTACGTCGATTCTCAACGACGAGATCGCGCGCGCGGGGCCGTTCCCCGCCTATTTTAACCCTCGTCTTCGCCGGAGTCGAGTCTGCATCATTCGGTCGGGTGGTCCGGGCCTTACCCAGTAATTTCCTTGCCGTGTACTGTAATCCATCCCTCGCTTACTTTCGAGACCCTTTACTTTCATTGACCGTCACTTTGGAGCGCCATGTTGCCATGTTCAGGGATTCCATTCAAATGGCAGACTCTTAATCCGAACGGATCTACTCTTTGATTTATCCATCGTCTAATTCCACCCGAGGCCCACAAAGCCCGGGATGAACCCTAACGAGCGGGACAAGCTACCTCGCCGCCGTTCCTCGATGTGATATGCAGCATACATCCGGCGTCCTTTCTTGCTTCCTTCTGCAACCGATGTGTTCTCATGAAACCTCAGGCTTTCGAGTAAGGATTCACATATCCAACGCAATTATCCCTTCATTTGGCCCTAAACCCAGCGGGCATATGCCGATAATCACGCCTTGCCCTCCTCCCCTTCATTTTCTTTGGCTGGCTGCAACTAAGTACGCTCATGGAACTTAGAGGGATCAGTGGGCTCCAAAGGGCTGCGACGACGGAGAGCGAGACGGACGAATTGTTTAGAAGCAGGCTCGAACCACATGTACACTTTCCGGACTGTTCGTGAATGAACGCAGGACAAAACTTTCGCGTTGTTTGTGGAAAAAGGTATACACTCATACATAAGAACGTGCATTGAGAGCCGTACTCCTCCTCGGACTGTCCATTCCCCCTCACATTCATTCCTTCGTGATCCCGTCTATTGCAACACTGGAACCGTTCGACTTCTGGAGGTCAAATAACGGTTCCTTCCTTCGAAGACCCTGGTGTCTACCCGGAATGGCACCGCGAGCGCAAGGCTTCTATCGACCACAAATCGAAAACGGTCCACACGCTGCCTGCCCCTGTGGGTGACGAGAAATTTGGTCATAACCTCGTTTCTGCCCGGATTACGGTGCAGAACCGCATGGTCGATATCGTCCGAAGAGAACAAAGGGGTGCTCCTAGGTACCCGTGCACGTTGAAATGGGCCACGATGCTTTGAATCTTCTCGTCTTCTAAGTACCAAAAAATGAGAACAATCCAAGTCACGGAGGACACGGACTTACTCAGGACGACGGCACCATTGCGGTTCATGAACATGGGAGACATCCATAGCAGTTCGAGTACAGGCTCGTTTGGGGTTTCAGCAGGGACATTCGGCCATACTTCGCATCCCATCAGCATTCCCTCGAGGACGAAACCGGATTCCCCGAGCAAGGAATTTGGATCGTCGATGTTGACATCGACATCATCACTATGGTCTATACCCGAACCGCTTGAATTTGTGAAAGTGCCATGACTGCCGCTCCATTTCAACGTCTTGGGGGTCCAGCCGGACACTCCGTGACAGTGCGTCCAAAAGGAATGCGCCAACTCGTGGTACAGCGTTGACACCATTAAGATAGTGAGCGGTACTGGATCGTCAGCGTTCTGAAGAGCCTCGATAGTCTTCACGTCGACGAACATCTTGGTCGTATTATTGTTGTTCCTAATGTGGAGTCCCATCAGCCGTCCAAGGTCGGGTTCACTCCGACGCCCATGGGCCGGGCTCATCGAATTCCCTTGCAGCTCGTTCTCCAAATTGTTGTGGAGACAAATCTGCGGAAAGTGATTGAGGGCGAAGTCGTAGAATTGCGCATTCATGTCCTTCAGGAGGCGCCGGTCACCACTCTGTTCGGGAGTGAGACGCGCTTCAAGGGGGATGAAGTAGTAATGGCGTCGGATAGTGTCCACCCTCTCTGGATGAGCCAGAAGCGCATTTCGGATGTTGGTGATGATGCTGGAGAGAAGCTGGTAACGCGGGAAAAGGGGGTACCAGGATTTCGATGTGTAGTCGTAAGATGCAAAGCAATTGGCCGGGATATTGCTTGGGCTGGTGGGGCAGGGGATGGGAGTCGACATTTAATGGCGGCTAACTCTGAATGAACCACCTGTTCTTATAGAGGGTGAGAAACAAGAGGAGGACTCAATCCGAACAATAGAGAACAAGAGTCCTTGTATTCCATTGTTCCAAGGGTCAGGTCGCGTTGTGAAGGTCTAGGAAGGTCTGCACAGCTGTCGCTTCGAAGTACAATAAAGTTCCAACTACGTCCCTTGTATTGCGCCACCGCTAGAGAGAACAAGAGCATTCAGGATTCACAAGAGCCTGCACAATAAAAGTTTCCATGTCAACCTTGTTCAGCTCGGGTTGTTTGAACAATCCAAACGAACAACGAGGGCTGCCAGGTTGAAGGTCAGGAAGGAGTCCTGATGCGGGAAGAATTCCCACGACCTGCCTACTTAATAAGACCGTGACACAACCAACTGGGCGCCCACAAACCATCCCGTGTCTTGCACTATGTCGTCCAGCACCCCCGATACGCCAGTAACTCGAAATCTGCTACGCACGTTGCGGGAGAATATCCTTAGCGACATGCGTCTTCTGCAAATCTTCGAACGATTCACGGCTCTTCCCAAACTGCTATCTCAAACTAGCTCGGCGTGGCCTGAATACGCCACCTTCTCCAGGAAAACGAACCCCCCCGAATCTCTTTCCAGTTACTTTCGAGACTCCTTCAACTCCCTCACCACAACTCCGGAGCGCTTTGTTGCCACGGCGGAGGATTACCTGAAAAGAGATTTACTAATTCACCACGCCATCCATGCCGCCCTTGCGCGAAACAGCGAGGATCTGCTCTTGCAGTTTCTGGTGGTCGTGGCGGTAATCCATAACCTGGGTCACACCATACGGAACTCCGTTTGGGCGTACCCAAGTCGAACCACCACTATGGAAGAATATCCTTTCTTCTGTGAAACTCCGACGGAGGGTGTGACCCGTGCGGAGTCAGGGTTTGACGCCGAAATTGCGGTTTTCGGCGGCGTCCTTGGGGTGGTCTTTGAAAATGAACGCCCATCCGACGCCACCTTCCCGTTCTTCGAGCTCGACTACAACCGCATTGCATACTTTTGCCTCACAACACCGAACCACGTCACTTACAAGATCGGTCAGTGGGCAGATATTTCTTCGGGAACCCATGGACTAATATTCTTCGCATCATCCAGACGCACCCACTATACGCTCCAGGATGCTATCCTCTCATTGGCTCCACGCTTTTGATCTTTCAGGCCTAGAAATAATTGAAACGCCACCATTCTTCCAGGACCGCTTTTGTGCGCTCCTCAACTCTACGCATATTGCGCGTTCAGATGCAGAGGTTCAATCCAAGTATGGTCAGACCAGCCGCTCTATTAGACTCGAGCGAGTGGTACCGCTTCCTGACGATTATTTCGCTCGTATTCGGAAGACCCGATGCGGCATCATTCGGTCGGGTGGTCCAGGCCGCAGACCCCAGTAATTTTCTGCCGTGTACTTTATCCATGCCTCGCTTCTATGCTGTATCCATCCCTCGCTTTGTTATTTGCTGTACTGCTCATCGAATCTATGGTATTCCCCTTGCCCGGAAGACACAGAAACATAAGATAATGCGAAATTCCATCCATAATTATATGACAATCGCCGTCAGAGTCCTAAAAAGTCTAACTTAAGACGACTTACATCGGCTGCGGCCGACGTCGTTGCTCCAATAAATCGTCCTCCTGCTCCTCCCGCTTTATCCCCTGAGCCCGTATCGGCTCTGTGAGAACTGGCGCAGAGAAATGTTCCCGCAAGCGCGTACTCGCCTGCCGTTGGACCTAGATATCATGTGAGCAGGGTGTTCGAGCCGCAGCTACACGACGCAACGCACCTCGTTCCCGATCGTCCGTGTAATCTGGAACAGAGGGCCAACTAGCCCAAGTTGCACGACGGCCCATCTGAAGAGGTCACATTAATGGCGATTTGGAACGAGGAAAGGGAAGAACGGACGCAGTGGCGAGGCCAAACAGTAAGAACGTGAAGTAGAGCGGGTTAAAGAGCACCGCCATGGCCTCATTCCAGCCCAGCACAACAAGCACACCGTACATCCACACCGGGATCTGCGCAATGCTCGCGACTGTGCTCCGTTTCGCCTCCACATAGTACGCGTCCGCCTCCCTCCGGAACTTCTGCGTCAGCTCCAGCCCCCGCGTCTCCGTAAACACCACCAGCGTCGCCTCAAAGTCAAACTCCTCGCCCGAGAGCGAATCGTTCGGGATCGCGATCGAGTCGGCGGGGAGGGTGTACTCAAGCTTGGGGTCCGTGGGCTGGATCTTCGAGTACAGCGGGATCAGATCGAGCGTCTCGTCCTTGGCCTTCTTGAACGCCCCGTCGATGTCGTCTTCAGGCTTCCACACCCGCGGGACGCCCGCCTCGTCGTACCGGAAGCGCTCCTCGAAGTGACCGCGCAGCTTGCCGAGGATGACTGGGTCGGCGGTCTGTTCGTCGATTTTGGCGCGCAGACCTTGCCATGCCCGTCGTCGGAGGGCAGCGAGCGAGGTGGCGTTCTCTTCCTCCGTGCAGTCGAAGCCTGGAAGTCATAAGTATATGAAGCCAAGATAGAGTGAAAAAGTAACGAACTCGTAGCTTTTGCGAGGTACGAAGCCTCTGCTTTGTCCAGTGTCTGCCTGAACGTGCGGAGGATATCATCCCACATATCTGGTGCCGCTTTGTTGAGCGACAAGTCTACAGGCTCTGATATTTGTTTCTTGAAATTCCTCTACGGTCGAGAGTCAACAAATCAAGTGATTGAATCCCTGGACGGAAAGAACTGACCTCGATTAGATTTACCATCTTCTTGGTCTCGTCCTTCCTGCACTGATCCGCAACGCTTCCAACCTCCTCTTTCAACGAGATCATCTCGTCCTCCCACGTCCAGTCCGTCTCCTCGACCGTCGCCTCCTTCGCCCCCGCCTCGAACCGCCCGAGGCAGCGCTCACGCGCCGAGAGCACCACATCAGCAAAGCTGTACCCCTCGCCGTGCAGTCCGTCCAGCATCTCCTTCTTGAACGCGACGAGACACGTCTTGTGTAGGTTCTTGAGCTGCCCAAGATAGAGCGGTGAGAGCGTTGCGTCTAGTGCGGCGACGAGGTCCACCCGCTTGCGCGCGTAAACACCCTGGTGGTAGCGCGATGCGTCGCGGTCGTACCGGGCTAAACTGCTATCAGAGCAAGTGAGGGAGGGAAAGAAGATACGTACTCAACGCGTCTTTCCGCCAGTTGCGCATCAGGCCGCCGAGACCATCGACGACACGACCCGCCTCGACAGGTCGTCGTTGGGACTTTGCCTGCTCGTTGAACTCGGCGAGGGCGACGGTGGAGATTTCATCGCAGCGGAACTGCGCAAGCAACTCCTGCTGCGTCGGCAAATCGAGGTCCTTGTTGGTCTGCACTTGTTCCTATCTTGGGCGTCAGTGTAAATGTCTCAACGCATCATGTATTCCACGCACCCAGATACCCTCCATGTAAAAGGCGACACCGTCGGCGGGGATGCGCTTGTGGTACGCTGGCTTGAAGAGGAAGTCGGGTGCCTCCTTGTTGACGAAGCGTGTGCGGAGATTTACGACCTCAGACTCGAATTTGTCTGCGGCGAGGACTTTGTGAGGGAGCGCGGTGAACGCGAGGTCGAAGTAGTCCGACAACTGGCGGTCCTGGAGCTCGGTAGGTTTGGAAAGGCTCTCCCATATGCGATTGAGGTCGGCGGTGAGCGTCGCCTGCAGGTTGGCCATGGGCGTCTGTCCAATATGGTCACGAATAACGAAGAGCAAAAGCGTCCGGCCGTTCGTCGCGTTCTTGCCGAATAGACCAAGATTGACTTCGAAGACGGTTTTGAGGAGGCCCATGTTGGCGCCTTGGTACAGACCGACCTGGTGTTCCCATAGATTGATGATGAGGACCTCGGACGATGCTAGGGAGAAGAGGGCGGATTTGCGCTCAAAGTCCTGGTCCTCCCCGCGCTCTCGGCCATCTGTTCCCTCGACGTCCATGACCATGACGTTCATTTCCTTCCCGCGGCACATCCAGATACCTGCGGGAGTTAGGAGTTGAACTTAAAGTGCGCACGGCCTCCTCACCTTTCGTGGTCTGCTGCCGGCGTGTTTCGTCCATTACATCGAAAGTAGTGCCAAATAGACGGTTGAGGAGCGTACCTAGAGAAAACGTTAGCAACAAGACAGGCAGACCATTCATTCGCGCTCACTCTTTCCGGTAGACTGCGAGCCAAAGACTGCCACGATATTATAGCCGAAACCTGCGTCGCGCAGACCCCACCTCTCAATCTGTGCAGCCAAGTCCGGTCTGTCTGCATTGTCAGCATGCAAAATAGATTCCGGAGGAGCACCAACGTGAATTTCTTTTCGTCGTTGATAATTTGGAGTCGCTCCGAAGCTGCTGGTGAATGACCATTGGCGAGTCCGTTTATGGGCGACTTGGGGAGACCATTGGAATCCATTATAGGGTGGGATTACAGGCAGGGAGGTGGGTGAAGGAGGCAAGCGGCGTAACGCTGTAAATTAAGGGAAACAGGTGGATTCGTGGTGGAGGAGCCGTGGAAGTTATTGGCCCGCAGATGACACAGGCGTCAATAACATACACAGCCGCTAACGCCTTGGTTTCAACCAGCACCGGAGAAAAGCTTCTGGGTTCATTTGAAGGTAAGTCTGTACTGGATTCTGCCTTGGTTCCAAGCCATGGACCTCCGGGGGCAATTAACTCGCATATACTCTTATTTTTCATTCAAAAACTTTAGTTTGAAGCCACGCTGCCAGCAGTCTTTCAACGCTCATAGACAATCATCTTGGGAATGCTCCTTGAGTGACGCACACAACTGTACCAGAGCCCATGTCGACCACCAGCGAAATCCCTCTATTCCACAGCCTTTGGCAAGAGCAGGATATCCCTACAACGCTTTTCGAAGCGCTTCTAAACGATAAATCCAACTCTCTTCCTGCTTCTGAGCGCGCCGAAGCCCTCACTCAGTTGGCCCGCTGCCAGGGCCTCTCCTCCGAATTCGACACCGCCCACGCCACACTCGACGCGATCCCAACCGAAGACCGCCCCACGGGGTCGACCGCCCATGTCCGCTGGCTCCTCGAGAAAGGGCGTGTCCTGCGCTCCTCGGGAAAGGCCCAGGACCCAGAGACCAAAGCATACTTCGTTGCCGCGTACAACGAGGCGAAGGAAGACTTTTTCAAGGTTGACGCGGCGCATATGCTCGCCATCATCGATCCTACCGGGTCTCCCGATGATGCCGCCTCGTCCGAGAACTGGACGGCTGTTGCACTGAAACTTTCGCGCGCCTCGAGGAATCCGCTCACCCAGATGTGGGCTGCCAGCCTGCTGCACAATTCAGCGTGGGACGCGATCGAAGCAGGCAAACCACAGGCAGCGCTTTCAGAGTTTAAAGGGGCCCGCGAGCTCCGAAAACGCGCGTTCGAGCAAGAGGCTTCTGACAAGAACAAGAAGATGTACCGAATTTCCAGGTGGGCTGTTGCGAGGGCTTTGCGCGAGTGTGGTCAGAACCAGGAGGCGTACGATATTCAACAGACGCTTTGGGCCGAGGCAGAGACGGGTCCGGTCAAAGAGGAACTCGATATTCTCAAGCCATTGCTTGGAATTTAAATGAATAATTCACCTTCTGCTGTGTTGTTGAAATCGGAATCGAATTCTACTTCAACCTTTAACCACTCTCTATCCTTGGCCGAGGCTGCCAGGTACTTGAGAAGAACTGAAAATTATCCCCAAGGCGGAAGAGACGGGAGATGGCACCCGCCAACCTCGGATGAGGTCAGCGGACCAGCATCTCACGGTGCTTTACGAACCAGCTCTCACAGCACCGTCACTCACGACTTCGACCCGGCCTCGATATCGCTCATCGTCGTTGAATACAAGTTCCCAAGCTTTTCGAATACCTTGAGCATGTCCTCGCACTTTGAAGATTCGGGACCCCTATGGCGTCCTGCTGATCCATCCTTTACTGCTGTCGAGAGGTTGCGGCGGCTTATCAACAGTAAACATGGCCTGAATCTCGGTGCGGTGACCGTCCAACGCGTCTCGAACCCATCCATCTCATTACAACTTGCTATCTATCCAAAGCGAACTACGATGACCTCCACAAATACTCTGTGAGATCATTCACTTTCTGGCTCGATCTATGGGAATTCCTGGGTATCATATCCTCCATCCCTCCGAAGAAGGTTAGTGCGCTCTCGTCCACGGCCCAGCATCATCTACTTATGTTGTTGCAACGCGCGCTAGGTACTCGAACCGGGATCCATACCGGGAGTTCCCATCTGGTTTCCAGACGCCCGATTGAATCACGCGGAGAATCTGCTTTTCCGCACGGACGACGCGGTCGCCTGTACAGCGGGAGGCGAATCGGGCGTCGTGAAGGACTATACGTACCGCCAGCTTCGCGAATTGGTGAGGCAAATGGCGCGCGCCATGCGGCGCCACGGCCTCCAGAAAGGCGATAGAGTGGCCGGTGGGTCGTTTTTTTACGTCCATGTATCAGTTCTAATTCAAAGCATGGAGGCATCGTCAACAATGCCATCTCGGCCATCGTGATCTGCCTCGCAACGGCGAGCATCGGGGCCATTTTCTCCAGTACCCGCGACCGACATGGGGACACATGTATGCTTCCCATCGTCCCTAGCAGTCAACAACAGGGAACCGATTATTATTTCACAGGGAATCCTAGACAGATACCGCCAAATTCAACCAAAGTTCATTTTCGCTGAGACTGAGGTTCTTTACGCGGGCAAAGTCGTGGATCTCCTCCCCAAACTCTCAGAAGTCTTCCGGGACCTCCGAAAGCACGGTTTGAAGCACGCTATCACCTTGCCCAGCCTGATTAGCGGCAAGGAAATCTCAATCGCTGAAAGGTAACTCCCGTGCTTGCAGCAGGTTCTATATGTTCTACTCACCTGGTTTAGTTTGCCGCTATCCAAATTCTTAGCCAAGGACGACGGGCGCAAATTGATATTTGAACAATTGCCCTTTAGCCAGCCTCTTTTCATCTTGTACAGTTCTGGCACGTCAGGTCCGCCAAAATGCATCGTGCATTCAGCGGGTGTGGGTTCATAGTCTCTCAGCGCCCAAGTCTCTCTTGATGTTGACACTCACTTCCCCCCAGGGCGTCCTATTGCAGACCAAGAAAGAGCTCCGGGTCAGCGTCGGGGTGGCTCCAGACGACACGTACTTCCAATACACGACGGCAAGTTGAACCTCTGTTCCACTTCCTTTCTCAGCTCTCATGCGACACAGACCGGTTGGATGATGTGGACGTTCATGCTGACGGGTCTCGCCAACGGCAGTCGAATCATATTATACGACGGCTCGCCATTCCATCCCGACCTGCGCACGTACCTCAAGTTCATCAGCGACCAACGGTAAATTCAGTTTCAACATTTAGGTTGCTTGGTTTGATGATAGCTCCTCTCCCAGAGTATCGGTCCTCGGGACGAGTCCCCGCTTCATGGCCGAGGTTCAGGGCCAGAAAATTAACCCGCGTACGTCGAAATGTTCACCTACCTGAATGGAGCTTATCCGACTCTGCAAACTCCAGTCCAACTCGCCCCGTTCGACGCCCTCAAGTGCATGGTCATCACCGGCGCGGTCGTCACCACCCCGCTGTTCTTGTGGGTTCAGAAGGCATTCGGGGAGCGCGTGCAAATCATGTCCACCTCGGGCGGAACGGACGTCTGCACCGCCTGTGAGTTCAAGTCGACTTCATGCCAGGATCGCTCTCAATTTATTTCATCTCCGTGGCTAGTTGTCACAGGAGTTCCTAGTCTTCCTGTTTATGCCGGAGGTGAGAAGACTCTTCTTCTCCTCCTGCTGTATACAAAACTCAACCGGCCCTAGAAATCCAAGGAAAGTCGCTCGGAATGAAGGTCGAAGTGTTTGATCCGGCGGGAAATAACATCGAACATACCGGGACCGCTGGGGAGATGGTAAGTGAACCCTACCGATGACTTTACTTGTCTTCAACTCATTCGACAGGTTTGCACAAGACCTCATCCGTCGCTTCCTGTACGGTTCTGGGGCGACGACAAATCGGGCACTAAATTCCGCGACGCGTATTTCAGCATGTATCCCGGTCTGTTTTCTCCCTTTCATTACCAGCCTCTCTCCCACCATTTCACTTACATCGGACGCAGGTATATGGCGCCAGGGGGACTTCATCGTCGTGAACCCCAAGACCAAGGGCATCATGATTCTTGGTCGCAGGTGCGCTCTGTTCAACCCCATCCGCATACTTGATCACCTCTTTAATTCGAGACTATAAAAATAGTGACGGCGTGCTCAACCCTTCCGGCGTCCGCTTCGGTTCCGCGGAAATCTACACAGTCCTCGAGCAATTTTCGACCGTGTTGGACGATTCGTTGTGTGTGGGGCAGCGCCGGCCGCAAGACAAGGACGAGCGGGTGCTTCTCTTTTTGAAGATGCGCGAGGGCCACAAGTTTACCGACGAGCTTGTTGCGAATGTCAAAGCCGCTATTCGCAAGGCGCTTAGTGCACGACATGTTCCAGCCTACATTTTCGTCACCACAGACATCCCGGTAGGTGCTGTTCGGATGCTAGTGGGCTTTCGCTGATATTCGAATATTGTAGTACACCGTCAACGGGAAGCGAATCGAGATTGCAGTGAAACAGATCGTTTCGGGTTCCGACTTGAAGCCGAGCGGGACTGTCGCCAATCCTGAGTCTCTCCAGCTCTATTACAAGTACCGTGATTTAGAAGCCGTTACTCAGGCTGCTCCCCCGGCGCTCAAGAGCAAACTGTAATTGTAAGCTTGGGTCTATATATTTGGATTTTCTTTCTGCTCCGCTTCGAACTGCGGCAATTCAACTGTTTGGCTTTGTTTCCAATTTGTTCGATTTCTTGGACCACTGCCACCTCCTATTCAACCTTGTTCAACTTTCACGCAATCCTGTTAGTTACTCCGCACTACAAAGTCACGACCACCTTCTCCCCGCTAACAGTCTTCACCGCATCCAAAACTTTGGCCAATTCTTCCAATCCGTGCCCAACCACCCGAACCGGCAACGGCACCTTGTACACGCCATCTTCAACGAGCTTAGTGAGCGAAGGGATGAGCTCTGTACCCCCCTTCATCTCCAGCATAGAATATCCGCTTGCAATAAGCTGATTCACGCCCTCCGGAACTGGGACTTCGACGCCTGTGATGAGGGCAGCGTATCTCTTCGAGCCAGCCGGATCGAGCACGTCGCAGATGTCCGTCTGGCTGGCACCGGCGGACACCAAGTCGATGATCACATCGACGCCCGCGCCTCCCGGCGACGCGGCGACGATGTCAGCGACGACGGTGGGAGAGTTGTAGTCCACGACGCGCGTCGCGCCGAGCTCGGTCAATCGGGCGTGGTGCTTGACGGAACTCGTCGCGAGGATGGGCAGCGCGGGGTAGGCCTTTCGCAGGAGCTGGATGATGCCTGCGCCCGTAACGGAGCTACCGCCCAGGATGAGGACGGAGGACGGCGCTTGCCCGTGGGCCTCTATGGCCGCCGGGAGGAACGGGAGGGGGATCTGAAGGCAGTTGACGATGGTGCAGACGGCGGTGAGGAAGCCGACCCTGTTCGAACCAGGCCCCAAATCAGCGCTCATGTCGGTACATACTGCATAGCAGTTCCAATTGAATAGACAGACTCACGGCAACGAAGCGGCCTCTTCGAGGCTGATGTTCTTGGGCCTCTTGGCCACCATATGCGCCGGCGCTACGACCCGCTCCTGGA
Source organism: Mycena filopes (assembly GCA_029281495.1). Classification (NCBI taxonomy): domain Eukaryota; kingdom Fungi; phylum Basidiomycota; class Agaricomycetes; order Agaricales; family Mycenaceae; genus Mycena; species Mycena filopes. The sequence continues at coordinate 6,298 of JARIHR010000001.1, read as the reverse complement.
ACGCACCACCCCATTGGAGGACCGGGTGCGCGCCGCTGCCCACCCAGCCCGCTACCTCGTCGCCGGGGCGCAAATCGCGCACGCTGGAGCCCACGGCCTCAACGACGCCAGCACCCTCGAGACCCAACACGCGCGGCCAGTGTGGTACGCCGATACCATAGTCGCGCTGCTTCACGTCGACGAGATTAAGCGCGATTACGCGTTGGCGGATTAGAATGGCGTCGGGAGCCAATGTCGCGCTCAAGTTGTTGGGTATGTGCACGATCTCGAAGGTGCCCCCCTGCTGCATGCACTGCAGCTGCGCGGTCGTCTTGTCCGATGCAGCAGATGTCATGATGGTGCAACTGTGGTTAGCGCGCGAAGAAGTGAATAAACTTGAATATAAAATTCTCTCTTATAAGTATAGAGTTTGAACCTTACCAAGCGACTTAGTAAGGAGCGACTTTGACCCGCCGACGTGAAAATTACCATATTCGAGGTACGAAATTTTGACAGTGGGCCGCAGGTTGAGTTCGGAGAGTTGGGGACTGATAGTTTCGGCCATTTGCGCCAGGCAAATGGATCTGGTATTTCGGAGTGGTGATTGATTGGTCGCCCCAACCGAGGAGGATCTTCAGCCACTTTTCCACGCTCTCGTTGGGCTTTCGACACGTTTCTTTCTTAGTTCGCTGGGCGAGGTGATGGCGCAGGTGGTATAATAGAATTTCAATGCGACTCTATACTATCGTAACAGTCAGCATTTTAACAACTCCGTCTGTTGCGATGCCGTGGTTGACCCCATCGGACCCCGCAGCCATGTATCCGGTAAGGTTAGTGGCCACCGTGTTATACGTCGTGAACTTGAACTTGCTCGCGTCGAACCCGGTCTTCTTTCCGATGGCGCCGGCGACGAGGAGGTCGCGGCCGATGTTGTACCCGTCCGGGATGATGTTGTGCGACTCTTCGACGTCTTGTTCCTTGGAAACACTACACACCCATACACGTCTATGTTAGTTGGGTCCGGCAGCCTCGAGGTAATGACGACGCACGCAAGGAAGAGAGCGCCGGTGCCGGCCTGGGGGAAGATACGGAAGTGGTTTCCGCCTATAGGGACGTCGAGTGAGCATTCTCGATGTCACTGCGCCATCGTGTGAATATCAATCACCTTCGAGACTCTCCAAACAGGTTCCAACCCCAGGGATGCCGAACGATTGACGCAGAACTTTGGTCTCGTTCTGCGGGCCACGCCCGTCGCCTAGGAGGATATATCAGCGCGGTAAACGAGGAATACATGTGAAGTGTAAGCACCTAGGTTGGCAGTTTGCGGGTTACCGAGGTGGAGGCCGAGACATTCGATGTCGCTGATGATACTGTCTTAGCGCAAGAAGCAGAAGTCGGTTCAAGGTATGACTTACAAACCGATAGTCTGAGCATACTGGATGAAACCGTTGAGTGTCAACACCTCGGGGGAGCTCTGCGCTGATATCACAACCTGCAAACAGTGGTGAGTCGGATGAAAGGTATCATTGCGGTGGGTTGCTAACGTTGAGAGGTTCCCCGAGACCCGCAGAGCTGTCGAGCCAAGATCCGCCAGCCAGTTTGGGGTCAACAAAGTCCACCGCGCGTTTAGCCACGGTCGCGATCGGTTTAGTGACAGCAGTTGCGGAAAGCAGAGTGGGCAGCGCGAGGGCCAGGACGGTAAGGAGGTTGGATGAAAACATCGTTAGGGAAGAGGAGGGGCGGGGGGAGGGAAAAAAAGAGAGTAGGGGGACAGAGTGTCTTGGGAGGACAACTGCACGATGGTGCTATTTATTAAAAACGACAATAGATAGCGCGGATCCGAAGATTTGACATGTTCACATGGAGAGGGTCTTCGAATGCTGCAAATGCGCGCGGGTGATGGTTGTTGGTTGAGCTCGTGGCTTGTGTTGTATGTGGTTACCTGTGACGGCCAACCCCCGTCCCTGCAAGCCCGAGCGGAGTGCCACTGCCCTGGACAGTCCCCGCGTACAGCCGCGTACCCATCCTGGAACTCACCATAACGTGGATCATCTCGTGCTGTTCAACGGTTGTTACCCGTGGAGGAGTTCATGATTAGCGGAAAGAAATCACAGAAACCTGGTACGCGCTCAAGCTCGCTCAAGAGTCAAGGTCGGCCCACTGACAATTGAGGCGCTGGGCGGAGATGTTGGTTTTGGAGCAAGAGTGCGGGGAAACGGTAGCGGTGTTGATGATCGAAAGATCCGCTGATCTCTCCTTCTTCGGGGTCAATCTCCCGTTTCGGACCTCGGTGCTGAATATAAAACGGTGTTTACACGAGCTACATATTCACTACACAGACCTAGCGCCACCCGCCTTTCCTCGACACCGTCCCCGAGGCGGAAGGACGGCGACTCTGCCGCATAGGCGAAACACGCGCCGGGTTTCCAAGCGCGAAAATTTCCGACCTGCGCGCTACAGAGCAGGAGAGTCTGTGCCGCGGGTTGCACGACGAGCATCCGCCGCCAGCTGGCGTCCGCGCACCTAAAGGCTTCAGGCGCGCGGGACCACGGCATTTCCATGATGGAGTCGGCGGCCGTGCCGGGGCCAAACCGCCGGTAAGTGCCTGCGCGAAGAAGGGCGGGAATAAATATCTCCATGAGCAGCGGATTGCGCACAGGGGCAGCCGACAAATTAGCAGTAGGGTCTGGTCTCAGGAAGAGGGCGCGTTGGATCGTGGGTGTGGCGACGAGGAGATCGTGCATGGGGAGCTGAGTCTCGGAGAATGATTTCGATAAGCATGGGGGCGGACAGCAGTGCACATTAGTCTGCGCAGTGGACATCGTGGTAGGGAAGCTTAAGGAGCCTGCTTCGAATTCTCGCCGTTATACTTATATCACCAAGGCAGTGCGCGCACGGACCAGGTAACGCGACGCGTTCGTCACATTGTGACTCCTCGCGCCTTGTTCCGAACCACGACGCTCGTACCACGCCCTTGCCCTGCACAGATGAGCTCAAATTGCTCAATGCCCGTGGTGCCAATTACCAGCCTGTAAACAAAGAAAGGCGTGTGGCAAGGAACTTCCCTTCACCCCAGAAGTCCGAGTCGTCGGCCCAAAGACGTTTTTCCGACGCTGAAAACACGCTATGCGAGATAAAGATTCCCATTTCCCCCCCCAACTATAAACTGACCCCTACCTCTCCCCAAACACTCAACTCTTCTGGCTAGGCCGAGCTCTTACAGGAGCGTTTATTATAATTGCTCGGTTGACTCTCCAACCAGCGTGGACTCGTCCCTTCCAGACGAGAAACGGTCTCTCCACTCCTGTAACTATAAACCGGACTCGACTCCCCATATTTGGACTCTCCTACAGGCGCTCTTCCAGTACCCGGCTAACTCGCAGTCGGGTCAGCATTGATCTTCACTGCATACTACTTATGCGGTCTCAAAATCCGGCAGGCTTTACACGCAGCCCAGGCCCGCTGTCGAGTCATGTTTCCCTCCTCCAATCCCGCAGTCAAAACCTTCAGCAACGCCCCAAGCAGCACTGATCCGTCCGTCCGTCCGTCCGTCCAAATCCCCACCCGAGGACGCATTCATTCCGCATTTGTGTATCGCAACGCAAACACATACCGGGGCCGAACCCGAGTCGACCAACCCCCCCCCCCCCCCCTCCCCCCCCCCCCCAAAAAAAAAAAAAAAAAAACACACAAGCACATCGGGCGCTGGGCTTCATTGTCATTGACACCCGGTCGACTCCAAGGCCGCCCGCTGCCCGCAAACGGCGACGCTCGTCGAAGGAAAGAAAGCGAGACTGAGACTCGTGTTGATTTTATTCAGATCACGTTGAGTCAGTCACCTCAGTGATACTTACTTAGTTGATACTCACCGCGAACGGACTATGTATCAGGCGGCTGCGACGACGTTTTCAGGTTCTATATTTGCCTCTGGTGCGTTCATTCATTCTTTTTTGTTCGTCGCCCCGATATGTACAGGCAGGCTTGCGGATTTATTCAGATGAATCAGATCCCCGTGATACTGACTGACCATTCGAACCCAATAAATGGCAACCCGGTTCCTCGAGGTGAATTCCAGGCTAGTCGTAAGTACGCGGTAGCACCATTCTCCGTCGGCGCGCATAGCTTTCACATACCTACGTCTCACGAATCCACCAGATTTCCGTTCGTTCTTGGGGGAATCGCTCATTTAATTTTAAATTTAGGACCCGTCCGTTACATTCGCCCACGCGCGAATGGGCTTGCCCGTACGGTTTTTCAGTAAGCAAGTAAGTATGGCAGTTACTTACCTTCTTCGGTTGACCGCGCCCAGGTCGGTTGGTTGCCTCGCCGAATTAATGCGACTCAGTTCCGTGCCCGATCATGATCGACCACCTCAAGGTTACCGGTGGGTTCCAAGTTGTATGTACTGCTTGCTTTTACATGCTTACAACGCCAAGATACGCATACGCCAAGTTATCACCGGCGTCGCGTCGCGTCGCGTCGCGATCGCGAGTGTCAGCTGTGTGGGTGAGTGTAGGTGACTCATTCCGGCGTCGGCGCTGATGAATGATGAATGATACCCAGTGACGCCCACGGCCACGGGCAGCTCTCGAATCCGTTCCGTCGAGACACCGAGACACCGAGACACCGCATTCAATTTGACCCAGCGTCGTGCGATCACATGATCGCGTCAACGCGTGAAGTTATCTGAGCTTCATTGAAGCCTCGTCGTCGTCTTCTAGCGCTGCGCTACAGGACCTCGCACTTAGCGTTTAAAGCAAGCCAGGCACACACAACAGCTTCAGCGCCCAATTCAGCCTCAAGGTGCTATTGACTCCGGAGGGCCGCAATCATCGAATTTGAATAACATAACTGCAAGTCCTTTGCAACTGCCACATATATCAACGCGCACCCACACACAGCTGCAGTTGGAGGATAGACTGGCTTCTATTCCTCCATTGCTATCAAAGACGCCACACACAGATGGTTAGACAAAGACCCCAAAACGACGCTAAATATCTCCGTATTGCGTTCGACACTGAAAAATTCAGCGACTCTCGAAGCAGTCAAAGAACAGAGAGGGAATATTGCTGAAGGGCAGTGATTCTGAAGAACGCGCCGATTTTTGAACGACTGCGAATTTGGTTCCGTTCAAGATTAGCGAAGGCTGTGCGTTCACGTGTGGAACTGGCCTTTTGTCTCCGAGAATGGTGCACACAAGGTGGCCTTGTTGAGCGCTGCTCGAGCCTTCGCGTCAAATCACCTTCTGAGGGTACTTGGACCCGCTGGACCCCCGACTTGTCAACTGCAACAAGACCGACTGAATTGGGTGAAACACGCGGGAAGCACGAGGCTCTGCACTGTACACGGCGTCGTCGGGAATAAAAACAAGAAAACGACCAGCTCATGATCCCAACCCTCCACCATGTCTGTCCTCCCCCCGCCCTGGCCATCCCAGCCCTGGATCAGTCAATCTTCCTTTAGCGCCCTAGCCGCGCCTGTAATACCCCCACTCGATCCATCGGACCACTCCCCCTTCCCCTCACCCACCCATGCCCACTCGCCGTTCAGCGCACTTGCAGCGTCGCCGCCGCGCCACTTCACCCATCCGATGCACACGAGCCGCCACCAACAATCCCCGGTCCCCATCCCCGGCCCCTCCTTCGCCGCAGGCCTCCCCCAGCACAACGAGCGCCCCCTCGACAAGCCCGCCCTCCTCCAAATCCTATCCCACCTCTCGCCTCCTCTCGCGCCGTTTCGGCGGCCCGGAATGCGTCAAATCCGCCTCGTCGTCCACGGCGGCGCCGTCATGCTCCTCAACCCCGCGCTCGCACACCTCCCCACACCGCGCACCACGACGCGCGACATCGACTACATCGCGCGCGCCTTCTCCGCTGAATGGGCTTCCTCCGTCCCCGACGCCAACGACCGCCTGCGGCAGTGCATCTTCGAGACGGCTGCCCACTTTGGCTTGGGCACCGACTGGATGAACAGCGATGCGGATGTGGCGTTGCCGATGGCCAGCAAGTGCGTATATATCTCCTACTGCATTCGTATCTGTATCGAGGCTGACGGTGTTCGTGTAGCCCCACCACAGGCGCGCTCTACGACCCGATCCACGCCGCCGCCCTGACCGCCAACGGCGGCACCGTGTACACCTCCCCCAACGGCCTCCTCAAGCTCGGTTCGTCGCCCCCTAATCCTCCTGTCCGCGCTACATAACATAACACTAACTGGGTTATTTATCACCACGCCTTTCACACAGTGAGCCCGCCCCCAATATGGCTCATCGCGCTCAAGCTGGTGCGCTTCAACGCCATGGACCGGGAGGACATCTGCG